>MUAA02000079.1:1200000-1809350 GCA_014180765.2 Marchantia paleacea | reverse complement strand
CATTTGAAGCAACTGCTGTGAGGGTGGTACTTTCATTGGTTGTACGATTTCATCATTACTTGAGGGGGCCTAATGATAGTTTCCTCATTGTCGCAGCGCGCGGGAGTTGAGTTTCCAGATCGGGCTCCTGAGCACGCTGTGCCTATATTTACTCCCCCGCAAACGCAGCCAATTGCCATGGGACACCCAGTTCAAGGTTATGGCTCACCCGCTGGTGGTTATACGTCTCCCAGGGTCGAAGCAGCAATGGCGGCTGAGCCTCCAGGGATGAGGTTAGTTTAAACTTGGTATCGTACTCCGAGATAAAATTCGTCACTGAACATAGTAGCAGTAAAAGTCATCTTTTGGACTGGGTTGAGGAGTATCAACTACGTGCAGTTACCTGCAAAATTAAACTGCCCTAGACGCGTGGGACGTTTCCAAGTGTTCATGAACATCCCCAAACTTAGGAATTGTGAGATACCAAGGGGAACCTCAGCTTTATCCGCTCAAGTGGGACCCTTAAAGTTAGAATCAATGATCTGGCTCTAACTATGGCGTTTGCTATTGGCTGTACGTACAGCTTGACAGATATTGAGGCTGCTAGGAGCGGAATTGAGGTTCTGACTGAGATGTTAAATGCTATTAATCCACGGGAGAAGGAGGTGCGTTTTCAATCCACGACTTGGTTTTGATGCCTATGTTTAACCCCTCACGAGATGCCTGTTTTTTTCCTTTTTGAGGGGATATTACAATATAATTTTGCCAAGAGACGAAATTTGAGTTGAGCAAATAGTTTTGTGGAGATTGGTTGAACGAAACTTTAGGAGCGGTCTTATGTCTTTTGTCTGAAAAACTTATCGCTGACGTCGATCCACGGGCGAGAGTATGATTAGCCACATGTGGTTTCTATCCTTGTTCGTTGTTTTACACCTCATAACTTTGATGGCTCTGGTGATACTGATGATGGACATCTAGGCCGTCGTTGACGAAGTTATTGTGGACTTGGTCGATCAATGCCGAACCAATCAGCGCCGAGTTATGCAGCTTGTGAATACCACATCGTAAGTTAGTGACAATCACGAATTACTATCACATTAGTGTAAGATGCATCTCTGCCTCGGAAAGCGGTCATGAAGCAAATGTGTCGGAAGTTCTGAAGTTTGATATCGGTGTTAATCTACAGGGATGAAGAACTTCTTCGTCAAGGGCTTTCCCTCAATGATGATTTGCAGCGTATTCTTGCAAAACATGATGCCATTGCGTCAGGCTCTCCTTTGCCAAAAGACCCTACACAGGCGGGGCGTCGATACGATCATGAAGAGGAAGAAGGGGAGGATGACTTCTCCCAGCTAGCCCACAGGTACTTTCGCTTTACGAAATATGTTTCTCATCTATCTCCATCGTGGTATGCCATCTCTTTTGTGAGCTTAATAGACAAGATTAGATAGACATGACAAGTCTGAGTACGGCTCAATGATTGACTAGCGATGGTGTGATTCTAGTTTGGAGCAATAAACATAGCGATATTCATTGCTTACAATTGATGTTTGTTGTAGGTCATCAGCACGGCCTCGGCCGTCTGCGCCAAGTTCTTCCGCTCAACCCAGCAAGCCAGCCCAACTTGCCTTACCCCCACCTCCTCAATCTAAGAAAGTATTTGGATCCCAACCCAGTCAGCGTGAAATGACGGTCGATCTACTGAGTGGGGATAGTTATCAAGATGGCTCTCCTTCTTCTCCAGCGGCTCCAGTCAATCAGTCTGTCCAGTCTTCTTCCCCGCAACCGCAATCCCCACTGTCTTCAAACCCCTTTGATTCTAGCCCAGCTTTCCAAGCTCTTCCTGCACTTCCCGCCCCGCCCCAGCCTTCTTATGTGCAATCCCCACAGGCACAGCCTCAAACACAACCGCATCCTCAGGCTCAGCCGCAGCAACAACAGTACTCTTATTCAAATGGAATGAGTACACCTCCAACTGGACCAGTGCAACAATATGGTTACCCTACTTACCCTCAGCAGCAGTACCAGCAAGGGCAGGTCCAAGCCCAAGGTGCTCAAAGTAACTATGTTGCTCCGTGGGCCCTAAATAACAATAATTTCAGTACCCAGCAACGAGCTATGATGTACGGTGAAACTCCCCAGTCTTCCTCACAGCCAGCACAGGTTCAAGGAGGCTATCCAGGTGTTTCTGCTCCGTGGAGTGGCAGCAGTATTCCTCCTCCTAACCAGCAACAATTGAACCAATCGCAAATGAGTCCTCAGCAGAAAGCAATGCTTTATGGAAATACCAGTCAGAACGTGGTGCCTCAGAATGTAGTACCAGTTCTTCCTCCACCTCCAGGGCAACACAGCCTCCGGCAGCAGTATTTCCAACAGCAAGCTTCACCCTATTCCGGTGGACAGAATGATTTGGTAGGGCGCACACAAAATCTCTCTCTCCAGGAGCAAAGTCGGTATATGCAGAATCAGGCCCTTGGTGGACAAGGTTTTCAGCAAGCACCGGTCCAGCCCCAGCAGCCTGCAAAGGAAGTAAACCCTGCAGATAAGCTGTTTGGAGACTTGGTGGATCTAAGTAGTTCGAACTCCAGATTCAAGACTGCTGGAATTTTGTCTAGGCCAAGCAAATCTGGCAGCCTTTAACCGTAAGCACCGTCACTCGTGAGTTCAATTTCAGTGGGTTATACTTGGGACTAGCAGCAGATGATTTAGGTGTGGGCAATGAACTGGTCTTCTTATACAGCGTTCCAAGTGTCATGAAGACCATACCTAGACATTATGAGGCTACCAGTGTAATTACATGATTGCTAAGGTGGTCCCTTTGGTAGTGTAATCTAGTGCCCTTGTACTAAGTAAAGGTTTTCTGGTTTCTCTGTGTCTTTCCAAGGTCCATGGTCCGGACACTTGTCTCGAAGGGTGTACATCTGTTGTAAGCCCCTCCTTTTGCTGACATCGTGCGTTGTCGCCGTCCCTTATCTTTGTGTATTGCGCGTTGTTCTCCCTGACGATTCAACTGTGGCGGTTCTTGTGAGACCGTATGCTACTATGAAAAGTTTATAATATGCCAATTTGTGTTCATATACATCTCTCTTCAGTCAAGTGGTCTTAAGGGTATGACTGGCAAATACTAATGAGTACAGTATGTCAACCAAGTAGGGTGAAAGTTTATAGACCATGCAACAATCCAGATTCAAATTAAATGAATTTTGATTGGATAGATCAGAAGGAGATGTCGATGTTACTCCTTGAAATTGGTATGGGACTGTTTTTAGATTTCAAGTACGGCAGAATCTACTCTTTGAAGTTTTGGAAGGTATTTGCCTCACTTGACCGGCCCGTGCAAGTGGCATGCTTACTGTGTAAATTTGTGTTTGATTGTGATCTTTACAATCAGGATGGAATATGACGAATTGAAATGTCAGTGATGAATATTTATGTTGCTATGGGAATGAATTGTTTAATAGAGTGCTGTGAGCTACGATATATTTATCAATGATGCCTTATTTTATTTGTGTATCGTCTGGTTGTGGCAGTCACATGTTGCTTCATCATCTCATGTATGGATGTTATTCTGTTCCCAAAACGTCAGTGACTATAGATGTAATATAGGCTCGAGCTTAACTTGACTACCAACTGTCCCGGATCCCAAATCCTGTCCCGGATCCCAAAGCCTTCTAGGATACAACAAGAAAGATTTTATCTCACCCTCCCTGGCGAATATATTTACTTGGTATATTCCTTGGTTCCCTTTCCTTCCGAAAATGATTCCCATTCTATTAACAACTGGGCCAAGGATATAATGAAATCTTGGGACCAGCATAAATCGGGAGGGACTTACTATACTCATTTGAGGTAGGATTTAACTCACTCTAGTTGACTGTTGCGAACTTATTTCACAAACCATCTGGCTACAGAAACCCAAAATGCTTGCGTTGAAATGTTTAGATAGTTCACATGCAAATCGACATTTGGGTCAGAACCAAGTGAAAGGGGTTCAAAAGGAAGCTGAAGTCAAGCCGTGACGAGTACTTTGTAAATGAGATCGCTTGTGGGTATACGTCTTTAATTAGTTTTTTGTTCAGCGATCAACTTAGAAATAGTTTCAGTTCCGATAAGTATCTAAACTACCTGAAACTCGTATGGATTGAAAAACATCAAACGAACAATCGTCACTGGAGATTAATATCTAATCTAATCTTGTTATGTTCATTTATGACTTAAAACTCCATGCTTAACCAAAAATGAGTCCATCTTTTAAAACTGAGTGGTGAAGACCAATTTTCAGTTCGTGTCGTTCGAAGCCATGGTTCGCTGCAGTTTGCATCACGATGTCAAAGGAGTACGAAACAAATCGTTGTACTTGTCTCACCATACGTTCGTTGAAGGATCTTTAACCAATGACCATGAGCAGCTCATTGGTTAAAGATCCTTCACTTGCCGAGTTATATGCAGTATCTGTGGGAGTCAGACTTGAGTATCACGTGGCAGGTTGAGCTCCTGGACACCTGCCTGCGAAAGAAAGAAGGAATTATCGAAAAATGAAACATGCTTCGCCAAGCACCGCATTCTCTCCTACGAGGAAGGGTTCTCTCTAGACAAGGAGGAATCATTTTCATTATAATCAATGACGATGATCGACACCAACGAGCAATACATCTCTTGGATTGCTTTCTATCAACCGACATTCAAACTGCATACAGTCTAAGCAATCATACAGAAAATCGCTATTGAAGATCATATTTTTAAGAAAGGAGGTGAAAAACTCCCAACGACAAACTGTGGATCCATGCCCCACTTGTTTAGACCAACCGCAAGGACAGCGGTCTAGTGTATGTGTATATCAAAACACATCTCGCACCTGGTGCTATGAGACTCGACAGAGACCCTACGGTGGAATCCCCCCTTTTAACATCTTCGCGAAGGACCATGTTTATAGAAGGTGATTGCACCGCGGGCTCTCTGGACCGGGAAGAGCTCTCTTGTCGACACTGAAGCTTGGGGTGCTTGCTTTTATGGCACACAGAGGCTTACTATAAAAATCTTGAATTCCCTCCTTTCGCTAGAAATGATCCCTCTCGTGAGGAAACGAGGCGCAGGAAGGAAGGAAGGGTGTAGCACCTTTTCCCAAAGGAACCTGGTAACGAGAATATGATGGGTTCTTGGGCGTGATCTCGGTTCAAAGTTCGCTATAACTTTGCTTTTGGACGCTTGCTTGGTCCGAGGGAGCAGCATTTTGTGTGAAATATCTGACGGGATAGCCTGTGCACTGCCGCTCTGTAGTATGATCTCGATTCCGCTGGAAACTTACAGACTAGGCTGTAGGTGGCCTTCCCAGTACAGGTTTACATGCGGGGCAATTCGTTGCGAGCGCACTGTGGCAGACAGGGACGAAAACACTGCGTGTTGGGTAATGAATATGAGATTGCGCCGTGGAGACGCTGTCGTTAGCAGACGATTCAATTAAACCGTAGCAATGATGCCTTTGACGGTGAACGTGCTCATGACCGTAGCTTATCAACTTGAGGATTAGGGAAGGGTAAGAACCGGGATCAAAAGTTGGAAGTGCACTTGAGCGGTGCTTTCAGGAAGTTTGGACTATGACGGCTGTGGCACGGAGTTTCCAAGGTATGACGGATTCTCTTCGTGAAGTATCAACATTAGAAATATCAGTGTGTCTTTTCAAAAATGGTCTTCTATTCAGAGCTTCAGTTTTTGATCTGATTCGCTGCACGACCGATGCTTTTGAATTTGTTACGAGTTGCGCCGAAATACGTAGTTTCGCCGACTGATTCACGGACTCCAAGTTCGAGTCTGAATTCGTAGATCCCTGCTGTTCTTAGTACGAGGAGCTTTGTTGACATTTTTATCAGTTAGACTTCAACTCTAGTTGAGAGCTGTGTATCAACTGCCTGACTTTGGTGGACAATTCCCGCATTTTGTGCTGTGTACTACTTGCGTTTCTTTCTCAAGGAAGATTGGGAGGGTTCGGTGGGAATCACTTAAAGTATTGTTCTTGCTTATTTGCACTTGCATCATGCCTGGAGATCACGCTTGCGATCTGTATTTCTGTCGCCACCATGCCTCTGATGGCTGGATACGTCATTATGAGATCACGTTATCCAAGGCTTACGGTGAAATTTCGCGGAATTGATATGGCCAAATTTTTTGGGCGTGATGTATCTTGGAGCATCGAGCGATCTCTGTAATGTAGTGGAAGGTCTGGAGAACTCTGATGCGATACATATCCTAGTGTTTCACCTTCAGTATCTGTCGTGGGTGTTGACCCACTCAGGATTTTGAGTGGAACTGTGATGACTGAGAGGTCGAAAGTTTCGGAGATGATAGCCCGTGCGACCTAAAGATTCTGTCCCTCGGATCAGCTGATTTCTGTTTGGGAGCTGTTTTTGCCTTCTGTTTTGTTTGTCTTATTTATTGTTGTCCGCAGTTGAAGGCGGTACGAGAGGTTGCTGAATCTGCACTCAATCAGCGTGAGGAGGGTTAAGCACCGTGTCGCAGCAGACGCCTGAATTTGACGAGTTGCGTTCATGTTTAGAGGTAAATTCTGATGCTCTTCTTCCATAGAATGCTATGCTATGCTTCGTCATATTCTGTGTGTCACTCCCACAGCAGGGCCTCTTTTCCTAATCTGTCGATGTATGCCAGAAGTTCGAGTGTCTGAATGGACACTTACGCCGATTGTGTAAGTGCTTGTTTAGAGAAATATGCTAGTTGCCACGGTAGAAATTGTTGTATGTGCTTGTTGTTTGGATTTTACTTATTCAACGAAATTGGTCCACTGATGTGCCAATGCCAATGCCAGAACGTAAGCCATGTTTTTTTGCTAACCCTAAATCCGAATCAGGCGTGGGAACAGGAGAGACAGAATGTAGTGTGAGAAACGTTGGTGCACGAATCGGGACGGGGGAACGAGAGGCACCAACTCCAGATTCCGAATTGGTGGTGGAAGAAGGTCAAGAAGAATTTGAAGATATAGATCTGGGTTTTGCCACACAGCAGCACTCTCGGTGGAAAATGGCGGAGCAGACAGGTGGTACACGAGTTATAAAAGCGGGATTCAATCAGGATCACAGCCTGGTAGGAATCTGCACTCGAGAGGGGGCGAAGATTTTCGACTGCGATACAGTGAGTTGCGTATACGAACACACGGAAGGTGCCTACTGCTTACTGAACATGCTCAACAGAACCAGTCTCATCACAGTCGTGGGTGCTGGCGAGCAGCCAGAGCTGTCTCCCCGAAGGCTCAATGTGATCAACACGACTCGTGGAACAAGGGTGGAGATGAATTTCTTCTCTTCCATCCTGGCAGTGGGCATGAACATGAAACGGCTGATCGTGGTGCTGGAAAAGAAAGTCTACATCCACGAAATGAGCAGCTTGAACTGCTTGGAGTGCATTGACACCGTACCTAATCCCAAGGGCTTATGTGCCTTCTCTCCAAACGAAGACAACTGCTTTCTCGCCTTGCCCGCGAGAACAGATGTGGGAGCAGTACTGATCCACGATGCACTCAATCTCCACGCTCTCTGCCAGATACACGCACATCAGTCTCCAATAGCTGCAATGGCCATCTCCGCCGACGGCAATCTGCTAGCCACTGCATCGAATCAAGGAACAATCATCCGTGTCCATGTGATTCCCCGGGCAGCCAAGGCTTACACATTCAGGAGAGGCAGTGTCCCTAGCGCCATTTATTCGCTCTCCTTTGGCCCTCCAGAAATCTACCCCCAGCTGCTGGCCGCCACCAGCGCCTCTGGTACCGTGCACATCTTCAAACTCGGCCCGCTGGAAAGGCAGCGTAATCAGCTCGCCACCAGTCTCCTGTCTGTGGTGATGCCACACTCCATGTCCGACATGTACGAGCCGGAGCGCTGCTGCATAACCATTCACAACGGTTGCCCACCGGGAGTAGTGAGCTATTGTGCCATCGCAGGGCCTCCTATGGAGACTGGAGAGGACGGGCGACCTTGCTTGCCCAGATCCAACAGGCCCCGGGTTTTCATCGTCACATCCACGGGCTACTTTCACGAGTACTTCCTGAACGTTGGGTCGGGTCGAGAAGCCGGAAGCTTCACATTGGAGCGGGAGTGCGCATTGATAAACCATCCGTGCGACCAAGTTGGTGCTCATTTCGTTTGATGGCGTCCGGGGCCGGTTGCACTTCTGCAAGCTGGATTGTACAGGTAGACCCGAGGTCTGTATGCCGTTTCCTTATACCGCACACTGTGAGATTGCTGTAAAGAACGTCATTGATCTTTGAATGACGACTGGGAGTCGGCCAATTTGTAGAGCTGTCCATATCAATTTGTAGGTCGTTCAAATAAGGACTTCCGGAGAAATAGGTGTAGATATTTCCATTTCTCCCTTCGGGCCGAAGCGAAGGCAATGGGGAGAATGATGCTAAGGATTTTTAGCATATATAGATACTTGGTTGAGAGAGCAACAGATTGAAGGCAGAATTAGTTGTATAGAGCCAGGATGACAGACCTTTCTTCGCCTAGGAAGAAGGATTGGGATCACCCCGTGGAGGATGGAAATCACACCACGTGGGAAGAAGCATACCTGATCGTTTACTTCGTTCAACTTCCTGACGTAGCAGCAGTAAATTGCTTTAAACTCGCGGTTGCGAGTTGGTAGCGTAGGATGAGGTAGGGAAACTTTTAATGTAGGTTTAGTGAAAGGCAGGATCCGTGAAAGTTGTGGCGTCGATGCACGGTGTTGTTTATATTCTTATATTTGCGTTCACTGGCTGTGACGAGTCCGTAACTTAGGTTGAGGTAGGGAGACTGTCAATCTAGGTTTATGAGAAGGCCAGATCCGTTGTGGCGTTGGTGCGTTGAAAGCGTGTTCTATTGGAACCGTTCACTGTGATCACCAGGAATCCATTGTGCATTACCAAACCTGGCTCACAAGTTTGAAGTAAATACAAACTAGTTGTAAATCTTTGCATTCTTATCTACTATGACCTGCGAGATTGTTGATTCTGTTTCTGTACTTTTACTCGGCTGTTTGTCAATCGCGTGGTCTCATTCAAGTAGGGGACAATAGTACCACATGGAATCTTCTGCTCGTTTTTTAAAGCAGAGGAGGCAACCAGTAGCAAAAGTACCTTCGAAGTTAGGAGGAAGATTAACCCATATGTTCATATGTAAGGACGTTACCAGGAAGAAATCCTTCGGCATTCGTCTACATTGTGGGTGCAGTATTCCTCATTCAAGATCGTTGAACTAATAAAGCATGAGCGCGGATCTCACAGATATCATGCATCATCAGGTCTTCGATAACATCGAAGATAAATTCATTTGGATTCGATGATGTACTTGGATGAGGACAATATCAACATTCTTTGCATCGGTTTTCGTGTTACAACGCGAGAAGTAGCGCAAGTGTTTCTGCGGTGTAGTATCGCTGTCCTAAAGCTTAGAGAGTTGCATCCATAATGCAAATAGCCTATCGCTGTATGTGCTGGAATGTAGTTCCTTAAGTTTACATGAATCAGGTCTTACACTGGATTGAGCTCTCAGCGGATGGCATGTTGTGGCCTTTCGACCGTACAACCTAAGCTTGTAATCACAAGCTTAGTGTTTGCCGTAGCCTTGTGCTACTGTAAAACCCGAGACATGGTCGCACTGTTTTGGAGACTTGACATATGTGAAGGGAGTAATACTATCGTCATTCACTTGAAAGCGAGGTGGACAAACTGATTATGGTGTTAGAGCCGTAACAGGCTTTATCTAGGAAGGCAATTGATGTTGTCGAGCCGTAACAGGCTTTATCTGGAAGGCAATTGATGTTGTCAGCATTCACGATGACAAATGTTTCTTCGGCAAGAGACAGTAAAATAACAAAAGGGATGGGAAGACTCCATCAAACCCTACAAGGAAGGAACCAAACTGATGCCATTGGGGATCAACAGCAACTAAGAATCCGAAGACTCCATCAAACCCTACAAGGAAGGAACCAAACTGATGCCATTGGGGATCAACAGCAACTAAGAATCCGAACTATCTAACGCAACGGTCTTCAAACAACAAGAGCATCCTAAGGAGCATTCTCCTATGAATTGCACGAGCTGTGTTCTTAGTATAGCAGTGGAAATACGTTGCCTAAAATAGGCTATAGAGAAAGCTAAAAAAAGTGATAACCTTTGCCTCCTAGGTTATTGGGGAACAAAATCTGTTTGGGCTCGATGTACTGTACATCGAGGCCAAGTACCCTGAATTAGATCTCAGAAAGATAATAATGGACAGGACCGTAGGGAGACCAAAGAAATGAGGTTAAACTCATTGGGGTTAAACATCTCTTGCAACATGTCCATAGCTCAATATAACTCCAAAGCTAGAGGAATAAAGATGTGACTCTATCCATTCCCATATACTTGGAGATATTGGTTGCTACCGCTCCATTCGCCGCCCATCCTGGAGGATGGATGATCACCCCCTCTGAAACTATGTCAAGAGTAGTTTTGGTAACCATCACGTATTTAGTCATAGCTGGTTTCAAGTGCGACTGTCGGTGCACGACTTCAATGAATACCCTTCTATAAAACAATGTGCATTCTTACAAGTTTAGATGTCCTCTTCGTTTAGATATGGCTGGTTCTTGTTATTCATGCATTCAATCACACCTTCTCTTATCAAACCCTCTCATGAAATGTTAGTAAGATATTCGGTATCATGATCACCCACAATACGTCAATTTTCATGTGACAACTGAAGAGTTTTATGACCACAAATTCTGAACAACTCGAATTTTTACAAATCATACATCATATATTGCTAAACTATAAAAAAATAAGTTATGCTTAAAAATTGTAAAAAATAAGTAAAATTTGTAGAAAATAGTGATTTCTTTGGGCTAATATAATGAAATTAATGTAAAAGTCATTATGATTAAAAATGGAAAAGGGAAAATATTCTTAGTAAATTCATCAAGTTACATCAATTAAAAAAGATACTCCATTTTTTCAAATAACAAAAACTTGTTATTTGGTTAAATATATATCAAGTATAGTTCTGGTTTTCAAACATAAGCCTCGGATATGGCAAACAAGAACAATAAAATGAACAAATTCGATTTGTGAAAAAATATTTCTTTGGTGTGTAAATAGTACATTTTTTCACAGAATTATTATTATGTATTTCGAATAAATAGATTTCAAAATGGCATAAGGAAAACTCATGTATACACTAAATGCTGAATATTAAACTAATTTAAATTTTCAAAATATTCTAAATAATCAATACCAAGTGACATGTTCATATATTATCTGGTTCATAATTTTCATAAATACTTACTCTAGTATTGATATGATTTAATTTCTTTTAAACCTAAAAATATGAAAAATACTGTTTATTTTCCTATAATTTTATAATCAAATTAAAAATATTTTTATAAAATTATAATTTACAACTCAATTATAAATTATTAAAAAATATTTATTAAAAATCAATAATTTTGTTCAAAAATTAATATAATCGATTATCACAAATAATTCATACGCAGTTATAATGAAATAATTTTTAAAAATATTTTTTATTTTAAAGATAAATAAAACCAGTCATTTTATTTTATTATTTATTTGAAATAAATTTATTTTGATGACATAAATTTCATTTAATATTTATTACAGTGAAACTGATTAAATCATAAATGCTACAATGATAAATTTAATAGTTTAATCTTATACATAATAATACTGATATTGAGCTTGTAAAATTATATCATGTTTTTATTTTATGCATAAAATATTGAAATATGATCCAAAAATTTGTTTTGTAATCATGTATATTTTAACAATACCCCCTTTTATTATTTGATTTCATAAAATATTGATGACTTTTATATTTCAATATTATGAAAATATACTATACGTATAATCAACTATAAAATAATAATAAAATATCAAGATCAATATATTTTATATGAATTATTGATAAAAAGATTTATAAAAATATGTAAGTATTATCCTCTTATAATTTAGACTTCTTATATTTATGCTTTTAATTAATTTATAAAATTTATTTTCAATTGCATCCATGTATATAAATGAAATTTTTCTCTTGTTAAATGATTTTATTAAGTTTATAATTTATAATTTTTACAAATAAATATATATAAAAAGTTATAAAAATAAAATTGAAATGAATAAATCATGTTTAATGTTGATGACAAGATAAAGACATGTTAAGCAATTCTGTGTTTATTTTAAATAATTTCATTTCATTAAATCTAGATTTAATTATGAGATATTACTTGATGCCATGAATTATTGTATTTAATCTTTAGAAATAACAAAATGATGGACAATCTTTTTTGTGTAGTGCAAGATTCGTGTGATTATTAATCATGATTGCAATGTTATATGCAAGATCAAAGATATTATTTTGCATATAGATATGAAAGTTGATATATAAGATATTTTTGTACATAAATTCAACATAAAATTTATTATTTTAAACATAAAATTATATATATTAAATATTTTTAATTTCATATTTCATATTTATTATATGAATAATCAATAATATATCAGAAAAATAATTTCATAATAAGCTAATCATATATGTCCAATTGTTAAAAATATATCATGGTCAATTTTTTTTATATTATTACATGATTAAGTTTTTCATATAACTAAAATATTTTATGTATAATCCATAAAAAATCATCTTATGACATATTGTGCAACAATATGATTTGCTAGTAATAAATATTTTTTTCATAATTTTCATATTGAATGTATTAATTATTACTGTATGTATTTTTATAATATTATATATTCAGATGATATAAAATTTATTTCACTAATAATAAAATATTTTTATTATATAAAAATTTCTTATTCATCAAAAAAATAAAATTCAAGTGCAATTTTTGTTTCAAAAGCTTATCATGGATATTAATATTTTCAAATACAATATTACCTGAATTTTAAGTTTCGAAATATACTAAATGTATGTTTACATAATTTTTTAATTTCTGTGTATAGACTTGATTGCCACAAACCTGCAAAATTATTATTTTTTTTCTTAAAATTAATCTTCTGATTATTTTTAAGTTTGAAATTTTCAGTACATTAAAAATTAAAGCATTCTAAAATTTATCATTAACTATTCATTTTGATGTGTGTAGAATAATCTAATTAAAATCAGAGGGCTGATTATAAGTAAAATTATGATTTTATACTTATAATTATATATTTAAATCATTTGATATAACTAAATGATTAGATTTCTCAATAAAATATCAATATTATCTGATTTCTCTATATATGATACCCAAAAAAAATTTTGAGGCAAAAGGATGATGATAGAAGCTTTTACATAAAAGAAAATATACTCCATTCAAAAAAATATGAAATAAGGAATACAATTATATAGAAGCATGATAAAGATCACTCATTAAAGTTTCTAGCTGATGCACATACTTTGTGAACCTGTTTGTGAACTTATTTCTATAGGTAATATTGAAGCTTTTGAATGATTCGATGGGAACCTGATCACAAGTCCAGAATTAGTTTATGACAAGCTTAAGAGAATACACCTCTTATTCATTGTGGCCTCTCAATCAACATAACCAACACAAAAATAGGTGAGTCCATTTTTGAAATCAATTAGATTAAAAAGTACAAAATGTTACTAAAAGTAGAATAAGTATAAAATAAATAAAAAGTATTCAGTAATTCCCTACATATGTTGACATGTCTTTGTCATAACAAAACTAGGGTGACAACGACTAGGATGAAAAGTATGGAGTATGTTTCTCCACAATGATATCATTCCACTTCAGTCTTGTCACTTGAGCAAGTTACCATCAAAAGAGTATGCTTCGACTTAAACTATTAAGGGGAATGCGGGTATGGGATGTAACCATAGTTGGAGGATATCAAAGTTGTCGCAAATCAGCAGTAAACTAGGATATTAATGTAATCCGTGATATCCACAACCGAAAGAGAGATTGGAATTTTTATACAAGTATGGACTCTTTGGTTTGGAATTTGTATTCCATGGGGAAGTAACATGAAGTGTTAGGTACCTGTACTCCATGTGGAAGCAACAATTAACTCCAGCTATGACTAAATATATTGTACTAAATAAAAATAAAAAATATACAAGAGTCGAATCCACAAGCGTGCACCCTTGCCGGACCAAGAGTGCACCCTTGCCGGACCAAGAGTGTAGAGCCCTAGTAGTATGAAGAATGTCCGATCCACTAAGAATGAATATAGAGACTATTAGGTTATCAAGATAAACCCAAGACCTCTAGTCCAATCCGTGGCAGAAGAGTAAAAAGAGGATAACTCATGTGGTACCTCAAGGGGTAAAGATGCTTTTTTTTAAGAGCTTTGGTATCCTTGGAGTTAACTGTGGGCAACAGTTGCAATTGGATGCCATCGTAAGTATCGTGTTGCGCTTCATGGAAATGTTTTTAATCGACTTCCCTGCAAGTTACCGGGCAGTAGACTGAAGGCACGTCCCCGTACTAAAATAAATTAATTTTGTGGCCTTTGCCCCCATCACTGAGCATGGGTGAGCGTAATAGCAATCTTGCTTAACTTAAACTTAAGCTTTTATGCCTAACTTGCCACGTAAGTTTTGGCCTACTCGGTCATCTCCAACAGATCGCTCACAGAGCAGTTTCAGTGATCGATCAGTCCTATTACTGCCTGCAGTCCGGCAATGTATAGCAAGTCCAAATTCAACTCTGGAATCAACCCATTCTCGTGGAGTGCGTGAATTCCCCGAACGCAACAGACTGGAACGTCACACGTTTGAAATGTCCATATTGCAAAACCTTATTTTGAGTGTCATAAGTCCAATTCTGGAGGTAACGTAGAACCATCATGAAGATTCCAGTTTTCTGTCAACGAGACTCGGAAAAGCGCGTGCGATTTGCCGAGTTCTCACCCTGCCAGCATTCACGAGTATCACTCTACCAACAGAGAAGACGCCAGTGCAGTGCCATCAGATGACGTGGCACTCTCAGCTATCAAAGCTAGACAAGGCCTAGAAAGAGAACGACGGCACCGCTAGAACACGTACGAAGTTGCATGGTGTGACAAAGAAACTATAATGTTGCTTTAAGTGAAAGGTTTGCATGGTTTGCAATCCAGAACATTGCATGCAGAACGTAGCCTTTTTCAACACATGCTCCATATTTTAAGATGCTGTGATAAAAAAGAAGAGACGAAATGTAGGAGTTTGTATAAGTATGTGGGGAACTGCATGCACACCGCTGACAGGGACTCTCTACGGGAAATTGGAGAAACGATCTTCACACGTACTGCCATCGGGCTTTGCAGGTCTTCGACGCAAATTTGATGAGCCCCAAGTTGCTGTCAGGTAACTCTTACTTGTCTTCCATGTCTCAGAGTCAGCCTTTTCCCTGCTGTGTGTCCAGTTGGACATTCACATTCTATATCATTCTCTGGATGATATAGAATAACTGATATCTGATCCAATGAATGATGGCCCACGCACAAATGTGTGAACCTGACTTTTCAGCCACGAGATCCAGCGCAGACAAACAATTTCTATCGCTGGTCTCAGCTTCCTGAGCCTGAGTCGCCCCGCAGAGAGGCCCTTCAGATGATGCCTCGTGGACTCAGACACTCGACACGTCGAATCAGGGCCTTTGCAGGCAATCCGAGGGGCCAAAACGTGCGTGTGCCAGACCAACCCGAGATGCAAATCAATCTCGAAGTTTGAAAGACGTGAATGTCCACAAGTCCTAACAAAACTTACCACTTTATCCCCAGCCAGACTCCAGGAAAAGGTCACACACACACACGCACTCACCCTCACCCTGCACTGCTGTGCTGTGCTGTGGTTCAATCGCCTTCCAAGACTTTGAGAAACCGGGAACTACAGAAACTGTTGACAGACATCAACATTCTGGCACTGATCGAATCTGAAAAGGCTACGTGAGCAACGAACGCCTACGAGACTGAAAGCGAAGGGAAGCATGTCTTGGACAGACTGGAAGAATCAGAAACTGGAAACTGGACGAGATCCTCTCCTCTCCAAGTTTTTCCGATCCTCCAAAAAACCGATCTGACATCCACGCGAATCTGAAATCGGAAGCATAAAAGAAGCTCTTCAAATACGGGTCCTGGAGGTCCGTGCGGGGAAAGGTTCTCATCCACACGTTGGCACAGAAGACGCGTATGAAGATTTCAATAATCTCAAATTTCAAATTCGAACCGAGCCATGTTCGTACGGTAGGTCAAATCATCGGAGTCGACCTTTGCTACAGTCTTGGCTTCACCTGAGATTCAAAATTTGCAATCACTAGATGCGGCATCAAACTGCACGGCAGCATTTTCTCTTGAGAACGTTATTTCTTTTAGGAGAAAGTGGATCCATCAGCGAGCACGTTGCAAACACGGGTAGTTCTAGCAAGGGGTAGCAAAGCTGTCTTGGAGTCCTCGTTTAGACAATTTCACATTTCTGTTTCAAGATTCTGATCTCTCCGGAGAGACAGCTCTATCACAGTAGTTAGTACGCATGCATCGCATCTCATGCACACCTCGCGGTTGTAGAACGAACCACTCGTCGTCAGTCGCCAATTCAGAAAATTTCAGGTTTTGTTATGTACCTAAAACTCGAGCTTTCTCTTAACCCCACCCCAAGGCTTGATCATCCCAATCCGACCCATCCATCCATACACTCCAATCAAGGCAATCACGCTATTTCCACACCGCTCTCTTTTGCACTGTTTGTAAGTTGGCTCCTTGCGCTCCTTGACCCGTTGCATACACTTGATATCCAACCAATCATTATGTTTGGTAATTCTACGTTCCTCTTCGATTGAGGGACATAATTCGTTGTCCACGTTCACCGATACATTGTTGTCAGCCAACACAACGGGCTGCGGTCTGTGTGCCGGGAACAAATGCCTCCGGAACAGAAATTCTTGATCTTCAGGCATCCATCCACCAAGACGAACGAACACAGTTTAGTTTGCATGAGTACACTCAGACAGTGGTCTTTCGCGGACCTGGGGGTCTTTCTTGCGATCTTCATGTCATTCGTTCACTATAGACATGTGAGGTACATCCTCTTCCGCTGATGTTGACATCTCTCCAGTTCATTAAAGTAAACTACAGTGCTTGTAAGCTGACATACAGTGTACACTGAAACAGATCAGACAGGACGAAATTGAACATTCTTAAGCAAAGGTGAGTTCCCAGGAAGGAAGGGTCGTGGATGCTTCCGGAGAACAATGATTTGGCAGCAAGGATTGGTCTTTTTATACATCAAAGCAGGTTATCAGTGCTTGGGTTACGTAGATGCAGGCATTTGTTTTTTCATTTCCTGGTGGAGTGTGGGTGCACTGCTGGAAAGCTTGGAGCAGATGCTAGCAAAAAGTTCCTTGCATACAGTAGAATGGTACGAAGGATTACAGCATGGACAGGTTTAGGCAACTTTGCATCATGAAAGTAATAAAGATTTAAGTTGAATTGTACCAAATAAGATTCAAACTTGCATTCGATAACATTTATAAAACTCAGTTCTGTACACTCTACACAGAATTGAGTAAACATGTATAGAAAATAAAGATGGGAATAAGAACCATCGAGGAGTACAAAGAAAGACACTGCATGAAATAGTCCTTATCAAAGAGGAAAATTTTCTTTCAGTTTGAGTAATCTTTCTGAAACTGACTCAGGCTTGGAACCTTCTGGGTTGTAGTTGGATATACGCTCTTATTTGGACATGACTTTCATATATATTCAGGTGAGTAAGACTAAACCTAACTGTTCTTCATCTATCCACCTTAATTGTAATGCATGTTATGTTTTGAATTTATCTATTTCAATGCACGACTTGTGAGTCGTCGTCCCTCTTTATCTTGTAAGACTCTTGCCTTCATAAACCGTTTTTCATTCTTGCATTCTGGAACTTCCAAAACAATTTTTGATGTTTGGAGAACACAAGATTTCTCGCCTCAGATGATGCTTATCCCTCGTAACAAATTCTTTTCGCGTATGGAGTAGCTGGCGGTCTTTTCTCATGTTATTTTACTCTTGTGAGTAGCATGTGTGGCTTAAAAATTTGGATAATTGATTTCAATTTGCACTCACTTTGTTGGTCCGAAAGCCAGGAAATACACTAAGATGCCACATTCAATCAAGAGACGAGACATGAAATACCTGGTTCACTTCACTGAGGCTACGTCCACGGAACACACAGAGTCACTTAACTAAATAACCCTAATTTGTGTTATAGAGAACTTCTGCCAGCCCTCTTATATACTAGTACTAGCCCGAGTCCTAGTCTAACTAAGTATAGTCAAACTAAGTAGAGTTACTCAAGACCTGAGTTAACTCCTAACAATCTCCCCCTTGATTCATGTCTTGGGGTGTCTAACTCTTGTCACCATATACATACTCCGCGGGAAGTCCTAGAAGGAAACCTAAAGCATAGGCCCTCATGTGAACAAGGATTAACTAGAACTAAGCCGTAGCCTAACTAAGAAGGAGTAAAGCATATACAAGAATCAAACAATTGCTAGCTTAACTCTACTAGTGCTGCTTGTGCAAAACCTGCATAGTAGCACAATGCCTACTGAAACTCTCTAAAGGAATAACTTTGGTCAAAGAATCACTTGGATTGAGTTTACCGTCAATCTTGACTAGCTCAATCTTCCTATCAGAAACTACATCTCTGATAATGTGATATATGATGACGATGTGCTTCACCCTGCTATCCATTACTTGATTTGCTACAAGATGTAAGGCACTCTGACTATCACAATGGAGATTTATAACATCATGTTTCAATCCCATCTCAGTGATAAGTCTATTCAACCAAATAGCCTCCTTTGTTGCTTCCGTTGCTGCTACATATTCGGCTTCGTAGTTGACTGAGCTATGCACTTCTGCAAGGTAGATCTCCAACTAACGCATCCACCTCCAAGTGTAAACACATACCTAGTTGTAGACTTCCTCTTGTCCATAGTTAGCATCAACATAACCCAACAAGGATTTGGCATTGTCCGATAAACCATCAAACAAAAGACCATAATCCTTAGTACTCTTGAGGTACTTGAGAATCCACTTCACAGCTTCCCAATGTACCTTCACTGGATTTGACATATACATGCTCACTTTGCCCATAGCTAGAGCAATATCAAGTCTAGTGCTCACCATCAAATACATGAGGCTGTCCACTGCCTTGTCATAGGGAATTGACGACATCTTACCTCTCTCAGTTGCATCAATTGGACATTGAGGTGCTGAGAGCTTAAAATGTGCCGCCAAGGAGTCCACACTCCTTTAGAGTCTACCATGTTAAACCTGTCAAGCACACGCTTAATGTACTTACCCTGACTTAACCATAACTTCTCTATATGAACAAGATTCTCCTTCTTCCAAGATCAACGCATTGCCATCATCATTCTTAGCTTCAATATCATGATCCTCAAGAATAGATGAATCAGCCCATGTTCCATACCTTTGGGGAGCTCTATTAATCCGATTTGATGATCTCCTAGTAGTTGGTCTTGGTTGATCTCCATTGTTTCGTGCTGTGTCTTGAGGCTCAACAACGACAACTTGCTCCTCCAATTCCTGTTGTTCAGGAATTTGCTCCATCTGTTCAGGAGCTTCTCCTTGTGGCGCATCATTAAACCCATAATGATCAATCTCCCCCTCAACAATATCCGTGAGTGGAGATTTGCCCTTGTCAGTACAAGGAGCTTGAGATATTTGCCCTCTTTCAATGATCTAGGCTCATTGAAAGAAACATCCCTACTGACAATCACCTTACAAGTTACATGATCCCATAGCCTATAACCTTTCACACCACTTTTTGGATATAGGATCCAACTTGGTCCTATTCTCCTTAGGTATGAGAGGATAAGCCGTACAACCAAAAATTCTCAAACGACTATAATCAGCCCTCCGTTTGTGCTTCAATTCAAATGATGTCAAGAAATCGATTGCACTTGCAGGAGATAGATTTACCAAATACACTACGATATTTACAGCTTCAGCCTAGAATTCATATGGTAAACCATATTGGCTCAACATACTACGCACCTTCTCCAATACTGTTTGGTTGAGTCTCTCAGAAACAACATTTTATTGCGGAGTATAAACCGTGGTGAGATGACGAGTGATCCCCTCCTCTTTGCAGTAACTTCTAAACTCCTCTGAAGTATACTCCCCGTCATTATCCGAACGTAGATATATGACCTTGTGACCAGTCTGAGTCTCAACTTGGGCTCTCCAACTTTTGAAAGTTGCAAAGACTTCAAACTTGTGTGGGAGAAAATATAACCACACAAATCTTGAGTAATCATCAATAAACGATACATAGTACTACTTCCCAGAATGTGAGGCTTTAGGAGAGGGTCCCCACACGTCACTATGTACATACTCAAGTAACTCTTTGGAACTATGAGTTCCAACACCAAAGGCTTTTCTATGTTGCTTACCTATGACACAATGCTCACAAAATTCCATGTCAACTTTATCTTAACCAGGTAACAAGCCCTTATCTCGAAGGAAGGTCAAGTACCTGTTCATGTGTCCCGTTCTAGAATGCCAAACATAAGCCATCTCAGGCCGAGATCTGGTAAGATTGACTTCATTACAAATGTTATTAACCTCTAGCACATACAGATTTCTATGCTTGTGTCCTCTTAAGATAGTCTTATCACCTATTGTCACCTTTAGAACTCCACTCAAGGCCTTTTGAATCTAACATTCCAAGAGAGATAAGGTTCTTTCTCATTTCAGGTATAAACCTGACGTGAGTCAACGTACGTTTGACTTCATCAAACATGTGAATCTGTACAGATCCATCGCCTTCAATTCTACATGGTTGATCATTTCCCATAAGAACTAAACTGTTTGATACTGAGAAAGTATGAAAAAACTCTCAAATGTAACAAATGTGATAAGAACAAGCACTATCTAGAATCCATACATCACCAACGCCCTTTGGTGAGTTGCATAGGGCATACCTCTGGCTTCATAGTCCATCTTGTGCAAGTCATCCTCATCAAAATCTTGAGCCACATTGGCCAAAGGAGGATTAGTAGCCTTGGTCTTCACGTGGTAGTCTTTCTTAAAGTGACCACTCTTGCCACACTTCCAACAGACCACCGTCTTACTGTCTTGGGATTTATCCCTAGACATAGATCTACCTCTAGATCCAAACTTCTTCCCATCCTTCTCAATCCTTGATTGTGACCATCGACGTGTCACATTCAGTGTCGTACTAGAGGAAGAGGATGGAGTAGAGGGCATCATCATCTTCTGCTGTAGATCATCAGTCAGGAGAGCACTTACAACCTCATTGTAAGTGATCGTTTGTCTATCACGATGGAGCAACACTCGTGACAATGACTGATATGAAGTAGGTAATGAACTTAACAGATGAAGGGTCTTCCTCTCATCAGTTATCTCCTCTCCTAGATTCTGAAGATCAATAATAAGATCACCAAAGGCATCAATGTATCTTGGATCTTCGTACCTGTATCTTTCATCTTGAAGCTCATTAGCTTCAAGGAGGTGTACAACCTGTTTGATAACTCTTTGCGATGAAACCGTCGCTGAAGAGCCTCCAAACTTGACTTCTTCCCACTCATATGAGAATAAAGGAAATTTATCCTTGGTAAAAATCCCTAAACCAAAGGAGATACTGTAGCTCTGCTTGCTGCTGCTACTTTTGTCTTATAGCTTTTCTACTCTCAATCTCTCAACAGCGAACGGCGGTAGCGTCGTCGAAGCAACACGAGATAGACAACAAGCCAACCAGGCAACAAGCTTCTATCTCTGCTCCGCTCTTCTTCATAAGACATGATAAGAACTTTGAGGAAAAAGCTCTGTGTCACCAGCAAAACGTGCGATTAGGCAGCACTTTGCCCATCTATCTCATCTCCTGGACTGCGCTCTCGCTCTTTCTCCCTCTCCCTTGCTGACTCGCTTTTCTTCCTCTCTCTCTCTCTCCTTCGCTCTCTCAGTCCCGCACTTTCGGAAACCCCCATTTGCTTCACGAACGCATGTAGGTGTCTGCTCTTGCTCCTCTACGTCCTCCTCAATGTATGTATGACTGAACGAACGAACAACATCACTGACAATGAATGCGTCACACCTCGCCTCCAAATTCGTCTTCAACTGAATGAACCCTCTGACTTGACTCAACTGCATGGGCCCCGTGTGACTCCAACTCGAGGGCACGCCACTAATCTTACAACCTTCGACCAGCAATTGTTGGGCATTGCTCAATCTCGACAACAATTGGCCCAAAAACCTTTGTCCGAACTCTAAAATCCCACCTTCGATGCTCGGATCAGCCGATCCGCTGAACAGTGACATACCACCTTCGGAGCTCTGATCCGCTTCCTGAATCGCTCATAATAATTATAATGCACCGTCTGTTACAACACATGGATCACCCTCACTTTCGATGATGCTGCGATTCTTGTCAACTCGACCCAACGCACCGATCTCTGGTGTCATAAATGTCCCCCGGGTGACGAGTTGATGACTCTTCCGTTTCCTCCCTTCCTGCACTGCAGAGCCCAAACTTTGGCAAATCCTCTCATACCGCTAATCCACGGCTGCAATCGGGATTCAAGAGCAATCGACAGTAACGCGGGCAAATATGAATCGAAGCAAGAAAAAAAATCTGGGCATGCGCAATAGCAATCATGAGTTGGGACTTAGGCCCTAACTATGATTAATTTCTAGATGTTATGTTTCCTGCTTTGATACCAATTGTTGGTCCGATATACAGGAAATACTCTAAGAAGCCACATTCAATCAAGAGACACACAGGAAATAAGTGGTTCACCTCACTGAGACTACGTCCACGAACAACACAGAGTCACTTTAATAAATAACCCTAATTTGTGTTACAGAGAACTTCTGCTAGCCCTCTTATATACTAGTACCAGCCCTTGTCCTAGTCTAACTAAGTATAATCAAACTAACTAGAGTTACTCAAGACCTGAGTTAACTCCTAACACACTTGTGTCATGCCCAACATTTTGCAGCCCAACTTTCCTGAATAAAACATAATATTATACTTTTTTGTGATGATATATTATTATAAAATATAAAAAATTAAACCTTGACACCCTCTGAAAATTGATGGTAGATTTGTAATATTTAATCATAATATAATAATGAAATGATAATATATGTAATATCTTATTTCGATATTACGTTGTAACAAAATATAAAAAATCAAACTTTGACATCTATGAAAACTACATAGTAAAGTTTAAATTTTAACATTAATATTATTTTCTTAATGTTTTATTACATATAATATTTTAATGATAGTATATTCAATTTTGTTTATGTAAGTGCAATTTGCAATTCTTTTAACTGCAACTCACCGAGGTCACTAAAGACAATCAGAGCATTTATGTGGATAGTTAGTGGATAAGCAACCTAGCCATTTGATCTATTTAACCGGGTTTACTCTTTTGTCTTCATGGAAGAATGGAAGGTAATAAGAGAGACCACAAATCCACACTCGTGAGCCCATATAGAAGCCTTGAACTGAGGGTTGGTTGAGCTCTTCCCTCCTTAGCTCCAGCGAAAGCTTCCCCGGCCCAATCTTCTTCAAAAGTATCTTCCTTGCACTTGAGTTTAAAAAGGATGGGAAGACCCCATCAAGTTTTACACAAATGAAACCAAAAGCTCAGGATTGGGGCTAGGACCCAATCATGTCACAATGGGAAATATGTGATACTACACCTAATATATCCGGGTGAGACGGTCTACATACTACATGAGCATATGAAGAAGAATCACATAACATGATATGGATTACACCAACAAGTACTCTATGTAGATCAATAGATACACACTCCCTAAAATAGATTACATAATATGCTTAAGAAAGTGGTATCACTGTTGCAAAGTATGCTATGTTCGGACGCGCACTCTCTCACTAATGTGTAGAGGTCGGCGTCCATAGTTCCATGTAACTCCAAGTCGAGAGTAACAAAGATACCTACATACCCCTCTATACTTGATACCTTGGCTATTGTAGCTCCACTCGCCTTGCTGCTTCTTCCATGTACTTGAACGATCCTTGTATGCACCTTTTGAGTTTGAAAACTTGTCCATGATTCCAGTACCTTTCTCCCAATAGAATTTTTCAAAGTCACTTTTGTGCGGTTCTGTATAAGTGCACACGAG
The DNA here is from genome assembly GCA_014180765.2 of Marchantia paleacea. Taxonomy (NCBI): domain Eukaryota; kingdom Viridiplantae; phylum Streptophyta; class Marchantiopsida; order Marchantiales; family Marchantiaceae; genus Marchantia; species Marchantia paleacea. Next base: position 1,785,184 of record MUAA02000079.1, on the reverse strand, counting down.
ATAATATCATAGCTATGCTTGAATTGACGAGGTGAACTACACATGTTGCATTGCACATCCACAAGAAAGCAAGGACATCTGTCATGGAGGAACTTTAACATAGACAATAAGGACAAGCTCTAAGGTTGCCGAAAATCTGCTTGGGGCCAATCTTGAGCTGAATTGATATCCATACGGTCTGGATTCCTGGACTGTAGCGAATGGAATGTCCAACTCCACCTTTGATGGCAGACTCAACATACAATATTGATGTTGCGTCTTTTGTACCAATGCTGCAAGAGCTTGTTGGCCGTAGCTCATGAAATACACCGTCAACTTTTTCCCTTGATTATGATGAAGCCTAGCAAGAGTCCATCTTTGACTCAACAAGCTGTGGTTTGTAATCTTGTTAGAGAGTAATCAGTAGTATTTCATGGAACTGAAATGCCAAACTCTTTATATCTGTCGATCTATATGGGATGCCTTGCGAGATTCCAGACTTGACTTAGCAAGGATCCACACTTTACTCAACATGACATTGTCGGAGAGTAGCTTGAGAAGATGATGAAGGCACAACTCTACCGTGTCTTTCAATGTTGATAAGACAATTGCCCGGCAAGATTCCACGTCTACATGCATATGAGATCTGAGCATCCAAAGTGATTCACTTCACATCACCTTTGATACTTCATACCTGGGTTCTGGCAGCGGACACGAGCCCTGGTCGAATTCTCACCCAGAGAACCGGTTACACATGCCGACTTTGGATAGAGAAATAGTACTCCTATCAGAATGCATCCAAGGGATGTGATTCAGCCCAATGGGAGCTTGTTGGAGGACCTTGTCAAAGACCAAGACCTTTGTCCTCTTTGTACTTTGTGTTCATCTAGACCTTTGTCCTCTTGTTATTTTAATAGAGAGGTCTACGAGAGCCATTAATGTTCGTTAGAATCCTTCTCCAGAAGACTAGGCTTCTGTAGCCTTCATTAAGAAATATTGAGAGAACACTAATTAGTCAGATGTTTGTCCATTTACGCCTGCCTCGATTTGCCACAGAGACCACTGATAACCTTTTGTTTTATTTCTTGTCCTTTGGACCTGCCAATGCTAGGTTACAAACAGCTGTAGCTGCTGCTTCTTCCACACACAGGGGAGTACGGTAACCCTATACCTTGTATAGTATCATTCGGAAGGACCTTATTTGGGCACAAATTTACACCAGAGAAATGCGACATACTGATTGCATGAAGCCCATCACCTCTGTTTCTCACCGTTTTCTTCAGATTGTCGTCCGCTCTGACCCCAGTGCGACAGACATGTCGGAGCATGAGGAGTGATGGCAATCACCATTTACCGCGGATAGAGGTTAAGGAAAGACTGCAGCTCAGAAACCATGCAGTTGGCTGAATTCTGCTAGTGCTGGTGATCGAACACCTGACTTTTGGTGCGGAGCGAAGATGACAACGGCAACGACTTCCCAACCTTGTGTGTGTGAGTGATGATTCTCGTGTGCACCACCTCGTTCTGTCCTCTGCCCTAGAGACAGAATGCACTCAGTGCTTGGTGACAATTTCTGCTGCTGTTGTGCGTTGTTAGTACACACAATCACATGAGCTTTCCTGCTGATGGTAAACACGATGTGTTGTATGGTCTTTCGAGGGCGAACGCTGCGACTCAGAGATTCCTTCCTCTCACACTCACTAAGAGACACAATCGGAAAAGCTTTGCCCCAGCACAGTCCCCCATCCTCACATTTGCAGTACTTAATCGAGAAGATGCCAGTTATTATCGAAAGTAATCTCTCGACTTTTATCTCTAACTCAACAAGAAGGAATTTGAAGAAATATTATTTTCAAGACTTTTTGGCGACAATGTGAACCTCCCAATCTCCTTTCCAGGCGTTTTCTTCCTCTGTCCCCGAACCGGCAGGTGTACGTGAAGTCAGGTGCCGCGCTCGACTCGCTGGCTTGTCATGTTCGTCTGCACAAACGTGGCGCGGGGTTCCACATATCAGAAATTTCATAGGCCCCGCTGTGTTGGAAACCTCCACAAGGCTACCGAGTTTAGCTGACAACTAAAGAGGCCAACGAAAGCTTTGTAGAGCACTCTCATTCGGCCTATTATCTAATTCTGACGGGGTTGGTTTGACTTTTGATTTTTCCAGGTGTTGGCGCGACTGTGAGCCATGTGGTTGCATCGGGTTTGCACAGGAAAATATATAACGGTTATGTCAAGTAAGGAGAGGGAAGTTGAGGAATTAATTTTTTTATTTTGGAAGCATGATACATGTGCAGCACCTAACGTAACGATGTTCTTTCTTTTCTAAATAATTCAGATGCTTAAATTTGTATCTAGCGAGAATTTAATTTAATTTTCTTTTGCATCCACACTTAACTTGCAAGATTAAACATTGTTATGTCAATGATTAAAGAGCGCAAGTCAGGATGGGTGTATGTTTCTAGTAAGTTGTGCGAATAACACATTTATTTGCTATGCTTCATTTGGAATTCGTTTCTAGGAACGAGAGTGTACTGCATTATACTTTATTACATGATAGAGTGTTTCAAACAAGCCCGCAGAGATGAACAGGGAGGTAGGGAATAGATATGACACATTGGGTGCAACAAGCACATTCTTCTTGATCTCGAGGGAGTAGACATGAAACCTTGAGTACTGCATCTCTAACTAACTCAAAGTATATATTACGTCCCTTACTTCTTTCGCGTCCTTTTGTAAAACATTAATATTAAGTCTCGCGCTGGAGCTAATTTCAAGCATACCTCAATGAACCATTGAGAAGGAAGCTACAGCAGAATATAACTGACTATGTGAACCATAACTGAGGTTTACATGACAGAAATTTTTTTTTACTACAATATTCAATCTCTATCCCTGCGAACCTGGACGCCCTGCAAACGTTATGAAAATAACAGTACAAAAAAAGCTGAGATGGAAATGTGCCCCACTGGTTTTTACCTCACTGTTGTGATTTTCATTTTTCCTTTCATGTCCGCCACGATGGGTTCGTCTCATCTCTCATGTGGTTCTCGGATAAGCACCAGTGGATTATGTACCAGAAAATAACAAAGAGATACCCCTGTTTGTTGCAGAACCGAACGTGAACGGATTGGTCACCATTTGGCTCGTTAAAGAAATCATCTGAAAGTTCGTAACTTGGCAAAAGGTTCATAAGAACAAAGTCCGATCATGTAGCTTGGTACTGTACCACGTGGTGCAGTTGGTGAATTGATGACCTCCGTTGTGGGAACCGACTGCAACCAGGAGCAAGAGCCATGTTGTTTGCAAAAGCTTGAAAGCAAAGCGGTCATTCATAGTGGAGATGTTTTGATGAAGGGAACTTTTGGTGAGGGGATATTAGAACATGGCTGATGCAATTCACGTGCAGGTCCAAAAGCATCAAAGGAGACAGGGTCCTTTCATTGGAGGTCTTGATGGGAGCTCAAACACTCTGGATGCAGGGTCGTATGAGATCTCCATTCTTGGACAATATGAAATTGCAAAAGATGCCAAACAACAGTTTTGTGAACTTGCCTCGAGAAAGATTGTACAAGGAACAATGTTGTGAAGCCACTCAGGTCATCTTCATGCTATGAAAGTGCAACCTTGTCATAATGGAGTCAGCCTCCCTCACTTCCAATTGGGTCGCATGTTATTTTGCAAAACTTTTTCCTACGTTTCCAGTCATGGTCGCAGGTTGCACCAATCACAGCCAAATAATCCGCACATGAGAACCATCATACCAGACTTAACTAAAGTAATGCGTCCCCCTCATGGAACCCTGTGCAACTTGTTGTAACGAAACGGTTTTGGCCGAGTTTATCAAAACACATCTACAGGCAACTGGATGATTCTATCTCTCCCGCCCATACATGGACTTCATCACAACTCACGAAGCAAACGAATTACTATGCCTTCCGAGAAGGTGAGAAACTTCAAACCATGGACTCAATGGATGCTGATTTCGACAAAGTTATTCAGTAATGGGTAAAGGAGGAGCACAGAACTTGTGGAAAGACGTCATGTCGAAAAAGAATCCGAATTGGGAAATTTTGCCTGGAGGTAGCCGACGAATCCGTTCCTACTTTTTTTGCGAAGTAAATTCAGATAGTATTTTAATCCATTGTAAACATAATCCAAATTTGAGATTTAATAATGCTTAGATTCTAGAAGTTAGTGTGAGCATCGTGCGTCTCATCTGATTCTTCTGCTTTAAGAGCAGGTTAAGGGAAGAATATACACAACTTCTCACTGGCGAGTGTGCAAGGTTGCATGTTGTTGTCGCCGATCTGGAGTCGTTGCGATTTCTCCAACAGAGTTCGATATCATGTGAACATTCTCCTGAGACAGAATCAAAACATGTGGATCTCAGTTCATTCGATCAGTTTTTACTCTCTGTAACGGTCCAAGTGTTGCAAAGAAGAGGGACACATTGCAGGATCTGCATGCTCTTGTCGGTCCACAGTTGTAAGATCTCCATTCCCATGTATTGCAATGCAACAATTGTTACGATTAGATGCACATGAATATCTATCTCCTCATTTTGTGGCAACATAGTAGTTGGAGATAGATATGTCTGCGTACATCCAGTCCTGCTCACCTTGAACTCGTCTGGAAGTTGTGAGCGCTGAGATCAAAACTGTATTTAAAATTTACGTCTCATGCAAGCACTTAATCGCAGATAACCCATATATTATACTTGTTTGTTAACTGCATCATGCGACAGAGATCCTTTGCATTGAAGTGCACTTCCTACGAGGTCCTTGTGGTTCAAACCCATAGATGGAATGAAATGCATGACTCAACAATCAACTCTTTATGGAATCCATGCACGAAGGTAACGACGTTCTAGAGTAGTCTTTCCTATTTGAGGAAGTGGCAAATTGGCATGCGATATTTCTCTTTTACATAGTGCCCTATCGCCTAACCTTAGGATACCGCAAGTGTATTACCTTCCGAGATGGCCATGCACAAGGTATGGATCCGAAGTCATGCGATTGGCAAATGGAATCCACTGATAATGGTGAAAGTTGAAAATAGTGGAATCTGTCCACACAATCTGACCTTAGCTACATTGCTTTGAACCTTCAACCAGATCCATCGGAGCTCAGGAATCAGGATATACTCACAACATTTGCCATCCGTGGCGGATGGATGTCTGTGAACCATACCTTTTTCTCTCCAGTTGATGCCCTCCCGGACGAAAATATTCCGGTCTAACTCTTCAAATTGACCCTAGATGACTTTTGAGTTGTTGACCATATCTTTTCCAACGTGGAACATCTAAATTTGCTACTGATATTCGGAACACATATCATAGTTCCTCGATACTTTCCCTACAGCCTATATCCATGGTGACAGCATACCTTTTTCGCAGTATTGCCATATCTTCCGTCTAATTCAGCTCATGATGAAAATGATTAATTCTTGAAAAGCAAGAGTGGAAAGCGGTTTCTACGTCAGTGCGTATCTCGGCGTCTCTGTCCAGTAATGCAAATGATGATGGCTTCCTGTTACATCACAAAGGCCTAAATTAAGAATCTTCTCATAATAACATTTTTTGTAATTTAAATGGACCTGCGGCCCGAAAATTTTATAAATTATCTTCTCATATTAACTGTGACTGCTGTCTTGTATTCTATTGCTCCCTGTATGTTAAGTTCCTTGATGTAGTATTTTCTTTTCACCTTTGCATGTTTTCTACAGAGTTTCAGTTAGTTGTACGGAGAATCCCGGAATGCTGATTAGATCACCATCATCTTCACATGTAAGGGATTTGTCTTCGAGTTGTTCCTCTCTGGTCAGTTGAGTGTTAGCTGCAGAGAAAGCGTCCGGTAAAATCTCACAACATCGTGTAGAATGCAAAATACTTCATCGTAGGTACGAAAAGAGCACCATTTCATACTTTCTGAGGAGCACCTCTCCTTGCGCATGAGCGCGGATTAGCTCATCGATTCTGTTACTTTATATCCAAAGAGACGTATTGACTCTGGAGCCGGTTCCGAAACTTTTTAAAATCTGCGGATTTAAGTCTCGTGCAACTCGTGGAGCCTGCGTATCTGAGAAGAACGCAGTAGAAGACAAATTACCAAAGTCATCCCCGTAGAATTACCCGAAGCAAGATCAGGCGACTGAAGCAACTCCAAATCTAAGACAAGCTCTAATCACAACTGTTGCACGGTAAAATACTGAGGCTGTCCTCTTTCTAGCTGTAGCATAGGCCCAAAAACCTGATCCCCTCCCCTCGAGACTCCAGAACACGAGTGCGCATTGCTTCACAAGCCCTGCTGTGCTGTACGTGAATGCACAAAAAAATTTGGAATGTAACAACCTCCATCATACAGATTTCCTGATCCCATTAACAAATCCACCGTAGCATAGCTAACGAATTCCATCTGCGATACCAGTTGTCCGTACCATCTGAAGGCCAGCCCACGCTTAAAAAAATCAGTTCTTGTCAACTGTCTTCCACAAGTTGGAAACTGGTTCTTTCCACCGAGACTTCAGTCAAGTGACCACATCGTCGAACAATCCTCTCTGAGAAAGTAGACAATGTGCATGAGAGATACTCATTGTGACGAGACAAATTTTGCCATCCTGGACAGGAAAAATAGAAGATGGGATCCGCAATGGGCGCGGGGCGAGGTCCAGCGTTCCGGGGGAATAAGACGCTGGTTCTTCACGACAGAGGTTAAAATTGGGTATAATATCGTCCCCGTGCGCTCTTGGCCGGAGCTGACAGATAGACGCGGCCCCTAGGAACTATTCTACTTTAGCGGCTCCTATCGTCGCATAGATCTTCCTCCAGGTGGGGCCGGGGGGGCTTAAGTTGGCTTGAAATTCAAATAATCCAGCAGCCCTCGGCCACGCGTCGCGCCTCGCGCTCTCAGCACTCAGTACGGAAGTCAAGTGTAGCAAAGGGCACTCCCATCTCGTTTAGGGAAAGGAGCGGGAGCCGCCAAATTTGGCGACGAATAAGCGCTCTCGGGCGCCGATATTCCCGTGGCCAGGAGTTTTAATCTCCAGTCTGTGCTGTAGACTGACCTCTGGAGAATCTGACGAGAATGAGGATGAGATTCCCGTTGGATCGTGGGATGGAGAGTGGCGATTGGAAGTAGATCTGGGACTGTTACCGCGCTGGAAGTGTCGTTGGCTGCAGCGACGTTGGCAGCGGCAGGCGAAGGCGTAGAGGGAGGGGAAGGAGGGGACGGAGCGCAGGCAGCAATCAAAGCGCAGCACATTCTGTGGTGACGGCCACAGGAAGTCCCGGACAAAGAAGCAAGTGCATTCGTCGGCATTATTTGTGGAGGATTGATGGCAATGTAAGGAGACAGAGGCTTTGATCCACAATCTGCAGATACTCCCTTCCCCTCACCCGTTTTTTGCTTGCTCGCTGCGTCCCTCGTCTCTCGCGCAGCAGCGCAGGGTCAGGTTGCATAGCTGTAGGCGCTAGGATGCAACACTAGAGCCTTTGATGTGGGAGCCCCTTTTTTGTTGCTTGTTTGGACTCCTCCAGTGACAAGAGCAGCAACGCCCAGGGAGGGAGGGAGGTAGAAGCACTAGAGTGGGAGAGTACCACCGTGCTAATATTAAACCGGTGGCTTTGACGAACAAGCTTTAAGGTTGCAGAGACTAATCTACGCAATTGCTGCTCTGTTTATGGTGTAGTCTAATCCTGCGTCTTTTGAATGCTTGAGGCTTGTGCGCGCTTGGTGCTTGGATGTTTGGATGGTGGCATTACCTTCCTCTAGTGTATCCTGGCAGAGTAGAGAGTGCTCTGTTGAGGACCGGGGGGAATCGTTGTTTCTTTCGGCGGGTGAGAATCTGAGTTTTAAGGTTTTGGATTCCAATTCCCTTCTTCTCGGATACCGTTTGCGTTCAAAGAGGCCATCGCTCTCCCGAAGCGAAAGAGGTGGATGTGAGCAGCAGGTGTTTCGAGTGACGCAGGGGCACGTGTCTGAGTTCAAAAACATTTGTGGGCCTGATCTTTTTGAACTTAGGCTTCAAATTTTGGTTCACGGATTTCTCATGAACCGAGCGTGCTGTACTCTATGTGTTAGTGAGTATAGAGCCAACTGATTGCGGCTACGGCTGAAGGTCTCAAATTCGCCGGGATTACCCCTACAGACTTTTGAATCTGCTGTAGGCGCCCTCCCAGGTACAGCTGTCTAATCTAGGAATTCGCTGGGGAGCTCACTGGGCTAGACGAAGGAACGACATTGTTTTGAGGGTGCGGTTTTCGAGTTACAGGAGTGTCTGGCATGAAGACCCCGTCGTTGTACGGTGAACACATGAAAACCTTTGAAGGAATGCGTCATAAGGTGAATGTGCTCATGACAGGAAGCTCACTGCATCGAGGCTTAGCGCATCTGTGAGGGACTGCTGCCTGGAATCTACACGTTCAAAGCGTGTGCACGGGACGACAGGGGTTGCCAATGTTGGATTAGTATGTTCGTGTTTGTCTGTGTACTGGAATGATATAGGATGATTCATAAATCACGTCTCTTAGATCTAGGAACAGAAGAACCGGATGCAGAAGTCTGAAGTGCATCTAAGGACCTGCTAGAGGGTTCCCTCAGGAAGTCAGGATCCTACTCCAGGCCGGATTATGACAACTGTCGGACTGAGCTTCAAAGGGATGAAGGATACTGTGTTCTTACCCCCAAACGAGTCGTCTGGTCTGGTGAAGGCCCTCCTGGAACTAGACGATTCTCCAGCCGGCAGTGATGAGGAATTTCTAGATTTCCAATTCAAAATAGCAGACGCCAAAGCTCGTGAGCGAGAGGCCTCCGAACAGCTTTCGGATTGGAGAGCTGCTTTTGCGAATCTACAGGTATGGATACCAGCCGCTATGTGCACTTCAGCGGTCAAAATTCCCCCCTTGAATACCCCCATTCACCCCCAACTACTATGACATTCTGAGACCGTGCTCTTGATCCCCCCTCCACGTTCACTTCTCTTTAGCTCGATACCCGATGTGTAGAAGCTTAATTAAATAATTCCTCTTCAGAATGCGCGACTTCCGTGTCGAGTTGGATGGCCGCCTAAATATAAACTCGGGTCTGTAACTGATGTGCTGGACCACTGAAACCCTCGAACCTACCTTCGACGTGCTCCTCGAAGAGCGTATCAGAGTGGAGTCCCACAGCTGGCCGCCTCCGAAGTTTGTGCTCGTAACTAGATGACTGCGGTTCTGAGGACGTGAAACAGTTCCAACATCTTCTACTTGACGGACTCCACAGCTTTTTTGGGGGAGATTTGTGTCTGCACTGCCCTATGTGTGATAGACCTTGAGCTGTACGCAGAGAGTGTGTGTCTTTATGCCCCTGAGGCGTGAGGGTTTGGTGAGAGGCACTTATCATGCTCACTCCGTGGCGTGGACTCTGCGTTTAACGCACCAGTCCTGTACGGCCGTCGCCACTATGCGTCCTACATCTGTTCAGAGTACAACTACGGGATTCGCTAACCGAGAGCACGTCCATGGCCGTAGTCTGTTTGCCCCATCTCCGCTTGGCCACCGAGTGATCCGTGTGTCCCAGCGGAACCTCCCGATAGCTCGTGATGGGCAAAACACGTTACTCGTTGAACTCCAGGTTCCGCCGTGAGTGTTGACCACCTCGGTTTCCCAAGGGCTGGGAATGAGCGATTGATGACTAGGAGTTTGAAAGTTGTGTTGATGCCACCCCTGCGACCCTGTGGTATTGTTCATGACGGAAGTCGTCTCATCTCTAGCGGGCTTGCTTAGTGGCCTTGCTTTCTCCCCTTTTCCGCGCTTCTCTTGGATTCCTGGTTTAGCTTTACTTACTTCCCCCTTGTCCGCAGTTGAGGCAGGCACAAGAGATCGCTGAATTCGCACTAAATCAGCGCAAGGAGGATGAGCAACGGGTCGCGCAGCAGACCGTTGAACTGAGCGAGTTGCGTTCTTCTTTGCAGGTGATTCCAAATGCTGTTTGCGTTCTCTGTGCCTCTTTATTTGATTTGCAAGCCTATCCAGGCCACCGCAAGTCTCGTACCTCGGGGAGGTTTATGAGGTTTTTTGCCGATATCTCATCTTCGCGCGTATAGAGTGTAGCTCATTTTCCTCAAGAAGAGAAATTGATTTGTTTTCTTTTAGCTTGAATTTTTTTATGTTTGTGAGAATAGAACGATTGCTCAAACTCTTGCCGTAGTTTGTTTCAGTAGGTCTGTAAAGTTCTTCATGATCTAATATCTATGAACATGGTCTGGGTACTGGCAGGCGTGTGAGCTCGAGCTTGAGCGGGTGAAAGCAGAAAACGCATCTCTGCTTCAACACAAGTCGGAGTTGGAAAAGGATTTCGATCAGGAGCTTAGATACAGTGAAAGCCTCCGACAGAGCGTAAGCTCCCCTGCCTTTTCTCACTAGACCGTCAATCACCTAATATTGGGTGAGACGCGAGCACAACCAGCTGACTTTCGGGATCTAGAAATGGCATGTCGAACCTCGTACGGATGTGAACAGTCTTCAGGGTGATGAGTATCATTACATCCCCTAGTCAATAGATTTACATGTTGTTTGGCATCTAATAATTAATTTCCTCGGGTGTTTGATAGGGTAGAGTTGTCTGTAACTGGTCATTGATCTCTCTACTTCAATCTTGTACCAGATTAATGAGCACAACCACGTGCAAGAGCGGTTGGTACTTGAAAATCTGGAGTTAAAGAGGGCGTTGGATGAAGCCACAGTAACGACGGGCAGGCTGAAAGAAGCTCTGGTGGAGAAAGCGTCGGAATTGTCGGCTTGGCTTGGACTGGATGGAATCAATGTACAAGCAATGCCGCCTTCAATCTTGGACGAGAAGTTTTCTTTGAAGGCGGAAGAAAAGAAAGCGTACAGCGCTCATGGTGAGGATAGCCAAGGATTTGAGACAAGTGAGAAAACTGGTGCGATGAGGTCTCAGGACGCGAACGAACGCACTGACTCGTCCCGGGTCATCGACGAAGCCACGACTCCGGTGCAGTGCGGTGCTGCAAGCACCAGTACTTCCCTGGATGATGATTGTGCGGACATGAAGCACGAGGTTTCCAGTGATAGATTGCCATCGTCTAGAGAGAGCACCGTTAGAAATGCCAACGACTCCAGCCATCGGTGCAAAGGAGTATCTGTTCGTGACTTAATTGCCGAAGAAAGAGAATCGTTTGGGCATGATTCCAGTCCAGGTAAGAAGGAGCGGATACTTACTTTGGAGCAGAAAATCCAGGAGCTGCAGCTTGAGTTAGATGGTCTGAAATCCCAACATCATCATCCCAAAGATGACATCGAACTGTGGGTATTCAAGCAAAGATCTTGTCCGTTACCACTGACAGAGGCGGCCAAAGATGACACGGAATTTGAAGCCAGGCTAAGCAGTGATTCATCGAGCACAACTGAGAAAGCAGAAATCACCGTCTCCGCGCAACCAGGGTCAAGTTTCAGCAACGAGGCAGGTACTAGTGCTGACCATGCAAAGAGAAATGCTGGAGCCCTTGGATTGGATCATATTATTCCTACTTCAAATTCTCTTCCATCCATGGCCGATGATATAGCTGTCTCTCAAGGATCCCGGTCTCGCTATGAAGACGGCGAAGCCTCCTGGGGAGGATCTCGAGCCGACCTGGAGGACAAGCACATTTGTACTAATCCCAACCAATTATGGTCCCTGACCTGTGTCTCCGAACTTGTTGAGTCTATTACAGAGGAACTCACCAAGTTACTCAGGGTAGTTATTAAAACCCCCAGTTCCTCATTACGGAATAGCTTTAATGACCTTGAGAGGAGAGTGAAGGTTTGGAGTAATATCACCTCCAAAGCTTTGCAGTCCAAGGTGTCAAAGACTGGAGCTCTTGAGGAATGGAAGGATCTAGTTGTCGACTTTCTGAGTAAATCTCGCCAAGAGCTCATCACTCTTCACCAGCGACTTCATGATTGTGAGGATGAATTGTCTTCAGTGGACAAGTTACGTGCTGAAAGCCTCGTAGCCACGCAGACGATCACTTTCCTGAAAGATGAAATCAACAAATTGGAGGCTCAGAATTTCACTGATCACATTGAAAGAGAAGAGGAGGTGAATGTGCTGAAGAAGGATCTGGAATACGCTCACACTCTCATCTCTGCTGCTCACAGGAAATCGTCGGAGGAGCACAAGTTAGCACTAACATTAAAGGATCACCTCCGGAAGGTCGAACTGGAGTTAGAACATTCCAAGCAAGGCTGGGCAGCCGAGCAGGACTTTATCGATTCGTGCTTAGGAGACGAAAGTGGCGGTTTATTCGGAGAAGAGAGGTCATTCAGCAGGAATGATGTGGACAATTTAGAGAAGAAAGTTGAGGAGCTCACCAACCGGTTGGAGGAAAACGAAAGAGAGCTTGGTGAGTTAATGGTCATCAGTGGAATTGACTTTGACGCAGTAGTATCTGCAAAGTTGAAGAGGATGGAGCAGAGGCTGGAAGATTCTAAAGCTTCGGAGGCCCTTGTACGAGCAGAAAAGACAGAATTAGCATCACAGGTATCCTGGCTGAAATCCAAGCTTGCCGAGGTTGAGCACGAACTTCATCTTGAGAATCAGCAGCACGTGGAGATTCTAATTCGATATGAAGAGGAACAAGGTCAGCTGGAAGCGTCATCTAGGTCCGAGCGGGCTGCTCTGAATGCCAAAGTGATACAGCTCGAGAAACTCCTGGCAGAGAAAACCAAGCAGTTTGAGACTGGTCACCCTGGTTCACCTAAATCCCAGGTCCACGGGCTTCGGGCAAATGTACTTGCTCTTGAAAGCAGCCTAGCGGCTGAACGGCAAAAGGGCATAGACAGCGAGGCATGCATGAAAGCCCACCTGAGTAAGGAGAAGGACAAGAATATCGACTTAGAGGCTAAGCTTAGCACATTGCAGAGCACTGTCACATCACTAAAATCTGAGTTGAGTGAAGCTGAACAGAGGGAAAAGCGAGCACAAAGTCAGATTGAAAAGCTAATGATAGAGTTAGGTATTGCAAAGGAGGAGGTGCTCAAGTGTGAGGTCCGAATGCAGAAAATTATACGTCAAGCGAAGGAGGACGTAGATGCCGAGAAGAGGAGGCTCGAGGAGAGCCACAACAATCAAAAGCAAATGGAGTGGCATCTTTGCCGTCAAATTGAACTGACAGAGGGCCTCGAGAGAGAGAAAGCCAAGATTCGAGAGGTACTGGAGGAGTTTGAGATACAAAATTTGGCCCTAGAGAAGGAAAGGGACGACCTTAGAACCGCGTACATGCAACTGGCAAGACAGACAGCTCAAAGAGTTGGGTAAGTGTCTCATTATGGCCCTTCACTGTCTCCTTGTAGATTACAGTCATTCTTTGTCAGGGCACCAAGTCCAACAATTTTACCTCAGTTTTTGTCTGATGTAGCCAATCTGGCTGGCTTTTGTATAGCTATGTAACTTTGGTCAGTTGGTTGAAGTGTGTGATGTCAGTGTTTCACTGTAGCGTGCTCTATGAAGTTCTCTCTAGTTCTCTCCCAGTGTCGCTCTATCACAAGGTGAAGACTCAGATCATGCACTTCAATAGCTGTTAGCTTTCTAGCTCCAGTCGATCAACCCAGTGTAGCTGTACATGGGGAATCTAAACCCGAATGAATAACCCATCTTTGAAGGCAGAGAAATTTCTGCTTGAAACTGATCAATCACACGCAGAGTTGTATTTGTATCGAAACTTTTGATGGCATCTATGCCGCTTATTAAAGTCTTATGACTATCTGTTTCTAAAAGGAGCAGGCAATTTTATTTTTTTTAATGTTTTGAGTGCTGAGTATATACGCTGTAGGCCGCTCTTCATTATAACACCAACATGAATAACAAATTTGGCATGTTATGGTATGAGTTTGCTTGACTTTACTTTGTATTTACGGTTTTAATGGCTGCTATGCCGACTTGCTTGTGAGGTCCTTACAGGCTAAGATCGAATACTTCAAATGGATTTGGCCTTTCTTTACATTTGAGTCTCCCGGAGTATTCCCGCTGCCTCTCGAGTCAGTTAGTTATACGCTGCTAACATGATTTCAGCAAGGCATTTAGCCAACTGGTAAATTCCAGTGGCATTAGTCTTCGAGTAGTTCTGATCTAAACACCCCCCGCACTTACAGACTCCCCTAAAGTCACCTTTTGTGCTTTGTGTATTTTTACAGCTTCCTGTGCGGACTTTTCTTCTTTAGACCAAATCGAAAATTTTGAGTCGTTTGGGCTTCATGGATTGCCTGTCTTGGCTACAGAAGGGGCAAAGCCGAAGCTTACCACATTCCTGTGCGAGCTGGAGTGAGAAAGGACGAGATTCTAAGGAGTTGACCCCGATCGGCAGATCCTAAACGTGCAAGCGTTGCAGCTGTAAGCCCCATTAACGCATGATCAGATCTTCTTACACAGCTTGCCAGAAAAATCCTTGCCGATCAAGTTCCTGACTCCTGTGTACCTCTATCATGGGAGAGGCAGCAGACGGAGGGTGTGACATAGCATCCCAAGTGATACTAACCTTGACGAGCCAGCTGAGCAAGTGTAACCAGTCGCCGATGAGTCACGACTTGACCTCTGAAGACTGGTATTCGTTTGTGTATTAGCTGCTATAAAGACGATATTTCTTCAAGTATCCAATTCCAAAGCGTGTTGCATTTGTGTGGGCATGTGGAAAGATTTTCGTATGGTCTCTGGATTGAGGATATCGGCAGTCTGTGCTACCGAAAGTACGTGTGAATTGTATGAGATGATGCATTAACTATGTGCTATCTGGCTCAACACACATTATATCCAACTCATGTAAGGAAACGTCATCTGATTGTCATCTCCCCCTTACCAAAAGCTGTCCCTGTAAGACGGGAGTCAGGAGGTCTAATCATCCGCCGTGAGAAACATTTTATTGAACACGAGAAGTCAGAGTTAACTGTACAGTTTCTCGTTCCGGTATAAACTGAGAGTCGTCAGTTAACCTTAAGTACTCGCTCGGCCCGCTCTGCCCGAGCACAATCTCAGGGATTTTGTTGACCACAAGGTGAACAAATATTACATTAAAAGGAGGAGGACGTACGATGTGGTGAACCGCTTGATCCACAACGGACGGTGACATAACCGTGACAACGTGAGCTAGATATTGAACGCGTCATGGATAGAAAGGGAACGTGGATCTGAACCAACAGAAGACGACGAGAAGGAAATGTGCACGATCTGCACCCTTGGAACTCGGTTGAAATGAAGCCCACGCGCAAACCACGCCTGTTGCGCACAGGTATGTATAGTTAAACGCTAGCATGAGTGTACGACACGTTCGTAGGCGCTCTGGTATATATCACTACGTAACACAGATTGACCTCATCCAAACTTCAACCGATTTGTAGAATTAAGAACTGACCGGAGCACTAGAGTAGGATTGACTTTTATGCCTAAGTCTGATCTACGAAGTGATCTTCATGCAGAGAAGCGGGCAAGCCGACTCTTCGTCGGCAGGAGTCGAAGCGCATGAAGATGGATCCACCCGTCACTGCACCGAAGCATGGATTGCCTACAAGGGCGAACTGATTCGCCAGAGCCTGCTCCAAAGTATCTACAACAATTTTGTAATGGGTAACGACAACAATACAATAGTGCTTGAGAGTCTTTAATGTATGAAAGTGCTTCGGGGATTGTTTGCTTGTGCTTTGAGAGGAGTTCCATTCTAGCCGGGTGGCGATCGTTAAATTAAGTTACAGGTTACAGTCTCCCTTGTAAGTGCTGTGTTTCATGCAAAACATAATTCCAGAATGTTCAGGTTCTACGACACCACGTGTGCTACCTTGATACGCTGTACTTTGTAGGTGTTTATTTAATCTGAATGACCCACTTGAATCACGTAACATAGAATTCTCATCACACAAAGCAGAAGTTATTGAGAGTGTAACATCCATGATACGAAAAAAAGAAGAAAGTCAACGGGGAACCTTGTTACTGTAAGTACTCAATCACTGACTGAAGAAGTGAAGGAATTCTGGAAATACCATAATAGACAATGAGAAACTGGGGAAAATGGATTGGATCCACCATCGCGAAAGGTTCTCCACGCTTCTAACAAGGATTAGTGACTCGACTTCTAACATACATGTACAGATTATACGAGACGAAGGTGTTTAAAACGAAAGACTTCAGAAGAGACTCGGTAAAGAATTGAGGGTTTTACATAAGTCGCTTGCCCCTTGCATCTTTACTTGTCTGTCTTCTACTAGCACATACATATCCACGTTGTGCTATTCATCTGCTTTTGTTGGTGATTTCTTCTCGTGCGTCTTTTCTATCACTTCAGAATTTCTTTTATGAGTTTATGATCAACTTTCAGAAACCCTTTAATGATCCTGTTTCCCACACAAGTTTACATGGGCTTTCTCAAGTTGTAATCCATCCCAACTTTGCAGGATGACAAGGGCTTTATGTATAGTAGTGGTGTCTCTCGAGACTACAGGCTTTGTCCCCATTATTCATAAACAGTGTTCTTAATTCATGTGCCTGCACATGCAGCCTGGCCATACATCGTCTTACCTGTCACGTGAACTCCGACTATAAGCAAGTCTTTTACATTGAGATTATATGTCAGTAGTCACTGGGAGGTTTCTGGATTGACGCCTATCAAATAGCTATGCCACGGAGCTAAGAAACATGTATGTTCTATCCATGTAATCTATCCATGAACTCTAATGTTTCATGAATACCGATTCATGAAACATTAGAGTTCACATCAAGTTAATGATCAATATCAGTCTAGTGGAATTACACGTCTAATCTTGATTAGGCAGGTTATTGCACTAAAGGAAACAAACCTGCTTATCAATGTTTGTTTTACATGTACATTGCTGTTTAGATACATTCCTTGACCTCAATATGAAAATAGCAATGGGCTCGGCATGAAGATAGTGAGCGAATCATGTGAGAACTTCGTTTTTATGGATGGGAAAACTTTCTCCGTTTGATTGTTGACTCATCAACATGCAAATATGTCGTTTAAGATACTTTTATGTTATCTTTCACTAGACAAGCGGGTGATTAGATAAGACCATGTTGTGGTAAGAATGGCAACTCATACTATTGTTGCTTTGTCAGTAGTAAATATTCTAATGGTAGACTTGCACAATCAGTTAAAATCTATCACTGAAAACTCCATGATTTCAAGATTAACATAATACAACTATGGAAGAGGAGGAATCAAAATGTAGGAGTAGTATCTAGAGGGTATGGAAATTATCATCCAAAAAGAAATCTATCGCAAGGGAACTTCACAGTTTCATACTCTAGTTGTGGAGGCACTCATTTCCAAGGGGAAATTGTCATAATCCTCGATCGCATGATGGAGTTAAACACAACAATCCTACTTCTGCTCCAAGTCAATCAAAGGATGAGAAAATAACGTCTATTGATGTGTTTTCTCATCAATAGACGCTATATAAGTTCGAGAGTAGATATTCTTGCACATGAGAAGAAAAAAACAAGATTTGCAAAGGAGTACATCTCAAGGGAAGATCAATCAAGCCATAGCACTCGATCCAGTGGTGTGAGTCAATCGAGAGCACCGAGAAAGAAGTTGGGAATAGATGATTTTTTCATTTCATTTACACAACTCAAATACGACGTGGTGGAAAATGTGAGGAATCAAAAAGTCAATATAATTGTTGGCCAATTTATTGCTCTAAATCTTACGATAAGAAAGGAGTTGAGGGGAGGCCTAAGCTCCAAAAGGAACAAGAAGCGACGATCTAAGGGGAAAGCTTCTATGGCGAATGTTGGGGTAGGAGTGATGGATGCCGCTACCTCGGAGGAATGTACTCAGGCTTCGAAGATTGAAGTGCGCATTAATGGACATGATGTTTTGGATGTGATTGTGGATGTTGGATCTGCGGTGAATGCCATGTCAGAACATTTGTTGAAGAGGTTGGGATGAAGCCTTCAAGACCTTCCAATGGCCAACAAGCAAAAGGTGCGACCCATTGGAGTGGTGGACAAGGTGGTAGTAAGTGTGATAGGAGTTCAAACCTTGTTGTCCTTTCAAGTGCTTGAGGAAACTAGCTATGACTTGTTGTTATGAAGACCTTGGTTGAGGGCGGTGAGGACAGATGATGTGTGGCCTTAGGGTTATCTTTGTATAGGGCAGAAGAACCATGGAATAAAGGTAACTCTCACAAGTGACGGAGTAATAGTCTCAGACTTGGATAGGCATACTAGTGATTACTCGGAGTTTGAAAGTGAAGAAAGTGACAACTTTTCAGAGGTTGGCACCAACATATCGACCGATGAGGAGACATCATCTGAAGATACCTCGGATGATGATGTTCAAGTACAAGTTCTTGCTCCAATGGATTTACTTCCTAGGTCAAAGGTGGTGAAAGATATCGACAAGATGAAGATGAGTGAAGATGAGATAACTCGACGACTCTACACTCTCAAGTTTGGTCCCAAGGTTACTACGGAGGAGAAGTCAAGGTTCTTGTATATATTTCGTAAATATATCCATGTCTTTGCCTTTAGCTACAAGGATTTGAAGTAAGTAACCTTAGAAACTCATTGCATTGAGTTAGAGGAGAAGGCTCATCTAGTACGTTAGAAGCAACGTAGGATAAATCCACCAACGGCTGTGGTGGTGAAGGAGGAGATCAACAAGCTAAAGGATGTCGGTTTCATCTATGAGGTAGAGAATTTTGAATGGGTTTCTCCTATTGTGATAGTCAAGAAGAAGAATGGTAAGCTACGTTTATGCGTAGATTACAAGAAGTTGAATGTTGTCACAAAGAATGATTATTATCCTTTACTTTTTATAGATGAGATTCTAGAGGACGTGGCATGTCATGAGTGGTATAGTTTTGAAGATGGTTATAGTGGTTATAACCAAATTCAAATTGCTCTTGAAGATCAGCTCAAAATCACTTTGATCAAAATTCTACAACGTTTGGAGAAAGCTAAGGCCTCGTTCAATCTAGAAAAATGCATTTTTGGATGTGAGGAAGGTTTGTTGTTAGGGCACATCATCTTCAAGGATGGTTTAGCGATAGATCTAGAAAAGGTGAAACACATCCTTGATTTACCTTTTTCGGTGACGTTGACCAAGTTGAGGTAGTTCCTTGGTATGATGGGTTACTATCGAAGGTTCACCTATTCCTTCTCCAACAAAGCTTATGCCTTGACGGGTTACATGAAGAAAGGGACGAATTACGATTGAATCTTCAAGGATGGAGAGGCTATGGTGACGTTCAAACTTCTTAAAGAGGCATTGGTAACGGCTCCTATTTTAGCCAAACCAAATTGGGATAAATCTTTCATTCTCTACACATATGCATCAAACATTGCTATATGATGCACTCTAAGTCAGTTAGATGATGATAATCATGATCATCCAATTGCTTATGCTAGTAGATAGATGGTGCAAGCTCAGAGAAACTATTCAATGACAGAAAAGGAGGCTTTAGTTGTGATCTTCTCACTCAAGAAGTTTCAACACTATATGTTGGGAGGGAAATTTACTATCGTTACTGACCATAAGGCTTTGAAGTACATTTTCAACAAGCCTAATGCTGAGGGTAGGATAGCCAGATGGAAGTTGTTAATGGCGGAGTTTGAATACATCATTGAGGATCGACCGAGTAAGAAGCATGCCAATGCTGATTTGATGTCTCAGACATATGATGAGGAACAAAATCAACCGGTGGATGATACATTTTTAGATAAGGATTTGGTGATGATGGACACCATAACAAAGGTACCGGTGGAATACAAGGGGATATGGGATTTCATCTCAGATTGAAAGTTTTCCCAAGACACGGGAGAGTAATGCATTGGTAAAGCGATGTGAACCTTGTACCATCATAGAGTACGTGTTGTTTCATCAAGGAGCATATGGATTACTCAGAAGGGCTATTGGTAGGAAGGAGTCAATTCAACTCATGAAGGAGTTTCAAGAAGGTTTGGTATGTGAAGGACACTTTGCAGGAAAGGTAACTGCATTTAAGATCCTAGATGCAGGGTATCATAAGAAGTGCATTTTCAAAGATTGTGTGGAATTTTGCAAGAGTTGTGATGTGTGTCAAGCTTTTGCTAAAAAGTCCATGAAAACCCCTCATTTGACATCAGTTTCTATTTTAGGTCCTTTTGAGAAATGGGGAATAGATTTTTTAGGACCATTGAATCTTACTACTCTAGGTAACAAGTTCATTGTGGTAGCTACAGATTATCTAACCAAGTGGGGAAGCTAGACCTATAAAATCTACTAATGAGGTAGATTTCTCTACGAGAGTATAATAACTCGATTTGAATGCCCTTTAGAAATTGTTTCAGATAGAGGTGGTGAGTTTGTTGGAAGTATTATACAAGCCATGTTAGATCATTTCTCCATCAAGGCAAGAGTGACTACTTCCTACAAACCCAACGCTGAGAGGTTGACAGAGCGAACCAACTATACACTTTGCATGATGTTCGCCAAAGATGCAGACATGGACGAGAGCAAGCAAAATTGGGATAGGAGGCTTCATGCTATCTTGTGGGAGTATCAGACGACTTGGAAGACATCCACAGGGTACTCATATTTCCGTATGGTATATGATGTTGAGTCAAAACTTCCAATTCAATTTGATTTGACGAGCTTCTTAACTATCTATCGGAAGTAAAAGAGGACGAATGGAGCAGAATTTATCAAATCAAGACGTCAACAACTGTTGGAGTTGAGGAGCCTCAAGTTGTGGCCATGGTATGTGTGGAGCGAGCTCAACAATTACAGAAGAAGTATCACAGTAACCGACTTGGGACAAAGAAGATGAAGATTTTCAAAGAATATGATTGGGTAATACTTTACAACTCCATTAGATATAAGAAAGCAAGAAAGAAATTTCTTCCAAAGTACTTTGGTCCTTTCATAGTTCACAAAGTGTGAGGAAACTTTAATTATGATTTGAAGGAGTTGGGAGGACGACATTTTGACCGGATAAATCACGACAAATTGAAGCCATTTCATCGATAATCAAATTCTTTCATTCTGAGGATGGAGTGAAATCTTGGTGGGGGGTAAATGTAAGACCCATGGTTGTACATATAGGATGAAATATGAGTATATATAAATTATGACTAAGTCTATCTTAGTCATGACTATGCTTAGACTATGGTTTAGTTGGAGAAAAATATAGAGTAGTTCCTGGTGTGGTAGATGAGAACAACTATTTTGTTGTTTAGTAAGAATCAAGGAACAGATTTCATCACACGGGTATCTTGACTTTCATTGACTTGGACTAGTTTTCATTGGTTGGAATTGGTGAAGAGCCATAAATCTAGGGGCGAGATTGACTTGGTACACTTAAGTCAGTTGGAGGGTAGTTGGGCTTCTAGAATATCCAAGTGGACCAATTGCATGTTGCAATGTACCCTTTTCATTGGGGTTTGTGATCTCTAACTCATTTAAACTTGGTAAGAGCAAGTTATATGGTGATTACATATAGTTACTAGGGTAAGATTCTAAGTAGTATAAATAGAGAGGTTGAGAAGCAACTTTCAAGTTAGTTTTGGGAGAAGTTAGTTTTGAGAGAAGTTAATTTTGAGAGAAGTTAGTTTTGAGACCTTGTTTTGGGAAGTTTGGTTTTGAGAATTCATGTTAAGGTTGGAGCCTTGATTCAATGATGACTTTTGATCATCAAAGTATCCCTTCCTTTTGAGTGATATTTTACTCTTTGTGAGAATTTGCATCATGGAGTTTAGAATTTGAGAGTTTGTGTGAGAGTGTGCATTAGGGTCATGATTCTAGGGTGGGAACAAGTACTTCTTGATTCATGATAAGCTTCCAAAAAACCGTCGGAGGTAAACTTGAGTGAGAGTCAACCCAGAGGTCACAGGTCTGACTTATGAAGCAAGGGAATAAGTTGTAGGATCAAGTTGGCATCCTCATATTGGGATGTGTGAGCAAGAGTTGAGCACACCTCTTCATGCCATTGCAATGTTAATTATGAACCCTAGTGAGTTTGCAAAGGTTTTTGAAGGATTTTAAAAATGCATAGCATCGAAAATATGAAAGTTGAGTATTGGGAGAAGTGAACATTTTTAATGGAGGCACAAATTTTTCGTAACAAAAAATATCACAAAGCTTTGAATTTAAGGTTGCATAAGATTGTGAAACATAACCAGAATTTTAATAAACTTATATGAAAAATGTACAGATAGCTTTGTTTATTGTTCACATAGATTGAATTGGATTTATATGCAAGTTTTGTATAAAAATAATCTTGTTTAAAGAAAAATCAAGGATGCCAAGAAATATAATAGAAGTGAAAAGGAAAATTACATAAATGTAAAATATCTACATAAGAATTGAATAAATCAAATTTAATCCAATTCATACGACATAACTTGTGATGAGATAAACACGTTCATTGTCTAAATATAACACATTTGGTTAAACTGTATGCATATGACACATCCGATGAATCTAACATGATATCTTCAATTAGTGTTTAACCGATTATATAAGGAATTTTCAAAGAATAATACTGCTTGAGAATGTTGCAAGGTCAAAATCTATTAGTGGTAGTAGGTTTTAAACATAGATATAAATGACTTTATTGCATGTTGAGTCGTCACATTCCAATTACACATCATATAAACTCACCAAACAAAGGATGAAGATAATAAAAAATCCCAAAGATAAAGGGTAAAGACATATTAGAAGTTTGGCTATCATACTGCAACTCCTTATCATGATAAGAATGTGGAGTATGATAGCCAATATATTATGATAGTGGTGTGGTTGTTGCATGTTTTTCCAACAGAGCTATTGTCAAAAACGATTCTCTTATGAAGGTTTGTGATTCGCAATGTGGGCGACTCATGAGGGTGGTCGTGATGATTTCGTTTGATGTTGCTGAATTGGAGCCCCTGAAAATAGACGCTCATCGTAAGACGTGTAACAACTTAGGTTGAGAAATTTTGTATCACCACATCCTTGACATGCTCATATATCATATGTGTTCTGTCCCATTTGAATATCTAGGAATATGAATCACCATATCATCAAAAGCTGCGTCATACACACAAGTGGAAGACCTAACGAAATGAGATAATAAAAAACCCGTAGACCGAAATGAATAGTTGCTATGAACTTCTCTCATTACATCCTAATGATTTAAACTGCTCGGGGGACCCGTTTGATTACATCCTGAAATTGGGATTGGAAGGAGAGGAGGGAAATCAAGAGCAGGCACACTTTGCTCCACCTGATAAGATCTATGTGGAATAGACTTGTAAAAATGATGAGGATGCAAGTAAAGGGTTTCGCATATTGCATGCTTTCACTGAAAAATGTACTAAGTATTATCTCCATGGAAAAACATCCACAAAATATAGGATCTAAACGATTTTATGTGGGGTTAGTGGAAGCGAACACCAGTAGCTATGTCGAGAACCATGAATTTACGTAATATGTGTTCATTTCCGGCACAGTAAGTTGAAGTTTCCCTAATTTTCCTGATAGGAACTCTTCTGCTTCACTTTCTTCTGCTCACAATGCCCAGCCCACCAGCCCACAAGAACGCCCATCTCTTTGACTGCGTAATTTCTTAGGTATTGGACACAAAGGGTAGTGGGGGTTAATAATTGGGTCTACTATCTTGCAATTTTTTCTTCGCAGCAGTCGTCACCTTCTCGGAGTAGGCTTCTACTGTAGTTAGAATATCTGACTAGGCTAAGTCTATCCTATGGGTACTTCAAATCAAACTCTCGCTAAAACTGCTGGACAAACAGATTACCATATAAAGACTGTTAAATTTCAGCCATTTCTACGTCAGCAGCTAATGCCTCATCTTCAAAAAATGAACATGTAATCTGCTGCCGAATTAGAATCTGGGGTTTGAAACTGGTGCTTGTTTATTAAAATATCAATTGTGCGCACATAGACTTAACGAGGCCTGACAAACAAGCTAGTAGCAAAAGGTTCTAGGCGAGTTGACTGACACGTTCTATACTTTTATGCGATTCATGGACATAGATCTGTCAAGGTCAAAAGATATTTATTCTCAGCTGGGCGGCCTGTGCATTTGTGAAAAACGTTACAAGTTGTAGCCTGAAATTGTAAGGGGCACACACTTCGATGGAGGGCTTTCAAACTCGGACCTCAAAGCATACTGTATCTCGATAAATCGTCCATACATTCGAAATTAAGAATCTCGTTCGTGAAACTCAAACCCTTCACACTGAAGGAATCCAATGTTCTGAATCTTAAGAAGTATCCACATTTTCAGGTTGACACATCGCAACTTAACTGGAACTTGAATAAAATTCTTCCCTGGGTCTTACATCTTCAAAATTTAGGTGTATATAATGTCTAATTACGGATGACGAGCAGTAGATTGCCATAAACGAGGGTATTTACACAGTGGGCGGAATGGTCCAATGCTCCAGGTCCGTCTTCAGGGAGCAACAGTTCTTAGATGATCGTGCAGACAAAGTGGACGAAAAAACGCGTTCAATCTCACAACAACCGACCGCGCTTCCCTGCTCTTTCCTTATGGTCTGCAGTGGTGTCGCCAGTGGAAGGGCAGGTGGATATTCTGGCAGGAATAAGGAGAGTTGAGAGGTTAGTCGAGTTCGTGCAGAGAGAGGGGGCCTTGAGGCCTTCGCCAGTGGTCATGGGGCCAACAGTAATGGTGTTCATTGCGTATGAACCAAAGATTATGAATTAAAACAATCCGGACCCGGAGGCAGGTCTAGAGACATATGTTGCTGTTGAAGTTGTAAAGCGACAGGCTTTTGACTGGCAGCTGAGCTTTTTGATTCTTTGTATAGCTTGCATGAACATTGACCGCCTGGTGAGATTTTTTACATCACAAGCAAAAACATTTGAGCGTTGTGACCAGAATTTGGTCACGTTCCGAGTTACTTGATTTGCTCCTCTGCGGCCACTGGGGCATAAACTCATGCATCCGGAGGGTTGGTTCTGTCTCTCCCCTGCTTCCGAAACATGCATGACCCATGCAGCACACACACACGCTGATCACCATTCACATCTGTAGGAGATTCCAGAGAGCTTTTCGCCATCTGCAGTGACATGTGCGTCTGCTACGCAACCTGAATACTTTATCTCTCGCCTGTGAGGATATAGGCAGCCTGGCGATGCCTTGGGCTCCCAACATTCCAAATCTATTTTGGTTGTTAGTCCAACTGTTGACCAATATACCCGCTCAGAAGATGTTCTTGCAGTATTTCTAATCAAGGTTTGGATTTCAGTTGGGAATGGAACTACCTGCCACATCCATACTGAAGTTCCTCTGGAATTTAATTGTAGCTATCATCTCTTATTCCCTACTAAAATATGGAAATGCCATCGAATTTCCAGGCAATGTTGCCTC
This sequence comes from Marchantia paleacea, assembly GCA_014180765.2. NCBI lineage: Eukaryota > Viridiplantae > Streptophyta > Marchantiopsida > Marchantiales > Marchantiaceae > Marchantia > Marchantia paleacea. Next base: position 1,759,842 of record MUAA02000079.1, on the reverse strand, counting down.
GAGCAACGCGAGAGTGATTCCAGCTGATGATCGATGAACACAAATTGAGCCTCGCCGTCTTCCATATTCATGTTTGTTTGCTTGTTCGTTTGTCAGCTTCCCAGGACGTAGAGAAGTTCAGCTCGCTTCAGGGGATAGATTACGCTTGGTCGGGGACACTCTTGCTTCAGATGTGTCTCAGGACAGAGTTCCTGAGCAAACGCCTGGAGATAGATAGATCTGGAGGTAGATATCGATGGATGTTTCTTTGATTATTACTGGAATTTATCAATTTTATCTCCAGGTGAACAACTTGCCCAAATCTAACAGCTCAGCACTCGTCAGAGTTCGACCACTTATTAGACTGAGGAACTGATTTCGAGGCCGAACAGTTTAGCTAGGAAAACCTCCAAGTGCAGAACGACGAGGCATTCTCCTTGACGCTGCACTGGTGGAAGAGTCGCATTCAGATTCAGGAACAATGTCGGGTCCGTCGTATACTTCAATTCCTAGCTACAGTCGAGATCAATACAGTCGAGAGGCGTCCGTTCCCATTTACAATCGAGAATACAGTAGAGAGTACAGCCTCACAGAAGCATTGCCCGTGGTAGATGACGATGCTGTCGTGGAAAACCCCATGTCACCCATTTTCCAGTACAGTTTGAGTCTCAAGCAAAATGCTCTTGAGATTGAGAGGAGGCCTTCTCGAGTCCGAACGATGACGAACATGAACCCTGGTGATCGTCCCGAGGTCCAGCCATTGGCTGGAAAGTCTTCTCCTCTACGCCTTCCAAAACGACGTGCATTTGAAATATGCATTCAGAATCTCACCTACAAGGTGCGTGTATCCGGTTCTTTCTTCCCTCTTCGTTCCAATCTGTCCATTCGTTTCTACTCCATGCTTTGTTGGGCCTTATGGAAGTTAGATTTGAATTCATGTCTCAATTCAATCTCTTTCACCTTGTAAACGTGATATCTCACCACTCTCACCGACGAACTTGGTAATGCCGTGTTGGTGGCCACATTTGGAAGCTTAAGCATCATCTAGATGTAGATGGACTCTTAACACTCTGAAAGCGTGGATCAACGGAGACAAAAGGATTCCTTACCTCTCAGTGGTAACAAGAAAACTACGAAGATCAAGATTATGCTCTTGGGATCATTGGATCATTGGAGCATTCCGTGTTCAAAGGATGGGTGGGGCCTCTGTGGAATCAAGTCAACATTCTGCTTTCGACAAGGACATTCTGGTTAGAGCGGAGCTGGAGAAAGACACATTGGATTGGGATCTGATGGCAAGAATCGACCCTCTGCTTAGCGTTAAGGATGAAAGGACACCTTAGAGAAGAAGAAACGTGGATGAGTCTGTTTACCATGGATCAGAAATGTGGACGAAGAGTTGATTCTGTGGACTCAGATCTACATTCGTTAGGAGATGGTCTGCGGCAATGCGGGAGTGAAACTCAATCGAATTTGAATATGATATAGTCGGAATGTGGATGTGGTATCTTAAGGGTGCCGACTTAAGGCTAGCTGAGTGAGTTTGTTGAACTGTGCGCAGGTGAAGGTAAAGGAAAAAGCTCAGAAAGTGAAGAAGGAGAAAACACTGCTGAACCAAGTGACAGCCGATGCGAGGCATGGCGAGGTTCTGGGCATCTTCGGACCATCGGGATCTGGAAAGACCACGCTTTTAGATGCACTTGCGGGGCGGATTGACCGAACATGCCTCGAAGGAACTGTGCTCGTCAACGGGAAACCCATCGACCACAAATTCAAGCGAATCTCCGGTTACGTAATGCAGGACGATTCATTGTTTCCTCTGCTCACCGTCAGAGAAACTCTTCTCTTCAGTGCTCGTCTGAGGCTGCGAGAAAGCATGACTCATGCCGAGAAGCTGGAGCGTGTGGAGCTCGTCATCCAGCAGCTGGGCCTCAGCGTGTGCGCCAACACACCAATCGGCAATGACGAGGTTAGCATTCACTCAAAGCCTTCAACTAGATTTACATCAAAAAAATGCACATTAAATGACCGCGTGCATATTTTACTTCATATTAGGCCGTCATCTTTGAGCCATCGATGGATCAATGTCGGTTGTCTCTGTCCTAGACAGACTCAAGAGGCGAAGTGATGGAGATACAGAGTTAGCAGTTTACGATACATCTCGAACACGTTAGTTTTAGCACATGTACAGGTTTGGAGTGGATGCTGGACAGAGGACTTGAATTTGAGTGAAAGTTGAGGAACGATGGACTCAAGTACACTCAGTCTAAGGTACATCAATATACTTGAGAGCTGTGGCAGAACCTCATACCGAAATTGATACAGCAGAGTGTGTGCCGCTAATCATGCGGTGTAAGGTATTTTCTTTACAGCATCAGAACACCACCTGAACTATCTCTGTAGGCTGACAGTTTTGATGCGATCTGCCCCCTTGAGAGAGGTCAAATTGAGTTAGCTCTCGTGCTCTGGATGTCACTACCACAGGGGCCAGTCTAAATGGCAGTCTGGTCCCCACATTTGATTCTTTTACCATTCACTTGGACTGACTGAAATACTTGAGTCTGTACTTGAGTTCTCGGTGTCATTAGTTTCCAAGTAGCCAATGCGTCTTGAAATTTATCTCGTGAAACTGAGAACTGCCAGAAAAGGTGTTGAGGTTACGAGTAGGATAACGTTACACAAGTCATCAGCGCGAAGGGATTGCTTTCCCTACGTCATTTGGTAAAGCTACAAAGGAAGCAGAAAAAGGCAGAGAGCTCATTATGATAATGATGGAATTGTTGACGTGATGAGCAGATACGAGGAATATCTGGGGGTGAGAGGAGGAGGGTATCCATCGGCGTGGACGTGATTCACGACCCATCAGTTCTAATGTTAGATGAGCCGACCTCTGGTTTGGACAGCGCGTCAGCTCTGCAAGTCATGGAGCACCTGTCAACAATCGCCAAGCAGCATGGGCGCACTGTGATTTTAACACTTCATCAGCCTAGCTACTCGATTCTGGAATTGATCCACAATACTCTCGTGCTGGTTCAAGGGAATGTCATCTACCATGGACCGCATGTAGGGATGATCAACTTTTACTCAGACATGGGTTACAACATGCCTGAACATGTACGCGATGTTCCGTCACCTCAAACAAATTTGAAATCGTTGCTGCCCTTCCGTTTTCTGTATATTAGAGATCCAAAGAATAAGTCATTTTCCTAGGTGATAAGCCACGACGATCATCATTAGTTCTTGTGCTGGATTTATCATTGCAGATTGAACTCATAGAACTGACTGGAATGTGGCACATTTTGCAGATGACAGTTGTCGAATACATCTTAGAGTCTGTCAACAAGATCCTAGATAGGCCCAAAGGCCTCCACAAATTAGTCGAATATTATGTGAGTCTTCAGAACTCAAACTCAACCCCAGTTTGACTGGCGCTTTTGACTGCTAGGGTCCACGTGATGGATTTTCTCAACGCTGGGCATACGAAGTGGAACTTCTGATATCGTCCTTGTGGTAATGGTTCGCAGCATGATACGAGAAGTCAATTGAAAGATGAGCAGATTATCGTCCAGGCAGCAGTCGACCAACCCAGCAATTATGCAACAACCTTTTTTACTCAAACTGTCGTTCTAGCTGAGCGAAGCCTTATAAACATAATCAGAACAAAACAACTCTTCATCGCCAGGTTAATCATGATGGTAAGTGATAGAGGCTGATCAAACATATCCACTTCAAATTCAAACGAAGATACCAAACTTGTCGACAGTCCATCAGGTCCGGAAGGTTCTGTGGACAATTTAGCTGTTAATCATATCGGTTCTACATTAATGGACCGAAGTAACTAACAGTGTTCATGTTTGATATCTCCTTTATATTTTAGCAGCTCTGAATTTGTTGAAGTTCTGCATTCCAAGCTTTGGTTAGGTGAGCTTTCTCCTGCAGATGTACGTAACCTCTTGTCACGTCAATCGTCTGAAAGGACATCTGCAATTTAGATGAATCATCGAAGAGATCCGTTTTTGGCTGGGTAGATGCGTTACCTTGAATGTGACCTTCTGATACCTTGTGGTTGTTGTTGTTGGGGACAGGCGGTGGGAGCTTTCGTCATGGGATCACTATTTATTCGCTGCAAGCACAACGAGATCGGAGTTCGTCAACGCCAATCATTTTTCGCATTTGCGTTGGCGTTCTTCTTATTTACCGCCAATCAAGCACTTCCACCCGTTCTAGCTGAACGCAAGATTTTCATCAGGGAGACAGACCAAGGAGCTTATCACACTTCCGCCTACGTTTTGTCAGGATGTTTAATCATTCTGCCATTCCTCTTCGTTCTTGCTATTGTTTTCACAGGGGTATCGTATGCCATGGTGGGCTTCGAGGCCAGCGTTTCTGCCATTTGCTTCTTCCTACTTGTTTTCTTCGTGGCATTGGCGATGGCACACTCCTTAGTCACACTCATAGCTGGATTAATTCCTGCTCTGGTTCCTGCCAGCGACTTTCTCCAGACTTTCTTCTCACTCACTTTCCTCTTTTCAGGATTCTTCATACAAAGGTATGTACAAATCTTTCAACGTAATGAATATGCAACTGTAATAACTTTCAGATTTTTATTCCTCTAGTCTATGAGACACAGTTTCGGTGGACTTCCGATTCCAAGTTCACTGATATAGTCGGCCCATGTATGTACAGGACCGCCATTCCAAAATACTGGCTATGGGTGCACTATCTTTCTCCTTTCAAGTATCCGTACGAGGCTTTGATGTACAACGAGTTTTCACACTTGCCAGGCTTGGTCTGGTTCGATGATTTGGACTCACAAGATGTCCTGGTCAGACTTGCCTTGGACCATGTGAATCCATGGAGAAATGTTGGAATGATGGTAGTGCTGTGGGTGAGCTTCAATATACTCTTGTATTGTGCCCTGAAGCTCAAGGCTAACACTGCCAGACACTGAAAACGAAATAGTTGAGCAACGAACAGCGTTTAGTTGTTGTAACAGTATAAGTCTAGATTCAAACAACCTCAACTTCGCAGGTGTTCAGGTCCCGCTTTCTGGTGTAAATATGTAACACTCCTCGAGAGGCGCAACTGCAAGCCCCATCTGAAGGAGCTCAGAAAACTGGACTTGCAGCTCACAACACCTTGGTCGGATCCCTCATACACACCTCGATTTCTAGACCTAGTCTAGTGAAATCTTCTGATTGTACTGTATTGCATTTAAAGCGTAAGAAATTTTGACCCTTCATTTCTCGTCATTCTTACCTCGCAAGAAAGAATGCCATTCTCACCCCCGTGTGTTGCTTGGAAACCCTCAACTATACAACTGTACGGAGTATGTGGAATTCATCCACGTCAAACATGTCCATGATGCATCGTCCAAATTAGAACTGATGGTACACAATTTTAGCACAATCTAGAGGAGGAACCATAAGGGAGCTTAGAGGGATTGTATGCTTGGATTGATTGACTCATTGTCCATGTTCATAAGTCAACAATGCTGAACACTCCTCTTTACATTTCCTCACTCCATGTGAGCTTCAAGATTTGTTTCAGCTACTTCCATGAACGGAGCGTTACCACACATGGGTTCTTGAACACTTCTCATACCCAGCATTTTCATCACGCAAAGAGTTCAACAATGGTATTGCAATTCCATATGTTGGCCACTCCAAGGTTCACAATCCATGTCAAGTAGTTTAGTTCAATACCTTGACCCCAACACCTAATGTCATGATGACTCGAACTATGTACGGACTCATGTAGTACTAGTACAAAAGGCCATAGCTCGTTCTTTTTCATTACAGTTGGGTTCCACCCACCATTGAAGCAGAAATCTCTTTCAATTCAAGGTACTCCCTTTGTGTATGTATGAGAAGATGGATAATTCAACAATGTGGGTAATGCAACTCTTGGCTACGTCACAAAGTTCACCACTTCCATCGGTGACCTTTAAATGGGAGTGTCTAACCAGATCCAAAATACTCTTCATTGTGAGATGTGAGGATTTCTACACTCCATCATATGTTCACAATAATTTCCATCGGAAAAAGGGCTGTCCACCATGGATGTGGACAAGATCCTACTCTCGTTGCATCCAACAATATCGATTGCTCAATCCACGACAACATCTAATATACACTCGTGCATGTGGATCATCTAATATTCCCAAAAAAGTATGCTTGTGAATAGATATATTGTGTATGGAGAGATTGTAACACATGTAACATCTTTCATGAATCTTGTGACTCATGACTATGACCAACCTGTGTATATCCTTGACATGGCCATCTAGTAATAACCAAATGAATGGTGTCATGTCAAGCAAGATCTTGCACCCTAGCAACAAAGTATATGATGGCAAGGCGTGTTGATATCCTTGAATATCAGACAATGGTAGAAGATATGAGTATCGTTATACCAATTGTGCCACATGGCGTAATGAAACAATAGATAATAGAATTTCAATTGATAACTTTGGGTCTAATCTCTCATGGCAAACACAATAGTTTTTGCAAGTGCTTGGCAAAGCGGACATGAAAATAGATTGGAATCATGCATTAAAAAACGTGTTGATCTTCAAGAGGTACTTGATTTGCATGACCTTCTTTTTCCAATCCTAGAATCATGAAGACTTTATGACAAGTCTGTATTCTGTCAATTATTGTCATGTTTTGATGATACCTGTAGTTGAGATTGTGTTCCCAAGAAAGAGTCAAACACAGTTACATATTAAACATGTAATGTGACTATGAAATGAAAGGTCGTTGAAAAGGAATAAAATTTGTCACACATTTTTGCGCAAAGAATGTTTTTTCTTGCAATGTCACACAGCTATCATAGTTTTTGGTTCGTAAAAATTGCCATAATTTTTTTAAAAAGATCTAAAATTAGCTATTCCAGCAAATGTGGTGTCAAATATGGGATTCATATGAAATGTTAGAAAACTTGATAAATAATGATCAGGGAGTATATAAGTTTGAAATCATTGTTCTTGATGTCAAAAGCAATTGACCTTCTATATGGTGAGAATCTTGGAAGCAAATTTTTTTATACATGTATCACTTCTCAGATTTCCTAAGGACGAAACGAAACACTTAGAAATAATGATAAATGTTTTGCTATCCAATGTCAACCGAAGCTTCTGTTTTTTCACAACAACAAACCATGGTTAGAGATGACCATGACAATCAATCAAAGTAATTAGAATGTGACCAAACCGTGAGAAATCTAACAGCAGTTTAGCCAGTAGTTAAAATCATTTCATGAAAGTAAATTGTTGATCAAGAATGCCACCGTTGGGCTTGATCGAGACAATGCAAGCTATGTAAGGATGAATAGTGAATTTCCCAATGAAAGTGAGCGTAGTAAAGTTCACTTTCATTTCTTTCAGTATCTCTCAGTGTATAATTGTAAACCTGTAGATGGGTAATATTGAAGTTGAGATTCGAATCCCTTTGCAGTTAGCATGTCGAAATAATATGCATCAACTGTTGAATCCAACAACTAACGACATTTGAATCACATTCCAATCACATCACATGTTTTGAATTATTTCGCATCATATCGACGTGAGCGACGTCCAAAGGCCAAGCCACAAACTCACCAACAACAATCACAACTTTTGGCAAGAGACTGAAAACCGTGAAGGGGACGTGTCTACCTATATTGCATACATCAAACATTCGTTTTCCATTGCCTTCCCCACAACTGATCTTTGAGGTAATTACAAATGCACATATTCAGGTGACCTACCGTCTAACTTTACCAACAACTAAATTGGGCTCACCAAGATATTATCAACAACTATCATCATCTACGAAATATCGGAGTGTCTAGAGTCGTCCGTGGAGTACATGTGGAAGCCCATTGACGGACGAAAGGTGTTGGGGACTCACAAGGTTGAAAGTGATGACTTTGGTGCTTGACGTGGAGACACATCAGTCATCGCAATTTTTTCCATGGTAGCGCAGAGGTAGCCTCGGCTGCTATGAGTGCTCTCTGCGGTCTTCTGTCAAGAGTGTAAACAGACGACCATCATCATACAAGTCCCATGAGAGGCCAAGACAGAGCGCAAAGGTAGCCTCGGCCGGTATGAGTGCTCTCTGCAGCCTTCTGTCAAGAGCCGTAGACAGACGACCCTCATCATACAAGTCCCACACCCAGTTGACCAAACACTTCTGGTTCGATTCCGGAAACTCATCTTCAATTTGTTTGCCGTTAACAATCTGTAGGATTACAAATTCAAACAATTACACATCTGTTTCGGCTGTAAACTTGTCAAGAATTTGGGATTCTGGAGCTATGTGCCCAAACTTTTGTCTACGTGCAAGTTGATACAAGAAAGTTCGTCCATGTTTCATTATCCAGGCTAACCCAAAACCTGCCAGCTGCGCTCTACCCTCAGCGTCCAGCATGATGTTACCAGTCTGAATATCACGGTGAATGACCGTCTGACTATGAAAATAAAGCAGGGCTGATGCAATCTTGACAATCAGTCGAACCCTTTTATCCCATGATAATTCACCCAGTCCCGTCTCTAAGCTTCCCGTATACTTAGGTTTAAATTTGTACATCAGTAGGAAACTACTCTCACGTGTGCACCACCCCGAGAGGTCCACAATGTCAACGTGTCGCACATGGCTGAGTATTTGCACCTCGCATTCAAAATCACTTTTTTTGGAATCATGCAATCTCTTCACAGCCAAATGTGGTCTAGATTGATTGTCATAGCCACAGTAGACGCTATAGTGGTCCTTCTGCACTACACTTAACTTCTCATGAAACTGCTCGGTGGCCTCACGCAGAATGTTGTAATGAACTCGGAAATTGCGAACACTGCCATCAAGATTCATGGATGGAATACGTTCGTAGGGTTGACATTTGACACGTGAACAAAGCCACACTGCAACGATAACGAACAGAACGAATGCCTAGAAACAGAAGAATGGGACAATTCTCGGAAAAAGCCTGACAGAAGAACTTGCCAATGCCACAACTTTTACTCGATCTATGATCTATGGTCCCTCTTCTCGGGCGTCAAATGTAGAATTCCAGCGGAGGTGCTGGCCTTCTCTGTAAACCACATGTTCCCTTCCACATCCCTCTCAAAGGGATGATCGAAGGTACCGAGCGCGAAATTCATCGTTCCAAGAACCAGACATGGTCCTCCCAAAACGATCAATATCAGCACGAGATTCAAGGAAAGCATCGGTTTGGAATGAAGCATATGCTTGTGTGCATTTCTACCTGAATCTCTCGTTGTTCAGTACCAGGGGAAGACTCCCCGCTCTACATTGCTCATAAGCACCGATTTGGAAATTCCAAGACCTCTCACATGCTATAGACATGAAATTCTTATCAGCAAGAACTTACTGTAAGCAAGAGAAGAGTGGAAGTAATCCAGTTCATCGGATTCGGAGGGTAGAATATGGAGCTTCAGTTAGAGAGAAGGTTTGAGGCAAATGTGTACTTGCACAAGCTGTTCTCGGGGCCAGTTGAACCTGAATGGAGCTTGATCATGCTACCATAGGTGGACTACAGGACATACTACTGTACATTGTAACAAGTTCGAAATTATAATATAAAAAATAATGTTATATATATGTACATCACAATGGATAAAGTTTGGACAAAACGAATGGTTGTCTGGAAGCTCAAGTCATGCTGGAAAACTTCGAATTGAATAAGCCTTTACTGGTTCTGTTCAGAAGTTACTGAACTGAATAAACTTCAACTTGGTTCTGACGATTACAAGAGATGAAATATGCTTGATGCTTCCAAGATAAGTGAAATGAGTTTCTTGGAGTTCTGGATGATCGAGGAAGAACATTTAATCTAATTTTATATATATATTGAGAATTTTGTACCACAATTCTTGAACTTCAGCTTTGTGCTCAACTCATCATGATCTGTCATCTCCTCTCATGTGAATCCTACCGAAAGGAAAGCTAAAATATTGTAACAGTAACTAAGGATGTTCCTGAACTCGATGCCAGTGGAAATCGTTCCAGCTGAAGTGCCCTAATATCAGGGTGGCGCACATTACATCCAGTAATCGTTTTTAGTTTCGTATGACCTTTACATGGTTTACGTTTTCCTGAACATTCTGTTTAGATTCTCAAAGCTGTACATGTACGAGAAGAAACAACTGACATCTTCTGTCAGCTAATCTCCCTGTAAACTAGGATTGCGGAGATGGGAAGTCCATGATATCACAGCTGGTCCCGGAGTAAGTTCTCTCTATGGTCATATAGAAAAGAACCTAAGCGGATTCAAGATAGCTCTCTTGGTGCGAGCGGCTCTTTCCAAAATATTTTGGAAACTGATGCATTCGTTGTCAACTTCAGTACACAATTCTCGCTTTCAAACGGAAGTAGAACAAGTCTGAGAAGTGAAGGAGGAACTTATTCAGAGTTTAATGGTAGCTTCTCCAGGTTCGAGTGAAGTACATGACGAAAGAAAACTTCTCCAAACTCTTGGTCACATTGACTTTGTTTCTTATTCTGATCACTGACAAACATGTTGACCATGGCAGAGAATGTAATGCCCTTCATTATTAATTGCTCTTTATGCTGCTCATAAAGTTACTATTAAGCCTGCAACTCAGTACATTTGTTTTTTACAGGCCACTGTGACTATGATCGACCACAAAGTGCTACCCAGAATAGAACACAAATTAGCTCAATCTTTATCAACTGATACCTCCAACTGCTGTCAACAACATTCAGTGAACTTGCAAGTGTAAAACTCCTCGATAGACATGCTGAAACCACCCTGTACAAGTTTGAAATTTCAATCAACGTGGTAGTTGGAAGCGCAGTTCTTCGTGACTGACCATGAACTGTCCAGTGGAGCTGTTCTTGAGATCAAATTCTTTGGTTGAAATTGAAATGTAACCCATTTTCTTCATACGCCCACAAAGCAACACTAATAACACTACAACCAGAATAAGAATGCCTCCGATGAGCTCTACGAGAAAAAATATGCTAGAATCGTCCGGATAGATTTGGAAATTCCGATCGTAAATTGAATAAAAGTTGTGGCAGGTGCAAAGGCCATTTGACCCTGAGAATCCTACGTAGACTGTCCCCTCGTCACCGAAGACATCAGAAAGTCTAATGGGGTACTCGATGAACGAGTCCTTGGGTTTCCGGTAATCGAGACTGATTCTTACTTTCAATAATTGTGACTTAGCATGGTAATCAATCCAGGCATGTATGGCTTCACTCCCAGCAAGAACAAGTCCCACATAGTGAGCATCTCTTGCAACTTTGGATCGTACATTCTCTAGGTCCACTCCAACGTGATTTCGGTCCAGGTCTCCGAAGGGAATGTTCTGGAACGTATCAAACTCAACGGCCATTGTCTCAACTATCTGCCACCCATCTCCACCGTAAGCCCCAAAAGCAGCACCTGGAGATCCTGTCCTGTTTTCACTGAGCATCACGAAGGTCATTCCATCGCCAGGAAAATCTTGGTATTTAGGTTCTATCTTGAACGTGAAGTGAGTGCTGAAGGACATCCATCGACCTCTTTCACTAAGCATGTGGATTGGAGAAGAAAACAGAGCCATGCCGAAAGTTTTATAGTAGAAGTCATCGGACTGGTTTCTCTCGTTGGGCGTTAAGTGCAATATTCCTTTGGAGTTGGTGCTTGCGTCTCCTGCGCACCACATGTTTCCTTTTGCATTGCATTCAAAGGGGGATTGATCGGTGCCCAGTGCAAAACCCATGGCCGCAGGAGCCAGATACTGAACTCCAGATCGAAACACTGCCACCAAGAGCACCGTGGTGAGACGGTGCATCAGATTTGATAGCATGAATGATGATGTGTTTGGAACCTCAAGGATCTCACGTCTATGGAAAAAGCTCCCGGCGACCATCTGTAATCTGGATTTAACATATGACTCCAAATTAGTTGTCGTTAGAATGTAAGTGAATTTATCCAGCGACAGTGCATGCACAATCTACAATCAATGATCGCAGAAAAAGCATTTTATTGTTTAGCAAGTTCAAAATATACGGAGAATTGCCATCAATTACTTGATAGAGCTGGGTATGGACGCCATTGATCATACTAATTGCAAAACGGTCATTCCTACGGAACACGCAGAAGAGAAATTATAAAACTAAATATACGCTAGGTTGCAATGACCTTGGAATTAGCAATGTCTGATCTCGTTCAGACAGCAAGAATATGAACAGCATAGCATCGTTGAGCTACTTCCTGTCATGAAACTGATATAAGAACACAAAAGAAGCTCCAAATTTATTACGGACGGTAGCGTAGCGTACAATCTTATTTGCCCAATCTCGTAATGAGAATAATCGGCTGGACAAACTTCCAAAACATACAATTCTGTTCTCTCAAATTTGTATGTAACAGTATCAATCAAAGCAGATCATGGAATGCCTAATCCTTGAACTTCAATTGTTACCTGAGATGCAGCTTTCTGTGTTCTGTCAGATTTTCAATCACCATAATCTGAAACTGATTCGCCGGTGCTAGGTAACATGAGGGATGCTAGAGTCTCTCACCCATCACAAGTTAGACTTAGATGCTTTGGACATCTGACAGCAACAAAGCGTTGACCGTGAAGGACAAGATAAGTCATCACGTTACTGGAGTGACTTTCGCCATGCACCTGCACATTGAGATTCACGAGTGAGTTGCAATTGGATGTGCCTAGGATGTGCTTTTGCAAGGTGCCTTCACTGTATTGCAACTGGAGCGTCCATGATGTCATGCGCATAACTGCATGCACACCGGATGGTGAATGGATGCAATGCTTTGAGAACTTAGAGTCCACCTCTCAGGTGCATTATGATGCATGAAACTGGAAAAATATAATGAACAGATCCAGGCCGATGTTTCAACTCAAGTTCGTGGACGTGGTAATGAATGAATCCAAAGATTCCTGGTTTGAGGTTTTCTGTTTTATATGTATTTTGGCTGAGTAATGTTCCCACATATGGAAGGTTTCATAAATATTCTTCGAGTTGAAGAATCAAGTATCATTGGCAAAATGACATGCCTTGCTCCAAGCACATGACCTTAAAAAGAAAAAGAAAGCTCGATGAAAAACTGCTCAGTCTCTGACTTGAGAACCTTTGTGTTCAGGTTTGGTTTTTACCCTCTTGTATCAAAACTGTCTTTTTTTTTACTTAGAAACCAGTACGTGATCAGAACTCAATTCATAAATTTGCTGCAGAAAGCTGCATAAATGATTAGAAGAAATGATTCCATCTTGGAGGATGGTATACCTTTTAAGAAGCATGAAAATTCCTCTCCAGGTCTGTGGAGCTTTATTATGCACTCGCCAAGTGGTCTGACATCTTGTGCGGATCTAGGTTACTTCACCCGTTTGTCAAGTACGACCGCTTCAGATCGGACCCACATCGAGGACTAAAAACAAGTATTCCATATAACCTGCACAGTGTGATTTTACTGTTGAGCATTCCTTTTAACAACCTTTGGTCGAGAATATGTTGAACAAGTCATTTATGATATATGAGAGTACCCATGGTACTGATATCACACGAAGCCAAAAAAGGTAAGAAGTGGCTAGCCCTAGTAGCGTAAAAAGGAAAATATGTATTATTGTATCTAATATATTGGAACTACATAATAAAGATTTCATCCACTAGTAATTAACGTCCAAAATAGACTATATAATATACTAAAGATAATAATGCATAGTAACCTAATATACTAATCTCATATGATCTCTTCTTGAAAATAAATCTTTACAAATAATATCATAGATTTATATGCGAGACTACTTTAACTTTGGAATATCCGGAAGTAAATAAAGTGTAATCTCCATGTACTAAGTTCTTTTAAAGGGTGTGAAGGACATGGTGATTCAACTATGATCAAGTTCTACTCGTTAACTCTTCTAGATAGTTATTATTGCTACGGATGGTATCAAACGTGGTACTCTTGGTATTTAACTATATCTCGCACAGCATCAAGAATAATCTAATACACGAAGCCACTACACTTACACGTTCTATAATCCAGTGGTGTACAATTACCAAGTTGTTGTTCCGAGCTGTTAGATTCAGTAGAGGCCACGGTTTCGTAATAGAAAGGATTTATGATTCCATGGTCCGAATGGAGGATGTTTGTAATCCACCTTCATCTCATGAAATAAAGAATGACTATCCTTCGTTCAATGAGAGTGTTTCGATCAGTTCATCTGAAGTCCTCCTGATACAGTATTTTTAAATTCCCTTTGAGAATATCGACGCAATCGATTCCTAAAACTCGTCAAGAGGAATGATGTGTAAGAGTTTAGTCACCGAGGGACGGCGACGACTCCTGCAAGTATGTGAATCACATCGTCTTACAAGGAGTGTGGGAATCAACAATGAGATTAAGGTCATCTTGAACGTTCCATATATGTCACAATGTCTAATATGTATTTATCTCGCTTCCAGACCACCCAAGGGGGAGCAAGAGAGTTCAGAGTTCTTGGATTAATGAATGGGTCTGGCGACGGGCTGCAGTTCGATGCTTCTTATACCAACCGGGGAATGTTGGATTAAGCTTCGTTTCAGTCAACTTAAAGGGCAAAACAATGTTTTCTCTTTCATAAGATTCATCCAAAATTTTGAGTTTAAAAGCTTAGAAAATGAGTGCAACTCGAATATTAACATTCTCTGAAGACTCAGATTGATCAAAAATAAATTTCCTAGATTTATTCTCATGTGATTCTAATGAGAATTAATAATACTATTTCTGAATCATATATATATAATTTTTAGAATTTCATTTGTATTAAAATTGATGTTCGTACTAACTGGGTATATCGAAGACAATTATTTTCACTGTTATGTTCATCAAATATAAAAAGATTTGACATATTTATTTATATTAAAATTGAAAATTTATACTCTATGTAATAAAAAATTAATTTTTTAAAACGTAACTCTTGAGAAATTAAATTTCTTAATCGAACAAAAATTAAGTACAAGCAACTAATATTTTATATTCTTTCAATCGCAGTGAGTTTTCTGACTATGTTATAAGAATAGATTATTAGGTTATGAGGTTAGATAGTTGACATGGACAACAATAGAAATGAATGAATATTTTACACCCTACACATAAAAAAAAATTCAAAAATTCAATTTGTATTGTAAACACAAGTTTTCATGTCAATTTTATGTGAAGTAGGCAGTATAGATAAAAACCAGTTAGTAAGTTTCTGTTTATGTACTTAAAATATAGATAGTTTTATATTGTAAAATTGTTTACATGATATCTTTATTTGTTGAATGTTAGAAAAAGAAGGTAGATTTTTGTTATGCACATATCATATCACAACATAGATGGCTTCCGCATCAAACTTTGCAATATATATATTATCATAGATTAGTACAAGTGTACCATAATCAAAACTTCCACAAGTATAGTTCACTCATAACCATAGTATAAAAGAAAGAATAGAGTGGAGCCAAATACACTTCAAACTCCAAAGAATTTGGTTCATGCAATAACTAATGTTCCCCCATAGTCACATTTTTCAAGGCTCAACTTCAAAAATCGCTCTCCTAAAATCTCTAATTTGAACTCATTTCTTGAGCCCTAGATCTTGTAACATTGTTAGAGACCCTAACGATACTTCTAAGACGAATGGCTCTAACTATTTTATTTACTTTGCATGCGCACACCTATTTAAATAAGGGTGGTGATAGCTTTCATGTACATATATATTGTATCACAACTTACCTCTTTGATATCAAACATCACTATATATAGATTATCCTACATCAACATGAGTGTATGATAACAATTATCTGCCTCACTAACAATTAGGTTCCTGGAACATCATGTAGTCATCTAGTCCATCAACATGATATGTCTTTTGTGGGACTATGATCATAATGTCATACATCAACATAAGTGTACCATAATCATTTCTCTAACTGTCAGTTAGATTCCTCAAACACCAAATAGCCATCTAGTTTATCAACATTATATGCCCTTTGTGAGGTTAAGATAAGGAGGCTTGGATGCCTATGCCATCACAACTGTCAGGCTTGTATCCATAATACCATCAATCTTAGGAAAGTGACATGTCACATAATTATTAACATGATCCTTCCAAATCACATCATCATGACCTTTTAACACCAAAACTCCATAAGAAAAAATCTCACATTCTCATAGAACATACAAATTAAATCAACATTGACATCCAATATGATTGATGTACTTTGCTCCAAGTAATGTAATATCAATATGAAATCTGAAAATTGAATACCAATATTCACCCCTCATATGATAGTATGGCCAAATTATTTCTATCTTGAGCAATAGCTAGATTGTCAAGTGACATGGGTATTACTTTATATAAGAGTTGTGCCCTCTAATAACACATCCTAATGCAAACATCAAGATGATATATATGAAGTCAGATTATTACTCTCAAGTAATAAACTTGAATAGCTTGTGCCTCTGTCACCCCATGGGTAACACTAATCAACCCACATATTCTAGTATACGCATATCAAATTAAGTGAGAATCAACTCAGAGGTCAAAGTTCAATCAATGGCAAAAGTTGTGCAAAATCCAAGATCCTACAATAATCAAGTGTCAAGACCATCAAGTTAAGGGGATGTAATTGTGGTGTAACAACATTGAATAGTGCTTGCACATAATCACATATCATATATCTAATCAGGAATTGTTGCAGCTTAGTCTGTATATTTCTCCATCAATAAAACTTTGAAGTAAGCTATATGTCAATTTCAATCCCAAATCACCTAACTTCTTATTTGCATGTATGATCAAATGTATTCTTTAAGATAGAAGTGGCACAATACCAACGTTTTATCTCCCCATACACCAAGAAGGTTTCTTCTACCTTTTCATTTTAATTTTTGAGGTCTTTGTATAACTTGATATCGCTCCTTGGCATTCAAAAGGCCCATCCAGGGGCCTTTTGATTGAGCACCTTGTTCTTAGGATCCAGAGTTATTCTTTTCATCTCTTTTAACATTCTTCCTCCGTTGTAACCGTATGATCGGACTTGCTTGTGATTGTACGTAGAGATGAGTTGCTCTTTACTCTTTTAGAGCAACAAGTGGTTGCTCGCTAGCGACATCTAAAGGTTGACTTTAGGAGATAAGAAACAAGTGAGAGAGTTCTAGTGAATCATGATCCTAGTGATGAAGGTGTATTCCTTTGAGATAACATGAGAAAATTGTCTGAGAAACACTATCTCTATTCTCACCACAAAACTTATCGCTAAATTCTAAACTTAATGCTAACTATCCATGGGTTGTTTCAAAGTCTTATTCTCAAAGTTTAATCAGAGTAATATGCATGTCTACACTTTGTATATAATTACATTTGGTTAATATGAGTCCAATCTATTTTAGCGTTATGACAAATATTGAGGTTATTATTTTCTGCACCTTTAAGAACTTGCTTTGAGTTTCTAGGATTCATATATTTCAAGTTGGGTTTCTGCCTCAGATTTTTGAATCATTCCATCAGAGTGTTTCGTAATAAGTTCACATGTATATATATATTTTTTATCTTTTGTATATTTGGATCCAATTTGTAATATGATATTAAAGAGGAGATTGCAAAATAAATCTATTATAGAATTAGATAGAGGTAGTATAGACGGTGGAGAAAAGTTTGAAATAATCTCAACAAGGATCCCAAGTTGTTGATGTACCGAAAGAAAAATACTTCTTAAGTATAGCAAATTGTATCCAAAAGTTGAAGTACAATTTTAAGAAAAAAATATAGATTTATCAAAATCTCACATATCTAGCATGAAATTTAAATTTTGTGATTCAAACAATACTTTTGTAGAATTTCAGAGTTAGAATACATTATATTTACCAGTTTGAAGTAATTTTGATATCACGCAAGTCAAATTTTGCAACATTTTGAACACAACAAGCAACACTGAAGGTTTATATTTTTGACATGTACATAGACACATCATTTTGTCAAAGAGTATGTGTTTTTTCATAGCAGATAATTACTACAAAGTGTGATAAGTGAAATTTATTGAACACCAATTGTGAATTATAATGTTAATTTTTGTTTGTGAAATCAGAATATCTCTTGAAATCTAAAGTTTGATACTTCAATAAGTGAAATCATAGGAAATAAATTAGATGAACGCAATAATTCATGAAAATTTTCCATGCTAAATTTAATGAAATATAAACTATTATGACTGTTTGTAACTAAATAACCTATCAAAACAATATAAAATGAAACAAATAAACTAGTTTAAAACTAAATAAATTAGATATACCATATCATTCACACCATTCTGGTGACTGAATCAAAGAGATGATTGGACATATGCAAAGTATTAAGAGTCCTCGAGGGTGATGGAATGAGTAAGCAAAGCTGATTGATACATCTAATAAGGTAATAAAGATGTAATTGTTACAATAGTATCTTATAATATCAATGAATATATCATTTTAATCAAAAGAGTTGCCAATCAGTTAGGTAGCATATGAGCAAAGTTTAAAATGATATGCTTATCATGGCTCCATTGAATGTGCTAAGATATCGATTCAATGACTTTCAAACTTTGATATTTATAGTTTATAAGTTCCTTAGGTATCAAGATATAATATCTGTACTAATGATTGATCATCTCTATTTCAATTATAAAGACTTCAAGAAATATGTTTAAAACAGATGACACTCAACCTTACATTTTATATATGCATATGTGCGAAATAAAATTACTCCATGTTATGCAAAAATACCTAAAGATTCAAAATATTATCAAAAATTTATTATTTGTTAGACAAATGATAGAATAAAATTATTATATAAGTTCAAAAATATTGAAACTTTTATTAAAATCTATATCAAGGACAACATGAGAATATTAACCATTA
The DNA here is from genome assembly GCA_014180765.2 of Marchantia paleacea. Taxonomy (NCBI): domain Eukaryota; kingdom Viridiplantae; phylum Streptophyta; class Marchantiopsida; order Marchantiales; family Marchantiaceae; genus Marchantia; species Marchantia paleacea. The sequence continues at coordinate 1,740,972 of MUAA02000079.1, read as the reverse complement.
GTATGATAACATATTCAAAGTGAATTTTGTAATTTGGATATTGATATAAGCTACAAGAGAGTAAGACATAGAAACTATCCCAAGTTAAAATTATTAAATCACCACATGTCTAGTGACAAACAAACCTAGATTCAATAACTAATAAAATTCACTATATATTCTTCATGCTATTTTGAAAAAAAAATAATAAGACAATCTTTTTTTGCATAAGACTATGAGATCAAAGAATATTTTATATCTCATACACTCAACTTATGAATGTCATTAAAAAATAACTTGAGTTGAAAAAATTACTTTATATTTTTTATTGATGATTGTTCTAGGAGATCATGGATGAATTAGTGAAACATAACTCATGTCCCTTGTGAGTCTTCAAAAATTCTGTAAACAAATATTTAATTGGACGGTTCATTAAGCAATTGAAACTTGATGGAGGAAAAAAATTTTGTTACTACAATTTATGAATTATTTATTGAGCATGGTGTACTAATGCAAGTCATCATAGAGTAGCAAAGATAACAAATGAATCCATTGCAGAGTCGGTACGAAGATGTTGATTTACACCGTCATGTCTAGATTATATTGGAGAAAATCTATTACCTGCATTGTATGGTTGATGAATATGAGTTCAACATCATTGGTCTTGTTTAAGGCCTCAATTGAGTCATTCACAATCAAAAGAACTGATTTTTTTTATTTCAATGTTTTGGTTGTGCAAATTCATGAAGAATAAACTAGATAAAAAGTCACAATAATGTATCTTTGTAGTATATGTTACTGATGCAAAAGCAGTTGATATTGAGATCTAATTAACGAAATTACTTATTATGAATAAAAATCATAGTTTACAAAACCATATTAACCTTGATACATCTTATAGAAGAATAAGTTCAATATTTAATTATTACACATGTTATAAAGAATATTATTTTATATTTCATTATTTTGAAGAATAAGGTTAACTTTTGAAGTTTTCAAGAGGTAAATTCTTTGGCAAATCTCAAGTAATGTGATGGAGTAGGATTAGAGCAGATCCAACAAGTTTCAAGAAGTTTCGTAACAACTTGCAAGTTTAAATTGATCACAACATAGTGTATCATGTTGATAATGTATCATGTGATGAGATTCATGCATGAAACTTTTTGAGCTATACATACATGATAAACTTAATGGACTAGAAGTGACCTTCCAATTTTGAACAAGCTTTGAACATTTTTCAGTAAATAGATTTGGCTACAAAATGAAAATTAACCCACCCGTTTCGGGTTCTGCCCACATGTACACCCGGATAGCCATTGGATAAGAATGTCTTCACTGTATCGTTGTAGAATTCTCTGTGATTCTATAATGTCTTCAGACTTTCGTAGACTTGGGTATTTGGACTGCAGCAGCAAATAAATTTCACATTATATTGTTACTTTCAGAAGAAGTCAGCTGCAGCGGGGATAATTCGCCAGTGTACACTGCAACCGACTTCTTCTCAGAGTGAATCACAGTATCCGATTCAGTATGTTCCAAAGCTACACAGGCCGTGGCTCTCCAGTAATATTTTCCTGACAGGGCATGGACATCCGCCACACGTCCGGAGTACACACAGACTAAAGAAATATTATGCAACAGAATTTGCTGTCTTTGACGATGGCGACTAGTCTCGCGAAGAAGATGGAAATTCGAAATCCATGTACTCTGGACGCGGTTTTCTGGAATCAATCAATCGTGCAAAACTTCCGGAGTGATCCGGAGAAGTTTTATTTTGGTTCGTGCCCTTGAGTTGCATGATTGGGACTATCCCTGCCATGATACTTTTTAAGGGTAAGACGAAGTATAATAACAAAAAGGATGGGAAGACCCCATCAAATCGTACAAGGATGCCATGGATCGTGCCATGATACCATGATAAGTGGTAGGTGGCATCAGCGTTCGTGTTGATGTTCATATATTCGACCTAATTTGTAGTTGGACTTGTCCTTGCGAGGCCCTTTGCGACTGTTCTTTATATAACAAGAAATTGAATCATTTAAATAAAATATAGATTGATGATACATTTTTGGTTTCGGAATGCCACGTTCACTCATCTTTCGAAACATTTTGTATTCTAGTGATTTATTTCAGTTACCGGCTAGATGACTCCATACATGTCTTCTGTACCAAGAAAGCTATGCAAATGTAACGGTTTAAGGCCGAGACTTTTGATGAGAAGAATAAAATGATATCCCCTGAAATGACTGGACTGAAGAATTAGTATATTTGAAGGCCCCTGGTCCTTGTAGAGTGAATGGTGGCCAAAAGACTAACGTGAGGCCATCCCCGTCTAAAGCTTTTGGATAAACACATTAACAGGTGTAGTAAAACAAAACCAACACAGAAACTATGGTCCCTGGAACCCAATCCTGGAAACAGGAGAATGATGAAATATACCTGCACATTCGTGCACTGATCTGCAGCTTAGACATGACACCAGCATTGATCAAGTAACATATTTCGAGGAGCCCATCTATTTCAATTTAACGTTTCAGTAACGTCAACTGATACGGTAGATATCCAACATTATGAGTTAAGTTTCGGAGAGAAAGACATGCGTCAATTTGGATCTCCGAGGAAACTGATTTTAACTGAATCTGTAAAGAAAAATCAGAACAGATTACTGCACACTTTATAGATAGGACTAAGTTTACGATCATCATGGTGGAAGTTTGAATTACTGCAGTTGAAAGCATGCATGATCAGGTCATGAAATCTAAAAATCTTCTAAATTACAGTAGTGTGCACGCTCGCTAGCTAATCCTCCTCTGAGGCTTCTCATGTCTATCATATCTTTTCACCCATGACTTTAGACAGTAGCATTTGTAGCTGCAGTTGAAGGTACATGTAAAATCCCAAAATAAAGCTGGCCCTTGCCAATAGCTTGTGGCCCAGAGGGAAACAGTGATCGTAAAAGGAGATCTACTGGGTGTTACTTTGTGGTATTCATGCACGCTATTCCGAGAGCACGAATGGGGCCAAGACTTACAATCATGGCGTCATGATTAATCTGCCATCGATCGAAGGATGCACCAATTTCTTTCTCAGCAGAGATCACATGGCTACTCCAGACACAGACAGCTGTATATGGACAACGATAGACTAAGTATGCGTCACCAACTGAACATTAAGATTCTGACGATGGTCATTGGGACTAGGTAGAGAGTCCGAGACTAGATCTAAATTCTTTCGTCAGATCTAGACCAAAGTAAATCCTCTTAGTTTTGTCGTGTTCACAGCTCACTACCTTTTAGTACTGCTTTGTCTTGAAGAAGTATTCCAAATCTGATAAAACGTGACTCTTTAGATTACGTAGACTTAAGGTTCTGGATGCTTTAATAGTCATTCTAGAATTATTGGAGAAACCATTTTGTCCGTATGTTTCGAATCTATGTTATCAATGTGTTTGCATAGAGAAAATTGTGTTAACCCACACTACCCTGTCTGTGTATCGGACTAGCGAATGTGAATATTCCAGTGAGAAATGTCTTCAAACTACTTGAACCATGAAGAATATCCCATCAAATCGTACAAGGATAAGGATGAAACCAAACCGGTAACATGGGGCAACACACACATTGGATGTAAATGTGTGTGTTGGATGATTTCTTTTTGCGTTACTGGGTTCATGTGAACGGGTCTAGGTTTTTTCGCGGGTTTAAGAGTTGCAATTAAACAAGGAGCTTGAGCTATTCCTGCTTGAAGGTTTACAGTAATGCATCAAGGTCCTGGTACTTGCATGTATGCACGTTACTTATTTGATTGCCACCAGCAAGATATAGAGTAGCTATTTTTGATGTTCCGCAGCTGTATAGGTGCAATGGACTGCATAGAAAGGGGCTTCTTCATATGCTCTCGCTCGATATAGCCAACCACGGCTTGTACGTGTTCAGCTTCAGCTTCGTCCATGCTATGTCCTGCCGTTTCTAAGTCCAAGAGGCCGAAGAACTTCTCGGTTTTTTATTGTCGAAGAAAATTTTAAAGCACAAGATGTAATGCATTTGCACCAATATGGATTCTGTACATCTCCATGAAATTATCCAAATATCTCAGAATCAGAATGAAGTGAAGCAGACGACTTGCTCTGTTCATGGTTCCGGTTCTCGGCTATGCAATGCAGCTCGAGTCATTACTCTTCAAATCCTGGACAAATAAACAAGGATGGAATGAAAACACTTTGCTCTTCCCAGATACAGAAGTTTATTTGTTATAAGGTTTCCTTCCAGATGCAAATTTTTATGTTAAAATCCCAATATTTTTGGATCTCGCATCACTTGCAGCAAACAAACCAGATTCTAAAGTAGCATTGGTAGCCAAATCCCAGAAAACCCTGTACTAAATCCCAGAGAGCCCTGTACTGACACGGAAACTCACAGATCTTCTGAGCCCTCTGGAACTTGAATGATCAGCGGGTTCAAAGGATCTGGATCTCCCTGACCTGTCAGCTTATGTTACAGCTTTTACAAACAGTGGCTGCCAATCCAAATGGCTCAAAATCTGGACCCATCCAAGGACCCTGGAGATCAGTGAACCATGCATTTGACTCATCATGAATATACTCCGCAGAAGAATGTTCTCCATAAATGCTTGTACCTTTTAATTTACCTTGAACAATCGAATCTTTGGGGGACAGTAGACGTTGGGCCGACAAAGGGTAGAGGATCATGTACGTGCACTGCATTCTCTGTTGGTTGCTGGCAAAGCAAAACCAGGAAGAAGTCAAACATCAAAGTCATTTCAGCGAGGCTTGGTTCATTTTCCGTAACAGCTCTATTTACGTTGATTTTTAAAGGAGCCGTGAGAATGCAATTTTGTGACTTTGCCACCAACTGCAAATATGACACAGTGCTTTCAACATGTGTGACAGCTTTACAGTTAATTATACCACAATATCAGCAATTCTCTAACACATTCTACGCGCGAGATGGGTTCTTCTTAAATAGGCTATGCCTTGAAAAGTATTCTAGTAAATTATGTCACATGATGGATCACAAAATCGTCATACAAGGAAATCCAGCAACAAACTTCAGCCTGCGACAGAATTGAAGTATGCTTTATGAGTCAGCATTGCATCCATCGCAATCCGTCTTCTTGCATATTCACATGACTCATGCATGAAGACGAGACATGTGGATGGACCTTCAGTGTAACTTTCTCAAACTCTGACTCTCTTTCATGATTCATGCCTTCCACATAAATCTCCTACTGTTCTTGCGTTTTTTCAGCTAGATCAGTACGTTGATCAGTTTTAGTGGACGCGCAAATTACCCGCTGCAGAGATCGGTTCGCTGTTCATGCACGCTTGAACAATTTTTTGTCTGGCGTTTCATTCCAGACTGGAGCGCAAGATTGAAGTATCATATAAACACAGGCGAACGCAGAACCATCTAATAGGGGACACTCAGGAGACAGCCTCCCATGAACTCGATTCTCCCTGACCCTGTTCTACCAGATAATTTCAACTGCATCTAATAGCTCCTTGATCCGCAGTCCAATTGCGGTATTCCGTGAAATGTTTGAATTGTACGCGTTTTACAGTACTTTGGATGGATCCAGTGTAGCAAGAGATGTCAGCAAGGTATAATCTAGCTAATAACGATCCTTGAGAGGTTATATCCTTAAGGTCGCTATCCTTGATCTCTTTATAACTGTCACTGAGTCTCGTAGAGATGGACTTCATATTGAAACTTATAAAATCACAGGCGTCGATTTTCTGTATTGTATTGCTGGCAGTTTTCATGTATTGCCGTAATAAACAGCCGATCCCCTTGGAGCCGATCATATCTACACTTACAACTGGTACCGTTGACAGCAACCCGTTTTCGATCAGTGAATCTATCCCTGTAGTGTCGTGCACTGGCACAGGCAACAACAGCTGCTTGGTTTACAGTACCTACGGTGTGTGGCCCGACCGAAGGGACTGCAATGCTGCTAAAGCAACGTATCCCACGACGGAGCAAGAGCTCGTGGCAGCAGTTGCAGAGGGAGTAAAGAATGGGCAGAAGATGAGAGTGGTGAGTAAATACAGTCACAGCATTCCCAAACTCGTTTGTCCTGGTGGTGATGGTGCGGGACTGCTGATCAGCACTAGGGATTACAATAAGAACATTGTTGTGGATACAAATGCTCGGACTGCAACTGTCGATGCTGGTTTTCAAATCAAGGATATATTCGACTATGTCTCCAGCTACGGTCTGGCATTCCCTCATTCCCCGTACTGGGACGGTCTATCTATATCAGGTGTGTTGGGGACAGGGGCACATGGCAGCTCAACCTGGGGCAGAGGTAGTTGTATTTACGAGTATGTGACAGCGATGACGATGGTTGTTCCTGCTTCTGCGGAAGAAGGTTATGCAAAGGTGATCAGTTTAGTTTCGGGAGTCACGGATGGGGATCTGAATGCAGCTAAAGTTTCTCTAGGCGTGCTGGGGGTCATATCAACGGTCACACTGCAGCTGGAGCCCCAATTTAAGCGAAAGGTTTCCAAAGTGCGAACCTCTGATTCTGATCTGGAGACCCAAATCATAGTGAACGCAAAGGAGAATGAATTCGGCGATGTTACTTGGTTTCCTTCACTGCAGACAGCCATTTACAGGCAGGACAACAGAGTACCTGTTTCGACGAAGGGTCTCGGAACAAACAACTTCTCTGGCTTTGAGCCTCAGTTAGCAATTGTACGAGGAACAACAAGAGGCCTCGGTACGTTTATGTCGCTTCATCACTGCCTTGCTCGATTTTCTGCCATAGCCAGTTGTGTTTCAAAGTGAGTATCAGATCGTCTAGAAAATGTTCTCAGTTGTGAGAGGTTTTCCACCATACCTTCTTCCTACCCCAAATCTTCCTCACAGTTCGATAAAGGCTAAAGTTACTTATGATACTCGGGTCGATACTACTCATTCTCCTTCTAGTGTCCAAACTATCTCTGCTGTCTCAACAGATTACAACAAATTGAGTGCTACGTGCAAGAACTATAATTGAGAGCAAACTGAGCCCATATTCAGTCATTAGCATCAGTACATTGCATTAGGCCTATTATATAGCATGGCTGGCGCGTACCACTTTACCTTGGCCCATGATGACTCGGTTTACTATGATCAAAATAGGCCACTATTAGTAATCTCTTGAGACTCACTCATACTACGTTCATTTTTCACTTCACTTCACTCAGTGTTTCTAAGCAGCGAACATTGATTCAGAAAATAAATTCGAATGGAAATGAAATTCTTTTCTCTGATCCTTGCCTTTGCTCCAACCTGAACATAGCCTGCTCATTTTCTTTTGTTCTACAATCCAGTAGCTGAACTAACTTCTACTCTGTTTCCTTATATATTCAGATCGAATTCACAGTGACATGTCAGAATTCGTTTTATTTGAATTATTTGGTGCTTTTGTGGGTTAATTTTCAGTTGATTGTTCATACCGTAGGTCTTGACCTGTTGTGACGAGAAGATAGTAATGAAGATATATCTCATCCCTAGAATTCCTCATATAATTAATCTCATTAAGTCATGCTCTGTCACCGTAAGTTAATGATGAGACAACTAAATCTGAGACAGCTGAGAGCCAACAGCTGGATGATGTAATATCCAAACGACAGAAAAGAAATTCTCTTGTGAACAGGAGTAGTCTACGCCTTCTTCTCTCAAAGAAAACGAAATTAACGCCTCACACAGCTTCCATATTTATGACTTACATCTGTGTTCCCCAGAAATGTGGTCTGTACTGAAATTCCTGTCTTGACTCTTGACAGAGGAGAAAGACGAAGCAGAGGGCGACGCCAGACATAAGTGCGTAACAAGCGAATTCCTGTTGAATGTACTCTGCCTGATTGGCGAGGGCTGGACGAACAACGGCTTCCTCTTCGTGGGATACCCGATCGTGGGCTACCAAAATGCGATACAAACTAGTGGCACATGCAACATCCCGATTGGTAGAAACTTTGCATGTGCGTGGGACCCTAGCGCCAAGGGGGAATTCTTCTTCCAGACTACGTTTTCTATATCGTTCGCAGATATAGTGTCCTTCATCAAGGATGTGAAAGCCCTGGTGGCCCTGAATCCTGATAGCCTCTGTACACTGGGACTGTACAACGGCATACTCATACGCTACATGAAGAAATCAAGTGGAGCTTATTTAGGGGAGATCGCAGATTCCGTTGATTTGGATTTCACGTACTACAGAAGCTACGACGCGACGAAGCCACGACTTTATGAGGACACCATGGAGGAAATCGAGCAGATGATGATATTCAAGTACAATGGCAAGCCTCACTGGGGCAAGAATCGGCCCGTAGCTTTTATCAACTCTGCAACCTTGTACCCAGACCTGCCAAAATTTCTCCAAGTCAAAGACCGACTAGACCCGCAAGGCCTGTTCTCCAACGAGTGGACCGACATGATGCTAAATGTGGGCGGCGCCGCCGCACGTCTCCAGACTTTCGGCCCGCACTGCGCTCTCGAGGGTCTGTGCATTTGCAAGGAGGACAGTCACTGCGCCCCCAAGGCTGGCTATTTCTGCCGTCCTGGCCTCGTTTTCAAGGACGCTCGAGTCTGCCGTTTATTGCAGACCGGTGTGACAAGCTGAATGTGAAGGCTCTTCTTCATCTCACAAAACAATAAGTTTCGACCTTCGAGAAAGTGTTTCCGTGGTACTGGAAGGTATACGACCTTAGAGAAAGGGGATAATGCAGTAGTAGAAGATTACGTACTTGGCAGATTTCAGCTAAGTACGGAAACTTGTCTTCGTGCTGATAATTAAGGGCCTGCCGCCTGCGCCAAATTCAATTTTGTAAATCTATATGTTTCAAGTGTTACCCCCTCTTGTTCCTTTCGATGAAATTACAGCTCACTCCTAAAAGTTTTTGGGTTTACAACTGGTGTTTGTGCCCATCTAAACATTAGTCTTCTTGCGGGCAGAGATTTGACAATTTGTGACGATTCTGGGGAACGATGTTCTTTCTACCGTAAGGTACGGATTCCACGCCGAAAAATTCGGCGTGCGATCCGTACCCGGTTTTCCCGGTTTGAAAGAGTGCGTGGTTTTCCCGGCCGAAAAATGCGGCCGGGAAAACCACCACTCTTTCAAACTGGTGGTTTCTATTGTCACGGTTTGAGAAAAAAAAACGTGATCCAGATGCTCCTGCTTGCCACTTGTCGTTATTGATTTTTATTAGTGCAAATATATCACAAAAGTAAAGGGTCGTGAACGGCTATTCCATTTAGATATTTTAGAAAAAATAATTTGGTTGTACGCATGCACACACAAATAATGCATCAAAAAATGTGCTATCAAAAAATCAAATCATTTATTTTTCTGAAAAATTGAAAAATATTTTGATCATAAGTTTTGTGTATATTGATTGCAACTATTTTTAAGTTGTGCAAAATGACTAGCTTAATAAAGTTGATTAAACAAGTTATTTATTTCAAGTAGTATATAATTCTTCTTTGTAAAATATTAATTGAAAGCATGATAATTGATGAATGCATATATGCATGAAGAGATACTTATTCTTGACAAAGAGCACTGTACGAAAACACATAGGATTCAATATACTCTTTGTTCAATCACTCATACAATTGCAACTTGCACGCTCTTCTTTATTTGATGTAAATTGATAGTGAATTTTACAAAAAAATAAATTTCTTGTAAAATTAGTAAGATTTTAATCTTATAATATTTTCTTTTTTTTATGGTATAACATAATGTAAATTATCTTAAAACACGTCATAAAACTCTTTTAAAACATCAATTAACTCTTTAATCATCAATAATAACTTTTTTGCAACACTTATATCATTTATTAATCTCAAGAAATCTACATTTTTAAATTTAAAACATTAATAATTATTTTATATGGAAGATTGGTATTGATAAGAAATATGAAATCACTTACAAATCTATATCTAATTTTGATTTATCTCGAGAAATCTTTCAACTATTTTTTTACTCTCTTACTTTGCTAATCCATATCAGATTTATATTTTTTTCATCCAAATCAATGCCTAAATATCATTATAATGAGTAAATAGAATCATTCTCCATTTGAATAATTGTTTGAATTATCTCACATTCAATACATATATTTAACAAAATACTCTCAATTGTATCTATTTGATTATCTATTGTCATTTTTACTACAATGATATATCAACTTCAAATCAATAAATTTTGTATGTTAATTTTTTTATGCTTTTGAATCACTCAATTTTTTTATGCTTCATATCAATCTTGTGACTTCTTTTTCATCCCTTTCATAGTTTTTATCTAACTAGAAAAGTTGCAAGTCAAAAATATTTGATGTTCATTATTTTTCTTCTTCTACTTTGTCATTTTATCTTTATCTTCTAGGTTATTGAAGGGAGATAGATATAGTGATCTATATAATCTTGCAAGAACCCAAGTTCAATAATTCATGACAAAATAGTCAAATCTTTCATATTGTTTGCAACTAGGTTTGACTTATATCAATTTTAGTTGATTTTTATATTTGAATATGATTTTGCTGAAAATCATCTCTAAAACTTTTCAACTTTGGAATCATGTCTCTCAAAGACTTATTCATGGTTCATGATATTCCATTTCTTGCTTTCAATATAAGATTACAATAAATATTCTCTAATTTGTTACTATTAGAAACACACAAGGAATATGTGATGTTATTATCTCATATAAATAGTATTCTTGAAAATTTTTACATCTAATTTTTAAATATGTGGGATGATAATTTAATAGATTTTAAACCATAGATTGAAACTTGCCGGGCATGTTTAATTAAAATTCATATGGAAAATAACATGTAAAATTTGAGGTGTCAATTTTATCAATAAATAATATTTAACCTCAAAATATCATCACTTGGCTATGATTTTTGGCACCAAAATGACAACTTAAATATTGTGTTAACATTAAACTATCAATATATAATATTTGGATATAAAAATGATCAAAAAATAAAGTTTGATATTCTTTGTTTTTTCCCATCCATCACATGCACTCATAATTATACTTCAATGGTCATTGCAAACTGTTGTCCGAAACAGGAATACACGAAGAAAAACATGCAATCAAGAGTCGACACATGAAATACGTGGTTCACCTCACTGAAGCTATGTCCACGGAATACACAGAGTCACTTTACTAAATAACCCTAATTTGTGTCACAGATAGCTTCTGCTAGCCCTCTTATATAGTAGTACCAGCCCTAGCCCTAGTCTAACTAAATATAGTCAAACTAACTAAAGTTACTTAAGACCTGAGTTAACTCCTAACAATCTCCTCCTTGATTCATGTCTAACTCTTGTTATCCATATACATACTTAGCGGGAAGTCCTAGAAGGAAACCTGAAACATATGCCCTCCTGTAAACAAGGATTAACTAAAACTAAGCCGTAGCCTGACTAGGAAGGAGTAAAGCATATACAAGAATCAAACAATTGCTAGAGTAACTCTACTAGTGCTCCTTGTGCAAAACCTGCATAGTAGCACAATGCCTCCTGAAACTCTCTAAAGGAATAACTTTGGTTAAAGCATCAGCTGGATTGAGTTTACCGTCAATCTTGATTAGCTCAACCTTCCTATCTAAAACTGCATCTCTGATAAAATGATATCCGATGTCGATGTGCTTCAATCTGCTATCCATCACTTGATTTGCTGCAAGATGTAAATCACTCTGACTATCAAATGGAGATTTATAACATCTTGTTTCAATCCCATCTCAATGATAAGTCTATTCAACCAAATAGCCTCCTTAACTGCTTCCGCTGTTGCTACATATTCGGCTTCCGTAGTTGACCGAGCTATGCATTTTTGCAAGGTAGATCTCCAACTAACGCATCCACCTCCAAGTGTAAACACATACCCAGTTGTAGACTTTCTCTTGTCCAAATCTTGTCCATAGTCATCATCAACGTAACCCAACAAGGATTTAGCATTGTCCAATAAACCATCAAACAAAAGATCATAATCCTTAGTACTCCTGAGGTAACTGAGAATCCACTTCACAGCTTCCCAATGCACCTTCCCTGGATTTGACATGTACCTACTCACCTTTCCCATAGCTAGAGCAATATTAGGTCTAGTGCACACCATCAAATACATGAGGTTGCCCATTGCCTTGTCATAGGGAATTGACGACATCTTTCCTCTCTTAGTTGCATCAATTGGACATTGAGCTGTAGAGAGCTTGAAATGTGCCGCCAAAGGAGTCCACACTTCTTTAGAGTCTGCCATGTTAAACCTGTCAAGCACACACTGAATGTACTTATCCTAACATAACCATAGCTTCCTCTTCTTCAAATCCATGTGTTGATCTCCATCGTTTCGTGCTGTGTCTTGAGGCTCAGCAACGACAACTTGCTCCTCCAAATCTTGTTGTTCAGGAATTTGCTCCATATGTTCTAGAGCTTCTCCTTGTGTCGCATCATTAAACCCATAATGATCAATCTCCCCTCAACAACATCCGTAAGTGGAGATTTGCCCTTGTCAGTACAGGAAGCCTGAGATATCTCCCCCTCTTTCAATGATCTAGGCTCATCGAAAGAAACATCCCTACTGACAATCACCTTACAAGCTACAAGATCCCATAGCCTATAACTTTCACACCACTTGCATATCCAAGAAAATGACACTTCTTGGATGTAGTATCCAACTTGGTCCTATTCTCCTTAGGTATGGGAGGATAAGCCGTACAAAAATCCTCAAACGACTATAATCAGCCCTCCGTTTGTGTCTCAATTCAAACGGTGTCAAGAAATCGATTGCATTTGAAGGAGACAGATTTACCAAATACACTGCGGTATTTATAGTTTTAGCCTAGAATTCATATGGTAAACCAGATTGGCTCAACATACTACGCACCTTCTCCATCACTGTTCGGTTGAGTCTCTCAGAAATATCATTTTATTGTGGAGTATAAACCGTGGTGAGATGATGAGTGATCCCCTCCTCTTTGCAGTAACTTCTAAACTATTGAGAAGTATACTCCCTGCCATTATCCGAACGTAGATATCTCTGTGACCAGTCTGAGTCTCAACTTGGGCTCTCCAACTTTTGAAAGTTGCAAAGACTTCAGACTTTTGTGTGAGAAAATAGATCCACACAAATCTTGAGTAATCATCAATAAACGATACATAGTACAGTTCCCAGAATATGAGGCTTTAGGAGAGTCCCCACACGTCACTATGTACATACTCAAGTAACTCTTTGGAACTATGAGTTCCAACACCAAAGGCTTTTCTATGTTGCTTGTCCATAACACAATGCTCACAAAATTCCATGTCAACTTACCTAAACCAGATAACAATCCCATATCTCAAAGGAATGTCAAGTACATGTTACTCATGTGTCCCATTCTAGAATGCCAAATATGAGCCACCTCACGCCAAGATATGGTGATAGACAAACGATCACTTACAATGAGGTTATAAGTGCTCTATTGCCTGATGATCTATAACAAAAGATGATGATGCCCTCTACTCTATCCTCTTCATATGGTACGGCACTGAATGTGACCCGTGGATGGTCACAATCAAGGAATGAAAAGGATGGGAAGAAGGTTGGATCTAGAGGTAGATCCATGTCTAGGGGTAAATCCCAAGACAGAAAGACGGTGGTCTGTTGGAAATGTGGCAAGAGTGGTCATTTTAAGAAGGACTGCCGTGTGAAGATCAAGGCTAATGATCCTCCTTTGGCCAATGTGGCTCAATATTTTGATGAGGAGTATGACTTGCTCGAAGATGGACTATGAAGCCAGAGGAATGCCCTATGCAACTCACCAAAGGGCGTTGGTGATGTATGGATTTTGGATAGTGCTTGTTCTTATCACATTTGTTACATTAGAGAGTTTTTTCATACTTTCTCAATATCAAATGGTTTAGTTCTTATGGGAAATGATCAATTATGTAGAATTGAAGGTGTTGGATCTGTCCAGATTCACATGTTTGATGGAGTCAAACGTACATTGACTCACGTCAAGTTAATACCTGAAATGAGAAAAAATCTTATCTCTCTTGGAATGTTAGATTCAAAAGGTGTTGAGTGGAATTCTAAACAAGCAGTACTTTAGGTGAGAATAGATGATAAGATTGTCTTAAGAGAACACAAGCATAGAAATCTGTATGTGCTAGAAGGCAATACCATTTGTGATGAAGTCGATTTGATGGAACAACACTCGTGATAATGACTGATATGAAGTAGGTAATGAACTTAACAGATGAAGGGTCTTCCTCTCATCAGTTATCTACTCTCTTAGATTTTGATGATCAATAACAAGATCACCAAAGACATCAATGTGATCTTGTATCTTCGAAACTGAATCTTTCATCTTGAAGCTCATCAACTTCAAGGAATTGTACAACCTGTTTGATAACTCTTTGCGATGAAACCGTCACTGAAGAGCCTCAAACAATAAAGTACAATTGTCATACTCATCAACTTGCTTCAGAACTGAAGGTTGTAGATGGAGTATAACAATACTCACTGCTTGCTCCTCAAGGTCCTTCCAATCTTCATCATTGAATGTAGAGGGTTTAGGCCTCAATGACTTGCCCAAACCGGAAGCCTTCAACTTGCCTTTGACTTGCCTCTCCCACAGAAGATAGTTACCATGCCCATCATATTTGACAATGTCAAATCTGGCTCCTCCTGTCTTCATGACTGTCATCTTGTTATGTCTAGCCCTTCATGGAATAAAGGGCTAGACATGGAGTAAACTGACTTCCGTGACACAGATTTCTTGAGAAAGGCTGTAGCTCGTTTTGTCTTTTGTCGTTCCGAAGTGCCACAAAATCACCTGTTTCTAAACTCGCGACTGGGTAATCAGATACAGTTCGCGCACACCCCAGCCTCCATTAGAGGATCCGAAGTCTTAAAATGTACAGACTCTGAACCTCCGCAATCTAGACTACCACCAACCCTGCAAAACCTACCATGGGCTTCAAAATGCCATTCCTCATTCGTCAATCCGCACGTCTTCAACTCTCTTAACATCCCCGTTCTTCCTCTCCTCTTCCGTCTCACGGCAAACCTTCACGGCCTCGTCGTCTTCTCTTTCACACGACTTGTCCCTGCGGACTTGCTGAAGAATGATAAACGCGGAACCTAACTTGCTCCCAGCACTTCCTCTCTTTACCCTCTCCAATTTGCACACGGATCCAACCCGCCGCAATCGACAAAGCTCTTGACCAAGCTGATAACCTCACCCTCGTACGCTCCCAACTCCAATGTGCGGATCAGGGATTCATCCAAGGAACTATCTCCGGAATTGGTGACAAAAGTCCTCCTCCTGGTGTCGAATTGCACTCCTACCCCTCGCTCCTGAAACAAAACTTCCGCAAAAAGGTTGTTCCCTAGTATGATTCAGGTGAGCCTTGTCACTGCGGATCTTACAACATTGAGCAAATGTATTCTCTTGCCTCTCTCTGTCTCTCTCTCTCACTCCTCCCGAGTTCGTTTCTCGTCTCCACCACAAAATTGCTCTGTCGTGCTCAGTGCTTGAGAAATTGGCACCGAAGATCATTGCACATAACGCCTTGAATTTCACGCTCACGAGTATTTTGTGGTGATTAGCTTCGCCCAACAACTCTTCGTACCGCTGGCTGGGCCTCCTAGAGGAGCTCTCAAGTCTCAGCAAAAACGTCAATGCAAGACGAGTTGGCCATCAACGTAAGAATACAGCGTATGTACTCCAAACATTTCAACTCGAAGCACTGCCGAACAAAACAAGCTCGCATTCTACACTGCTGGTGTTGATTCCGTTGCAGCAATAGCAACTCATGTACTCCTTGCTCTGATACCAATTGTTGGTCCGAATACATGAAGAGAACATGCAATCAAGAGACGACACAGGAAATACGTGGTTCACCTCACTAAGGCTACATCTATGGAACACACATAGTCATTTTATTGAATAACCCTAATTGTGTCATAGAGAGCTTTTGCCAACCCTCTTATATAGTAGTACCAGCCCTAGCCCTAATCTAACTAAATATAGTCAAACTAACAAGAGTTACTCAAGTCATGAGTTAACTCCTAACACAAACGTCATAGAATTACACCATAATCCAAATATAATACAAACCAAGATTACTCCTTAAAGAATGATGATACATATTATATGAAAAATAAACATGTTTTGATTCCATTCAGACATTAGGGGTGATGAATTTCTAAATCATTTCAAAATATGATTTCTTTCTAATGAATTTCATTTGCTTTAATTACTATAAAACTATAATAATTCAATATCTATTTTATATCTCATGACTATCAAGCCTAAACTAGTCAAATTTTAAAGAAATCTAACATTTTGGTCTACTTCACCATCCATTTGCTATGTATCACTAATTACTCGGCCAATATTTTATACTAGCTTATTTTCTATTTATGTGAGTCTCACTTGAATTTTATTTTTCATAATCATGCACATCAATATTTGATACTTTATTGGTCTAAAGATATATTTCAAATTGGAATAAATTAACTATGTAAAACATATATTAGTTATATAGATCAGTTTGCTTCATAATAACTTCAGTCTACTAAACTTCACAAGTTGAATTTAGTACATGAAGATAAAAAATAGTTTTCTAAGAAATTTTGATTAAGAATATTAAATTATAAAAAAAATCTTATAATAATTATTCATATTTTAAAAATATCAATATAAAATTAATGATCAAATAATAAATAACAAATATTATATTTTTATTTAAAATTTGGAAAAATGAATCATTAATTTAATTATAATATTTTAAAATATTAAAAAAAGATTTAAATAACATTTAAAAATAAAATACATGTTTTAAAAATCATTTTTAATTTTTAAATAACTAAATAAAAATCAACATTAAGTTTAAAACAATTAAAAAAAAATTAATGTTTGAAATTTTTTAATGTTATGATTTAAAATAAAACATGTATAATTTTATTTTATCAATTTCTCAAACATGAAGTAGATTAAAATAAAAAAATAAAATAAGATATTTTAAAAAAATTAAAAATTCAGAAGTTTATAAAAAAATTCTGGTTCAAAAATGATAATGAAATAAATTTTAAATTTTAAAATAAATAGTCAAATTTATTTAAAAATAAAATTATTTTTATCAATTTTGAATTTCTATCCATTTCATTTTGATAGAATAAATTTGTTTTCCTGAAATATGTTATATTTCTTAAGTTAATTTTATTATGTTATAATAATTTTAAATCAATTTTAAAAATTTTTTTTCTGGAAAGATTTATTTCATCAAAATTTGAACTTAATTTAGTATCAAGTTCAAAATTTTTCATAGATTAACTTAAAGAGTTAAAAAAATTATTATTCATAAAGAAATTGATTATATCCAAAATCAAACTTATTTTTTTATTTCATTTCATTCCTTTACATCTTATGATTTTAAACATATCTATGATTTGTTTTAGTATTTTTTTGAATTATTATAATTATATTATAAAGAAAATATTTTATTCTTTAAACGTGATTATTATTATGTGTTATGAAACATGTTATTTTTAATTTTTTTTATATAAATTAATCTGGCTGAATAAACTGACAAAAAATTATTGTGAAGAGATTTTTTATCATAATAAAAATAATCAATTGTTGTGTTTGATACATTTTTCTTAAAAAATTATTTTCATATTTTCTTAATTTTACAATTTCATTTTTATTTTGATATAGTTTAGGTTCTTTTACATATTATCATTATATGTAAATTTTGTATTTGTCAAGTATATAATTTGATTTCAAAAGTATTTTTCATTTTTGAGTTGATGAAATATAGTTTTAATAGATAACATATTGTATGATTTATTGCGTAATTAATCACATAAAATAAAAAATTTGAATTTTTATTAACAAAACAACATATGAATAAAAATATATATTTAATTACAAACATTATAACGTTTTCAAATATGCATCTTATATCATTAGATTAGAACACCCACAAAAATTAATTTGATTTTATGTATTAAAAATTAATGAAATTATTTTTTTAATCAATAATTTTATTAAAAAATTAAAAAATAACTAACTTTCAATTATTTTTTCAATTTAATAAACGTTTCAAAGCATTGAATATATATATATATCTTTGAATTTTTGTATAATAAACATCCATACATAATTTTTCTATGCATTTTAATCAAAATGCGTAAATTTTAAAAGAAGCATATCAACATTTAATTGTTACAATTTGTTAATAGATTTGATCATTTCGAACTGATTTGACGATTATTCAACTTGTCAGTGAACATGTACTCATGTTAGATATTAGAATCATTTATTTTCATGTGATTTTAAATAATATATAGATGTATATTTCATATCAAGTTATAGATTTAAAATTAATTCATATAGCAAAATTATGATAAATAACTTGGATAGATTTATGTCTCTACATAAAAATTGCGCAAATTCATTTTCATGACTAATCATGAATTACTATAGTTAAAAATTAAATATAAATTCAAATAAGTATTTACTTGAATAATTTGAGACCTCTAACTGCATCTCAGTACTTTAGGAAATAAAGTGAAACACTATAGAAATTATTTTTTCCATTATTTGAGGAATATCTGTATATGAAAGCATTTGATACATGTGAGTTGTACTCTGTTATTTGATTCAACGTTAAAATTAAGACATTATAAGAATAATTCAAAATTTTAATTTAATTTTTGATCAAAGGAAAAGTTGAGTTTCCGAACCATTGACCAGGAGCCAATCATAGTTTGAATGAGTCTAAACACCCATATTGCTATCTATAGACTACACATATATTCAGGCTGCATGCTTTACAAATGATGTCGATAATTATATAGCTTTGTCTTTTACATTGTGTGAGCGTTTTTATATTCTGGATGAAAGCAGTTTCTACATGTCAATATTTATAAATTGATTGAATTTCGTGCAGTTATTCGGACGTTAGAATCTCATGCAAAGTGCAGAGTAAGGGGCTGTGACACAATGACACTGTCCCAGAAGTAGATTCTTGACAGCATCACGACCTACCTGGCTGATGCAGAAAACGAAATCAGCCTCAAGAAGGATGGACTCTTCACTCCATTATCAGGAAGCGCATCAGGTAAGAAATTCAAGCAGTATAGATCCAGTATAAGATGTCACCCGAGTACGCGATCCTCACCAAGAGAATGTTTGTCGTTGGTAAGAAATGGGAAAGCAATCTTTTCGACGCAACACTTTAAAACACAATGCACATCATCGAAGGAAAATTCTTCATAAAGAAAGAGAGGTAAATGCTTTGCACTAAAAAGCAGAGAATATATAAATTATGTTCACCTCATTGCATCAGTGTGGAGAAATTTCCTATCCTGAAAACTAAATGATTTCATATCCTGCAATCCCGCTAACGGGGTCTGTCCTTGTTACAACCCAGAATTGAACGGCATGTGGTTGGTGATGGCTGTCAAACTAAGTCAACAATTAGAGTGAGCAAAAATCGACATCGTTCATACTAATCATGTAATGGACGATTGCCGGGACATAGTACAGGGAGAACATTCCATCCAACTTAGCTATCTCCTGTGCTGGTGATTTTCCCTACATCTCCGGAAGATTGCAGCAGCAACTTTCTTCAGTTGTGGCACAATTCATTCTAACTTCAAATGTTACTTCATGGTATGTGCAACTGAAGATTTCTCATAATCGTTTAGCACCCAAGAAATAAAGGAGAATCCAGCATCGACAATGAACATCGCGTAGCACAAAGAGCAGAGATTGCATTGGGATTACATCGAGCGTAAGACCTGATAATCAAAGAGAATCTACAGGGTAGGAATTACCCAAAGCGTAAAGTGAGAAGGTATTGGCACTCAAAAGTTAGGAGGACTTCGACCAGTACTTGACAAGAGTATGTGACCAATCACAGGCACTCTGTGCTAAGTATGATGTGTGAGTGACAATTTTGTACTGTATGATAGCGGATATTGTTATCATGTATACGCAAATTACCAAGTCCCTTTCCAGGATTTATAGAACCTTATCAGCGCTCAAAGTGATGTCGAAGTATGTTGGCTACGTTCGGTACTAACAGAAGTGATGGAAGCACACGAAAACGCAAAAGTGAGATACTGCACAGTATCAACTTGGAATCTCTCCGCAGAGAGCCTGTGTTATAATAACTGCGGGTGTCCTTAAACCTTTCATATGGACAGAACAGAAGTAAACAATGGATGATGCGCAAGACACACGTATGTCCATGAAATGCAAATCATAACTTGAGATAACGTAGGCATGAAGTCCAAAACATGATGCACTGAGTACTTTGCAGGAAAGTATATGTGACAAGTAAAAGACACGGCAACCAAAACGGTCAATGATATTTTGTGATGGCGGAGAGCTGTTATAACCAAGACAATCAGTCGCGATTATCATAAACATACGATACATATATATGAAACTGTAGTGAAACCCTTCATGAATGCTCTGTTATACTGACACTGTACTGACATTCGGAGCTGACAATTCGAATCAAAATTTTCGTCCGTGGACAACATATGTTTCAAGAGGGTTAACCTATAGAATGATTGCTCGCATATGTAAAATTTCTATTAGCTATGGTGACGAGCGATGGTAGCTTATACGTAGTCAACAAAGTTTAATGAAAAGGGAGAACCATGGCGAGGTATACGTTGGTATGAAGTAGAACATATATTTGCATACGGATACGATCGTTATTGAGTAATCAATTGTCATTTCTGACGTAGTGGTACAACAAACTTTGCAATACATTCAGATCGAACACAGAGCACGGCCCCTAGACCCAAAAACTCGAGTTAACATCCTCGGGAGCATGATCTGATGGTACAAAGCTTTACACATAGCAGCTATCCTACGCAAAATACAACGAAGATTCTTCTAATGAATAAAAATAGACACAAATTGAGCAAGAATCCAATACAGGTAGACTTCATTCAGCAACTGGTACCTCCTGAGTTAAGGTTTAGAAACTCAATAAACCATCTTTCGTATTACAGATTAGTTTGTTTTACAGGTAAGATGTGATTGGTTTTATACTTCAGATATGCAATTCTACAATCCTAGAATGAAGCTACAATATAAACCTGTCCGTTTGTCAACCATGTGCATCGTAGCCTGCTTAATTATGGCCATTCATAACTGCAAACAAATGTCTATCCATTGTGACCAACTGGTGGACTGGATCAGCAAACAAAAGTTGAATGAGTGAGGTTTAAACTGGAAGCATGAAAACAATGGCAGCAAATCACTTTGACTACGAGCTACTTCTTTACACAAGACTGATAGATGATTACAGCCTCCGCGACCGCGAACTTTAGATGATCACAGGAATCGTATGACAGTAATTCTCACTGCTATCCAGTTATCAACATGCGTTAGAAAGAGCATACGGGAAATTGCTACTTTCTTCAAGATGCATGTGAGGCAAGCGTGAAAACTTGGACGCGTGCAAGATATGTACCCAACACAAACAAAAAGCATTCCACAAACAGTAACTGATGAGCTTTCATGTTGCGAAATCCGCTTCTTCATAATCAGCTCAAGATGCATTAATACGAGAGAAGATGAATTATCTATGAGCTAGAAATAAGCTCCAGTTGTGCTCCTGTACGATGGTCTTTTGACCAACCAAACCACGCTCATCCGACAACACGGTGAGGATTCAGCGTAATCACACAACTCCTTTAGATGCATAACAAAGCCCTATCTTTCGCGGTTATGTATGCTGTTTTGACTAAGTGACATATCAAGAATACTTTGTATAGAGCTAACATTTATCATGATCTGTAATGACTTACAAAACCGAAATTCAAAACTTAATATCTGGTGTCCAGGTGCCTTGCACGCTAGGGCGGAAGGTCACGTGCCTCGTTTTCAGCTTTACAACTTTCCGCCCTGTAGAATTGCGAAGGCGCATTGCCTGCAAGGCAACTTCCTGACTATCGAGATTCTTCACATCCACCACTCTCTCATTCTTGTTCGCTGCATTAAATATGAAATATATCGAGCTTCGTGTCAACGTTGAACACAAAAACATTCTGATTCTGTAAGATAAACTATGACAAGGAAACAAACGATAGTGGAAAATAATTCTAGCTGAGATTCAACAGCTTACCGAAATGTCCTTTCAGATGAGGATGTCTGCCGCGATGAAGCTCAGTTAAGACTTCCAACTGGGGATTTTCGAGCTTGAACTTCGGCAAGATGGAATCTACAAATTCTCTGTGCGCACAATTTGAATATTGTCATTCGAAGGGCCAAAAGGGCACTGTGTCATCCTGCTACCATGAAAAACGTCCACCTGGATTATATTTGCCATTGCTGAAAACTGCAAATCTAAGCTACTTGCTCTCGTGCTAAATTAAATTGCAGTTCTTCGCACCAAAAGCACAAGATCCAGCATACCTTGCTCCGCGACTGCTACCGGAATGATCACAGAAATACAGTACCAGTTTCTTGAGCTGCCACACTCCCCTGACCGCCATCTCAAATTTTTTTAAAGAACACTCTCAATTGCTAAACTCTCCGGCTCAAAATATCCGAACTTGGAATTCAAAGATGATGGCACTTCAAGAAATTCTCCAAGATAATAGGAAAGATCATCTTGATCTCCTGTAAAAGAAACAAAATCTGGTACAAAAGAACAGATCAGGAACATCGCCGTATTCAAATCATTAAAGACGTCCCTGAAACAGCTCAAATTCTTTCCACCGATCTAAACAACACAGATTGCAAAGTACTGATTCAAATCACGCAAAGTCATGCAGGGATATGCAAACATGCGTCACGAACCTCTTCTATTGTCGATTTTTCTCCATTCAGACGAATTCGAGATGTTAGCAGTAGTTTTTCCTTTAATCCAGAGCAGAAACCCTATCGCGAGAGTCGAGAGTCGAGATTCGACTGCTCCCGACGGGAGGATTTCCTTACCCAGTTCCTCGAGTTCGTCTACTGCAGTACTTGTACAAGGTTCGGCAATCACAACTACGTTACCGCAGAGATGGGCGCCAACTGGGCAACTATGTTCCCCGTCATCCGGAGAGGGCTTCAAGGCCTCCCACTGTCCCACACCCGAAAAGGACTCACGGGTCGCCTGGACCACTGCACCGGACCCGGGATAGGGTGGAAGGCCGAGATTAGAGCATTAAGTTACTCACACCTCTCACGCAATTCGGAATGTCTGAGGCTCCTTGTCAGTTTTTAGCGTAGGCGCAACCGAAGTGTTATCGAAGGAGTGGCAAGATGTCGAAACGAGGTGTGGTTTACTGGATATGATCTTTGTCTTGAATGCACAGATGTACTCGAACAAATGCTGCTAGTGTTTGGACGGTCCTAAATTAGCGGCTCATAAGTATGGCTTTCAGAGGAAGTCGAGTTCTATCTTCGTTCTCGCCGGTTTGGAAGTTTTGTAAGATTCGGCAGCTAGAATGCGATTTTTTGGATTTTTGTCTGTGAGTCTCATGCATGCTCTGATTATCAGGTCGTGGAGGTTCCTCGGGGAACAAATTTCGTATGTCATTGGGTCTACCTGTCGGCGCTGTTGTCAATTGTGCCGACAACACTGGAGCCAAGAACTTGTATGTCATCTCCGTAAAGGGAGTGAAGGGTCGCCTCAACAGGCTTCCTGCCGCTGCTGTGGGTGACATGTTCATGGCCACTGTCAAGAAGGGAAAACCAGACCTGAGGAAGAAGGTCATGCCTGCCGTGATTGTTCGCCAGCGCAAGCCGTGGCGCCGCAAAGATGGAGTTTTCATGTACTTTGAAGGTGTGCGGTGATGCTCATTTAGAAATCTCTGTGACCGTACTCGCTGAAGAGAAGCAAAGTTACACACAGTCGCTGATGGATCGAAGCTGTTGATTTTGCAGACAACGCTGGAGTAATTGTTAATCCTAAGGGAGAGATGAAAGGTGCTTACACTTTTACTTGTTCTTAATTGTTTTCTGTTAGCTGTTAACGTTTCTTACAACTTAATGTTGTTTCGGTACATCCCAATTCTCATCGTTTCCTACCAAATTGTTGCGTGCAGGATCTGCTATCACTGGACCTATTGGAAAGGAATGCGCAGATTTATGGCCCAGGATTGCCAGTGCCGCCAACGCAATAGTATAGAAATTTATAGTGAAGGGAATCATTAATTGCACTACCCCTTTATGCATGGGCTGCGTAGAGCCTTGGCTTTCAGTTGGAAGTAGAGCTAGCCGCTTGGAACATTGGCTTTCTTCAGCCAATGCATTCAATTGAAATTGGGGACTTATTTTTATATTCAAGAATATAGTGTAGCTTCAGATATGTACATTGTGTTTTTTAAATATTGTTTTCAGAAATTCACCGGCAAATGGCACTTGTTGTTATGAGTGGATGTGTCACCCTTTTGGATGTCTACTTCACAAGGAGAAGGATTAACTTGAATTGGAGTTTATGTTTTCTTAAGGAAATGCGAATCTCCAATGTCGCAACTCCCATTTCATTGTGTGCAAACTCTAGTGGGTGATCACTATTTCCGGGTACATATTGGTGATTTGAGGTGTGCCCATTTCTCGGAATAGAAACAACCAGCTCTGAGAGATCCGGAGGTTTTGACATGAAGTGATATGGAAGCATTCTCTGTATAGTGCGGAGGACGTAACAGGAACAATTTTTTTTACCTGCGTAATTCAATTGACCGTGTTTCTAGATCCGATGATTAATGTTGCTAGAAAAATTAGTGAAGACTAGGTTAAAATCCTCGAGCTTCTGATCCGATGAGAAACTGTGACAGATGGCAGCATGATCACACACTATATCCAACAACACGAGTGGAAATGGCAATACACAAGGAGAGTTTGATATCACGCATATCGGAGATGATGACGTGAATCTAACAAGCAAAGATAGTTTCACGTAATATCAACACTCCAGACTTTTAGTACCTGTTATGCAGTGATTTGATTTCTGAATAAATATTCGAGGGCAATGGGTTGTGATTGATTCTAGGATCTTACTGAACAGTAAATCTAGTCTTATCCGCGAGGAGTAATATTTCGAAAGTTGCTAATGGTAACCGGATATTGTCAAACCGATACTGATAATCATCTCCTAATGCTCAGGCTACTCTGCTGGAGATAGGCAACTTTACGACAATTCCGCAAGAAATGACTATTCATGCAATTGTTAAGGGCAGTACACCTTCTGACCAAAAATTCAATTTACATTTTGTTCAAAAATTTTAGGTCAAGTTTCTTATGCTTGTTTTCTTATATTGAGGTGCTGTCCTATAGATTGTTTCGTTGGATGGAACCGAGAAAAATCAGTCCCCTAAACAAGAGCATCCGGAATTCGCACTATATGAACGATCAGTAATAAATTAACCACAAAAGGACCAGAATCTCATGCCATTTCACACTACCAAACAGTTTGCATTGGTTTCTACGGCCCAGAGCTGCCTCGTCGCGAAATGATGTCAAAAGTAGACGTCAAAATTTCACAGCACTACCAAGTTCCTCAAAACTCTATTGATTTGTTTCCTACGAACACTTCCCGACCTACAGAGCGAATTACTGTCGTCTCCTGTACAGAGCTAACAGCTTGGGTATAAGCAAACATGGTGGCCGCTCAAAGAGTTGGATTTACAATACAGGATTGGAGCTTGCTAAAGGTATCTGAACCTGTACAGCTGAAGTGCAATTTACTTGATAATGACGTACAAATTTACATTGTCCAGTTAACTCTATAGAGTGCTATTCTCGCCTGTCAAATCACACAACAACAGTGCACTGATCCTGCCTCTACAACTCGGCCATGGACAAGCCTTGCTCTGCAATTTGTGAGCTTCCAAGCACTGATAGCAGTAAAGCAAATGCAGACAAGGAAGGACTAAACCATCTCTCGGATTCAGGTAGCACATCTGGCATATCCCTTTGCCCTGTAACGCCACAACCTCCCTCCCTAATGCATACACCTCCTCCTCGTGTTTCTTGGTCAGCTCTCTTGTTTTTTCCTTTGCGTGTCTTTCCTTATCTGCCTCAGCCTCCACACGCTTTTTCTCAAATGCAGCCTTTTCGTGAAAAAGGCGGTCTACTTCCAATTCCAGTTTGGTGCACTCAGCCCTAATATTTGAGTTCTCTTGTCTGAGACCCTCAATTCTGGCCAAAAGCTTACTACGCTCTGCAGCTGCAACACTTTCAGTCCTGACCTTCTCAGCCTCTATCCTCTGTATCTCCTTGATGCGAAACAAGTGGATTCCTTGCTCGACTTCGTCGAGTAGACGCCTCGCATTGCATTGGAAATTTCTAAGCTCATCGTATGAAGGTTGGAAACATCCGGACTCGGAACTTCTTTTCAAGAACCCAGAGCTCTCCTGCAGCACTAAGGTTATACAATTAAGAAATCTAACATGTCGTTCATTGCGAGACCGGGTTGCACACTCTTCGGTACCTTTAGGCTCAGCATATATTTGAGCTTTTTCGACGGCTTCCTTAAGTTGTTCAGAGATCAGCGCTTCTGGGTGCTGATCATGCTGGACCGTTGTATTCTTAAACCGTAATCTCGGAGATGAAGGTTCTTCCTCTAGTTCTTCCTCATCCATTTCCGCGACGACTTCATGCGTCCTTGCACGCTTCCTCGGTGGTTCCATGTAGAAACCTTCCTCGTCCTGGATTTCTTGCTTCACCTCTATCAATGTCGCCGGCATGGAGACAATAGGCACTTCCCGGACCTCGATCGGAACGTCCTGCATCCGATGAACATCGGGAGAATCTATTGATATCGAGACATTGACCCAATCAGAATCCACATTGTTCCGTACCTGATCCCTTCTGTACGTGCTGTTCACGAGAACGCCTCGCATGCCTCGCACTGGACCATTTGGTCTATTCACACCAAATATGTCTTTCGCATGTTCAGCACTGCCATTTCTAAATCGAATACCAACATTTTTGACTCGAGACCTAGTCGAAGGCTTCGGATCCTTCCCCTCGTGGGCCGCTTGATACAAAGGCGACTGAAGAGCTAAGACAAATTGCGGTGAGTTACCAGGTAGGAGTTTAGGGTTCAAAATTTTAGGCATTGTCCCGTATCTTTTTCTTTACTTTCTTACCGAAAATCAAACACGCCACAGCCGTTCACGAATTGCAGCAATAGATTTTGCACTAACATCCTCCTGACACGCTCCTCCCCGGCTGTCATGAGTCTCGTATCCTCATTATCACGGGCAATGAACTTCACATCATTGGTCCATTCCTCGCGACATCAACCAGCAGTGACACCTGGTGATTTGATCCCTTCTGCCTTCCAAGATTCGTTTTACGTCCCTTTCTTCCCTGTCACCGCTATCGTGCGAGACGAATCTCCAAAGCAATCCCTCAGAGTTGTTTCCACCAAAGCGAAGCGATCACTGAAAGTACATATAAATAAATAAAAGTGCAGAACTCCCACGCCACAACTTGCACAACTACGAAATTGGTCGTCGATGGGGGGGAAGGGGAAAAGGAACCAAACCGGAAATACCTCCGCTACAAATAAGAACTCCACAACCCAGATCCTATCTCTACATGACAGCTCCCGACGACATCGAGCACTTCGATCAGAGCAGATCGGGAGACAGAGTCATTCCAACCACCGCCAAACTCGAAAAGTGATCGTCTCCATGCCAAGCGCATGAACAACCCAGACATCAAGCTTCAGCACCCAACTAATGAAAACGACCGACTCATCGATTGTCATCAAGAAACATATTCCCATCGATCCTCTGCATTTCCTGTCAGAGGGCAGGGAACACGTGCCCTAAATCAAGATCGCAGAGTAATACAGTAGTTCACAAATGACTGACAGGAAAATTCTCGGAAAAATCACGCTACCCGATCTGCTGCTGGCCTCCATCGCAGGCGAATATAAACGGGACAAACGCCGTAATTAGTTCGACAATTCGACGAGCGGAACATGAGTTTACGAACTCGTAGGTGCCAACTACTCATTCCCTGCCACCTGGCATCTCATGATTGGCTTTCGCGTCGTTGAGGCTTGTTGGGGGCCGGATCGTCCTTCTTCAGGCCTCGACTGCAAACAATGATGCCCCGTCCTTCAGGCCGGAGTCTGCCGGATTCTCTATGCGGAGAATCCGAAGCTTAGTGAACTTGCGGCGTCCAATAATATCCGGTCTCGAAGATATGGCATCTAAATTTGACGGCTTGTTACACGTGCCGACCATTGATAAGATCAGATGCATGCGACCTGAGTACAAAGCGTTCGTCTTCGGCAGAAGCAGACCGCGCTTCCTTGGCTACATCACTGCAGTTGGCTTTGGATTCTTGTAACTCCGGCTGCCGCGCGTCACTTTTCGAAGACAGAGCGCCGTCACTGCGTGAAGTCAAAACGAGATTGGAGAAGCGATAGTCTAATCGGAAAATTATGCGACTTGCCAAATTACCAGATAACTGCAGTATCTGACCCGGATCCTGGTTGACGTGACTGACGACAAGCTAAATGAATGCAGCACAACTGATGCTGGACCCTGACTACAGGGACAAAGTATAATAACAAAAGGGATGGGAAGACCCCATGACTAATAACCCACCCTGACTACCGACTTTCACGTTTCAGCTTGTACCGTACTTACAGCGAAAATTTGGTACGGTATAGTGCAGTACTATACTGTACAGGATGGTGCCTACTGCATACACTATTAATTGGAAATTAGTGTTCTTGTTGGCTTGAAAACGACCTTCCACGGACATTCTAGTCTGGATGCAAGAAATGAAACTGAAAGACATGCCCTTAATGGGTTATGCCTACGGTAAGGTTAATGGACCCTATTTGGGCTAGTTTAACATGAGAACTTGTGAGCTCTCTGAAATTCCAAACATCACATTTCGATTCAATGGCCGGCCACAAAGAATACATCGCCAAAAATTGTTTACACTTTGGTAACTCCGTAATTTTCATAAGTTGAATGCTAATCTTTTCGTGATCAGTAATTGATGATTGTCATTCTTAGATCTTTTGTTATTATACTTCGTCTTTCTATTCTTAGATCTTTATCTTGTTTCATTGCTTCTAATGAATTTTCGTTTACTCTCATCTTCCCATTTCATCTCCATCATCCTTTGATTTTTATGTGATGTATAAATGTAATGTTTGGAATTTGAGATAGACCAGATTTTCCACACCATGGAGAGTGGAACTGGCTAAATTGCTTCTACTACCGTTTTCATGTGACCAATTAGTAACTCTATAGATAAAAGGGAGATTTTGTGCGATCTATTCTTTGTTAAATGGTTTCAAGAGTAAGAGTCATTTGTACTAGACCTGCCATTAGCAATAAAAATTTATATTTTTTGTATAAAATATTGAATCATTTTTTCTCTATTTAAAAAAATATGTTTATCATAAATTTATTTCATATAAAAAATTTTAACATATAAATGATAATTATTTAATAGAATCAACTTTAAATTCTTGATGCCTTTACATAAGTTGTGGTCACAACTTATGTAGCGGAATCCCTAGTTAGATAGGTGCACTCATGCAAGAGCAGATAGTGCAATTAGCGTTGTTTATACTAGATTTGACATTAGGGCCAAACTTTAGGAGACCTAGGGCTCAAGGGTTAGAGTTCCAATTAGGGCTCATTAGAGTGCAGTTTTTGAAATTGAGAATTTGAGAGTGTCGCTATGGTGGATAATTGCTACTGTGAAAACCTACAGTCTTTGAAACTCAAAGTGGATTTGGCTCGATTATAATCTTTTTTTATACTTTGGTATAAAAATGTTATTGTGGATGTTTGGAGAGTAGAAAAGATTATTTTGCAAACTCAAATTGGTGATAACTTGAAGTCCTTGGAGTGATGAAGGTATTTTGGTAAGTTTTGATCGATGATAGCTTTGATCTATAGAGCGTGTAGGGTGTTGATAAAGTGAAAATCATGATGATGATTTAGATGTAGAGTCGTTTCTAAATTGAGTGATCAATTTTAAATTTTTAAATTTTCTTAGTGTTTAAAATCCGAATCAAAAATTTGGAACGCAAAAGCGTTGCAAAAAATTGATAAAGAGGCTTAATGCTCATAGTTACCTTGGTGCTTAGAATCGAGAGTGGCCAAAAAAGAGAAATGTTTGAAGTCCAAGATTTGGTGTTTGGAAGTTTTCCAATAAAAAATAGGAGTTGCAAGCTATAGGATTATCATATAGAGTCGATTTGATCTGAAATTTGGTGAGATCATAAAATATCTAAATTTTTTTGGGCAGAGGTATACATATTAGACATAAGATCATCAACGTCAGAATTATGAAATTTTAACGTTTAGGGATTTGAAATAGACTCAAAGATTTTTTAAATCCTACAGAAATTGTGTTCCTTTACAAAAAAAAAAGGTTGTGTTAGTTAGAAAATTGAAAAAAGAATTATATAGCCAGATAAGTAATATGATGTTACTTATCTGGCTATATAATTCTTTTATATATAATCATATTATCTATTTAGAGAACAAAAGGTCCCTAAAACTGAGTTTAAGTGTTTTTAAATACAGTCTTAAGACTATGTAAGTCAAGGTTGGGTTGATTTGACAGCTTTGATGATATTTTTGAGATAAAATATTGTTGTTTATGTTTATTATGATTGATATACCTCCATCTTGTCTTGCTGTTTGTTGTGTTAGTGCTTGAGCTTGATGATTTTTTGGAGTGTGTCCCCATAGTGTTGTTGTGGGACATGGATGATATCTTAAAAGCCGCCAAGGTTCCAGACGATATTTGGATATAGTTGATATCATTGAATTAGATGACTTCATATAAGAGTTAAACTCAGTGCTGAAGGTGCCATATTGTGACCATTGTCATCATTTTCAAGTTAACAATCAGTTGTTGAGATGATGTGTTTGACATGTGGTGGACCACATCACAAGAAAGATTACCTTCAAGGTAGAAGAGTGGATCATGTTGGATCAAAATAATGTGAGCATTGTCACACACATGGTTACATGATTGATAGGATGTTTTGATCTCCATCCATAATTATGATCAACGATCATCCAGAGTTACGATGCTAGTCCCTCAAAGAGTATGAGGAATTCAAGGTGGCAGTGGTGGTAGTAGAAGACTAGTCCCTAGTCAAGTGTTAGTCCATGAGGCTAGTCATGAGATGAACATGACATCTTGACTTGAGCAATTGGAGTAGAAGATAACAAATATGGCTATAGCCTAGTCAAATTCTGGAGTTGGTGCCTCTACATCATATGATGGAGATGTTGTACAGTGTGCAATGGTACAACCATGTGCAATTGTAATGACTTGTAGTGCAACATAAACTCTTGAGTCTATAGGAGTGTTCGTAAGAGATATTTAATACCTCATCAATGACTTCTAGACAATATACTGGAGAGATGAGGGTGGAAACTAATGTTGATGTACTCGGAGATGGAACAAGTAGGGCCCATCCATCAACATTGTTTGAGATAGCATCTAGCGTAATGTTGGGAGCGGCAAAGACTCTTGTTCATTATTCTATTTTCTAAGACAAGGATTTATTGATGTTGGAGGTGTCATCAACCCATGTATTATGATTGGCAACGAGAGTTTGCAAAAATAAAAAGGATATGTAGATTGATTATGATATTGACATCACTAGTAGTGTTGATCATACGATTAGGACAACTAACAGATTAGTAGAACTTGGCAAACTGTTACCTCTCGAATGATGGAGTTACTGGTGAGGCCAACATACGACGAGTGTACTAGGGTGTCACCAAGTGCGGTGATGTTGGATAACATAAATGATGTCTTCTGTTTGGTCTAACTTTTAGGAAAGATGTTATTGGATTCTAGTGCACAATCCCTTCTGTTGGGTAAGAATGCATTGATTGGTGTTGGTTTGCAAAATACCAATGTGGAGATATGTCCATTGAACAACATCTCCATCATATGATATAGAGTCTCCAACTCTAGAATCTAGCCTTTGCTAGACTATAGTCATATTTGATTGTACAGCTCTAGTCGATATGCCATGTTCACCTCATGATTAGCCTCATGAGCTACCATTTGATTAGGGGCTAGTCCTTTATCACCACCCTTGCCATCTTGAACTCCTCGTCCTCTTATAGGGACTACTATGGCAACTCTAGCTCATAGTAATTATGGATGGAGATCAAAATATTGATCAATCATATGACCATATATGTGACAATGCTCACATGATTTTGATCCAACATGACCCACTCTTTGACTTTGAAGGCAATACTTCTTGTGAAGTGATCTATCACATGTCCAACACACAATTCTAATTATTGATTGTTGACCTGAAAATGATGGCAATGGTCATGATCCAACACCTTCACAACTAAATATGGATCGTCAAGATTGTCCCACATGTTTACAATAACCACTCTAGATTTGTGTTGTAGACTGATAACGTGAGGAGTTGATGAAGTTGGTGAATCCTTGTTAATGGAGTTAGTGAATCTCTGTTGAACCTAGCAGTCACCACTTTCTCCTACATGTTGATTTCAATACACACAACAAGACAAAACACAATGGTCAACATAGATGATGTCTTCTATAGTAAGGTGAGATCTTTCATTCTACGTCTCAACTTTTTGTCCAATATACCATACCAATATTGAACAACTTGTGTCTTTGTCATCCCATGGATAACACTAAACAGTCAATGTATTGAGTATACGCCTCTTGAAGACTTTCCCCAGTCTTACGTTGGAAATTTTGTAAACCTCGTAGGTTGTCAATCCTCATCCTCTAGTAGTCCTTCCTCAACGATGCAAAGAACTCCAGATAAGGTTAAAGGTTGGGACATTTAATCCTATTGAGAGCTTGGTGATGGATTAGCAAAGCTAATCCATTACCAAGCTCAACTCCGTCACTCTGTGACATCAAATCAAAGTCTTTTGTAAACCTCAAAGGCCAAGGTTGGTACCGCACTTTGCTACATGTGCACTAAGTGCTAACCATAATAGTCTCCTTCATAATCTCCAAAGAAGTCCATTGTGACACAAGTGTATCAACTTCGGAATTATACAACAACATGTCCATAATTGGAACCCGAAATAACAACAAAAAATACATGAGGTACTACAAGATGCTAACACAAGGGCATCTAAAACCTGGCATCACTACATGCACTCATCAGTCTACAAGTCCGTAAATCCTATCTCATTGAGGAGAAACATAGATAGTCTGATTGGTCCGTAAATCCAGCCTCAATATCGACAGCACACATGAACACTAACACTCTAAACAACAAAGCACCAACATAAACAAATGTGATGTTTGGGATCTAACCAACCCAAACTCACATAAGCTCAAAAAGATATTTAATAAAACTAAAACTCAGTTTTGAAATCATTTTGTTCTGGAGACTTGGTAATCCAGTTATATAAGGTGTTGCTTTCAATTCACTAATGAACACAATTTTTTACTCAAACGGACTTGAAATTTGAAACTTCTGCGGGATTTCAAAAATCTTTGACTCTAATTAAAGATCCCTAAACATCAAAATTTTGCAATTTTGACACCGTTGATATTATGCTGAATGTATTCACCCTTCAAATTCAGGGCTTACGTTCTCCAAATTTTAGATTCAAATTTTAAGCACTAATATAAAATATACAAAAATTCTAAATTGATCACACCAACTTTGAATCAATTCTACTTCTAGATTTCCATCACGTTCTTCACTCTACCAATATTTTGCATACTCTACAACAAAAAGATCGAAGGTAGCATCAATCAAAACTCACCAAAACACCTTTAGCGCTCCAAGAACTCATAATTCTCACCACACAATCCAATTTGAATATTCAAAGTTATCTTTTTTACTGTTCAAACAATCACAAGGACACTTTGCTGATAACCATAACATAAAAGAGAGATTACATTCGAGCAAAATCCACTTTTAGCTTTTAAGATTCTAAATTCCATCACTTGCTCCACTATGGGCACACTCTCAAAGTCTTAAATTCAAAAATTGCACTCCAAGGAGCCCTAATTCAAACTGTACCCATTGAATACTAATACTACTAACGGTGATGTATGTCTAGTGCAAATGGCCGTAGCTACTATATCTACTCCGCGAACCTACCTAACTAGGATTCCCTTACATGAGTAGTGACATCATATAGTCAAAATGAAAAGAAGAACCTAATAGCTTTTCATTTCTTGATATCAAAGGATCTAATGTTTCCAATTTTTCATTAATATAGTAACCCTTCTTGGTTTACATATTATAATTCAGGGAATCAAAATTAAAAAAAAGAAGGTTTGTAGGATCCGTTTATATAGAATTGACAACATCATTGAATTTTTATTTTCAATGTTATGGTCCAGTTTGCGCATAAGTAGATTTGATTCTGAATTGGACTTTTGATAATATATGTTTTTCTCCAAGTTTCAAATAGCATGCTAAGTCAAACAAAATATTTCTAGGTAAATCGAATTCCCTCTTACTATTCGACTAGTAGATTCAGACACGTTTATTCCTTAGAAGCAGAAATTTCAGCTGAAGTACATAACAATTTAATGTCTGACTAGACTTGGATACCAATGACTAGATTTGAACAGGCTTCCAGTTGCAATTGAGTCATCTTGCAGATTATGTGG
Source organism: Marchantia paleacea (assembly GCA_014180765.2). Taxonomy (NCBI): domain Eukaryota; kingdom Viridiplantae; phylum Streptophyta; class Marchantiopsida; order Marchantiales; family Marchantiaceae; genus Marchantia; species Marchantia paleacea. The sequence goes on along the minus strand of MUAA02000079.1, from coordinate 1,706,369 downwards.
TGAGCCGGTTGGTGTATTGCTACATTAATTGGTTAAACCAAAATGTTAAACCTTACCGCACGAACGTCAGGAGAGGGTGGGTTATATAACGATTGAATCCTGTCAAGCAGCCACCAACCGAAAGTTGGTAATGCATCGGGAGTAAGGGGAGAGTGAGATGGAGTGAGAAGGGAACAATGGCATGGAGGATATAACATAGAGATAGTTGAATATATAGCTGCCAATTCAGACCAAGAGAAGAAATTCAAAATCAGAAGCTAATTTGAAAATTGGTATCCAATAACGAACTGTTTTGATCGTTCTTTGTTTTCGTTTGAGCCACATTAGGCTGCTTGATATACTTCCATTTGACACTTCCACTAGTCTGGCTTTTTATTTTCTATTCTTGGTACAGCACCAATGTCAATCCGAACCTCCTCCTACCTACTTGCAGTCGATTGTCCTGATGTACTTGGTCCATCACTACGAGAAAGGAAACTGAAAATCTTGCACTGAACTGATAGCTGAGTGCTCTCTTTTGTATTTTAAGCCTCCAAAAACTGGACAGCTTCTTGAGAGGGGTGCACGTCATGTTGGATCATGCTGGCTCCTCTCTCTGCCTACACTCTTCGTGGCTTTGGCTTTGTGCACAAAGACTTTGTTGGCTCTTCAATCTGCAGGGAAGACCGTGGCTGTGGGATTATTCGAGTTTAATGATCGATTCACGTTCAATGAGGTTAAAGTTGGGTTTAGTTTCATGCAGACTGGTTTCTGACGTCTATCACCACCGTGTATACGTTCGGTGAAGGTAAATCTATCTTTCCAGCTACCTCACCCATTAATCTCCGCAATATCCGCAAACATGAAGTAAAATTCAAATAACCTTGTGTTTTAACACATTAATGTGAATGTAGAACATAGACTTAGCTGCTAAACTTTAATTCATAGTAGTGAATCCTGCTATCCTGCTGGTTGAAGATGAGCAGGAAAACTGATGATGGTATACTTGAAGCTGATCCACTCGACGTATTATTTGACGAGACCAAACCACTGTTGATATGATATTCTTCAAAGCTTGTTGAAGTAGACTTACAGTACACAAGGTTCCTGCTCATCCATCTTCCACTGGAGAAAGTATAGAATTACACGAGCGAGTTCAATAGCTGTTGAAAGTTGTGATGTAGGCTGATAAGTCAAAGTCTAAGAACTATACCTGAAAGTAGGATAATTCTAGGCAACGCAGCAGTTGTTCCCTCCTTTCGTTGAAACTATACATCCAGTCAAGACATAGTATCAGTATGAATCGTGCATTTAAATGTCGTCAACTTGAAGTATGTGACAGGCCGTTTGTATATGCTGTTTCATGATCCCACGCGTTCAGTAGATTGAAGTACAAATGGCTTGTTCCATGGATAGATAAAATATATGCTGCTACATCAAATATCCTCTCAAAATGCACTTCATCTGTATCTCAAGTGACTCTTCTCATCACTATATTGCCAATAAGTATCAACACGATTTGAAACGATCGTCGGCATTCCAGTCCTAATTATGCCTCATCCACAGGTTATACAAAGATCTAAAGCAAGAAAGCCAACTTGCTGCAGACCTGTCTCCTTTCGCTAATTTTCCGTACTGAAAGGTCAAGTGAACACGTTAACACTGTCTTACAAAGGAAGTAGGAAAACATTTGAAAGTTCAATGATCAATATATTTTGCCATCGTCGGATATCATACTTGATATGCGTTCGGTTTTCCTGCTCGTATGTGGGCTGACTGGTAATGACCTGCCATGATCAAGAGCTTCAGCAACCTCCTCCAAATTTCTCGCTGGTCTTGTGAATTACATCATGTGGATCGACAAAGTTGTCAGATGAATCGGCAGAGAGTTCGAATGTGTTGGTACAGCACATTCGAACTCTGTGCAACAGCATGTGATGCTGTTGGTACAGCATCACATGCTTTTGAGTCACCGCAGTCATGTCAAAGGTCAGTATCCCCCTCTACGGAGAGCACTATACCTCTGGGCAAGCTTTCCTGAAAGGAATTGGTGTCAGGTGAACCGATCGCAGGGAGAAAATACGCTGTGATGAAACTACAAAAATAAAATCGGATGCAAATCTCTGAACCAAACAAATCCAAGTCTTTGGATTCAGGAGATGGCTTGCAAGAACAGATGCAGATGAGAAACCCGTACAATACAGATACTCTTCTGAAGGTCAAGCGGAGACCGAAGTTGACAAAAGAATGAAAAAAAGTCAAGAAATTAAGCGAGAGACAAAGCTTGTCCGAAATAATCCACCTACCCACAACATCATCCTCATTCCAACTGGTCAGATAGCGTAGTATTATATACTGGCGTAGACCACGGGCCAGGCGAGCCGTGGCAGTTTATAGGTTTCCAAAAAGTTTGAGATCACAGTAAGCAGTTTGAAGGGATCCTGCAATTAGATGAGGGCAATTAAGGATCATGACAAACTGAAAGACAATTCATAACTTCTTGTTTCGGTCATTGACAAAATTTCTGAACATCATGGCGCACGTCTGGACAATTTTCGCTTCGCCAGCTGTTTTATGTATTGCAGAGTGGTCATGATGCAAGTGCCCATATGATTTGCCAGGACTGTGCCCCTACGAATCGAAAAGACTAGAGGATAAAACATTGAAGATCTGGACTCATTCATGCAATTTGCTGAGGCATTGACTTCGTATGGGATTGATGCTCTCAACTATATCGAGGACTGGCAACTGGACTAAGGAAGCTCCGCTAATCCAGACATTCCACTGGAAGGAAGACCTGCATTCTTCACAGATCCATGCAATGATGCATATGCATGAATCTTCTTGCCTTCAATTGTTCGTCACATGACTTGGTCGACATGTCCGTCACATTCTTGTTCCTTCTTTCCTGGCTTATCTTTCTTATCGTCGTACATCGGCCAGCAGCATTCTCTCTGGAGAATTTTGATGCTACAAACACTTCCTGAAACTGTGGGGCAAGGTGAAAAGTGTGCTCTAGCATGTGATACTCTGAGGTACTTTTGGCTCTGTTGGAGAGTGTGGCCCAACCTTTGACGTGTGCAGGCAACCTCGGGAATGGGTTGTGAGAGTCGATTCTTCCCTCAGTGGATGTCCACATGAAGCACGCACGGGTTGCGGATCTAGGCGCTCCATAGCTAAAGTCCACTACACGCTAACAAAGCTTTGCTGTACGTCATTTAGTATTTGGGGCTGGCAGCTCTAACGCTGATTTCATTTCACTCTCTACGTGGTCAAACATGCCAGAACCCACTTCTACGGCCTGGCCTCTGGCTGGGAGCTGCCCTATGCATGCTGTGTATGAGAAATTGAAGTTGTTAAAGTCAATTACTACAATGACAGTCCCATCTTTTCCTTCAGACAAGACGTGAAGGCACGTTCGTTCATCCATATTTTGACATTCCACCTTCAGAAACGCTGCTACATCGGAGGATTACGTCAGAGGAGTGCACATAATAATGCTGATTTAACGTTTACCCGAAGGCATCACGGAACGAGACTAGGCGTCTGACGCATACAATACAGCGACTACTAGCTTAATAAGTGTAATGTGGTTCCGTCGTATCTTCTCCAAATCCCAGCCCGAAGGGAAGAGTGTCGTTTGTGTCCCAATAACTTTCTGCTGTGCTCTTATAAGACGCGGTTACTTTCCAATAGTTGCTCTTTACGGTCGTCATGACTATAGAAAACTCTTGGAAGTTCCTGCCAGTCAACAGATCTACAGCAGATGGAACAGGTCACAGTTCCGACCCGATTCAATCCAGCAGAGACCCGATGATAGTGTAGAAAGCTGATAAATGTTTGCTGGAAGCATGTCTCCGGCAGCCAGGATTAAACTTTAAGAAAATAACGAGCTGCAGATGACTGCTAGACTAGCAGACATGCTGCAGATAGCTAGATCAAAGCTTGCTAAGTTACAGTTTAGGATGGTAAACTGGGTTATTGGTATGTGTAAGTAATTCGAGATACAATGAAACCCATTGGAAGAATATAAAGTTCCTGGCGACGGTATAGAGGTAAACAGGGAGAGAGTAGCCAGTTGACCAGCATCTTTTGTCTTTTCAATAGTCGGCGGTCAGAGTAATCAGGAATGGAGTCCTAGATCGCAATCTTCACGCCCTAGAACTGCCGTTGATCAACTGCTGTACTGTTCTGTCTCTTGTACTGTACTGTCAATGAATTCGCTTTGGTCGTTGGAGTGTACAGCAATTCAGCTCTCCTGATTTCATACATACCGACTGTTGTTGTAGTTGTAGTGATGGTGATCTGTCGTCGTTCCACACAAAGAACCTTGTGGGCCTCCATAAACAATCTTTTATGAGCGGTTGGAGAGCAGACCGAGAGCACGAACTTTGAAGACTCTCTTGAAAAAGCATTGACCTCCTGCTCACGAGCGCACATTCTACCAGAGTCAATCTGGCTGTAGGTGGGGATAGCGCAACCTGAGCCGGAGGGTTATTGAGAAGTCTACCTACATCATCTGAGACTTATCTCGAGCTTCAGCAGGAGAAAATTACATCCTCCGTATTTTCCGTTGTTGAGCTCGAGGTCCATGGATGCCAAGGTTAAACCTGTCGATTCTAACGACAGGTACTCCACTACATCATGAAAACGGCGGATAAAACAATTTTTTTTTATATATTCATGAGATAAAATATTAGAGTTGTCTTGCAGTAAACTCTGCTTTAGAATGGACAGTGACCGATTTGTAGTTATAAGTAGCCATCTTTGAGGACAACGGTTCCAAAGCCGAGTGTAATATTAGTTTCTTGGAATCAATTCGTTTGAGAAGAAACCTAGACTGCAGATCATTTCTTAAGGATAAGCTGGATCTCCTGGAAGATGCACTAAAAAATGAGATAGTGCTGATGTCCTTGTATCTGCAGGTGACAGCAGCAATGGGGTGAAAGAATTTGTTTCGAGGAAGATGTCAGAATCATATTTGACGTCAGCTTCAATTTTCTGATGCTTGCTTGGAGTTCCAAATCATAGTCATAAACGGGGGTCACAACCTGAGACAAAAGTGAATATGGTTTTTTCATTTATCACAAGGTAGAATCCTGGATATGTAATATGATCAGTTTAAACTAGGCCGTCAGAATTGATGGTATGGCTGCGAAAGTCAGGCCTGGGCTGTATTCTGGACATCTGATCAGGTCTCACTAGCTACAAGTAAGGTGGAGATTCTCTTAAAAATGAACGTGAATGTAGTATAGTCACAACTCAGATTCAGGTATACTTATACTGGAAGAGACAACTTGCGGATCCAGACTGTCCAAGAAAATCTATTCTTTCTCATCGTCATGAGAATCTGCACTTTCGTTTTGAGAGACTTTCTCACATTATATTCGTTCGTTTTACATTCTAGTACAAACGTCATAGTCTTCTCGATTGAACGCATTCAAAACTGTCTTTTATTCAAATCATCAGTGCTGATATATGTGTCATTTTTTGATTTGATTGCAAGAGCAGGACTTGTGAAAGCAAATTCTATTATACAGCGATAGTAGGTCTTCATAAAGACTTCCCAGCAGAACATGGAGCCATAGACCTGAAGTCATACGTATACAGCCAGTGGCAAGTTCGGCTGATTTCGAGACCCGATGCTTTTGTTTTTTATGGATATCATTTAATTAATATATATAGATGTATGTATGCGCTCGGTTGTAATCAGTATAGCGGAATTGCAGGGTTTTTCTGTTGTTTCAGTAAAGTTCTTGGCCTTGGAATTGCCATGATCACATAAAATCACATTAGAAATACAGTTTGTACGAAAAAGTGGCAAGATTTGATCAGCCTTGCACTGAAACTCACAGCACCACTAACCAAACTAGAAATCTGACTTCCACCAGTAGAATAATTATCTCGCTTGTTTGCCAAACTACAGGCTCTGAAAATCCCAGTTTAATACCTCAGCTTTCTCACCTAGGTACATTTTCAAATTCGTTACTTTCCTGCTTACCTAGGGGTTCCGAGTGTGCCTATTATATCCTACCTAACTTAGTAGAGGTTCCTTTTGGAGATTAGAATCTTACAATTCCACCATTCATAACAGAGGCTGACTTCAAATGTCTAATTTAAAACAGTTCGATCACAGGATTTCATGAAGACTTTGAATTGTGAATTCTGATCTATATGAAGAACTGAACATTTCAATGCATGTCACCATTGATTTGTAAGAATGTAAACATCGTTCAACTGGCCTTTAATTGACCAATTCAGGCAAATTTATCACAATTCGTCGCAGATAGCAATAAGTCCTCTGCGTTCATATTTTTTATTAAATGCAACAATTTGTCACCTGTTTATCAAGGACATATAGAGATAGCACCATTACATTCTTTCAACACGATGATCTGCTCTCACCTGATGCTCATTTTTAAATGAATATAAAACTTACGATACAATGAATGAGCTGTTTAGAAGTTGGATCGGAAAGCACCCAAGTACAAGACTGAACTGGAAACAATATATGAAGCCAGATATTGATATGGCAGAACCACGAACCATCAATCTACCTGCAAACGGTAAAACTTACGTAAAAATTGTATTTGTGGTCAAAAGCTTGGTGATAGTTGTCAATCAGGTCAATACATATTAGATGAGTATTATCAATTCTAAATCTAGTTGAGAACCCAGCTGTAGAAGAGCCTGCCGAACAAACACAAACGATCACAAATCATCTGAACTATTAGAGATTCATGTGGAGGAATACTTCAATGTCAAATCAAAAACAAAAGAAAAAGGAAGAGGTAATACTTCAGTTCGTGACAGTCCTAATGTTTAGATCCGTAGAAATTCCACGTATGGGATATGGATTTGATTTGTGCATGTAACAAAAATCTTGCGAATGAAGTCTTAGTCGGATTCTAACGTTTTAACTTTCACGATACACGATCTTGGGTAAAGAAGGCTGGACTTTAATCGAAAGCGCTGTCGGTCAGCTCGGTCATGCTGTGGTCACGGAAGTTTTCCATCGTCAAGCGGGCTGCTGCAAGATCCCCGCGGCATTAAATATTTGGTCAACGTCAATTATTGCTGTCCACTTCGTGTTGATAAAAGTGGCCGCAGGACTCGGGGTACACCCCAAGTACAAGACCGTCAATTACAAAATGTGCATGCCACAGTGAACGCACAATCGCCCGCCCAGGAGCCTACGTAGCCAGATAGACGTTCTCATTGCTCGAACTTTAGTCCGAGAATCTAGTGTTAGCCTATCTGGCAGTACGGTCCACGGTCCAACTTATGTAAGTAAGGTTAAGCAAATTTCTTCTAGTTCCACTAGCTCAGTTCAGTTTCCAGCTCTCTTGGCTCTTCTCTATCGGAGTATCCGTTTCCCTTCTCTAGTGCAGGACTGTCAGAAAGTCCTTTTCCAAGGTTACACAAATGTCCTCTGTCATTAGGTACTCTACACTTTTTGAAATAATGAAGCTAAACTTTAAAAATTTGCATTTTCGACAGTATATTGAAGATTGAATTGATCCGAATTCAGGTGAAATACTTTTCTTGTGCTCTTTGAACTATCTGCATCTAAGTAGGCACCAAGTAAATACCGTATGTAAATCAGTTCCAATCTATTGCAAACGAGAGTAGTCTGGCAGAGTATGTTATAGTATTGAGAAATGAGTTGAATACAGTTACATTTGGATCGACCAGTGGTCACATGATCAGCTGGAACATCTTCAAGATGTGCTAGACTAAGAACTCATTATATGTTTTCAGGGAAGTTATAAAGAGATGAGCATAATTCTGCACTAGTTTCTTATCCACGGAAATTCTTCCAGAGGAAATTTAATAGAACAAATTCTACGTTCAAGAGATTTCTACCGAGCTGGATAGCGGTTCATACCCACATCTTTAGACAAACCAGACAATTCTGATGTTGGTCTTCCCAGCCCTTCATAACAACTGAGGTCGTTTCCAACTATTCGACAATGTTATCACCTAGTAACTTTTGTCAACGACTCAATTCCTGAGGTAAATAAATAGTTTAAGATCCGATACAGAGCTTGGGCTGAGCAGCACTCCAGTTTCATACTATTTCATTATGTAACCAGCTGCCCGTTAGATTGAGATCCAATAATGGAAGCAATGGCAGAAGCCAGGGCTGCTGTGAAATTGGGATCTGATGTAATTGCTGCCGTGGCTGCTGTCACACTGTCAGCCAGCAGTTGTGGTCCCCTCTCCAAGCCATGGGCTTGCTGTGAGCGAACCATGAGTGGATTCACACCAGAGATCATATGAAAATCACGTTTCTCTGTTCCGTAGTAAGCAGATTGAGCACTGGGCATCATGCTTATCGGTGGCACATGCATCTGTATTCCGAAGGGTGAGAATGAGAATTTGTAAGGCCAGTCGTTGGCTCTCGCTGCTCTAGCATCAAGCTGCTGCATTCGTTTGGCAGCTGCGGCTGCTGAGCTGCAGCTGTTGGGTCCGGTGAGGTCCAGCGTTATGCTGGGGAAGGGTGTGGAGGCCGAGATGATGGGGATGGAGTGAGTGCCCATGTTGATCGAGTTGTCACACCGAAGGCCCAATCCTTCCGCCATCCTGTCGCTGCTTGTAGAGCCCATGACCAGCATCCCTGCTGCAGCACAGGTTGTGGAAGCCATAGCCACAGCAGCTTCTGGAAGCGGATGACTGTGCGTGCCTTCATAGGTCGTTGTCAAAACCGACCGATCTTCAGCACACCTTTGCACCTGCTTTCTCACAGGGCAGCCCGGCGCGACCGTGCACCTGTAATAAGCACGAGGGCATGGATTCCCCTTCGCCAGCTTCTGACCGTACTTGCGCCATTGGCACCCATCGTTCATCTGCACATAACCATATATGCAACAGAACCCACCATCAGAACATTGCATAGTCCAACAAATACCCAGAATCAGACTCTCGCTTTCAAACTCCCGATCGAGCTTGAGTACACAATGCAAAAAAATAGTCCGTGAGACTAAGTAACAACTGTGAACTGTCAGTGGTTGCAACTGCAGACTACGGTGGGGGAATGGGCTCACGTACCATAGGTGCGTCTGTACGAGTTCGAACCGATACTCGAGCGCTCCGGACAGATGTATCCTGCAAAACGGATTTCATTCGCTTGGTAGGAGGCCATCCATTCTGTTCAGACAGAGAGGGCTCGGACATGGCAGCAGCTTCTTTGTTGGAATGAGAGTCTGGGGCCTCGGGGCCGGAGTCATGACCCGGGGAAGCCAGTCGTAGTGTCGGTTCCACAAGACTGAGCTGAGATTGTGAGCTGTCTTTCTGTTCACGATACTGAATGAAGCCGTCTTTGTCTGTATCCATGGGAATGACTGCGTGCTCCGCTTGAATGATGATCTTCGCGTCTGGGTAATCTTCGAGTTTTACTTTCTGTAAGCTGGAGGATTGTTTCTCATGATTAGTTTCAGTCGACCAGTCGGAGGATGTGGAAGATATTTGGGCGATTGCAGTGGGTTGGGGGCTCGGGCTACGAGATCTATCTGTGCTCCCGGATGTTGTCGACGTCGAGGGTTTGGTGAAACTTGTGTGAGGACTTGCTTGTTCTGCAAGCACTGTCACTTGTACAATTTCCTTGCTGGGTTTGTATCTCTGCATTAGAATCCACATTCAGCTGTGAGATTCCGAGACTGAATTCGGCTTCAGATTATATCCCTACTAAAATCCACAAAGTGCTCACTTTGATTCCTAAACATCCAGTTTCAATATATTCTGATTTGGAAGGAGTCAAAACCTGCAGAAGTTGTGATGATTTCACAACCACTTGTTCCTGTTGCTGAGAAACAGCCGTGATCAGATGTTTGTGCAGAAAATTATACTCCTCTGTCATGAACGAGAGCATTTTTTTCATCTGTTGGTTCTCCTGTACCATTCTCTCCATTTCGCTTCTCGTCCTTTTAAGCTGTTAGATCAAGAACCAAATGTTGGTAATGAATCAGTTGATTTCGAATTTTCTAAGCCAAGTTCAGTGATGATTCTAGCTACACAGGCTGTGAGCCCGGAGAGACTGTTCTTGGTAGCATGCACATGCTCCCAGGTTCCCTAACAAGCTAATCTTACCGACATACTCCCAGGAACTTACTCTAAATCTACATGAGGAAAGAGTCGTGCAACAAGAGTCACAATCCAGTCATAAGCGGATTGTGCAATCGTGCCTTTTGAAAATTTCAATCTGAATCTACATACCTGAATCTGAATAACTTGTTCATTGTCATCAGGAGATGAACGCTCGGGAGACGCTGGAGGTGATTCAATTTTCATATTCGTACTGTTGTGTTCTTTCATTGGTGGCTGAGTCTGCAAAAACGAGGCGCTGCTTAGTCATGTGTGGGTTGGAGTAATAACACTGGCCGCGTCAGAATCTGCGTTCTGCTTGTCCACCTGAACCAATCTTCAAAACTGAGTACAGACTCTGAAACTCCTTTGACACTCCGAATATCCTTTAAACTGAACCAAGAGCAAAACTAACATCATACAGAAGTTGGGAAGAGATCATTTCTTAGATTTCCTTTTTTGGGAGTTTCAGAAGAAAATATCGAGCCAGCTGCTGATCAAGCTAGCTCGGGCTTATTTCATACCTCATTTGCCAGATACTGTTTCGTTGTCCTCGGGGCGTCGGCCTTACGTTGACTGGCCGATAAGCTAACAAACTGAGACGCCACAGCTGCAGTGCTGGAAGGTTGCAGGAAGTGAGGAACTTCAGAACTCACAGTGTGAGCCATCTGGTCGATGCTGCTGAATCAGGAGAACCGTTCCACGATATCGAGAAGAACGAACCGCTGACTTGAAGAACTGTAAATTGAGCGGGCGCTGTATCTTCACAAGGTGCTTTTTTAGTGCAAAAGTCCATGCTATAGGAAATTTTCCTTCTCAGCTGCAATCTGAAACCTCAAGACTATTGACAAAAGATGGATTCCATGAAAACTTCTGGGTTGCTGAATCTCTAAATGAAATGGAAATTGCACAGGATAAGTCACAAATAGGTCGAGACGTGTCGATAGACTATACGAAGGTTGGAAAATACTTCGTGACCTACAAGTCAGAACTGCAGGATAAGTGCGTGAGGAATCTGATACAACCGGGTTAAATGTTCACTAGGCAGATGTATGATCGTTTCGTATCTATGTGTACGGAAACTGATCGCTCGCAGCCTGAAAGTGGGAAATGATTTTTCAATACACCTGGTTGTTGTGCGCTTTGGTTTGTTGGCATGCTGATGGGAGCTTCTGGGAATGTTAATCAGCTGCTGAAAACTTGCAGCTTCTGGTATTCGAGTTTACATATATACCAGTCGTCGTTGAGCTCCCTTCACGATCAGCAGCTAGTGCAGCGTTGAAAAGACCGAGAGGTTCTGGACGAGCCCGTCAAACGCGTTCTGCCGTGAAATGATGGGTAGTGTATTATAATATTAGTCTAATCATTAGCATTTCTTATGCTGGATGTAGTCAGCTGCCAGGAGCTCACGCAAGTAGCATGAGCATTTACTACTTTAATGCACTTCATAACTACTACTCTAGTAACAGGACACCTGTCCATATTCTGGCTTGCTAACATTATGTCGCATTCTTGGGATGGTGGATCTTGCTTGAAAATTGCCGTCGTTTTCAAGTGTTTCAGAGCTGTTCAGCTGATCTCGCCCGGTTTTAAAGAAGGTCCTCTTCTACCATCCTTTCCGTTCTTTAAAGTTGAGAGTTCTGGTTGTCTATATTGATAATATTAATATTACGCTCCAAGTTCATTTAGGTTAATGTTTAGTTCTAAATTGTTACTATGCTCCCAGATTGATCTGATTCAGAATCAAGACCTCCAACTAATCAAAGTCCCTAAATCAGAATCATTAGAAGGACAAATTCATGTATTAATAATCTAGGACTAAACTGGTCAACTTTGTTAAAGCCCTTGATATCTAGGTAAAGAGTAGACATACCCTGAAGCCTAATTTAGTGTCCTATCAGATACACTTCTGAAGGACGGAGGCTGGGACCTGTACTGGGTTGGCCGGGGCATATTGACCAGGGCCTCCTAGATATTCAGGTGCATCTTTATGCTAAAGTAGGGCTCGGTAACTCACGAGCACGGTAAAGGGTCATCCGATTAAGGGCAGCCTGAAGAAGGGTACCTTCGTATGTATTGATTCACATCAAACTCTTTCGCAGGCTTTGAGCCTTACATATCAGTTGTGCACACTATGATTCCGTATGCCTGTGAAGATACGAGAGGAAAATGGGTACTTTTGATTCCTTTTCGCCCTTTTGAATCCAGTTCGAAGTTCTTGTCGCATAGTCTTTAACAAGTCACCAAAACTTGCTATGATGTAAAGAAAACATCAGAATGGTCGGCCTAAGATCTTTGCCTGCAAGATTGATTGCTGCAATCTTTAATCCATAAAAGGGTGCCTTTTATTGAAGCCATTTGCTTATTAAAAAATGCGAGGTGAAGGACTTAAAGAATAATGCGGAGAATGCCTTGCAGCAACCATTACCAAACCATGCGCATGGTTTGGTGATGGTTACCGTAACATCTGTTTTGTACAAAGTCGATACAGAGCTGCATTCAAAACGGGCCTTCCAAAGTCGACTATTAATTAGCAGGTTTAGCTGTCCCCCTAATCAGAACCCCCACGATCCTTGTCGTCTAGTTCCCATTTTGCTAACACATCAAGTTGTGCGGAATATTTTCCAACACTTCTTCCGTGGAGTCCATCACTTTCCTACAATGCTGAATAACATCATTTTAGAATGCAGTTTCGTGATTTTCAGTTGAGGGTTGCCCGGGAGGGAGTAGAGTAGGAGGAAATGAATAGTTTTTCATACAATTGTGAGATTATATTTTGGTGAATAGACAATTCTCTTTATATTTTAATTTTGATTCCATTGATGATTAAATGGAAAATTATAAAAAATTATATGGAGAAATATTGATGAATTTGTTATTTCTAGAGTTTCTAAAATTTGATATATGGATAGGTTTTTTTTTTCAATCTCTTTTTTTTACTTAGTTTGATTGGAACTTAGTTAGAAAATTATGCAAATCAGAATAGAAAGTTATCAAAGTTTTTAGATTTTAGTGTTTTGATAATTAACATTTGCTCATAGATGTGGGATGTTATGGGATTCTAGTTTTACAAGTGGGATTCAATATATGATCGAGTATCTTGTATCATTATTATTATCTTTGTGCTAGGTATGGGTTCATTTCTGTTGGTTTCCTTGAGTAGTGTGTAATACACCATGTTCGGTATGTCATAGATACTTTATCTTGTCAGAAAAAAAGACTCACATGGAAAAGATAAACACAAATTATGATAGAACCAATTGGGATGCTCACATGAGACATATGATCACATCGAAATATGTCATTTTGGGATTCATGCAGTCTACGTTGATCATTTTGTTGATCGTTATGGGTACACCGATCTATCATGGTAGTGGTTAGTATCCCAATTAGATTCTATTCTAGGGCTTTTTGAGTTTAGATTTCTATGTCCCCGTTTATTCTATAGGTTTCATAGTTCCTCCATGAAGAGACTAGACATGTTTTTTGCTTATTGATCAATCGGTTGGCACGTGATTTTTGTTTCTCCTACTTCCATGATGGTGTTTATATTATACTAGGGAGTAAATGCTCAACATAGGGAGGTGATCACTAGATTTTGGAGATTCTGAGTAGGGGATTGAGTTACATTATATAAGATGTCCGTGGGTAATCGAACATCTTAGGAGTCAAGTTCAGCCACAAGATACTTCAGATTTTGCTTGAATGCAATAATGTAGTATCTTAGGACATGTTGGGGAGTATGGTAGTGCACTACATCCTTTGTCTAGTCCTAGTGAGGAGAATATTTCCTCTTTATACTTTTTACATGCACCCATGGGTGAGAGAGTACCATTAGAAGTTTTTGAATATAAGCCAGAGTAGCTATTTTTTCTAGATAGGCTTCTGCCCATTCTTTATGCACAACCCTATGACTATTCTCATGGGATTTATCATGGAAAGTTTATGAGCATCTTAAAGATTGATTATAGACAGATGATCTTTCTAGTGGTTTCATAGAGTTGTTTTAGGTGGTTGCATCAATTGTGGGAGGGGAGATTTATTTGTTAATTAGCCAAGTGTTAGGTGATAGTCGGCTTCTCATGATGGAGAAGAACACGAGGGCATTAGACCAATTGCTATTAGGGAGATTTTCTGACGCCTTTTTATTCATTCCATGATCTTTCAACATTGTTTTCACTTTCAATAGCACCTTTATCCACACCAGTTTGGAGTCACCACACAAGGAGATTGTGAGGCGGTATCGTTGGGCATGAGAGCAATCTTAGATATTCATCCAGGTTGGATTATCTTACATATAGACGTTGAGAATCTTTTTAATAGTGTCTCATGTGCATCTATCTTTAGAGAGCTTAGAGATTATGGTAGACTTATGTCGAGCCTCATTCCTTTTTAACGGTCCTTCTATGATTCATCTTCTTTTGTCTTCTATCAACATGACTTTTCACGAAAGTGACTCACTAATACTCCATTTGGAGATCCTTTGGAAAAAGCTCTATTTTCCATGGTTCATTATATAGCCCTTTTATCTAATTTTTTGGTCGTGACAAGTTGTGTGTCCCATTCCTTAGTAAGTGATACACACATTGTGGGCCATGTAGATTAAATTATGCATGCATTCGACTAGTTGACTACCAAGCTTCATCATGTAGTCTAGAGAATCAAGTTGTCAAAGTATAGGGCATGATCTTCCTTGGGCATTCCTCGTGATGTCTAGTTTCTAGAGGAATGAATGACATCAATAGATAGCTTACACATTCTTGGAGTGCTAGTAGAGTGTTATGACTTTGTTTAACGCTAGCTAGACACAAAACTTGCCAATGATATATTGCATGTAGATGACTTTACTCTACTAATAGATCGGTAATTGGCATTTTGTATACTTTTGTCTAGTATTTTTTCATTAATCAAGTTACCTATTTCATATAGTTATTCTTTCATCTACATTCATATCACCCTTGATAGCCTTTGATATGAGAATCATGGGAGTCTTAAGTGACATTATCATACTATGGATCTTCTAGTGTGTGATAGAAGATTTGACACGAAGATAGATTTGTTTGCCAACTTCGTGTAGAAGAATAGGCTTATTAGCAATGGAAGACACAAAATCTATAGTATCATTGTCTAATTGGGGATTCTTTACACCTTTTTTATCCTCCCGATTTATGATTGTGAATAGATGCATCCTTGAGATGTATGAGAAGGATGTCATTTCTCTTATAGGTACTATTATGATAGACACATGCTTTGTCCCATGAGGTTTGACATGAGCTTCAGTCCTCTTTCTCTTTGCCCATCAATGTCTCAATGACATTTCTTTATGACTCATTGTAGAAGAACTTTTTAGATCCTCATGTGAGTCGCTATTCTCTCTTTCTCCTCCTCATCAATCCACATTCAAGTTTATTACAACCGGTAAAACTCTTGCATAAATAATAGTATTCAACAATTGGACCATTAATTTTTATCCAAATTTTACATATAATTGCTTTGCATATTCATTGTGCTTTTAAAAAATTTCCTAATTTTTTTTTTCTAGATTAATTGAAAAAATTGTCTAATCTAACACTATATCACAAGCAAATATACATATTCATGTGTACTAAATACATCCCAATTCTTCATTACAATTGATTTCAAATTTCAATAGAATATATTTTATCATCCAAGTTTCAACTCTAGCAAGTTTTATTAATGAAATTTTTTTATAGCAAAAGTTATAATTCTTATATTAATTTAGTGTAATCGTGTAATTCTAATTATATTAATTTAATGTTATCGTGTAATTCTAATTATATTAATTTAGTGTAATCGTGTAATTCTAATTGTATATACAAATTTCAAGATCTTGTTAAATATTCAAAACTCACTTAATTAAGTTGAACTTTCAATCTAAACACAAGACTGAGTTGTAAACTACATGTCAATTGAATCAAATCACTAGAAAAGCTTGTAGGTTTCTCATAATAGCTTAAAATACAATCTATGATCTGAATTTCACACTCCAACTTCTAATCAATTGAAAACATTATCAATTGCATCCATTCTTGAATCCACCTTGTAGCCCTTGTCTTAAACTTTCCAACCCTCGTCTAAAATCTGCAAATTGTTCTAGAAAGACTTCCAAAACTCATCAAAATCTCGAAGTACTTCACCTAAATGTCATCATTAGTCCAAACTTCACTACCAATGAATAGAAGAGTGCATTTTTTGTCCTTTTGTGTGGCCAAATTAGCTCCATATTAATTAAAAGCTTTACATCTAGCTTAAATGCACTACTTAGTCATCATATAAACAATATGAGTTACAATTCATAAAAAGTCAAATAAAAATTTGACCGGTTAAGTATGAATAAAATAAATAGAATTGATGAGTTTATGACTTGAAAATAATAGTCATTGCCAAAATCTTTACAATCAACTGCATATGGCTTAATTTAGATAAACAATAGTGTTGGAATGGAAACCATTTTTTTAAAACCATCATTATTGGCAAGTTCAAATCAATATGGCTCAAACTAAATCAAAATTTATTTCTTGAGGTCCCAAATTACACCGTAGGAAATAACTGGAAGAATTATCGGATCTGAAGAGTTTATAACTTGTTACATAAAGTTATCAATAAAATGATATATTGAGTTTATCTGAAAGTGATCGCGATGAAAACATCGGATGTTGATCACGAATGGATTGAGCATTTGTACATATGGAAGATCATGTTGTCTTCTATTCATGTCCCACATCGGATCCACTTCTATCAAATAAGTTCTTTAGTCATCAAAGAGAAATTCTATATATCTCATTTTCCCTTTACACCATGATTTTGCTTTATATTTGATAAGGTCCAAGATAATATTTCTTGGAACCTTATCAATATCCTCACCAAACAAAGTCAATCCAACTGTGTGCTCTTAACATCATTACAATGAGCAGTCGATTATCATGACATAAAGTATACTCGTCATAACAAGGTATCTGAAGATGACACATGTCATCATCTTCTCATAATAGTTTGACACAACACCACACCAATTGGATTAGAGGCCTACATTCTATACTAATGGACTGATAGTTTCATCAAGCTCTACAATATCTCTTAGTGGATCCGACCATTCCTTGTACCACTAGGGCTTGTCTAAGCTCTTGATGTGACAAAGATTCCAACTCGTGTATCTTGGATCAACTATGCATCATGGCTTTTCGACTCGCACGAGCTACCTTTATCTTGGATGAACTATGCATCATGGCTTTTCGACTCGCACGAGCTACCTTTTCTATAATGATGAGATTCTGTCTTAACTTGGTCAACACATATGCATATTCATTAATCACCTAAGAGAGTAGTATTAACTTGGATGAAGTGGGGTTACATATGATTATTTGGAATGCAAAGTATAGCATCATTAGGCACAAGAGTTTAGATCCCAAAAAAGTGGTCATTGGTATTCCTTGCGTCCACTCGGATAAAAGCAAACCCGTTAGTGAGTAACGCTCGTACTATTGTGTCCGTTGTGGTTATATATATACACAGGTGACATAGTTTTGGAACGAGTGATTACAAGAGCTCATGGACTTTTAGTTTAGTTTTGGGCCTTCTCGTGATCATGATATGTGAAAAGTTATCGTGGAGCTACTCCATGCACTCTAGTGCATCGTCACACGTTTCTTAGTTTCGCAGGGTAAACAAAAAGAAAGAACCGAACGCAAAGATCTACCATCTGCGCTAGCTGACGACTGGATTATGGACCGTGAGTACGAGTATGATAAACGTCCGCCTTGAATGCTTCGTAGCTAGGCATGTAGTTCTAGAAGGTCGACTCGACCTTCTACAACTAGATGGTCGAGTCAACTGACACCGGCCACCATAGTAAAATTGCCTTCTTGAATCAGGTTGACATTCTTGATAAATTTGGAGGCTAAGGAGGAATTATGTCTAGTATTGGAGAGGCCATCTCTACAGATGCTTTGACTTCGAATTTCATGGCGGGTCAGAGTGAAGGTCTTTTTTTCTCCCGATTGGTGATTCCGTTCTGTTTTTTGACTCAGAAGTTGAAGTAAGAATCGCCCACCGAGAATGTAGCTATTAGTTTAAGGGGATCAACGTCGTCGGAGCAGATAAGTAATTCCACGCCAAGGGATACGTTGTGATTAAAACTAGAACCACTTGGTGTCGTTTCGCCGTATAGGTCTGGGTTCAAGAAAATTTCGATTGATATGATCATGACGCAACTTTGGGAGGACTCGCTTCTTCAACAGTGGGAACTCTGTCTTGAAAAAACGATTGAGGCTATTAAATCTTGAACATCCCTCTGGCTCCCCTTATCGTTCTTGACCCCCCGAAAGCAATTTCCAATGCAACTGAAGCTAGGTTGCTGGATGGCAATATATGTGTGTCGCCATGGCCGTGATCCCAGAAGGCTGCATACGTTCAATTCACTTGCTTTGTGGAGTCAGTGGAGGACGCAGACACACTGATGTTTTCTTCCGACGATTTTCTGTTCACACATGGTGCAGTAGAACGTCCAGCCGTGCGTCTGTGCATGCCATATGCTTGTGAAGACCTGCCTTTCAAGGGCGGATCGAGGAGTTGGAAGCTCGTCTTCAAATGAGACCAATCAATCACTCACTGTTCCACTCTCGCTTTATCGGAACAAATCACTAAGGACTCGGGAGCCTGGAGCCCTGCGGGTCTGATTTTAGTAAAAGGGTCTGCATTCGGGAACCACGTATCAATCGCGACGGGTTACGGGTATGTGTCCCATGGATGCGCTGCAGTGGCTCTCGGATCCGGTATCACGTTTTGACTCAAGTGAGTCAAACCACGGACTTTCAGGGCCGTGAGACATGAAGTTACATGTAATTGGATGAGAAATGGTTCCAGAAAAAGTCCCCGACAAAACACACGCATCCCATAATCACTAAGCTCCTGTTCTTCACACGATGAACGAAACCCAGAAGACAATAGAAGAGAAAACAGAAGATTTGATGTGGGCCACTGTGGACCTCTGATAACGACCATGGGGGCACGGCCACAGCCATGATCCGATATCTGATTCAGACACACACGAGTGTCCACTCTAATTCCCGAAGCGTCAGAACGAGAAAATCTAATCCCAAAATCAAAGTCTTGCAGTCTTTACCGCAAACTGCACTGTCAGGTTTGAGTTATTGTACAATACCACCAGGTTAGTTCTCAAATGTGACAGGAGATCTGATAGCCACTTTGTGGTCACGGGAGCATTAAGTAATGTAGATTTAATCAGAAGTGTATAGGATTTAAGTTCGAGTCAACTTGATTAGTGAGGTTGAGATCTGCATTGGCTAGCCACTTTTTAACTTCAACGCTTACATACTCTGAAGGAAAGAGTCAGATACTCAAGGCAGCCGGACAAAACTCCAGTCTTGGGCCTTTCAGCCTCAAAGCCATGCGTATGAAATTCTTTCCCAAAAGCTAGTTCTTGAGGCTCAATCGAATATCAGACTGAAACCGGATTCAGTGAAAATGATGTGGTGGAAATGTCAGCATCTGGTTAGTCCAGATCTCCTCTTCTTACTATACTTCACATTTTGGCCAAGGTGGGGTTTACGTCAGTGAGCCTCAGCATGCTGACGCGAAGATTTGCTTTCTATGCGGCTGTGGAAATGCTCATGGATGCGGCTAAGTCGTGTTTTGTAGACATCCACATTTGGCTCCGTGAAAGCATGTACTAGGATGTCTAATCACCAGATGATTAGTAGCGTGAAATGAAGAAAATGCTGATTATAAAATAGTTATCAGGTCAAACGACTTGAGGACAGCTTTGTGAGGCCGAAGCGTGAGCGGTCAGTCAAGCAAACGACAAACAGGTATTTTGGCGGATAAGCTTTGACGAGGAGTCCTAGAAACCAGAGAGTCTCACCATCACTGGGTCCCAGGCCTCAAACTTTTTCACGTGCTGTACATTCCATCTCTGCTTCATTGCAGCAACCTGTAGGAAATCACAACTGGGCAACATCTGCAATGTCTGCTTGACCCGGACATGAGGTGTTCTTGGTAACGAGGACACCACACCATGTGTGCTTCCGCATTATCGATATTCTGCAGCTACTGTGCTTTATCATGCATCTATTGTGTGCATTCAATTAAATCAATCTCGAATTTTGACGATTTGATTTCCAGGGGTCACCGAAAGATTTTGGACCCTAGCATACCGAGGATCCTTCGTGAAAGCCTAAACCAGAATCCTGCTAAATGCTACTGATATATCTACATAAACTAATCATAATTAGTTACAGCGAGGACATTTACAGTGACTTGTCAATCTTCATTATGATAAGATAGTTTCCACCACTGATTCAGCCAGCAAAGGAATAGGGATTAGGGTTATTTTATTTTATAACAAATAAATAAATAAAAATATTTATTTATATATTTATTTGATTATTAGAATCAACCTATATATCGGTCAGTGAATATGAGTAGGTCAGGGAATTGCTGCAGCTAAATCGCTCAAGGTAAAAAATTACCCAAACCCTGGATTTAAACATCGTGGAGGCATGCTCTCTCCAGTTACAAAGCGTGGACCATAAGGTCCAGATGTGTGAAGTCCATCACCATGGTCAACTCAGATATAAAAGTCCTCAGCACTGCTGGACGAATCACGTTGAAGATGGCCAGACTTTATGATCACCTCTCTCTGAGTATAATCAAAATGTGACGACATGTGCATGTGAGCGTACATTGCATCGTTTGAAATTTCAAATATATTGTTGAAGCTTTCTGTGTGCAACACGGAATCTACAAGGACAGTTTCATATCAAATTTATTCATTGGCATGAGATGATTTCGATACTTGTGCTCAGAAGAGACCCGGTGCGCACATATTATAAAATGCACAAGGAAAAGAGAAAAACAAGGATTCAAGGGTCAAAAAGTTTCGGGTGCAATGGAATATATTCCAAGTAACGAACTGGACACTTGAAATGGTTTCGGGGCCAATTTACTCTGATTTTGTGCACTCCACACGCGTGCATGCGCAGTCAATGGACAGATTTACCTTTGTCTTCAGTGCTAAATTTCCTTAGTTGTAGTTCAAGTATATCTCGGTGAGGTCTTTCTCAATTAGAGCGCATAGTTACTTGTACTGACCCTGCGACATAAGATAATGTAAGTTTAAAATACTCGGAGGTTGGATTTGAGTCTTCACTCATGATCGAGCAGAAACATATTTTGCATGGTATACCATTTCGCACGAGAACAAAATGAAGATTTCCGTGACCAGTTCTGATAGAACGCCGCGAGTGATTGAGTAGTGGGCCATGATCGATCATGCTAGCCGCTGGCAACAAACAAGGATGCGGCCACAGCTTAGCTAGCTTGGACGTGGTTGCCAAGTTTCAAGAGATGAATGTATTCAGCATGACATTGTCTTGAACAAAAGATGTTACTGTGGACTTCCTCAATTCCACTCTCAGTTCCGTTGTAGGCCCTTAGAGTTTGACTTCCCTATCAGCAGTTCCCGGGCCAAACCTCGAGTGAGCATGAGCTCCTGAGTGATACATTTCAAATCTGCTTCCCACTTCGATACAACGAAAAAAAGAGTCCATGAAGTGACTTCATAACAGTGGAGAATCGAAGAATGTAAAAGGTACCCGGCCCAGCCTTTCTTGTCGTTGTCTAAGCCTTGCTCGGATTTATCCAGCTTGTACTACTGTTTGAGCAAATTACAGTCAAGTTCTTGCTGGATCGCAGCTAACAGTTCTTGAATTAAGCTGCGAATGTACATATATTGTGCAGCATGTGACTTCGAAGACCACTGTAAAACGATTTCTAGTCCAGGACGAAGTTTACAACTGCTTGCTACTAAATAGTGAGTGTAAAGGCATATTCAAGAAGGTCCCCAAGTCTTCCACAGAGACGGCTCAACAGACTCCGCAGGAGTCGGCTGCGACGACTTAACAAAACAGTGATCACTTCCATGTAGAACCACAAGCTGCTTCCCCCGATTCTTATTGGGCAGGAATTTGGAGGTCAACTGTACCAGATGAAAAGTACTTGCCATAGCTGAATAAAGTTGACTTGACAAACTCGGTCAAAGTGACCCATATACTCAAAAGTGAATGGACAGTTTCGAAAGGTAGACAAGCACAGGAAGGCCGTCAAAGAACTCACACTATCAGAACCTGTTTGTGAACGTCAACGTTTGTCATCGCTGTCGGCATGCACTCTATTGCATTCGCAATGTTCTCCATGTTGTCCCAACTTGATTGTTAATCTCTGTTACTGCTCTCACGATTCACTAGTGGAGTTGCTAGAATTGTTTTTATCATAATTTGAGTATTTATTTTTATTATTTATCTAAATATTTTTGAGTCATATAGTTTCTTTTATTGAAAATTATTTTTAATTTATATATTTAAAAAATATTATTATTATATTTTAAATATTTAATCATAAAAATAATAAAACCATACCTGCATTTTATAGCGCACACCAAAATTAGTTTAACGTCCGTGTTTATTAATGACTTTTTACGAACAAGAGATAACGTGGACAGCAACAAATTAGCTATAATCCAAGTACAGGATTTGCAATAGGGTAAAGAAACAGGTAAATTATATAACGAAACCTGGGTCTATGAGCCCTGAATCCTCTAACTCAACAATCTGTTTTCTGGGATATATAACCCACTGGCAGGAAGTCCTTGATAATGTCTTTGTCCTTGACAGAATTCTCCGAGCTGCCATGAGATTAACAGGGGAAGGAGTCACCGTTTGTCTCACATAAAGAGTTTATCTGTACATTTATATATACCAACGACAACTTGTCTGATATCGAGAATATAAAAAGTGGATTGAAGGATATCAACAGCAGGAGTTTCTCAACTAGATTGTATTTCTGGACCGGAACTGAAATATAGTACTGTCCAAAATTGAAACCTCTTGGGAAACCAACCGAAACCAATGGGAGAACTTGAAGTCTCGTGTGTAATGAACCCATCAAGTATATTCTGTAGTAGATTTCGTATGGCCCATTATTCAGTACATGCACTTGCGTGCTACTGTTTTCGTGGTGGATCCGGTAAGTCAGAGACGCACTGTAGAGTACCTTTTCACCATATCATCATCGAGAATGATACTTCCGGATTGCTTTCTATTTGAGTTTAAATATATGTACCTCTTGACTATTTTATAGCTTTTGATACTCAGGATATTTTTACATGACAACTATTTTTTTGAATTATATTTTTTATATTTTTCTGTTATCCGAGTCATTTTGTTTCTATGTTGTAAAATTAAATTTTTATTTATCTCGAAACAAAATATTTCATATTATTATATTTTTCAATTTATCTTATTTCAGGCTTTCATAATTATTTCAAAACAACAGAGTAAATTTGCCAATTCTACATATTATTTTTCTATATTGTTCTGTTCCAATAAGAGCAAGAGCATTAACGGTAAGGAATGTTCACTCAAACAAAGTAACGCCTAGATTTTGAAAAGATAGGGTCGAAATGGAGTACTTGAATGTAGTGGATGAGCTGGGAAACAATTTCATGACATGCAAGATCCTGGTTTACATGCTCATTCTAGTAAAAATGTTTAGAGACATGTGTGTTCACGTGACTTTGTTTCTATGTCACGTGAAGTTACAATATTTTTATAGAAAAAATATTTTTTATTCTTATATTAACTTTCCATGGATTTTTTTAAAATTAATAGATATAAAATTAAAATTTATAAATTATAAATAAAAATATAAATTAAATTAAATTATTCACAAGAAATATACATGGATATTTCAATGGACTATTTTTTTAACATTCCAAATGCATAGTAGTGAATTGATCTACTGCACTTTCAAGTTGAATGGCCTTCTACTGCGACAGAAAAGATGCAATTTAGAATCTCGGTCACGTAATGTTATTGGCCATCTAGTAACTCCAGGAATTCTACCTTGAAATCATGTGGATGTGTCTACGAGTTACATGCTGAATGTTTGTGCTCTTGATATTCATAAGAGAGTCTAGCTCCATGCAGGATTAGCCCTGCAATTCGTTTATATAGAATTCCAAGGGACATGTGCTGCAATGATAGAACACGATATCGATTAGCCTATGATTTACTACTGTACCAATATGTCTGCTGGCTATTCATAGATCAAACAAACTGCACGGCCCACTGCAAGCATTCATAAAACAACCTGTATTGAGATAGCCCGGGAATGAATATTTTTATTCATTGGAGGCATCAAGGATGCAATCTCATGGCCTTTTCTAGCAGAACTTGTGAAATCTTCATGCCACACTTTGAGCATGGTGAGTTTTCACTAAATCACCTTACCTAGTACATAGTTAAAATTGACATTATAATAACGTGATTCTTTTCTATTTCATATATCATTAAAGAAAACTGGTAATGATGCAGTGAGCATCAATGTATTTTACTTTTTATGTTGGTCACATGGCCCAGTATATGTTTAGGAATTTAGTATGGATGCTAGTTTCTGATAACATTATGTAACCATCTTTAGTTAGTGATGACTAAAGTAGAGGTTACGCAAGGAAGAGATAGATAAGCTTGAGTTGACTATTAATAGAGTATCGAAAGGTGCCACATCAGCAATCCGTGTGCTCTTTAGGTTGTGTTTCTTATGTGTTAGTTATTGTGTTAGTTGGACTACAAGTAAGCAATCTGTGTGCTCATAGGGATGACCGCCACATCATCAATCCACGAGGAATTGAATGGATGGTGATTGTGTAACCGTATCTAGTTTGTATCTTTTTGAGTACTATATATGGAGAAAGAGAAATCATTGAGGTATCTCTCAACTTCAGAATTTCTTGAGTTATTCGAGTGGTCTCTCCTCAATTCCCTAGTTTTACAATGGTATCA
The DNA here is from genome assembly GCA_014180765.2 of Marchantia paleacea. NCBI lineage: Eukaryota > Viridiplantae > Streptophyta > Marchantiopsida > Marchantiales > Marchantiaceae > Marchantia > Marchantia paleacea. The sequence continues at coordinate 1,681,428 of MUAA02000079.1, read as the reverse complement.
GAGCAACTTGCTTTTTTCTTGAGTGTAGATTACCCCTCTTAGAATAGCAAGACGATGATGATAACTTTAAGTTCTTGAGAGTTGTATAGAGACTGGAAGAGGTCCTTGATCTGCATGTACAGTAAAGGGGAATGGAAAAACTGTGGGTTGCATGTATGGATGTGATTGAGAGAAATCCTGTACCAAACTTTTCATTTTCCAATCTATTCAACATCCATATTCGATTCATGAAGAAGTATTTTCATAGTGTACCTCGTGGCGAATTGTGGGATTGTACCATTTACATTCTATACTAAATGTTGGATGGATTTGAATCGTGAACCACCCGCACCGGTTCCGTTCAACACGTATGTAGAAATTAGAACGATTTACCGACAGAAGAGAGTGAGGAGGGACTTTATTGTTAGGAATTATGATGAAGAGTACTATAGAGTTGTAATAGTATCACCTCGGCCTTTTATGATTCCTATTTTGAGATATTGGATTGTTATTATATTTACATTGTATTAGTTTGAGTGGGTGAGGAGCATGGAAGCATCAGTTTGAAGTTCTGAACTCAATCATGATAGAAATGAAAGAGTTAAGAAAAGTTATTATACATAGACATACAAAGAAACAAGCCATGGAGTACAAGATCTATGCATTAGAGAGTGAGAAGGTAGAGGGAGAAAGAGTTGGTGAGATGGAAGTGAAAACTCCAATACAAGAGATTCAATCCAAACCGTAAGCGACTGCTATTGCCAACAAGGAGGTAAATAGGAGACGACTTCAAGAGATGAAACATCAAGCCAATCTCTTACTTCGTATGGGAAAGTAATGTAAGGTGGAAGCATACAAGGGCAGTAGAGCTATGGGAGTTTTGGAGGGATGGATCATGACGATGAATATACATCTATTACATTTTCATATTTCTGATTTTACTGCATGAATGTTCATGTAGTCTTATCTCATGGATAAGGCTCTGACATGGTACGCTACATGGGAAGTAATGTTTTTAGAATGAGGTGCTTCTATTTCATGGAGTGGGATGCAAGAGGAGCTTCTTCAAAACTTTCAAGCGGTAGACCTCTTCAAACCGCAAGAATGAAGGTGTGGGATTTGAAGCATAAATGAGGCATACATGAATACGTTGAAGAATTTCGTGATCTTCAAATATCCATTATGAATATGAGTGGAGTTGAAACCTTAGATGTCTTCAAACGAGGCCTGAAGGAGAGATTATGAAAGGAGGTGATGATAAGTAATCCATCCACAGAATTTCGGATGCTTATGGGATCACACATGGTGAACCATCAAGCAATGTTCAAGAATCACTTGGTCCAACTTCCATGGAGTTGGGAAACCTTCGATGTAGGGGAGGATATGCATCACCACAAGGGTCACCGCCTATGTATGGAGGTGATAATCGTCGATCATTTATTCCCAATTTGCCGGATCTTCCTACAAATACTGGAATGGTTAATCGAGGAGGAATGCGGAGTCATAACAATCGTCAATGCTTTACATGTGGGATGATAGGTCACATTGCCAAGTTCTGTAGAACTCGATTATGACCATCTAGAGAAAGATTTATTTTACAAAGACCTTTCAACAATATGGAAGGAGGGGAATACAACAATGAAGACGAGATCTTGCAGAGAAACAAAGATCACCAGTAAACTTGCCTCGCGGACTTACTGGTTCCACTAAACAAAGAAAAGGCGAGGTTGGAATAAGACAACGATTGGAAGCTCATGGAGGGAGCAAGAAACAAGCACGATTAATTATCACAGATGGGATGATGGAAGGACACAAGGTGAGAGTCCTAATTGATCCTGGAGCAACAAAAATTTTTCTATCACGATCTGTTGTAATGAAATTAGGATTGACTTTGATGAACGATGTGAGTGAGGAAGTGGAATTGCCAAATGGGCAAATTGAACCAATTGAGATATTAGCACGGAGTGTACAACTAGCCATAGGCAGATACTAGGAAGAGATTGAATGGAGACTAATCAGATTAGCTTGATATGATGTCATCATAGGAATGCCATGGATGGAGCAATACAATCCGGAGGTAGATTGGAGAAAGAAAGTAGTAAAAAATAGTGGATGGAAGATTTACGGATATAGAAGTAGATCTCAGAATAAAAGCTTTCTTCTCTTTATGATTGGTAAAACTGCCATTTCTAGAGGTGATGTATGTTTCTTGGGACTTATAAGAGATGTTGCTGTATCTAAGAACAATCTTTACATTCCGGACTCATTGAGCGATATTATTACGGAGTATAAGGATGTCTTCCTAGATGATCTACCTTCAAGATTGTCACCTAAGAGGCGTATAGATCAGAAGATCGAGGTGATACCGAGAACACTCCAACATGCAAAGCTCCATATCGTTTGGCTCCAAATGAATTGGAGGAATGTTAAGTTCAAGTGGAGGAGATGTTGAGAAAGGGGTACATACAACCAAGCATTTCACCTTATGGAGCCCCTGTGCTGTTTGTGAAGAAGAAGGATGGGAGTATGAGACTATGCATTGACTATTGTAGGTTTAATCAACAAACGGTGAAAAACATGTATCCATTACCTTGAATGGATGGTTTGTTTGACTAACTTCAAGTCGCAAAGTAGTTCACCAAATTGGATTTGAGGAGCGGGTACAACCAGATTCGAATTGATGATGAAGATGTTTAGAAGACAAATTTTCGTACTTGGCATGGTCTCTTTGAGTATCTAGTGATGCCTTTTGGTCTCACTAACACAACTGCCATATTTATGGGATTAATGAATGATATTTTTTGTCCTTATTTAGATAAATCTGTTATTGTCTTTTTGGATGATATTTTGATATATAGTACAACCTTAGAAGATCATAGGCAACATTTACGAGAGGTACTTCAAGGTTTGAGAGAGAATGAGTTATATGCTAAAGCTTCAAAATGTGAATTTGGCAAATCAGAAGTAGATTATTTAGGCCATCGAGTCACAACGGAGGGAATCCAAGTGATGATTGAGAAGATAGAAGCCATACACAAACGGACAGCACTAGAGGATCAAACTCAACTAAAGAGTTTTTTAGGTCTTATCGGATTTTATCACAGATTTGTTAAAGCTTTTGCACGCCTTTTCCAAACCTTAACATCTATGCTAGGAAAGGGTCAAAAATGGAGATGGGGAACCACACAAGAGTAAGACTTTCAAGCATTGAAAGATGCTCTCTTGTATGCATCTATTCTCAAGTGGTATGATCCTAATTGACCAATCAAGTTGGCTACTGATGCATCAAGTACAACAATGGGTGCAATTCTTCAACAGGAATGGGAGGATGGTTGGCATCTGGTTGCCTTTTTCTCCCGAAAGTTAGTGGCAACGGAGCAAAACTATCACACAACTGAACAAAAGGAGTTAGCCATTGTTCTAGCCACCAAACATTGGAAGCACTACTTGGGAGACAAAGAGTTTGTGGTAGAAACCGACCACAAACAATTAGTGTATTTGGAAACTCAGAAAGATCTCTCTAAACGACAACTTTGATGGGCAAAATGACGTCAACAGTTCAACATGAAGATAGTGTATGTGGAGGGCAAGAAACAACTTGCATATGCTCTCACGCGAATGTTGTGTATCACAAAGATAATGACGGCACCACAACTTGCTCATCTATATCTAGTCGTAGTTTTTGTGAATCACGGATTGAGCAAAGTCTTAATCACAGATAGAAAAACTCATTTTACTAGTTTGTTTTGAAAAACCTTGTTTGGTTTATTCCAAACAAAGCTAGCAATGTCTATAGCCTATCATCCTCAAACTAATGGTCAAATAGAGAGGGCCAATAGTAAAATAGAGGATATGCTCCGAGCATTCACCTTTGAGGAACAACAAGAGTGGGATACTCTTTTACCTTTAGTGGAATTTGCATATAACAATTCTGTCAATGCATCCACAAAAATGTCTCCATTTCATTTGATGTATGGTGCTCATCCTTTGACACCTTCTAGTTTGTTGAGAATTCCTAAATGGCAGGAGTTTTCAACCAAAGTTACAGCAATCAATGATTTCATGGAGCACATACACAAAGGACTGCATCAAGCAAAGGAGAAGTTGGTAAGTGCTCAAAATCTACAAAAGCAATATGCAGATTCTCATTGTAGGGAGGTGAATTTTCAGGAAGGAGATCAAGTTTGGCTATCCACGACCAATTTGTCACTTGTAGGAACACCAAAATTTAACCCTCTATTCATCGGTCCTTTTGTGGTGTTGAAACGTGTTGGAAAGGTGTGTCTTACAAGTTAGAGCTCCTGTTGCATATGAAAATACATCCCGTATTTCATGTGTCACGATTTTGAAAATATGTACCACGTCCCAAGTAGTTCACAAATCCAGGACTCTCGAAGGCCTTTTGGGCCGAGCCCTCCTCCTTAACTACTATGATAGCAGATCATGCAGAATTTGAGGTTCACAAGATTCTAAAAAAATGGACTCGGGGTCACAAATACCCAAAAATTGAGTATTTGGTTCAATGGAAGGGATATCCATCATATGAATCAACTTGAGAACCGATAAAGAACTTAACCAATGCACATTTGATCGTTCAAAAGTTTGAACGTGTGAACAACGAGGATGTTGCATCTTAAAAGGAGGGAGGTTGTAACCATCTTTAGTTTGTGATGACTAAAGTAGAGGTTACGCAAGGAGGAGATAGATAGGCTTGAGTTGACTATTAGTGGAGTATCTAAAGGTGCCACATCAGCAATCTTTGTGTTCTTTAGGTTGTGTTTCTTGTGTGTTAGTTGGAATACACGTCAGCAATCCGTGTGCTCATAGGGATGACCGCCACATCATCGATCCACAAGGAATTGAATGGATGGTGGTTGTGTAACCTTATCTAGTTTGTACCTTTTTGATGACTATATATGGAGAAAGAGAAACTATTGAGGTATCTCTTGACTTCAGAATTTCTTGAGCTATTCGAGTGGTCTCTCCTCACTTTCCTAGTGTTACACATTAGGACAAATTGGTAATGATTCAATCAGCACAACTCCTATATCAAATTCTAATGTCGAGCATGTGACGTATTGCGAAGTTACACAAGGTATAGTCTAAAAGTAGTGCTTAGCAAGGGAGCTCGGACATGCTGCACAGTCCTACAACCAGAATGTATTGCTTAAAAATGACTTGGGCATGCCATGCCCCCATACCTTTTGTTGCAAATCTTCTTTCTATCATTCCGTAATTCATATCTACATTGAATAATTGTGCAATAAAGTATAATAATGAAAATTTTAAACCACGAGATCAAGAACATATTTAAATAAATTGAATTTATGTTGATCTAATATTTATTTAAGAACATTAAGAATCAAAAATTAGTTCACTATTATATATAACATGATTAGATTTTCTTGGTATAAAGTCATTGGTGATCATTTAATTATTAAAAGAACTACAGGAACTGAAACACGAAAAGCCCTGCAGTCACTTGAATCAAACTATCAAAGATTTTAATGTTTTCATTTGAATTCACATTGCATGCATTCATCATGGTCGTCACCTAAAGAACCATGTCAAATGTTATTCAGTACTATGTGCTAAAAGATATTTTCTACATTACTATGCATACTGTGAGAGCTGATGGACACATGAAGCTAGCTCGGTGCGATCTATGAAAAAAAAGCACCGTCGGCAAGGTGCTTTGCAGGATTTGAAAACCCGTCATGGGCATGAACTTGACTCACTTGAAGAACTCAATCTGGTGCACAATTTCTTTCCTTGCAATACATTCTCGAACAATGTAATGTATAGATAGTTGATTCAACCTACATTGTTTGTGCGGATACCATCTTGGGATGGGGAGGGGCGTTCAAACGGCGCATGCATGGAAGTTCTCCTGATCTCGAAACATAATCCCTCTAGAATTCCAACACCTAGAATGACATTGACTCTTGAGTAGAATGTTGATCATGGCTGTCCACGGCTTGATCGCTTGATGACATTGGCATGTTTTTAGGGGATATTTGTTCTCTCATAAGCGGACATTCAAGAGTCGTCGAGTTACATTTGTGAAAAGTACTTTCTTGACCTCCGGGGAGAATGCAAGGGCAATCTTGGACACACCAAGAACAAGACAAAGTGAGTGAGTCTTGCGAGAGCCTACCATACTAGGAGGCATAGTGTATCACTCTCTTTAGCTTATTGTATAGCCTATTTTTAGGCAATGTGATTCCATTGCTCTCTGAGAGAGCATTAGCTGGTGCAATCCATAGGAGAGTAATCATGTTAGGTCATGCTTCTTTGGATCTTTGTTGTTTGTTTGCAGACCGTTTGACTTAGATAGTTCGGATATCTTTAGGTGCTTTGTATGACATATTTCGTAGTGTGATACTATTGGGGCCTAGCCCCATGTTCTTGGTTTTGGTTCCATCCTTGTACGCTTTGATAGGGTCTTCCCATCCCTTTTGTTATTATACTTTGTCCCTTGTCTGTTCTTACGGTTGTCGCATGGACATTTCTTTTTGCTCGGAACGCCCGCCTGGCGTAGAAGAACCCTCTAGAACCTCGTATGAGTCCACAATTTCTTCTTCTTCTCCTCAGCACTCCACATTCGAGTTCGTTATAAACCGGTAAAACTTCAGCAGAAGAAGATTATGATAGCCAATGATTCGACCTATAACTCTCGTTTAAACTTTACAGAAAATTTCTCCACAACCCTTTCAATCTCTTAGAAAAGTTTAAGATATTTTTTCTCTCTAGATCTCTCAAAACAATTGTTGATTTGCACATTGTATCACAAGGCAATATGCAGACCCATATGCACAAAACCCATCACACATCCCAATCCTTGACTCCAATTGCCCTCAGATTTTATGAAAAGGTCACTCATCATCACAACTTGAACTGTGCAAAGTTTTATTGACAGAAATTTCTAATATCAAAAGATATTATCTCTGTACTAACTTCGTGATAGTTAGTGTAATCCTGCAACTCTTACTGTATACACAAACTTCAAGCTATTACTCCTTACTCAAAACTATTCCAATTGAGTCGAAATTTCAATCGAAACGCAAGCCCAAGTCGTAAACTATATCACAATCAACTCCGATCTCCCAAAACTCTCGTAAGATTCTCGAAAACATCCCAAATACACTCAAAGATCTAAATTTTTCACTCTATCTTTGAATGACTATTTCAGAATGACAAATCCTTCAAATCCATCCATTCTTGAGCCCACATCGTAGCTCGTCCCGTCAGCTCTTCAAGCCAATCCTCAGATCTTCAAATGTCCTCCTGGAAGGTATCCAAAACTCCTCAAATCCTCGAAAAAGTTACCCAAAATCCGCCCAAAATCGCAAGGATATTACGGGAGGTCCAGTTGTTCTTACACGAGGGTCGTGTTGCTGGGTCGTTAGACTGTGTACTAAGTGAAGGTTCTGTCTCACTGCTTCGGAAGCAAACTGTCAGAAACAGATGCATTTGTCTCGTGATGTGCAAGGATGGTAAGTAAAGCTAGAGTACGTCTCTGTCGTGTCGGTTTAAAGTTCCCAGTACCTGCAAGAACGATGTCTTCGACAGAATGCTCATGGTAACTTGATGTCTTGGATCCTTCGCACACATCTACAGACACTCGGTTTCATGTTGTGCCTTATAATTGTACTATGGACAATAAGCAAGTCAGAATTATATATTGAATTATGGGCAATAACCTCGTCAGAACTGTGTATTGAATTATAGCATAAAATGGAGTGTAATGCCAGACCAGAATGTCTGACTCTCCCAAGGTTGGCCTTGGCGGTGGGTGTTTGCGCACTGTGTGTAAAGGCTCAAGTACCACCTTTGTTCATTACCAATCGTACATCACACTCTCAGACGCTGCTCTCATCCCTCAAAGTACCAGTAGGTCTCTGAAACGGGGACGTAGGGGACAGAGAGTCCGTTTTACGGTGTCTGAACTTACGAGGGAACGTAATAAGAAAGGAGCAAAAAGCCCTGCAACCCTTTGAATCAAACTATGAGAATTTTTAATGCTTTCATTGGGTTTCACAATGCATGCATTGATCATGGTCGTCACCTAAAGAACCAATCTAGGACTTATGAGAGGACGTTCTAAGAAAGGAGCAAAAAGCCCTGCAGTCGAACTAAACTATGAGAGATTTTAATGTTTTCATTGGGTTTCACAATGCATGCATTGATCATGGTCGTCAACCGGAGAAGCATGTCCAATCTAGAATTTATGATTTAACGTAATAAGAAAGGAGCATGCTTTCCCAATCTAATCAATCCACCTACTGGCAAACGACCAATTCAGATCAGATTTGAGGAGAACATGACTCCTCGAGTAGAGACTCTCCGTGTCTCAGCATTCTATAGATCCTGATATATTAATAAATATAAGAAACTGTACTTCAACATGAATATCTATAAAAACATACTGTATTTCGCCTGAAATATAAAGATCCGTCGAGATTAAAGAACATTTTTCAATGTCAAAACCATAAGTTAGATTATATTACGTTTTTCAAGCATAAACATGTCTTCGATCACGCAACCGGAGCTCCTCGTTGTTAAACTTATGTATATTGACGTTGACAAAAATCGGAAATCACGATGAGCATGAAGATCTGCTTTGGTAAAAATAAGAAATGATGACTGCTTCGAGAAAGTTCTGTATTTGCTGGAAAGTAACCAAGCTGTGAGTGTTACACTGAAAGGGCCGCCAACAAAAAAAACTTATTAACCTAAAGAATCATGACTTCTCAGTTTTAGCCTGAAGCTGTCTCCAAGTTATATAAACCGAGTGTTGCTAGCAATTTCATCCGACATCAAATATATACGATGGAGATCTAATTCGAATCATCTAACATAAAAGAGTTTACTGTTGGAAGCATATGTTGCTCATTTAAAATGTCACTGGTAATGAGCATGAGCTTATACCAAGAGTCCACATACTACGAAGAACAATTTACCAATAACCTCGTAGCCTTCAGTCGACCCCGTCATTGATACATGAATGGGGAACTGGATTCATCAGAAACATAGTTCGCCTTCTCTCTTTTGAAGACCCCGCACCACACCTAAGAAAAGTAGCAGAGTTAGTGCTGCAGTAGCATCGAACTTATAGAAGTTTTGCCTTATATGACTGCTTTCTTGGCCGAAAGAAATATGATTGGTAAATTCTGGAAAGAACATATATATTCGTATACAGTATAGTACCAAGGGAACTTCAAGGTCCAACATGTCTCTTGTAAGTCAGAAGAAAGTCTCGCTGTGAGTGCTCAAACATTTGAGGATTTGTCTCACGTTAGGCTTAGAGTTCGAACAACCTTTGTCATGACCAGGTGTTCGACGAACGTAAGCCAAAGTATTGAGTTGTTACTGACTTGACAAATCTTTCTGTTACTAGAAAGTTCCAATCTGATCTCTGTAATCGCGTGCAGCTTTATCCTTGTGTGTCTGATTCCATCACTCACCAGCAATGAAAGACCCAATATTCTCCTATGAAACGAATGTGTCTGCAGCTTATAGAATGTTGTGTAGAAAGATGTTCTAAGTCTTTGAAATTCTATAGTTACTGTTCCGAAGTTTAGAAGTAGTATGAAATGATCTGTCTTGGCAAGACACGCACATGATATCAAGAGAATTGGGAAATGAAAGGAAAGGATGAATCAAAAGGAAACTCGGATCTTCAGTGATAAAACATCGTCTGAGTTGGTTGCTGTACGGATAGAGCGGCTAGTAGAGGTGAATATTTCCAGAGGGTTTGATGTATCCCGCACCTTTTAATGCATGGTTCTTGCGACACTGACGTATGAAGTTGCAGCCCTGGAAGTTTCTTTGAAGATTCTCCACATGAATTTCCGATCGTCTGCTGAAGAGAGCTTCTTAGATACGTACTGCAGAGTCAGCTGATCGAAACTTAATGTAATATCAATTAACCGAAGAACTAAGGGCCATATAACAGCGAAGGTGAGTTTTATCACACGGGAAGTTCTCGTTGACCACGACCTATAGTAATCAGGCTATCCACAAGCTGCCCTAAATACAGAATACCCCATGGATAACATAGTCCAAGCAAACCCGCTTAAAATCTTGACTAAAGTATGGCCAGCCATCATATTGGCAAATAAACGTATTCCTAAGATTGATGCGCGAAAACAATAAGAGATTAGCTCAAGAAGTACTAAGAAAGGGAACGCGCAAATTACAATATTTTTTTAGTAATAAAAGCACTTGCCGGCCCGCGTAGGTCAGATGGTTGAGCATTCCCTTGGTAAAGGAAAGGCCTGGACTATTCCAGATTTTCAATGGACTCGCGGCGCCAAGAGAAAGATGGTTCGAAATCATCAAAAACTTTGTTCTCTGGGGACAACACCCTTCTGGTGTGAACATATCGTGAGTGCGTTAGTCTTTCGGTCAGAAGCTGCTATCCGATCTGCGAACGTACATATTTCCTGGTGTGATACTATTGGGGCCTAGCCCCATGTTACCGGTTTGGTTCCATCCTGGTACGATTTGATGTGTTCTTCCCATCCCTTTTGTTATTATACTAGTGGAAAGGAAATCTGCTAACGTTCTGAACTTCCGAAGCTCCAAGATCATTCAATTGGCTGAGGCTGTCGCACTTGGATGTAAATAAAACAGCCATAGGTCTAAATTAACTAAGTTGAGGTTGTCCTCCACCAATATCCTGAAACGAGACGTAATTGCCGCATCTGCACCAAGTTTTAAATCACTCTTGAGACTTATTATATGCATAGAAAAATCTTGATCACACGGAGCAAAATACTTTTTATATTTTGCTCCATATGCTCCATGGGCTTCATGGGCTACCAATTAACTAGTGGCGGGTCCTTTACCACCACCGGTGTCACCCTACTACTCTTCAGAAACTGCTTTCACATGATTTTGATCCAACAACAACACTCTAATTCCTTGAAGTCAACCCTTTATATTATATGGCTCACCATCTATCCAACACACAACCTCATTAATTAATTATTGATATGAAAATGATGGGAATGGTATGGATCCAATACTATCATCATTTGGTTTTTATAGTTAATACTATCCCACATGATTACCATAACCACTCCCAGTTTGTATTTTAGACCGATTACTTGAAAGAGGTGATGAAGACATTGATTCTTTGCTAGATCCAAATGTCAACACTCTACTCTTACTCTACGTCTCAACTTTCTATCCAATATCCCATATCAATATTGGACAGCTTGTGCCTCTATCATCCCATGGATAACATTAATCAACCAATGCATCCGAGTATATGGCTCTCAAAGATTCTTGCGAGTCTTCTGCTAAAACTGGTGCAAGGCTTTTAGCTTGTCAATCCTAACCTGCTAGTAGTTTCTACTCAATCGAGCAAAGAATTCCAAAATAGGATTAAAGGTTGGAAATCTTAACTTTTTACAACTTGAGCAACTTCAATTGTATCATATGTTATATGTAGTTAGAGAAGATAAATTTTCCCCACCAAACACTATACCAAAAGTAATAGAGTTGTAGTTTGAAGACTAGTATTGTCTCCATATGCCAATCTATTGAGGATATTCATGCCAAAACTTATGATAATTGTCCATCAGCCGATCCTCCAAATCTTGGAATAGTAACTTTCATGTAATGATCAAACTAAACAACCTAGGGTTGCGCATCCGCTGCAACCCATGAGTCAAACTCCTAAATTAAATCATCCAGCTCAATGATATCCACTACACCTAAATATTATCAGGGATCCTTAATGACCCTATAGATATCATCCATGTCCCACAACAATGGTGTAAGTACATACTCCAAGTAATCATCAAGCTCAACTATATCACTCTCCGATATATGCTTTTATGACCTCAATGGTCAAGGTTGGTACTGCATTCTATTATGTGCACCCACTATGACACCTACGTATCACATATGTAACTCTATCAACAACATGTGTTCAACCAGAACCAAAAATCATAACATAAGGCACCTAAGGCATCACAAGGTGTTGAGGCATCGCAAGATGTTAACACAAGGACAAAATATACTTGTCTTCATCACAGGTACCGGAGGCACCACAAGGTGAAAACACAAAAATAATATGAAACTTATCATCACCACATGTACTCACCCAGTTTATATCCGCAAATCTTGTTCCATTGAGCAGAAATATAGATAGTCGTACTATTTTGCAAGTCCAACTTCACTATCAACGCAAGCAAAAATATTAACATTCTAAAACATTAAGCACTAACAAAAAAAACTTGGTGCACAAACACGAAGTCAAGATGGAGGTATATTGATCATAAAAAACATAAATAACAATCTTCCACCTGAAAAATATTCATCAAAGAGGTCAAACCAACCTAGTCCATACTGACATAGCCTCAAGAATGCAATAAAAACACTAAAACTCAATTTTGAAATCCTTATGCTCTTTGGATAGATAATTTAACACTAATGATACAACTATATTGACTTTTTTAATTCTTTATGTTTCATAATTTTTTTTCAAAAACTGACATCGTTTGTATTTTTTTCATGATATTGAATATATTTGACTCTAATTTTGGATCACTAAATGGATGAATTTTGCAATTTTAATATTGTTAATTTTTAATTTGATGTTTGTATCCCCACAAAAAATACTTTATATCTTCTATGATCCTATCAAATTTCAGTTCTAATGGAAATTATATGCGCATCTTAAAGCCTATCAATCCTATTTTTTATTCAAAAATTTCAAAATAACAATTCTTGAAATTTGATCAGTTTTATTACAAATTTTTTTCAACACTTTTGATTTTAAACATCAATGTCATAATAAGCATTGACGCAAATGATAAATTTTCAACATAATTTTTGTCTTATAAATTTTTTATTAAAAAATTAAGCACTAAATTTCCAAAAAAAAATTCAAAACCATTCTACAAACTTCAAATTGCTTTTACTTCTAAAATGCCACCATGGTCTTCACTCTATTCAACGCTCTATACATCCAACAACAACTACCTCAAAGATACAATTGATCAAAAAATTTTAAAATACATGCATTAATCCAAGAATTCACAATTTTCACCACAAAATCAAATTGGAGTTTCTTAATTAATAGAGAAGCCTCATCCGCTTTTGCTTGCCGCTACTAACGGAGTCTCAGTTGATTTTCTTTTCTTTAGCTACTTAGATGTTTCAGTTCACTAAGTTGTGAAAGTCTAAGGTTTGTTTGCATTGGACTTGATGTAAGGGACAATAGCGCCATTGGAATACATAGGGCTCAAGGGAAAGCATTTGAAATAAGTCTCCTTGGAGAATTTTTTTAAAATTGAGATTTCAAGTTGGAGAGTGTGATTAGCTAAACTAGGAACCTAAATTCTTTGAAGTAAAAATTAAACTTGACTCGAATTTAATTTCTTTTTTATGCTTTGGTTATGACCGCGGTGTACTTGTGGATATTTTGGGAGTATTCGATTTGTTAAGAATTGAATGATGGAAAAATCATTGAAGAAATTGCAAACAAATTGGAAAATCTTGCCAAAGAAATTTAACTCCATTACCAGCTCTAACTAGTATATTTATTTCATCTTCAGATGTATCTAACTAGCCACTTCATAAATAATAAAAAACATATATATAGTTATTATAATTTATTTAAATTATTTTTAAATCAATTTATTACTTATTTTAATTATTTATGAGTATTTTAAATTTGAAAAAATAAATTTAGTCCTTAAACTTTAATTTTAAATAATTTTATTAATAAAAATATGTATGATTTTTTTAACTTCTAAAAAATACATATTATATAAACACAAGGTGATTTGATGTTCAATTTATTCATCAAATGTAATATTAAAAGTTTTAGATTTCAAAATTTTATATATTTTTATGTCAAAATTTTTATGAAATAATTATTTATTTTAATTCGAAATAATAAATACGGATTAATTTTTTATAATATTTTTTTATTATTAAAAAATAAAATATTTTTTTAGCAATGCGCATTCAATTTTTCAAGCATCTTTAAACTCATAAAAAAAATGTTGGTTATTCATTGACTTTTTCCAATGAAAGTATGAACATTGACTTTGTCCAATAAAAATTGTACAAAGTCAATGCAGATGCCATAAACAAGAAATAGTCAAAAGAAGTGCTGAGATGTTCTTTTTTACCTCTAACATAGTCAAAAATTATTGATTGTTTGAGTGCATCTTTTGTTCAGATAACTAAAGTTCATCTTACTTACACACTAAGTGTTTAGCAGTCATTACAATGCATGGCAATATAAAAGGATGAAATTTGGGCAATTAAAAGTACTAAAATGGTTCGAGGTCAGTTAAAATTCAGCAATGTCATTAAATTTAATCAATTAACTAAATATCAATAGCATCAAATTTTTTAAATAATAAATCAAAATCATTTATTTGATTCAAAATTGAAAGAGTAAATAAATGGTTTTGTTGTTATTTTGAGTTTGATCATAATGTAGTATTATTTGTCTTTATTTCAAGAAAAATTTGTTAACTTTCAGAAAATTTAATCATAATATATTTGATAACTAAAGTAATATTGCGATATTTAAGGTATATATTGTTGATACATGTCATGTATATTCAATAATCTAAAGTAAATCACATCAATCTTGGCAATAAGTGAAATAGGAAGCTTAATACCTTTCAACCCTTTAGGTTTTTTGTGTTGTTATATACTTCTAGTTTAATAGTTCTTGTGTCCAAGATTGAGATGCATGTTACTATTTTTCTCTATATGATTGATCTGAATTATGAATTTCAATATAAATATTTTAATTGCAAAATATTCTAATGATAAAAAATAATCATCTAAACATGATACTATAAAAGATGATTTTTCTTATCATATGAATTTTAAATAATTATTTATACTAGTTATATTTTTTTGAAAATAAAATATAAATTCTAAATAATAAAATATAGATATATAATTAATTTTTCAAAAAAATTAATAAAAATACCTATGATTATTTAACATTTTCAAACATAAATATTTGAGAATTATTTCATTTGAAAAATGGTAAAACAATTAGTTAAAAAAAATTAGAAAAATTTGTATACTTCATAGGATTTGAAAATATATATCAAAAAAAGATTCATTTTAATTTTTAAATCTATCATTCATTGCTTATCACATTTCAAATATGATATTGCAAGAGCATATTTCTAGATCTAGCATATGTCCTATATTTTATGATATTTTAGAGTTTTAAAAATAAACAGTTTTCTGTTGACATCCTTGCATACAAAGCTTCTCAATTTCAATTCTATGATTTGATTGCTCCTAACACCAGCTCAATATAAGGAAAGTGGGTAGAGTAAAATAACAAAAATTATTATATACGTAATTGTATCCATTTTAGTAGCATGGTGTACTCCCCAAGCATAGAACCATATTGCTTATAAAATGAGGAAAATCCATGATGTTTTCAATATCACTATGATCATTAAAGAAGTAGTATGTTTAAATAAAAAATTTGAAATATAAAATGTGTTATCTATTTAGATTATACCTTGCACATGTATCTTAATAAAAACATAGGTTAAAAATGAATTTTATCATAAATTAATGCATTTTTAAAGTTGAAACTATTAAATATCAATAGAGTTACAAAGGGTTTCAATTATAGATTTACTCCGACTAATGGTATTTTATAACATTCATTTTAATGTTAGAACTCGTGACATAAAAGTAATGCTGAATAAGTACAAATTTATAAGGCTTTTATAAGACAAAGTTATATATTTATGAAAATTAGCAGTAAACGTATGAAACATGGGGACTAAGTTTCGTTTTTCTCAAGTCTGAAATTCAGAATTGAAAAATTTTGCAATTTTATTTATCTTCTTAAGAATTGCAGATATTTTAAACGGGAGATTGCATAATTAGTGGAAAAACGATGAAACTGGTGGATTTCAGAATGCCTCACGCTGACCTCAGACTCCATCATGTGTGCGCAAGAGAGCCCTAACTCGCAACATGGGGATCCTGACCAACAAGTCAAATCAAGGAACGGTAGGTCAGACCTACAATCATAGAATGGTTAACTCCATATTTTGGGAATAGAACGAAGATATTCAGGTGACGTTGAGCAAAGACCCAGTCGATATGCTCTGATCCTTACGCCGGGAAACAATTCTTCCACGTACACTCGTAATTACATTGGGTTACACTGATTAGGAATCCCATAAATTTGATATTAATTGGGTTTCAACATAGACCCATCAAATCCGGACGAAAATTCAGCAATTCTCAGTGAACCCATTCATTTTCCCATCATTTAATTTCCGCTCAATTGAACAGGTCCATAATAAATTTTATACATATATCCATGAAAAAAAAATCTTATTATTATATTCAAAAAATGAGAGAAATAATATTCTATCTCCAAATGTGGATAATGACCAAAAATGTTAAGAGAATGACATATAACCCATATTCATATGGTGCATTTTCAGATCCCGTAACTGTTTCTCCCGTTTCCCGTAAAATATTTTATGGTATTTCCGTGAAAGTTATGGGTAAGTTATGAACCCCTAGTAATTTGGATCTAATTTTAAACACTAATTTGGAGGGGTCCCCATTAGTAACGAAGGAGTTTTAGATAACCCACATTGACTAGAGTGGGTGCACCTACATGAAATATAAATCTGGACGGAATCGATTCTAACTGAAGTATTGGATCTTTGGTGATTTCTGAACCCCTATTTAGTGTACAAAAATATTTGTCAACCGTAGATTATTTTAACCCTCAATTAGTGTATATGGGTATCGGAAGTATACTTTATTTAAATTAGTGTGTCACACCAATTTAACATATACACTAATTATAATTACGAGTGTACTTTATGTTCTCATAAGTTATTACGGTGTCCAACCATTGTGGAACAATGATTAAAATCAGCCAACCATACAATACATAGATGGCGTCAGAGTTTTTAACGAGAGTCCTAAATGAAATTACGAGTACAATATTAAAATTGCATGAATAAAAATTGATATTATATGAAATAATATAAAAATAAATAACTAAAACAATCCAAGTGAAAGAATATTAAAATTAATGCATGTGTATGTGGCAAATTCATTTTGATATTTGCTCTTTGATTGATACTGGTGTTGGTATGAAGAATTGACGATATTTAAATTTTGATATTTTGGAGTAATGAGCTATTTTTCCTTACTGAATTCTAACCAAGTTGATTTTGAAGATACAAATGAAAGGAGATAAGGCAGCAAGAAGTTCACTCATTCAACGGTTGAGGTATTTTATAATCCATTGGAGTGAAGATACATATTGAAAAGTTATGAACGATAGTTATACAAATATAATTTATATTTATAATGCATCACAAGTGTATTTTGATTTTTTTAATGGTTAACCTAACAAGTACATGAGTGTATAAAAATTTGCACGTAGTATTAGATATATAGATATATATATATTATTTATACATGTTCTGTTTTAATCTTATTAGTTATGATATATTTTGACACGCATATAAGTGATGTGTTTAGGATTAGAATTCATTACAAAAAATATACATTTTTATTGTAGGCATATAACTAGCTGAGGTATTTACTTTTGGCATTTATGAGATAATCACAAATGGGATATGAGATAGATGATTTTAATCAGGGTTGAAACAAGGCCTTTTCATAAGGAATGTGATTGTATGGACCTAATAATCTCCTAAATTCATGCTTTTGATAAATATGCTTCCAGTTATATTCATCAAAAATATTAACCTAGAGGACTAGGAATCAAGCAACTACAAAACTTTTATATTAAGTTGTATGAAATTGAAATAAAACAGATTATTTACCAAGATATTAAATCTTTTCCTAAACTGAATACACTAACACACCACAAGCAATTTTGTAATGAGTCTATACTACACTATTTGCATTTGGAATTTTAAAATCATCAAAAAAAAATTAGTCTCTACTACACTAACATACACTAATTAGAGAATCTACACTAAAATCCTAATCTCAATTGGTCCCTACTAATTTTTCAAATATTTTCATCTCTTAATTATTGTATACTAAACTAGTTTGGACTAACTCTATTAATCCAAACTATATACATAAATTATGGAATTATCTGTAAACTGTCATAATTCCTACCGGAACCAAGCCAAAATTACTATTATTATCATGAAGCAATATTAGACTGCACTGCACGTTGCAGAATGAACCGATCGTGAATGTCAAGTTTTGGTGATTGTCATAAGAATCAATGTTACATCATGTTTAGCATAATGCAATGATTTGATACAATATATTGTCCTTTATATTATATAGATATTAGTGGATATGATATTTCCATGATATAATAATATAAAAAATAATAAAAATTTATTGAAGATTGAAATTTAATAAATGAAGACAATTCACACTTGATGATTATACTAAACTATAGTGACAAAGTCAACAAGTCATTGAAACCTCTATGAACAGAATAAAAATCCGTCGTTAATTGTTTTGTAAGAACAAATATAATATAAAAACCAGTTTAGAAACATTCACATACGGGTGTCATCTTCAATAAATTTTTTGATATGATTGGTTGAATTGAAGATCAACCACCTATTTGTACTTGGTTCCAATAATTCATATGGTTATCTAGGTAACATTAATTTAATACCATCATTTTTATCGAAAGAATTGAAAGATAATAAATCTAATAAAACACTAAATATGTATCCATGTCACAAATGATTAAGGTTAATAAATTTCCACTCTGAGAAGAGAAGTGGAAATCCGACTCTGCAGTTTAATTAAATTTAAATGTAACAAAAATATATCAATTGATTCCTCAATGAGAACTTACATCTTGTACCTAGAAAACGAATCGAGAGGGGAGTTACTAAAACTATACGACTTCAGATACATGCAACAGGGTGATAATTCGAAGGTAGATGAACCAATGATACGCTAAGCGAACACTTTGGGAGCTACAACAGATGTACTCTTAGAGAGAGCGTGCTTCATATAACAAAAAGTGATTCCGAACCAATACATCAAAGCGTCATCACTTTAAGTATAATACACGCCATCTTGGCTTTAAAGCACCATTGCCTCACCTTTCTCGGAGTTCTCCTCTTCATATGATTCATTACAAGGAAACAGATCGATCGTTTAGGAGGGAATCAAGAGAGAAAGCTTGACAACCAACTGGACGCGCCGAACTCATACTGTAAGCCGTGCGAAACTTCTCTTCGATCAAAAGCCACTGGGTGCAGAAACCGGGCCTTTGCCTTCCGTCCAAGAGGTAAACCCCACCACACTTAACTATTTCCGTCTCGGAGCTACGATAAGGTAATACATCCCGGTTTAATATCTTCCTTTGAGATTTTCGTCGAGGGTTTGATTCATCATTTCCAACTAGTCAAAAAATTACCAAATTAAGATCTCAAGCCTCATGCTGCTTTGGTCTTCGGAAGATAAAAAAAATCGCGGTTGCTAAAATGACGAGCACGTCTAGCACTAAGAAACCCACAACGTCGAAAACAAACTTTGGTGCGAAGATACCCCAGACCTAGAGAAGAAGAAACAAAAGGATTACGTCAGTCAGGAAAAATTGCTTGGTTATTACAAGGAACACTCACAGAACAGCAACAAGCAGCAGCCAGCATGAACTCATCCCAGCAACGAGGTGAAAGGATACCATCAAATGACGTCTTTGTATGCAAACGCTGGCCGTCGTAATCACTGCAATTATAGCCTGAAGAGTACCAAACCATAAGTAGCCCTGCGTAATATTATATTTCACGTTAAAATGAGTCCCACGGATATTCCACTGTGAAGACATGCACAGAAACATTATAACTTGCAAGAACGTCCAAGACGTAGGAATGGGCTCTATCCATCTCGCAGACATGCTACCTCGACCTAAGTTGATACTAAGACCTGATATCTTACAGTCTAAGAATGACCACAACTTGCTGGTACACACTTACCTTCGTAACTTCCAAAATAACCATCCTCTCATCGTCTCGCCCGTGAGATCGAAAGAGGTTATGACCACACAAAATTATAACTGGAAGTCCGAAGACAGGAAGCACATGAGATGCTCCGAACGTCTCAACTGCAAGAAGTATACCCTGCTGGTAAAAGCCGAAGTCGTCGAACCTGGACCAGCACATATTATATGGGAATTGTTAGATGGAAAATTGAAACAATGCTTGAAAAATTTTATGAAAACAAGCGCACCTGTAAACAATTAGCACAAAAATATTTAACGGTACGGGAGATGGACAATCCACTTACCCGATGAATGCGGCGGAAAAGTGGAGACCGTCAAATGCACAGCTGGGAAAACACAAGACTCCACTCCTTAGACAAATGAAGACACGAAGCTACTGATTAGATTGATCAACGGAAGAAGACTCGAGCAGTTTTAGATATCCAAACACTGACGAGCAAACAAACCTGTGGCCTGTTGAAAAGAAAAGCTGTGAGGCGACCAAACTCCAGTCAGCGGTTGCTCCAAATGACGGAACTATTTTGTCAACCCTTTTTCTCTCGTCATCAGCACCGCTCAATTCAGTCGATCCGCTTGTGGTTGTGACAGCTTGAAGCTCCAAAAAACACCACACTGACAACGACAACGGCAGATATGGACATATGATCAAGAAGAAACTGATGATACATGGATACGCTGGCTTCAGGAGCCGACATTCTCGTCAGTTAGTCTTCACGTATCAAACACCGGCTACTAACTGTAAACATGAGGCCTGCACTGTTGTCTGATGTCTGCTCCCTACTTTATACAGAATACCAAAAAAACGTTGTCATTGTGTGGTCAGTAACGAAGTCTCGTATTCAGTATATACCTTCTAGGATAGCCAGCATTGCTATCAACGGCCCCCTTCTTCCCATCAGGAGTATAATTGTTCCACTGCATCCAGCTGCAACACTGGCCCCAGTTTTTATTAAGAGATTTGCTGAAGCAGCAACTTCGAGTCCCGGTCTTGCCCAGCTGTAAATAACTGCTGTGATAGTGGCTAAGACGACTATAACAGAGATCATATAGATAGTACGAGGGATGTCCAAACGCACAAATCTCATCATATCGTCGTGCATCGTTATGGGCTCGCTGTTTGTTAGATCCATGATGATCCAGTAAACACCGATTAAAAAGTAGCTGATGGATACTCCGCTACGTACAGTCTTCCACAATCTTCCAGCACAATGGTGAGATTTCCCTAATCTCCACCTTATTATCCATGTAACCACAAGGAGGGGAAGTAATACGGTAGTACAGGTCAGGATCACTTGTAGAGGTAAATATCTGCTTGCGAAAGTTGAGTACAAGAACCCTGGACTGTCGACGGCTTTGATCCCCTTGAAAAGAGCTAGAGTTTGTACCCTGGGGACCGCCCAGACGAGTGCCATAAAACAAAGAGCCTGCGAGAGTATTCGTTTGTCAGACTTGTAAATGAGCAGAGCTATCTACGACATTATTGTTCTATCATTCCTTCCCAAAGACCATTTTGAAATTTTCCCCAAAAAAAACCGCTCCTCTATGGTCCAGGGTCCATGGTCTTGAGGCTATGACAGGCAATACTAATGAGTACAGTTTCTATCTCGTCTTACTGTCCTGCCCATTTTATACTGAAAGATGGCTTTTGATAAACATGGAGAATTAAATGAATGCCGCACCTGCCGATTACAGTAGACACCAAGACTACGCTAGAACAAATTCTTTTGAAGGTAATAAGGAATAGACTAGCAGTTCAGCTTCACCTGGACAATTTTTGAACGTGCCTTAACAGAATATCTTAAGTAAACAATGCTTGACGAGGCCATCAAATAATTGATCACAAATCCTTCTGCCACTGTTCAGATAACAAAAAAGGTCAGAAGTATAACATCCTTAATTTGCGCTTCGCAAGCGACAATCACCCAACTGCAGTTGAAACACGAGATGAAATGCTTACCGATATAGCTGTTCGAAAATAAGCTGAAAGCATGGAGCATCACAAAGACAGTAGCCGCTACACTTCTAAGATCAACCTCCATGTCCCAGGACCACTTTCTTTGATCAGATGTCTGTTCGTTGGCTAAGGTTCTATAGTTTTTCTCAGAAAAAGACCTGGGAGACGATGTGATATATGCTATAACTGATGCTGCTACAGTAACACAGAGAATCACTATGCTAAGATTGTCTCGTATATATGTCACAACGGGCTGCAAGGGTGTTCTCGTCAGAAGCGGGTGCAGAACAACCAGCATAATTATAGGATAACTTGAACCTATGCTGTTTATAAGTAACGGCTTAGTGGGAAACAGCCCTGCCTCCCACCTCTGTTTACCACTTTGAGAAAGTCGACGTAGTGCAGCAGCTCGAATAACGACAGATGTAATTAAGAATGATAATCCAACAACCATCCACTCAATGCCAAATTGTGTCCACTGAGATCTCGCTAGAGAAGCTGCAGCTTTCAAGTACTCTCTATAAGCTTCAACTTGCTTCTGAACTTCGTCTACGATTCTTTGTCTCGTCGCTTTTCTACTTGTTTCATCGGTCGTGGATGCCAAACTACAAAAGAGGTCTCTTTCTGTAGTGTTGATATTTTGTCCTATAGAGTACAAGTCTTCCAATTGCGCTAGATCCTGTGGAGGAAACCCAGTTATGGCAACTGCAGAGTATGCCTCAAAGTATCTTTTCACCTATTCCAAACACAGAAACTGTCAGTTCTATATCCAAACAGAAAGGATTTAATTATATCCAGAGAATCTGCAAGCTAGTAATGTAATGAATCATGCACCCGGTATATGCTGGAAGTTCGAGAGCTGGGACCGATTGATCACCTGCCAGCTGTTTATACACAGCACTTCTTTATAATGTTCCATCGAAGTAAAAGTGGCCTGTGACCATTCTGCATCACCTTCCACGTTTGTAACAGTGGAGACTGCATCTCTAGCGACAAGATCGAACAACTCTGCATTCACTTGTCCCACACTACACGAGGAAAGTTACTGATGGTACTTTCAGGGTGATGACCATCGACATTAGTGAGAACACTTATATACCCTGAAACAACTGTGAGAAGGTCCTAGAGAACAAGGCTTAATAAATGGAAACAATACTTTGTTTGGCTTTTATTTCATAAGTAGAGTTATACCTTCCAAATGGAAATGGTACACCGAGAAATGATGACATGCTTGCCGAAAAGTCCAACTGTACAATGCGCGAGAGATAATTTTTCAGATCAAACTGTCCACGCACCACGTATTCCACGTTGCACTATCAAAATATCAAAACGGTTAAGCCAGAGTAATAACCTGGGGAATTGAGCTGATGCAACCAATAACTGGATCTTCCTGCACATCAAACATCATTTTGCCCGGGGATGGATTTGTCAAGGCTGGTGCACAAAGAACCGGAATGCATTGACAAAGAAACGTCACGTGTGTCCACCGTTAACATGATATGAAAACTTAGTGACTAAAGCTAACGACTCATTTCTCTAATTAAGCACACTGGATGAAAAAGCTGCGTTTGAGCCTTTGTTGTGACATTTACTTACAACTTCACATGATGATTTAAGCGAATTAGTAAAAGAAGACCTCGAATTGTGATGTGTACTTAGAGCAAAAAGTGCCGTCTCCACCTGCAAGACTCTAAGAACGCAGGAGTCAGTACTACTAACCTATCAACGGATAATCCTGACAAAGTAGGTTTCACTAGGTAATTGAAATTAGGCATGATCTGGTGCGTATTGGAATTCAGTTCCGTGATGTCAAGACAACATTCATTGCATAAACAGATATCCAGTTTGAGGCATTATTCCTGACGATCCTTTTAAAGATACGGCAAAAAGGACCGGCAACATTACCTCTTCGGGTGTTCCTCCTCCATGATCTCCGTTCAAAGTTTGGCCATGGTCTCCCATTACAATGAGTAAGGTATCTTCGAGCAATCCACCAGGCTCTGACATGTTTTTCAGCAATGTGACCACATTCTGCACGGCAGTATCATGGTTCTTGATATCTGGAAAGTATCTTGGAGCAAGCTACGAAGTAAGCATCCTTATGCATGCTTCTAAGATATTGCAAACAGACTGATCTACATGAGTTACTCTCCTTAATTATTTACATAGTTATTACATAGTTATTACATAGTTACGTTTCATCCTCACGTGCTTCTCACTTAACACGAACTGCAGATACACGTTATTTATACCTCAATGACGTCATTGTACTGCTGCAGCTTTTCCACCATAAGAGGGGACTCTACACCAAAGATGTGACCTACATGATCCTGTTGTACAGAGCAAAACTACGTAACCTTCAGGACAGAACTGAGCACTGCAAAGACGGATGAGACTGTCTACTTCGACGACCAAAGTAAAAGAGGCTGCATTCTACACAAGGTCGAAGTTCTTCCGAGAGACAACATACAAATACTTTGAAATCTAGAGACGGAGCTGTGGTGCAAACAACATCTTCACACTGCATCCTCAAGACTGGTATGCGCCACACGATCCTACTCCCATAACCCATAACTCAAATTAAACCAATTGGAAATAACAGCTAAAACGAAAACAGTGTCGAGAGAATGTATGCAATTTTATGACGAGATTGAGGCTAGTTAGGCATCATGCCTGGTATATAGGAAAGTACCACGCCAAGAAAGTGTCCAATCAACACATCCCAATCATTTCGATGCAGAGCAGGAAAGAGCTCACGAACTACGCCATCGTCGACCTGGAGACGCAGTACAGTTTACTTCTAAGAGATAACTATATGCTTGTCCATGCGTTTGATTAAAGATTCTACGTTGTCCTTCATAGACTACAAATACAACTATCAGTACGTTAGTATTGGCAATTGCAGATTACAGTCGAGGTTGCACGTACAGTATGAAGGTCCTTGACATTGAGTGATGGAAAAGGATAAGCCATGGAGAACTGAGTTGGAAAGAGCTGCATCCAAGTATCATCCCCCATCATCACAACCCTCTTTCCCGTTCTCTGTAGCTGCAATGAGAGAAAAAAGATACATAATAAATGACAGGCGCGCAGTTTCAACTGTCTTTCTCTACACACGTAACACTATGGCTCCGTTGGTGTCACATAACCTATACACTGGAAAAATCTAGCAAGCCTTTATAACCCGATCACATTCGGAAGACTGGCTACAAATACAGTGTCTGCAAGGAGAAACAGACGACCTTTCGCAAAAGTAAGAATGCAGGTGGTGAGCATCCCAACCTGTGATATCAAGTTGTCTTCAGCGATGGCTGGAGCACCAAAACTGTGGCCAATATCAATAAATGTTGGTAGACCACCCGTTGTTATACCCTGCAGAAGTGACATGCATTCACCCAGCTCACCAAGGTCAAGGATATGCAAAAGGCGATCTTCAATAGTTAACTATACTAATTGTCTGATGAACTAACTGATGTAAGGAATAATCCTTCTATAATTTGAACAACTTAGAATGATAAAAATGTATGGAAAAGATGATGATTGGATTCACCTTCAGCCTTTGTAGAGTTGTAGTGGGTGGATCAGCGATAAACTTGAAGATGCGAGCGGTGGAATCTTGCTCTTCAACTAAACGCTGTAATATCGAAAGCTTATCCATCCATGGCTTTGGCTCTGCAGATTAGTGAGATACGAAAATCTTTGCCGGCTCATTTTCCAGTTACTGAAATGTACACTCCCGTTCAAGATAATCTTAAGCATGAATACTGACTAAGAAACGTCCCCGCTTCTTCTTCACTTGTGTCTGATAACAACTGTGCGACACCTTAAAGTAGGAAATATTTTTAAACTCTCTTATTACCTCCATTGAAGTTCCTACTGTGTGCAACGAAGTCGAATCTGCACAAGAAGAGTGTGGGCAGATCAATTTTCCAGCATCAAACATCCTGAAGGGATTGAGGCAGTATAACGTGGTCACCAAATGAAAGTGTGACCACTGGCAAAGCATGAGGGCACACAAGTGCCTCATTCCCGGGGATATTATTTCCTATGTCGCTGTCACGTCGGAAACAGTCAGCAGGAAGTTGACCATATCCAGAGATATGGTGACGGCGAGCAAATTCTCCAGCTTCCACATATGCATCGTACTTTTCACACCTTGGATGGCTAGAATGCTTACTAATCTCCTTCGTCCAAATCTCCGCTATCCATCAGGGAATTCGTATGGGCTGAACCAACTCAAAACTGAACCTACAATGTACATCCAGAAGCTATTACATCCTTCGGCAAAATTACATCTCTGGCGAAATGAAGGATACGCGCACCTCAAAGCGTCAATGATGAGGATAACAGCCTTCTTAATTGCCGGCCGTGTCCAACATCCCTCATTGAAGTCATTGACTTGCTTCGAAGTTCCCGCTGCTACATTCTTCGCTCCTTCATCTAAACCATGTGTGCGTTGGGAATCGATGACCAATGCAGAGGTCGGTCGATCGTCCGTCAAATCTACTCCCTGTTGTTCCTCGGTATCGCACTTGAATGATTGCTCGAAGCAAGAGGAACAATTCGAAACGTCCGAACACTCACTAAATACAGAGAGCTCGGTCCTTGTAAGGAGGAACCCACGGGTAAAGAAGAAAATCGCAACGCCATCGAGGATGAGCAGATAAACAAAAAGGCAAAGGGAGCGCTGGCCCAAGGAGAGAGTCATGAAGTGCCGACTTTTAAAAGTTCAACCACACCTTTCGCTTGGCCGAAAGAGCATCTAAAGCGCACCTCGTCGAACGATAACAAAATTTTCCAATTCAGCTTTCCTATCTATTTCACGATTGTCAATGTCTCTGGATATTACTTTCCTGGCGCATAAAGGAAGTCAACTTGATCTGCCATCATCCAAGGAATCGGCATATGGTAGAAGAATATTAAAAGACGGCCTACTCTGATAATTCTCGGAAACAGGGCCACAGAAAGTTCTCTTGCCAGCTCCACAAACCGAACGATGGCAAAATCTCAACGTCGTCCTCCAGGAGAAAATTCCCCGCCAGACACAACACGATATTGCGCCTCTCGTCGGCGATCCTCCTCCTTCGATCGCTCGCTCGCTCGCTCGCAGCCTAGTCACGGAAAGCAAGTCAGCAGAAGGCGTACGTCTGGGAAAAGCGGAGCGTGTCGGAGAGAAACCCTCGGAACATGAAAACGGCACGGAGTCAAGACACGCACAGCCTTTTTGCTGAGGGGTTTGGATTCATGCGATTCGCGCCTGGAGTAGACAGAGAGCCAAGTATCGAAGGATCTCCGCGTCTGCTTGAATCGACGAATTTGATCCGCTCTTCTTCCTCTCTCCTCTTTCTCTTCGACGGATCATTGTCGCCCTCTGCAACTCTTTTGACCGGCCGGGTTTAGGACGCAGCCTCCGCAAACACTCTGCCAGTTTAGCGCCACTTCCTGCATGCGCACAAATCTGGTGCATACGCCGGCGAAAGATGGCGGTGAGACTAAAGTGGAGGGCTTCTTAGCTGTGGTTGATGCCCGCACCCCGTTTTCTCCACCAGGCAATGCACGTCACCCGACGCTTTTGGCTGATAATTATGCAAGTTCTGCTGCACTTATGCTCAGCTTTTGGGAGTTCTTTGAGAAAGGGAAGATCTCCTGGCAGGAACGAACAAAGGAATGAAGATATGTCGGAAGTACAGAAAATGTGAGGCCAACTTGGGGGTGCAATGTCGATAAATTGGACCGGAGAGATGGATGATGCAACTTCTCGAGGTGTCATCTTTACCTTCGGAGGCACCGACCTCGCTCGTCTGTCATTTTCTCCAGCGCTCATGTTCGGGTTTCCGAGTCATACTGCTTGACAGTGGTACTGAAGGGTGGCACTCTGCAGCACTTAAAGCCTTCTTGAAATATTATTTTCGAAATTATCGCTACACATTTATTCGGGAATCAGTTGCGGATTTTCCTTTCGGTGACATCGTGCGAGCTGTCTCCATGAGTTTTTCGGACGCATCGAGCACTCTTACTATAGTGAGCTCTCTGTACCTGGCATCGGGATTCGAATCGGTTCGTGAAGCCAATCAGGAGATCGAGAAATTGCGCATATCCATGGTAGTGCGCTCACTTCTGTCCCTCGTAGTGCACAACGTTTGCAGAAGCTTTTTGGTAAAATGGCTACGTAAACACCAAATGTTTTGCATCAATGGGGGCTGATAAAATTCCTGGATTTGACTGTTGACAGGAGCCATGGGAAGAACGAGCACTCAAGTCCTGCCTGCCAGCTCAAGGGAGCGACAAATTCATTCTGATCACCGGAGCAGCAGGATTCATAGGAACTCATGTGGCCCTAGCGCTCAGGAGAAGAGGTGACGGGGTTGTGGGTCTGGACAACTTCAACAACTACTACGATCCCTCGCTCAAAAGGGCACGCCGGGCTCTTCTGGAGAAGGAAGGAGTGTACGTAATAGAAGGCGACCTGAATGATGCTCGGCTGCTGGAAAACCTCTTCAAGATTATCCCCTTCACCCATGTCATGCACTTGGCGGCTCAGGCCGGCGTGCGCTACGCCTTGGAGAACCCACATTCTTACGTGCACAGCAACATTTCCGGGCTGATCACTCTTCTGCAGGTGTGCGTGAAGGCGAACCCCCAACCTGCTCTAGTATGGGCGTCCTCCAGCTCCGTCTACGGTCTGAACACCAAAGTTCCCTTCTCGGAAAGCGACCGAACGGATCAACCCGCGAGCCTCTACGCCGCCACCAAGAAAGCTGGAGAGGAGTTCATGCACACTTACAACCACATCTACGGCCTCTCCATCACCGGGTTGAGATTCTTCACCGTCTACGGCCCCTGGGGCCGTCCAGACATGGCTTATTTTTCCTTCACTCGGGACATTCTTTCAGACAAGCAGATAACAGTGTTTAAGGGTCCAGAAAATACTGATCTTGCTCGAGACTTCACCTACATAGATGATGTTGTCCAGGGATGCGTGGCCTCTCTGGACACAGCCCAGCCCAGCACAGGCAGCGGCGGTAAGAAGAGGGGGCCGGCCCAATTACGAACTTTCAATCTGGGAAACACCACTCCCGTCACCGTGTCCAGCTTGGTGAGCACTCTCGAGAACCTCCTCGGTAAGGAAGCCAACAAAAAGTACATCCAGATGCCCCAGAATGGAGATGTGCCCTTCACCCATGCCGATGTGTCCTTAGCCAAAGCTGAACTGGGATACAGTCCCACCACCGATCTCTTCTCCGGGTTGAAGAGATTCGTCGGCTGGTACTTGAATTACTACAAGAAAGAAACGTGATCGGTCCGTGTCATATACGAGCTCGTCGTACGACCCTTAGCTTGAATCCCGAGCTAGAAGATAATCTCTTTAGTTTGTGACCACAATGACGCATGTGTTCAAATGGTCCAGTGCTCGGGAATATTCCTACAGTTAGGCCAGCTAGAGTGAAGGGGTCCTTACGTAGAAATACTCATTCATTTGTGTTCCCATGCTCAGAATCATTCTTGTTGTGCGGCTGGAGTGAAGATTCCCTTTCAATAGAAAATACCCAATTCATTTGAAGAGCAAGAAGAACGCATAGCAGCATCGGTCCTTTGTATCGACACCTCTACTGCCGCTCCAGATGAAAAAACTAGATTTGCTTGTCAACAAGGGCAAGGCAATAAAAAAACTCGAGGACTTCTAAATGTAAGCATCTGAAGCCGTGTTCAAATCTCAGCCCGACTACTATTTGCCCGCTATTATGACAATGAGGTGCAGAACTTTGACTCGTGTAAAGGACAAACCATTCATTCTACGCGAATTTAAGCCCGGATTTGTTCTTGGCACGAATGAAACTCCTGGACGTCGTAGTGTTTCCGGTTCTGGTTTATGCTTGGCCCTGACTCGTGCGTGACTCGAGAGCGGTGAGTGGTTGAGTCCCTTGAGATTCCATTCTTGGTATCGCATGATGAACTTCTGTCAGGCTTTTGAACGAAACGATTCCTCTTCTGTGACGCATCTGCCGTAGAGTTCTAGTTGACGGAGTGACAACAATACCGTACACATCTTTTGTGCAAAAGGCATGCTGCTTACTCGAATATAAGTTCCGCAAACGTCGCCATAAGCATTGGTCGCGGAAGACTGAACGCTAATTTGCCAAGAGACCAGGCTGATCAGCAATGCAAATCAGATCATGGTGGGAGTGAGAGGTCAGAATAGATGAAGAATCAAAGAAGGTCAAAACTCGCGACCGAACAAAATCGAAGAACTAGACGTCCTCAATAAAAAGAATTGCGAGTATGATTATATATATGCTAAACAAAATATTATAAGTGATATCTTCTTGTATAAAAATAGTAAGAGAATCAAAGCATTCGCAAAGTTTGATTCGTCATTTGGGATAAAACAATTTGCTTCGTGTAGAATGCACCACTATTAAAGTGTTGTTCCATTCTGCTGATAAGAACCTGTCATCTACACTCACAAATTTCAAAATTGTAAACTAATATTACTTCAGCTATCAACCAATCCAGTCTATCCAATCTCAGAAACTCGGTGTAACTCTAGGATTGTCATCAGCCACTCCAACATATCCAAGCGTTGTGAAAGTACTAAATAGGATTTTGTCACATTTATCCTGATTAATACTTTCCCCAAGGTTTTTGGGAGACCACGAGTTCTTTTTGAATATAGTACTTTAGACAACGACTCTATACTGTCTCACGTCGTGCATGAGCTCCAGTGATAGAAGCTAATATAGCCATGATAGTTGATGTTTGTTCAACACACCCTAGAGGAGCTGTGCCGTGTTGCATGCATGAGAAGAAAAAGATTAATGGCCTTGTGTAACCCAGGGTAGGTGACGAAGTCCCCTGTTCTTGATGAACTCCGAAGGTTTCACCCCTCCAAGTGATCAAGGGACCCGATAGTTCACTAGTTTGCTTCTTCATTTTTTCCCTCCTCTCCCTAGTACTCACAAGATCTGAAACCCTGCCACACGGCTTCCACGTAGGAGATTTAATAGTTATTACCAGATCTGCCATATTGCATGTGGGAATTGGTAGAGTAGGGTGAGTTATCTCAAAAGTGACTAGCCCTCTCCTTTTCTTTTCGCCCTCATGTCGGGTTCTTTCTCAGGGTCTCGTTTGCTGTCGTCATCCTTGCGGTGTTCTATTCCATGCGTTGCTATTTCTGTCTCTTGACCCGCGTAACTGTCAAGAACTCCGATCCAGTGACATATCTTTCTGCAAGGCTCCGGGGTTATCGACACCGTCTACAATGCGTTGTGTAGAGTAGATTGAGGTCTTAGTTCCCATTGCCATTGCACTTCGCAATTACTTAGAATTCTTTCGTCCAGCTGAAGGTGTTAAGTTACTGAGTTACCATATTGATCGCACTCAGTGTTCGACCGGCGGAGAGCAACTGCATCATGATCCACCACGTCTAGGAAATTTAAATGGCGCGAAATGACTCTGAGTACTCGGCCTTCCGCCATCCTTGGTAGATTGGATTCCACAGCAATTTGAAGCTAAGGTGAACATTGTTAGGAAGTCTTTCTATGCTTACTCGTAGTTTTCATTGGGTATAATAATTCGTCATCATTTTCTCTTGTGCATCTTTTCAGACTTGTTCCTTTCATCGGAACTTCAAGTTTTGGAAATCAAACAAAGCATGTGTTGTCAGGTTACAGCGTGGAACTCTACCCTATCTCAATGAACGTAATGCTGAAAGCAACTTGAACTCTCCGTGTCACAAACAATCCTGAGCCCCGCTACGGAAGCGTCAAAGCATCAAAAATGTTCCTGCAATGTTTGTCACTGCAATGTCTGCCCTCTCATTACTCGGACAGGTTCATCCTCTTACCAGTTTGAGAAGCCGAGAGTGTTCAACTACTCTACTCTGTACACGAACTTAACAATGGATATGCTCATGTTCGATATGTAGGTTGAGTCTCCAAACCTGACTTCTTCTGCGGTCAGACATTCCTGTTGTGCAGTCATTTAGTCATGCTATACACCAACCTCTCAGATCTAACAGCAATAAACTCACCGTAATTTCCTATCGTGGTCACAAGACTTTTAAAGAAATCGCAAATTCTTCACAGAGTTCCCTCTCGATGACTATGTACAACTTTACATAAAAGCCAGAGATTATCACCCTCCTGCACAACAGCGTAAACAGAGTAGTCAAGAAGCTTCGACCATATGTAGATGAGACACTAAAGGCCACTGTACGTATGCAAATGATAAATGGCGAAAAGACAGTGAGCTCACCCGTTGAAACTTCGTGGCCCACAGCACATTCTCAATAGCTTTGTCAGTAGTAAGCCGTTCTGCCCAAAATCCTCGTTGTTGCATTCATACCAGGTGCGTCCAGATATGTATTTGGATCCGTTTCCAAACCATAATCCATCAACGGCCTGTTCTCCAGATCCTCATCATGTTGAACAACAAATTCAGGCACTTCAACTTGACCCTTCTTCACGTGATCCACCAGAAACTCTACACGGCTGATGTACACCACCTTTTGATAGAATCTGCCAACCAAGCAAATGTTCTTTCAATTCATCTGTGTAAATGTAGCTGAAAGGAAACACATTCTTGCGTCCTCCATCCGCGAAAGGTCTGAAGCTTAGGCCTCTGAAAAAGTTACACTGCGGTAACACCTCTATTCTCTCGCTTGCATTTGAAGCAAGAATCTAATATTTCAACCATCCAATCTCTCAGAACTGAAATGTAAGCGAAGCAGAAGAACTATATGTATCGAGGAGGAGCAACAGGGTTGCTTATTTACTGAGGAAAGCGAGTATGAAAACAGTTTCCAGTGATTGGCCTTCATCAAGGAAATCTTGTATCCTCATATGAAGAAAGTCTTAGTATTTTCTTAGCGGAGACAATCTTGGGACATATGAGTGTAAAGAAAAGAGTGATGTGTAAAGACAACCACCGTGTCTTGAAAATGAAGATCAGATACGGTGATTGAGCTATAATTTACCGTTACTTCTGCTGCTTCTACGAGGTGGACATAATATAATGTAGCTTGAAGGTAGAAAGCCCTCACCCCTCACTCAAGAAAAAGCGTCCCACAGTGGCAAGCAGAAGTCTTGACTTCAAACCAGGATGCACAACGTAAATTGCGGCGAGCTGCTGTCGCAAAGCCTGTGACAGACTTTCATATATTTGCCTCATATACAGCATCCCTGGAGAATTCTCTGCACGATCCACTTTTGAATGGAAGTAGACGATGCTGAACTTATCATCTTTTATCTCGTTCGCCAGTTTGTTTGTGATATAGATCTTCAGCCTCTCGCGATCAATAGCCGTTGCTGTAAGTGACAACTATGTAATGAGACTCAAGGTTTAAAATAACACCCAGTATAACAATCAAATTATTTACCATTTTCCTAGTCAAAGATCAAATATGTATCTCACCAAAACATTGTAGTGACCTGCACTTAGGTCAAACACTAAACGATGACAGAGGGATTACAACGTATTCATGAAAGCCGACTTCAGTCTTTTGGATGAGAAGTCATTGATTAACTAAAGTAAACATAAAACCTGAAGTCGACGGAAAGCTTCGAGTCATGCGCAGAGCCAAGTCTACGGAACTGCCGGTGCGGGAAACGTAACGATCAATTGCAAACAGCTAGACAAAAGTAAAAGCAACCTTGCTTACAACTACAATTCTAGATGTAATTTAAAGACTAACCAGGTAGATATTTTCCGACGATCCGAACAACTCTCCTCCCCTGCCGGTCTATGCCTTCTAGCCTCAGAACTTGGAGTTCCTCAAGATCTGAAAAATCCTCATTGGCGTATCTGAATGCAGAGTTTGCTGCCTGGGCCTGCTCCATTTGTGCTTTTGGACTGTCGTCTTTGAAGCTGAAATATGAGGAGTCCACCACTAAATCCGAGGAGAGCACAAAAAGACTCGACTCACTTTCGGGCTCAGATTGGACAGATTGAGAATCCTCGACTTTGCCCATTTCTCTATCCCTCTCTCTTCTGAATCTACGGGCTCAAGGGAAGGCCGCAACGTTTTGCTCCAATCTACTTACCTGCCACCCTCCACCACAGAAAGCCCCAAGGCACCCAGGGAACATGGGAGATGGGCGCAAATCTCCCACCGCTTTCCCTCTTCTTTCGTATCAGGCCTAGAATTCTGGGATTTTAAAACTGAAACCTCTTCGGAACATTCGAACAAACGAAGCAACCTTTGACCAAGTTCCATCCATCAATACGAATCCACTTCACCAATGGAACCGAACCCTAATTGGACTAAGAACGTAAAGTACACGAGCTTATCTGCTTGGTTCCTTCCAGGCGCGCGATTGTACTAGAGCAGTCATTGTTGAAGCAAATGAAGCTTTCAAGAACATAGAGAGAAAAAAGATCGACACATAGACAGCTGACAACTGGACAGTGCAGAACGCCACATCGACTTAAATAGCTCCAACGCCATATGTTGGGAAGCGGACAGGATAAGTCTAATACACTATTCGGGAGCCGCCGTGACTAGTCAGGACTACTCTTCAACCGAAATGACCCGCGCTAGCGGTGAGAGTCGATGGGTATATTCTATTATGGAGCAAACGTTAAATTAAAGACATGGACGGACACCTTTCGTATGCAACTTTCTAGCTGAAGTTGTTTCTTGGAATTTGATTCACTTTCACTTTGTCAATATGTTCTGGCGGTCAGTGTGTAATTCGATTTTCATGTCAAATGAGAGTAGTTCGATTACAATTCTGAAATTTTCAATATGATATCGCTTGATTTATGCATGGTAAAATTCAACTGAATTTCGTCTCTCTCAATTTGAATCTTTGGTTTTTTTTCCTTGTATGTTAATGTTATATGGGGAAAGAGATTTTGACTAAGGGCTCTTTACATATGCGGGGTTTCCAGCACAATCCCAGTGAATTAATGTCTGACATCCCATCTATTACAGATTACACAATTTAGGGGTCATTCCAATTCACTATCGACCAATTAGCCTTGGATTAAATTTTGGCACATGAGATACACTGCTTTGTAGCTTCTTAGTAGAGTCTTGGGTTATAAAATGTTGACTCCAAATTAGTTA
Organism: Marchantia paleacea; assembly: GCA_014180765.2. Lineage (NCBI taxonomy): Eukaryota > Viridiplantae > Streptophyta > Marchantiopsida > Marchantiales > Marchantiaceae > Marchantia > Marchantia paleacea. The sequence continues at coordinate 1,646,418 of MUAA02000079.1, read as the reverse complement.
TGGCCAGTCATAACCACCAAATTATTCTAAAATTGATTTACAAACCCTTGTTTACATTAATAATGTGGAATCATGAATGCAAAAAAAAATAATTAAATAGCTGCAACATACAAATTACAAAGACAAAGATAAATTAGATATTGTGTAATCGATTTTAGTTAGCACATTTAATTTAATTAATTTTGAGCATTGTCCTTAAATCACTAAAAAATAAAATAGTGATGCACATGATCCATGCAATCCATACATAATAACAATGTGGCATAGAATGAATTTTGGACTATTTTTTATCTTGTAGTATATATAAAAATGAGGAGCATTGGAAAATCATCTCATCTTTGGAATTTATTTTGGAGTCTATCATCTCTAGTGTAATGATGATATTATAGCAAGCTTATTATTCATATAAGTGTGAATCATTGTCATAATCCTCGTTTATGATGACATCAAAGATATTTTGACAAAATCAAATAATTATATCAACTTGTGATAGACAATGATTTCAATGGCAAAAATTTTAAACACATACTAAGTCTGAAAATAGACTAAATATTGAAATGAATTCTCATGTTTCAGTCAGCAACATGAGCCTCAAGGTTATAAATATGATTGTGAGCATATAATATTATTCACGATTTATGATTCAAATCCAAAAAGATACTCAGTATTGAACCGGAAACAACCTTAGACTCGTCTTGGTTATCTTGGTCTGAAACACTCAAGGTTATATCTATAGAATTCAGTGTGATTACACATAAAGTTTGGTTTTATTTATGACTAATTTTAAACATCAAGTTTAACTTAATGGTGATCATGTTTTGTTAATTATGGTTAAACTAGAAAAGTAGATATGCTAGTTTTTTATATAATATAGTGGAGGATGAGAATAATTATTTTATTTTTTTATGGAAATTAAGGCCCATATTCCATGATATGGATATCTTGATTTTTTTATACTTGACTAGTATTTAATTAACTTAATTTGCTAAAGATTCTTAAATCTAAGGCAAGATTGAAGAATGTCAGGCTTGGATCCATAGAACCATCAATGTTTGGAAGGTGACATGTCGCACAATTACGTACTTGTAGAATGTACGACCATCAGTAACATCCACTATGGTTGGCAAACTATGCTGCAAGTCAATGTAATCACCAACATGAAATTTGCAGATTGAAGGTCAATATACATTTTCTCGGATGATAGCATAACACAAAGTACCTCTATGATGAATAATAGCCAGATTTTCAAATAACATGGGCATTATTCTACTGAAGAGTTATGCCCTTTGAGAACACACCCTTATCCAAACATCGGGTTATGAAAATCCAAGACTTCAGCTAAAGCTCGACAAATAGCTGCAAGCAAGTCTGGATCTCTATCATATAAAAAAATATGAGAATAACGCTAGAGATGCTTTCAGGCTAAACTAATAACCCATGGCCAATCATGATAGCTCGATGTTCCAACCTTTCAAATGATCTTTCTCCAAGCTAAATTTTCTTATTCCTCTCTTCATTGTCTAAACAACTCTCTTTGGTAGACCATCAGAATAAGGAATGATCTCCTCATGTGATGCGATGATCAATCAACGTTTGATCTTACAAAGCTTAAAACTTACCCAAAAACTCAGTACCTTGATCTGTAAGACCCATGGTTGTACATATAGGATAAAATGTAAGTATATCTAAATTGTGCCTAAGTTTATCTTAGTCATGACCTAAGAGGATTGGAAGTTCAGCAAACGAAGATGAAGGAAATCTCGCGTATTCCAAAACCCTCATATGTAATTAGGGTGTGAGGTTTTCTTGGACTTGCAAACTTTTCTCAATGATGTGTGAGGATTTAGCATCAAAATCTTGACAAAGTTGACACAACTAGATCAAGAGTGGCATTGGGGAGATGAACATGAGAGAGCTTTTATTGAGCTCAAGGAAAGGTTGACATTTGCCCCTATTTTGAGGAAACTAGTGAAAAGTCGTCCCAATCAAATACATACTAATTGAAGTATGTTGGGTTTGTAGTAATTTATGCAAGCCGCTCCAACAATACAACAGAGTCAAAGTATAGTTCTTACGAAGGAGAAAGTTTAACAGTTGTTTGGGCTATGGCACATTTTAGATATTATTTGTTTTGAAAAATCTATCACTTTCATCACTTATCATCAACAATTGAAATGGTTGATGGAATTAGAAAAGCTTACATGAAAGCTTACACAATGGGTTCTTATCTATAAGAGTATGATTTAACGATTGTACACAAACCTCGAGTGGTAAACCATGATATGGATGGGTTAAGTCAAAACCCATGTACAAGTCAAGTTGATGAAATTGAGGATTGATGGCCATGTGATATTGATGATGAGATGGTGTCGGACTAGCATGCATATGCCTTTTTGAGTATGATGGCGTTTGAAATCTATGTGATATCTCTCTTGGTACAAAGAGTGGATAGATATGTTATCGTTGGATGCTAAGATTAAGAATGGTTTGGTGATAATCCGAGACAACTATGATGAAATGATGGTGTTGGAGTATCTTTGTACAAGTGTTTTGGTGAGCATTTTGAGTGTCAAGGATCAGGATCGAGTTTAACAGAGAGCTCGTCGGTTCAGATGGCAAGTAAGATACCTTCTTTGAGTATGGGGGGATGGCAGGGTTTGTGTTGTGCCACTTCCATCTTAGAGAACGCATTTGATCAAACATGTGCATGAGTAGTTAGGTCATTTTGGAATGAAGCGAACATATATTTACTTCAAAGTCACTATTGGTGGAGAGCTATGCAAACTGAGATGCAATAGTTTATGACCAAATGTATGGTATGTGATCGTGTTTGAGTATTATTCAATGCTCCCATCGATTACATCCTCTACCGATTATAAGACTTGATTATTGTTGGAGCTTGGATTTTGCATGGCCTCTACCATTGACTATACGACATCATCAATATGTGTTAGTCAATGGTATGACCCAAATACTCTACCTCCTCCTTAGAGAACTAACATTTTCCAAGATGCAACTTGAGGCTATGAGCAATCAATCTCTCCAATATCTCTTGCAAATGTCTCTCATGCTCCACCACTAAAGCATTATATACTAGAATATCAACTATGTAGGCTCGGGCACAATCTAGTCAGGCTAGGATCCTATCCATCACTCTTTGAACTTAGCATGTGCATTCTTCAACCCAAATGGTAAGAACTTCCACTCAAACAATACATCTTTGCCATGCAAATCAATTGCCAAAAGGCTGTCTTGGCCTTATGCTCATCTCGAATCCGCAACTGATGATATTTTTCTCGGAAATCCGATGTATTGAAAACCTTTGCATGCCTTACCATATCAAAGATTTCCTCATGCGTTATCGTGTTGTGATGCGGCTACTATGAGAATATGATGACATGTGTCATCTTCAGAGCTGTTGTCATGATGGCGATACTTTAGGTTACGATAACCGACATCGTATTGTAAGGCTATTAAGAACCCACCGTTGGATCGACTTTGTAGGGCCAAGATGTTGAAAAGGCTCCAAGAGATATTATCTTGGACCTTATCAGATATAAAGCGCAGTCAGGGTGGAAAGGATATGGAAGAGATCTAGAAACATCATTTTGCTAACTAAGGAGCTTATCTAATCAAAGTGGAGCCGATGTAGGACATGGATAAAGGACAACATGATCCTCCAGATGTACCGATGCCCAATCCGTTTATGATCAACATCCGGTGTCTTCATCATGATCACTTTCGGGCGTGATTAGTATATTACTTTGGAGATAACTTTATGCTACAAGTGATAAACTCTCTAGACCCGATTATTCCTCCATTTGTTTACTATTGCGCGATTAGGGACTTAGCAGTATACATTTTGATTTAGTTTGGACGCTATGGATCTGAACTTACCAGTAGTGGTGACTTTCAACACGTGGGTTCCAATCCATCACTATTGTTTATCAAAAATAAGCCATAGGGAGTTGATTGTTACGAATTTTGGCGAGGAGTATTATTCTCAAGATATAAACTCCCCGGTTCCGTTTGTAGTTCCATTCATACTTAGCCGGATTAGAGTTGTCATTTTGACTCTTTATTAGTGGAAACTCATATTGTGTATATGATGGCTAAGTTGTGGGTTCAGGATAGTTGTAAAGCTCTAAGTTAATATAAAGCTAATTTGGCCACACAAGAGGTCAAAATAACACTCTTCATTCTCATTAATCTTGGAGTTTGGGCCAATGAGGATACTTGGGCAACTTCTTTGAGGTTTTGAAGAGTTTTGGAGACCTTTTAGAGGGACATTCAAAGATTTGAGGATAGAGTTGGAGAGCTGACAGGAAGAGCTACGACGTGGACTCAAGAATGGATGCATTTGATGATTTTATCACTCTGATATGGTGATTCAAAAATAGAGAGAGAAATTTAAATCTTTGAGTGTATTTGGGGTGTTTCTGAAAAATCTTACGAGAGTTTTGAGAAATCTGATTCAACTGAAATATAGTTTACAACTCATGATTGTGTTTGGATTGAAATTTTGACTCAATTGGATGAGTTTTGAGTACGGAGTGATAGGTTGAAGTTTGTGTATACAGTCAGAGTTGCAGGATTGCACTGATTGTCATGAAGTTAGTACAACAATCATACCTTTTGCTATCAGAAATTTTCATCAGTAAAACTTTTCACAATTGAAGTTTGACTAATAAGTGATATTTTCATGAAATTTGAGAGCAATTGGAATCAAGGATTGGGATGTGAGATGGTTTTAGTACACATGGGTATGCATATCACCTTGTGATATAGTGTGTAACTCGATAATTTTTTTGAGATATCTAGAAGAGAGAAATATATGAAACTTTTCCGAGAGAACACAAGGTTGTAGAGCAATTTTCTATGAAGTTTAGGCAAGAGTTATTGGTTTAAACATTGGATATCATAATCTTCTTCCGCTGAAGTTTTACCGGTTGTAATGAACTCTAATGTGGAGTGCTGAGGAGAAGAAGAAGAGATTGTCAACTCACACGAGGTTTAGGAGGGTTCTTCTACAGCTTGACGCTCAGGCATTCTCAGAGCAAAGAAATTTCCATGCGACAACGTAGGCATAACATATCGATCAGATTTTATCTATTGATTGATAGATTGATAGTCACCACATATGCATATATATCTGTATAATTGACATGTATATCTGTATTGACATTCTTGATTTACATCACCATAGCAGAGACATATTCTCCATATGATATTTCCACTAATCTTGCTTGAAAAAGGTCGTGAGACCTACTTTGGATCAAATCTCTTTTCATATCGCTGTATCGATATGGACGACAAAAGATTGATGCATAAATTGTAAAGTCAGTTTGTTTACAGGGTCCTTTCAAATGGCCTAAATCCTTCATACTAAAGGCAAAACAGTTTATGAAAATCCTAAGAAACCTCCACACCCTACATCTTTCTCCTTCTATCATTTTGGGACTAATCTCAATATCCCAAATCTCCTCTTCATCAACACTAGACATAGTAGATGTAGTATCTTATAGTAGAAATAACTTCCTTTATCTTCTTCATCTTTGGAGCAAAAGACTCACTCCATGATGTATTAGTTGATCTGCCATATGTTGTGACTGCATACATGAAGTAACTAGTGATTCATCCAATGTAGATGATAATACTCCACTAAGACTTGGCATGATAGTAACATCCTCTAGACAAGGATTTTCATGAGCATTCATGTGAGTCTCCAACAAATCACAAGGCCAAGTAACACAAATACTAAAGGGTGCAACATACGGCAAACCTGTACTTGATAAAGGGCTAGAACCGGTAATGAACCATACTGATAATTGACTCATTTAGCCCTCACCTGATTTCCAATCTAACTAATAAGAGGCTCTCTCCTCCCAATTATCAATGCTAAATCTCATCGGGTATAACACTGCCACACCAACCAATACATCATAGGATTCTGCAAATGTAACTAGAGCACTTGCTTGCATTGTAGAGCTATTAGTGACATGATCTGGTTGCACTTGCACAATCAACTCCACTTGAGTGATGTATGATGTTGGTGCATCACTAGAATCTTCAAGAGATGTCTGAATCTGAAATGGACATCACTCCACATTGGTCTTTTGCAAACCAAGACCAAGTAATGCATCCTTACCCAACATAAGCGGTTGTGCACCAAAATCCAACAACATCCGTTGAGGTCGATAAATCTTTCTTGAAGTTGAGATTAAACAAAAGACAACACTCATGTTATCCAACAACACCGCTCTTGGTGATACCTTGGTATGCTTGTATGTTGGCCTTGCTGATAACTCCATTATTCAAGCGTCAAAAGCTTGCCAAGTTCCACTAGTAGCTATCCTGATCCCAAGATCAACACTACTAGTGTTATCAATACTAGAAGCAATTAACACATCCTCATTGCTTTTGCAAAGTATGGCTAGCAATCATAATACATGGGATGATGACACCCCCAATAGCAATAAATCCTTGGCTAGGAAAACATGAGAATGAACAAGAGTCTTTGCTATCCCCAATATTGCGCTGGTTGCTACCTCAAACAATGTTGATGGCAAGGATCTACTTGCTTCGTCTCCAAATACATCAACATTGGCTTGCACTTTATCTCTCCAAGAGGTTGTCTATGAGCCATGGATGAGGAATTCAATGCCTCATAAAATGTGAATGACTAAGAAAGTCTAACTTGTCAGCGAGTCTACACTATTTGTGGATCCAACTCCATGGACACTCCTGTAGATTCAATAGTATGTGTTAAAAGACGTAGGGTATGGAGGTTTCTAAGGAATTTCAGAAACTGTTTTGGCTTTAGTATGAAGGATTTAGGCTATCTGGAGGGACTTGGTATACATATTGAGTTGACAACTGATGCACCAATCTTCCGTTGTCTCTTTCGATACGGCGATATGGAGAGAGATCTAATCCAAAGTAGGTGTCAAGGCCTTCTTGAGACTAGATTAGTGGAGATATCATATGGAGAAATGACTCTATTGTGGTGATGCCAGTCAAGAAGGATAACCATGGTAATTTTAAAGATAAAAGCATGTGTGGTGACTACCGATCTGTCCATCGACAGACAAAATCTGATCAATATTCTATGCCTACATCATATAAGATCTTTGATGCGATTGGACATGCAAAGGTTTTCAGTACATTAGATTTACGAGTAAGATATCATCAATTGCTGAGCTTTTGTGTAGCTCAAGGAAAGGTTGACATCTGCCAATCCAACACCATCTCGTCATCAATATCACCATGATATTGAGCCTCGGATTCGTCAACTTGACTTGTATATGGGATTTCACTTAACCCATCCACATCACAGTTCACCACTCCAGATCTGTGTACAATTGTGAAATCATATTCTTATAGAATAAGAGCCCATTGTGCAAGCTTTTCTGTAAGCTTTTCTAATTCCATCAACCATTTCAATGATAAATGATTAGTGATGAGAGTGAAGGACTTTCCAAACAAATAACATCTGAAAAGCGCCACCGCCCAAACAACTAACAAATATTCTCCTTCATAAGAACTATACTTTGACTTGCATAAGCTACTACAAACTCCTTCTTGTCATCATCATTGCTCTCAAACCCAACATAGTCCAATTAGTATGTACTTGAAAGGGACTATCTCTCATGGGTCTCCTCAACATACTCAAAAATGCATCTGCCTTTTTGAGTATGTTGGCATTTGTTCATGAGTAGTTAGATCATTTTGGAGTGAAGCGGACATATAGCTTATTTTAGAATCACTATTGGTGGAGAGGTATGCAAATTAAGGTGCAAATGGTTTGTGGCTAGATGTATGATATGTGATAGTGTTTGTGCATCATTCAATGCTTCTACATCATAATTACATTCTCTACCAATTATGGAACTTGGTAATCGTTAGAACTTGGATTTTGCAATGACCTCTACCATTAACTTTACGACATCATCAATATGTGTTGGTCATGGTGGAGCATTTTTCCAACTGGATTGAGTTGGTGGCATTGCGTGACAAGTCAAGTGAGGGAACAACTTATGCGTCTTAGCTTCAGAGGTGTTGACCGATATGGATACCGAGTTTTTTGGACGAAGTTTCAAGTTTTGTGTGATTGAGCATTGTTCAATCATCGTACCACCTCAAGAAATCATCCAAAGGCTGATGGTCTCGCAGAGAGAGTTGGTCAGACGGTGAAGAAAGGACTAAGAAAGTTTGACTTGGAGAAAGCTCATATGCTAGACAAGGAGATACAGCTACCAAGGTTGGCCATGGGTTATCGATTTAGTCAGCAAGCATCTCAAGCATCATTCTCATCGTCTTTTTATTATATGGTAGAGATCCAAACTTACCTGCAACTATTCGTTATGAGTCATCTGAAGTTTTGAACTTAGATAACCTTGATGTTTGGGTTAGGGTGTGTTCTCAAAGGGCAGAACTCTTCCGTTAGATAATGCCCATGGCATTTGACAACCTGGTTATTGCTTAGCATAGAGATACTTTGTGTTATTCTACCATCCGAGGAGGTGGATATCAACCTTCAATTTGCAGATTTTATGTTAGTGATTACATTTACTTGTAGCATAATGCACCGACCACATCAGATAATACGACTGGTCACACCATTCTACGAGTACGTGAGGTTTTACCTTCTGGAATTTTGGTATTAGAGGGTCGTGATGGTGTGATTTGGAAAGATCATTGCGTTATTGTGCGCCATGTCACCTTTCAAACATTGATGGTACTATGGATCCAAGCATAGCAGTTGTGCGGGCAAACTTGAGATGTATGTTATGTGAATCAGTTGGTAGAGTATCTAGTATGTTGATTTGTGATTCCTATTCGAGAGGATGACATATGTCATGTTTGAAATCTCCTCTAAATGCAGTGCCTAATGGGTGGTGGAGATGTTCTCGATGCGATTAGCATGCAAGTTGGTTTGATCATAACATTGTATGGATTGCAAATAGACGACTAACAATGGGGCATTGTAGCACTTGATATCCTAATCTTAGCCACAAGAAGGGAATATCATGTTATGGACTAGATGGCTACATGGTGTTACAAGGACCAAACTGTGAGTTAGGGCAGTGATTGGGGTACATTTGTGTTGATGTATGACGATCTATATAGTGTGATGGTTGATGTGACAGTGATATATGTTGTGATGGATATGTATGTGCATGATAACTGTCACAACTTATGTAGCGGCATCCCTAGTTAGGAAGGTGCGAACATGCATGAGCAGATACAACAGTTAGAAGCAATTGTGGAATTAGAGCAGTTTGCATTGGAATTGCCCTCAGGGCCGACAGTGCCAATAGGAGACGTAGGGCTCAAGGGGTAGAGATTGAATAAAGCTCATTAGGGTGCAATTTTTGAAGTTGAGATTTTAAGAATGTGACTTTGATGGAGAGTAGCTAGTGTGGGAACATGGAGTCTTTGAAGCACAAAGTGGATTTGGCTCCATTTATAGATCGGTAGTCACCACACATGCTTCTATATATAATTACCATGTATATTCTTTTTGATTGGTATCACCACACTAGAGTCATAGTCTCCATATGGTATCTTCACTAATCCAACCTCTAAAAGATCTTGATACCAAAGTAAGTCGTCGTATCGATAAGTACAATGGAAGATTGGTGCATCAATTGTCAAGTCAATATAAATACTAAGTCTTTTCAAACAATGTAAATTCTTCATATCACTAATATAAATTTCATATTGTGAGATTAAAGAATGATTCTTTTTCATCAATAAGATAAAATATAAACTATTATTAATATAAAATCAAATAATAATTTAAAATAATAATTATTGATAAAATTTATAATAATCAATTTAATATAATTTTGTTTTAAAAATATGTACTTTTAAAATTATCATAATAAAAAATTCTAATATTTTAAATAAATTAAAATATATCTCATAAAATTATATATTAATTTTAATAAAATATGATTTTAATAAAATATTAATTATAAATAAATTAAATATATCAGAATAAAAATGGTATTTTATATTTCATTTCAAAAATATAAATTTAATATCAAAAATTTTAATAAAATTTTAAATAATAGAACTTTCTAATATCAAAAGATATGATCTCCGTACTAACTTCGTGACAGCCAGTGCAGTCCTACAATTCTTACTGTATACATAAACTTCAAGCTATCACTCAGTACTCAAAACTCATCCAATCGAGTCAACACTTCAATTAAAACACAAGCCCGAGTCGTAAACTCTATCTTTATGCACTCAGATCTCCCAAAATCGTCGTAAAATTTTCAAAAACATTCCAAATACACTCAAAGGTCTAAATTTTTCACTCTAACTTTGAATCACCACTTCAGAGTGACAAATCCTTCAAATCCATCCATTCTTGAGCCCACGTCGTAGCTCGTCCTGTCAGCTCTCCAACCCAATCCTCAGATCTCCGAATGTCCCCTTGGAAGATCTCCAAAACTCCTCAAAATCTCGAAGAAGTTGCCCAAGTGCCCTCATTGGCCCAAACTCCAAGACCAATGAGAATGAAGAGTGTTATTTTGACCTCTAGTGTGGCCAAATTAGCTCCATTTTAACTTAGAGCTTTACAACTATCCTAAACGCACTACTTAGTCATCCTATACACAATACGAGTTGCCACTAATAAAGAGTCAAAATGACAACTCGAAACCGGCTAAGTATGAACGGAACTACAAACGGAACCAGGGAGTTTATAACTTAAGAATAATACTCCTCGCCAAAGTTCCTAACAATCAACTCCCTATGGCTTGTTTTCGGTAAGCAATAGTGATGGATTGGAACCCATGTGTTGAAAGCCACCACTACTGGTAAGTTCAAATCCATAGCGTCCAAACTAAATCAAAACGTATACTATTACGTCCCAAATCGCGCCATAGGAAACAACTGGAAGAATAATCGGATCTGGAGAGTTTATCACTTGTTGCATAAAGTTATCTCCAAAATGATACACTAACCACGCCCGAAAATGATCACGATGAAGACACCGGATGTTGATCACAAATGGATTAGGGATCGGTACAACTGGAGGATCATGTTGTCCTCTATCCATGTCCTCGTCGGCTCCACTTCGATCAGATAAGCTCCTTAGTCAGCAAAGTGATGTGTCTAGCTCTCTCCCATACCCTTTCCATCATGACTGCGCTTTATATGTGATAAGGTCCAAGATAATATCTCTTGGAGCCTTTTCAACATCCTGACCCTACAAAGTTGATCCACTGGTGGGCTCTTACAGTGCGCCGTCGGTTATCCTAACCTAAAGTATCGCTGTCATGACAACAGCTTTGAAGATGACACATGTCATCATCTTCTCATAGTAGCCGCGTCACAACAAGACACTGGTCCCTTTTGTTGTTCCATTCATACTCAGCCGGTTTCGAATTGTTATTTTGAGTTTTTATTAGTGACAACTCGTATTATTTGTATGATGGCTAAGTAGTGTGCTAAGAATAGTTGTAAAGCTCAAAGTTAATATGTGGCTAATTTGGCCCCACTAAGGGTTCAAATGACACTCTTCATTTTCATTTGTCTTAAAATTTGGACCAATGAGAATACTTGGCCAAGTTCTTCAGGGTTTTGAGGAGTTTTGAAAGCCTTAGAAAAAAATAATTGAAGATTGGAGGTCATGGTTGAAGAGCTGACGGGAAGAGCTACGATGTGGGCTTAAGAATGAAGGCAATTGAGTAGATTGTCACTCTATTGTGATGATTTGAAATTGGAGAGTGAAATTCGGACCATATATAGAGTTTGGGTCGATTCTGAGTGTTTTGTGAGGCCTTTGACAGATCAGGTTTTATGAAAATGTAGCTTACAACTTGGTTTCTCATTAAATCGAAATTTGAGCTCGATTTAATGAGTTTTGAGTGCAAGGTGATAGTTTGAAGTTTCTGTATACAGTCTGAGTTGCAAGATTGCACTAACTGTCATTAAGTTAGTACGACGATTATAACTTTTGTTATCAAAAAGATTGATTAATAAAACTTTACAAAGTTAAAGTTGGATGATAAGCAATCTTCTAATGAAATTGAAGAGCAATTGAAATGAAGGATTGAGATTTGTGATGGTTTTAGTACACATGGGTCTGCATATCACCTTGTAAAACAGTGTATAATCCGACAATTGTGTGAAGAGATCTAGAAGAGAGAAGCATATGAAATTTTCTAGGAGTACAACAAGGTTGAAAGTTATCATTTTTGAAGTTGGGCCAAGAGTAAACGGTCCAATTGTTGAGAGTACATGAGGGATCGAAGAGTTTTTCTACAGCCAGACGCTTATGCGTTCTCAGAGTAAAGTAATGTCCCTATGAGGTGGTGAACATGACGTGATATCTTTGAGATGGAGGAGCTTTCATGAGTTCTCTTGTTGTGAGTTTATAGTCTCATGAGTTTCGGTTTATGGTTTAATGTTTCAAGTTTAGAGTAAGGTGTAGATTTCAAGCTTAGATTGTGGGTTGGCCTTGAGATATTAGGGTACAAGTTCAAGTTTTGTTTGGACTTGAGATATTAAATTAGTCAGAAATCAGATTTGTAAGGACTCTATAGTGTTGGCGTAGTGCAAAACGTTGAAATTTATGATATGTCAAATGCCAATGGATGGCAAGAGTCAGTTGTGGGTGGGTTAGGACAATTTAAATATGGAGATTTGTTGTTTGATTCATGTGTTTGGATCCCCTCCATATTGGCTTCTTGTGTGTGCGCCATGCTGGATTTTTGTGGCCGTCTGATTCCATGGGAGTGCTCCGGACTTGATCACCGGTTAACACTCTAGAGCGTGCTGCATATTTTTCTTGTGAGAAGTTAGAGCTGATGACCAACTTTCCCAAGAGTACTTGCGGTGATAACAGGTTAGGTTGTCCAATCCGTTAAACATATACCACGGGGCTCTAGGTTTAGATCAGTTTAGATAGAAATAGAAGGTTGGATACTTGGGGGATTAGTGGGATCAACAATCAATACAATCTAACTAGGGATCCCGTTACATAAGTCATGACTGTTGTTATGCACATACATATCACATCGTAACACACATCATTGTCATATCAAACATCATAATACATAGATTATCATACACAAGCACAAGTGTATCATAATCGGTTCCCCCCATGAATCACAAATCAACATAATGGCTACACCATATATCTCAAGCCTATCCGTAGAATTGTTATGCTTGGATCTGTGACCTTTGGGTTGACTTAGATTTATCTCCGATGGCTTTTTGGAAGCTCATCTAGAAGAACATGTTTCAACCCAATGACCATAGTCCTAATGCATCCTCTTACACAAACTCTCAAAATCAAGACTCCATAATTTCATGACAATTTTCACAAAGACTCAATATCACTCAAAAGATAGAGATCCTTTATTAATGATCAAAGACTTTTTCAAAACAAGGTTCCAATCTTAACAAGGCTTCATTCTCCAAACAATACTTCCTCAAAATCAATCTTCTCCCAAAACTAACTAGGGAGGTGTTTCTCAACCTCTATATTTATACTACCTAGATTTTTACCCTAATTATTAAAAATATATATCATGTAACTTTCTCTTATCAAGTTTAATCTAGATATAGATCACAAATCCCAATGAGATAATATACATGGCAACATGCAATTCATCCACTTGGATGTTCTAGTAGCCCAACTACCCACCAATTAACTTTGGTGTACCAAGTCAATCTCGCCCCTAGATTTAAGGATCCTCATTAAAGCAAACCAATCAAAAACTAGTACAAGTCAAGGAAAATCAAGATACCAATGTGATGAAATTTGTTCCTTGATTGCTACTAAACAAAAAAATAAATGTTCTCATCTATTACATCAGGAGCTACTTTATATTTTTTCTCCAACTTAACCATAACTAGCTAAATATAGTCATGACTAAGATAAACTTAACATACTTTAGATATAGTCACATTTTATACTCTATGTTCAACCATGGATCTTATAGATCCATGGTATCATCAATGTTTGGAAGGTGACATAGTCCATATTAGGCACATGATACTTTCAAATCACACCACTCTGATACCAAAACTACAAAAGGTAAAACCTCAAGTACTACGAGAATCATGCGAACAACAGTAACATCCAATGTGTTTGGTGCACTATATTGCAAGTAAACCTAATCACCAATATAAAATTTGTGAATTGAAGGTCAATATCCATCTTATATGATAGCATAATGCAAAATATTTCTATGTTGAGCAATAGTCAAGTTCTCAAATATCATGGACATTTCTCTACGAAAGAGTTTTGCCCTTTGAGATCACACCCTAACCCAAACATCAAGGTTATCCAAGTCCAAGACTTCAAATGATTTTCGAAGAATAATATAAACTAAGTCTAGATCTTTACCATATAATAAAAAGTACGTTGAGAATGATATTAGAGATTCTTGTTAGTTAAATCGATAATCCATGGCCAATCATGATATATGGATGTCATAGTTTGCCAAATTAACTTTCTCCAAGCCAAACTTTCGTAGTACTTTTTTCATCATCTTTAAAACTCTCTCTACTAGACCATCAACCTCAAGATGATCTCTTGAGGTGATATGATGATCAATCAACACTCGATCATACAAAGCTTGAAACTCGTCCAAAAACTCAATAGTGTGATCAGTCATCATCTCCGCTGGTGTACCAAATCAGCTAAGCATCGAAGCTAAAAACGCATAAGGTGTTCCTTCACTTGACTTGTAAAGCAAAATCATCAACTCAATCCACTTAGAGAAATACTTCACCATGATCAACACATATTGATTATGTCGTATAGTCAATGACAAAGGTCTTGCAAAACCCAAGTTCCAATGATTATCAAGTCTCATAATCAGTAGGGGATTTAAATGTGGTGTAGGGACATTGAATGATGCTCAAACACGATCACATACCATACATATGGCCATAAACTGTTACACCTCAATTTGCATACCTCTCCGCCAATAGTGACTTTGAAGTAAACTATATGTCTACTTCACTACAAAAAAACCTAACTCCTCATGAGCATGTCAGACCAACTGCGCTCTCTAAGATGGTTGTGGCATAACACTAACGCTACCATCTCCCCATACTCAAAGAAGTTGTCTACCTTTCCATCTGACCATTGAGCCCTTGGTAGAACTTGATCTAGCTCCTTGGCACTCAAAATGCCCATCAAAACTCATGTATGAAGATATTTCAACACCACCATGTCATCATGGATGTCTTGGCTTACCACCAAACCGTTCTTGATCTCATCATCCAAGGATAACCTATCCACTTTTTGTCCCATGAGAGATATCACATAGGTCTCAAGCACCATCATACTCAAAAAGGCATATGCATGGCAACCCATCATCATCTCCTCATCAGTATCATCATGTGATCGAGCCCCAGTTTCATCAACTTGACTTGTACATTTGCATCACGATTTACCACTCAAGGTCTTTATACAATTGTGAATTCATATTCTTGTATGATAAGAGCCCATTGTGCAAGCTTTCATGTAAGCTTTTCTGATTCCATCAACCATTTTAATCGTTGATGATGAGTGATGAGAGTAAAAGAGTTTCCAAACAAATAACATCTTAAATATCCCTTAGCCCAAACAGCTTCCAAACTTTCTCCTTCATAAGAACTGTATTTTGATTTTGTTGTATTGTTGGAATGACTTGCACAAACTACTACAAACTACTTCTCCTCATCATCATGTTGGGTAAACACTACTCTATAAGACCCATGGTTGTATATATAGAATAAAATATGAGTATATTCAAAGTGTGACTAAGTTTATCTTAGTCATTACTATATTTAACTAGTTATGGTTAAGTTAGAGGGAAATATAGAATAACTCTTGATATAGTAGATGAAAACAACTATTTTTTTGTTTAGTAGGAATCAAGGAACAAATTCTTTCACACGGATATCTTGACTTTCCTTGATTTGGACTAGTTTTTCATTGGTTTGACTAGGGGCGAGATTGACTTGAGTACATCAAAATCAATTGAAGAGTAGTTGGGCTTCTAGAAGTGTAGGAGCATAGTTCTTATGATAAGTAGGATTTTTTTTGGTTTTTGTGAATAAAGAGTTATATTCAGGTTCTCATGAGGGTATTCGTTCGAATATATGTTGGTTAGACATGAATACCATTAGGGAGTTCACACGAATGAATTGCGAGGGAATTTAAGCGCGCGTTTGGGCGGCAGAGTGAAGAATTATCGAGAGAAGGTTGATGCCAAGAAGTTGCGAAACAAGAGCGATCGGAGCAGGAGAAGATAGTTGCAATGTCAAAGCGTCAACCAGTGGGAGTTCCAACATGAAGAAGTGCGACAATGGGGAGAATTCGACCGCTTATCCTGATGGCGGATTGGACTCTAGCAAAGTTGATGAGGTTGAAGAATCTCGGTGGAGTGTTTCTGTCATGGCAATGGGACTATGTGTGCACGGAGCTATGCGATGAGGTCAGAAGGGGAAAAATAGCGATAGTGCCAGTAAAGGTCGACGAGGAGTCTAGGAACGAGTGCGCCTCCTGAGCCAAAGAGAACAGGAGAAGTCAGGCAGGCTATGCAGAGTAAGCCTGATTCAGATTCGGACCTTGAAGTGATCGGCACTTCTATGAAGAGGAAGAGAGTAGTGGAGGATAGTCCTCCGGCCACTTTGACAATTCGGAAGGATGCAGGGAAGAAGAAGGTGGAGGAAGTAGTTCCACCCAAGACATCTCGACCCAAGATAATGGTAGTGAAACCGGGACCGAAAGCATCGAAGGAGATTGCGGAGCCCATGGCGTCGGTGTTGCAGCTGTCGCAAAAGCTGGAAGCTGTGGTGGTCCCGGTGTTGTTAGAGCTGAACAAGATGGGGCCTATGTATATACTTGGGTGGGACCCTCAAGCCGATGGATACATGGATTTGATTCAGATGATGAACCGGCTAGCTTTGGGGTAGGAAGACCAATCTATCACACTTCGAGAGTTGACAGAGAATGTGGACAAGTTATCCAAGGAGAAGACCGAACTAGAGCAGAAGGTCTAGGAGGCGAAGAAGGCCTACGAAGAGATCTGCCGTATTCGGGGTGCGGAGATTCATTTTGTGGAGAAGGAGAATGCTCATCTTCGGCAGACGGTGCAGGACTTGAAGCAAAGACTGATTTAGGTGGATGTGGAGACACTTGCGACGTTAGAGAACCTCGCTAACAGATGTGCGCAGCATCTGTTCACATGATGTGATCGAGTTGAGGAGAAGTTGTTGGAGCAGTTGGTGGCAGCAATGGAGAATCCCTGCGACTCAAAGGACAAGAGAAAGGAGATATATAAAGCCTTGGGTCGTGATTTCATGGAAGCCATGGCTCTCCATCGGCAGGAGATTGTAGCCGATGTACAAGAAATGCAGTTAGGAATCGATGCCTTCACGCAAGCAGTAGAAGTACAATCGAGCAGCTTAGATCAGCATAGTAGACTTAGGAGAGAGCGATCCGTGTATGAGCAGTTAGGAGTAGCAATTAGAACATTTATTATAAATAGTCGTAGGAAATAAAATGATGGGATCTTTTTATCTTTGCAAGTGTCCAATCTGTTGGGCTGCAAATTGTAGTTAGGATAGAACGAGCACTCGAGGAGATGATGTATGCAATCGGGCGTGATGTTGACTATTTCGTGTATCCACAAAATTACTCAGATATTCGTCCACGAGCTGAGCCTGTTTGTAGTCATCAGAAGTACTCTGTAGGGTGTTTCACCGAGACGCAAACTTGTAATGAGAGAGATCCCCATCTCGAAGTAAAGACAGTTATTGAAATCAACTTGATGTTGTCTGTGAAATTGGTGTTGTGATGGGATTGTGAAGGAATTGAGTTGAATTGATTGCCTTCGTTGTGAGTAACTCTTCGGACCTTGCAGTCCAGAGTTGGAAAAATGTCTTAATGCATGTTTCTCTTCTTTGCTAGTGCGGTTTGATCCCTCATTCCATTGGGAACGAATCAATCTATACGAATTTGGACTTAGTAATGCATACCTGTGCTATAACAAGAAGTCCAAGTACACCAATTGCATGTTGCCATGTACTCTAATCATTTGGATTTTTGATCTCTACCTCGTTTAAACTCGGTAAGAAAAAATTATATTGTGGTTACTTATAGTTACTATGATAAAATTCTAAGTAGTATAAATAGAGAGGTTGAAAAACACCTGTGAAGTTAGTTTTGGAAAGTTAGTTTTGAGAAGTGAGCTTTGGGAGAGCACTTATTTTGGGAAGCTTGGTTTTTGAGAAGTCATATTTGAGAGTGGAATCTCGATTCAATGAAGCATTTGATCATCAAAGTATCTCTTCCTTTAGAGTGATATTGGACTCTTTGTGAGAATTTGCATCATCGTGTTTGGAATTTAAGAATTTGTGTAAAAATATGCATTAGGATCATGGTCATGAGGTTGATACATGTCCTTCTAGATTCATGATGAGCTTCTAAAAAAGCCATCGTATGTAAACTTGAGTGAGAGTCAACCCGAAGGTCACAGCTCCCAAACCCAACATACTCCAATTAGTATGTATTTGAAAGAGAATACTTTTCAATAGTTTTTTTTTAAAAGGGACTCATATCATTCTTTCCTTGAGCTCATCAAATGCTCTTTCATGTTCACCTCCCCAACACCAATCTTGGTCTAGCTTTGTCAACTTTATCAAGGTTTTGGTAATAGTGCTAAATCCTTGCATATATTAATGATAAAAGTTTGCAAATCCAAGGAAAGCCCGCACCCTACTCGTATCTAAGGGTTGTGGAATACAAAAGATTGCCTCCACCTTGGTTTGCTTAACTCCCAATGCTCCTATATATATGGTATGACCCAATTACTCTACCTATTCTCGAAAGAATTTACACTTTCCAAGATGCAACTTGAGGCATAGAGCAATCAATCGCTCAAATAACTCATGCAAATGTCTCTTATGCTCCACCACTATAGCACTACATACAAGAATATCATTGATGTAGCCTCAAGCACAATCAAATCCAGCTATGATCCTATCTATCACTCTCTAGAATTAAACAGGTAGATTGTTTAACCCAAATGGTAAGAACTTTCACTTATACAACACATCCTTGCCATGTCAATCAATTGCGCAAAAGACTGTCTTGACCTTATCCTCATCTCAAATTTGCAATAGATGATATCATGCTCGTAAATCTAATGTTATGAAAATCTTTTGCATGTTCAATTGCATCAAAAATCTCCTCATGTGTATGCATAGCATATCGATCAAATTTTATCTGTTGATTGATAGATTGATAGTCATCACACATGCGTCAATCTGAATAATTTCTATGTATATCCTTCTTGACTTGTATCATAGCAGAGGCATACTCTCTATATGATATCTCCATTAATCTTGTCTCAAGAAGATCTTGACACTTACTTTGGATCAAGTCTATCTCCATATCAATGTATCCATAGGGACAACATAAGATCGGTGCATCAATTATCAAGTGAATCCATATAGCATGTCCCTTCAAATAGGCTAAATCTTTCCAACTAAAGGCAAAATAGTTTCTCAAACTTCTCAAAAACCTCTACATCCTACATTTTTCTCCTCTTGTCACTTTGGGACCAATCTCAATATCCTCAATCTCCTCTCCATCGACTCTCAGGTCACAACATATGTCAAATTTCCATTTTGTAAACAGCTAAAATTGGTGATGAATCGCACCAGTAATCGATTCACTCGGCCCTCATCAAATGCCAATCTGGCCAATAAGAGATTATCTACTTCCAATAATCAATGCTAAATCCCATTGTTTATAATATTAATGCATCCATGAATACATCATAGGACTCTGCAAGTGTAATTACAACATGTGCTCGTGTTGTAGAGCTATCTCTGACATAATCTTTTTGCACTCCATCATACATCATCCTAATTTCAGACATCTCTTGAAGAGATGTCTGAATTTGAAATTGACATCTCTTCACATCGATCTTTTGCAAACCAAGATCAAGCAATGCATCCTTATCCAACATAAACAGTTGAGCATTAGGTTCCAACAACATTCATTGAGGCCAATAAACCTTCTTTGAAGATCTGATCAAACAAAAGATATCATTCTTGTTATCCAACATCACCGAATTTGGTGACATCCTTGTACTCGTTATGTTGGCCTTGCTGGTAACTCCATCATTTGAGTGGTGCTAACTTGTCAAGTTTCACTAATAGTTGTCTTGATCCTATGATCAACATTACTGGTGTTGTTAATACAAGATGCAACCAACATATACTCTTTGCTTTTGCAAAGTGTGCCTACCACTCATATACAAGGGATGATGACACCCCCAACGCTAATAAATCCTTGATTGAGAAAATAGAAGAATGAACAAGATTCTTTGCCATCCCCAATATTGTGTTGGATGTTACCTCATACAATATTGATGGATGGACTCTACTTACTCCATCTCCAAATACATCAACATTGGCTTCCATCTTGATCTCTCCAATAGATTGTCTAGGAGCCATGTATGAGGTATTTACTATCTCAAAAAAATATGAACGACTAAGGGAGTTTGACTTGTTGGCAAACCTCCATTCTTTGTGGATCCAACTTCACATATGATCCTTACGACTCAATAGTTTGTGTTGCACTTCGAGTCTTAGCAACTGCATATGTTTGTGTCATTACATACATGAACATCTACATCATGTGATGTAGATGCATCAGCTCCAGAATTTGACCTTTGTTGGGCTATAGTCATTTTGACTATATCTGTTCTTATTGCTCCAGTCGAGATGTCATGATGACTAAGTTTATGGACTATCATTTGACTAGGGGTTGATCCTCTACCACCAATCTTGCCACCTTGAACTCCTTTTCCTCTTAGAGTGAATACTTTGGCAACTCTCACTAATCGTAATTCTAGATGGACATCAAGATATCAATCAATCATGTGACCATATCTCTGACAATACTCATATGATTTTGATTCAATAGGATCCACTTTTTGATCTTGAAGACAATCCTTCTTGTGATGTGGTCCACCACATGTCCAACACATCATCCTAGCAACTCACTATTGAGCTCAAAATAATGACAATAGTCTTGATCCGGCACCTTTACCACTAAGTCTGGATTGTTGAGATTGTCCCACATGTCTATCATAACCACTATGGATTTGTGTTGTAGACTCGTAATGTGAAGGAGTTGATGAAGTTGGTGAATCCTTACTAGAACTAGCAATTACCATTTTTTTCTCCTACATGTTGAGCTCGATACGCTCAGCAAGACAAAACACAATGGTCAATGTAGGTGATGTCTCATGTAGTAAGGTGGTATCTCTCACTATACGTCTCAACTCCATATCAAATATCCCATATCAATATTGGATAAATTTTGCCTCTATCATCCCATGGGTAACACTAATCAATTGACACATTTGAGTATACGCATGTTACCATATTTAGTTAGTACGAACTAAAGTAGAGGTTACGCAAGGAGGAGATAGATAGTCTTGAGTTGACTATTAGTGGAGTATCTAAAAGTGCCACATCATCAATCTGTGTGCTTTTCAGGTTATGTTTCTTGTGTGTTAGTTAGTGTGTTAGTTGGAGTACACGTCAGCAATCCATGTGCTCATAGGGATGTCCGTCACGTCATCAATCCATGAGGAATTGAGTGGATGGTGGTTGTGTAACCTTATCTAGTTTGTACTTTTTTTAGGATTATATATAGAGAAAGAGAGACCATTGAGATATCTCTCAACTTCAGAATTTCTTGAGCTATTCGAGTGGTCTCTCCTCACTTCCCTAGTGTTACAATGGTATCAGAGCGAACTTGGTCTTTCCTTGAGTGTGGATTACCCCTCTTGGAATAACAAGATCATGATAATAACTTTAAGTTCTTAAGAGTTATATAGAGATTGGCAGAGGTTATTGATCTCCATGTAGAGTAAGGGGGAAAGGGAAAATTGTGGGTTGCATGTATGGATGTGCCTGAGAGAAATCTTGTACTAAACTTTCCATTTCCCAATCTATTCAACATCCATATTCGATTCATGGAGAAGTATGTTTTCAGAGTGTACCTTGTGGCAAATTGGGGGGCAGATTTTATGGCTCGAGTGATTGCATCACCAGTACCAATGATACTTCCGATTGTCAGTTATGGAGAAACGTGGGATTGTACCATTTACATTCTATATTGAATGTTGGATGGATTTGAATCGTGAACCACCCGCACCGGTTTCGTTCAACTCGTATGTAGAAATTAGAATAATTTACCGACAGAAGAGAGTATGGAGGGACTTTATTGTTAGGAATTATGGTAAAGAGTACTACATAGCTGTAATAGGATCACCTCGGCCTTTTGTGATTCCTATTTTGAGAGATTGGATTGTTATTATACTTACATTGTATTAGTTTGAGTGGTGGAGAAGCATGGAAGCATCAGTTTCTATGAGTGAAGTTCTCAACTCAATCATGATAGAAATGAAAGAGTTAAGAAAAGCTATTGTAGATGGACATACAAAGCAACAAGCCATGGAGGACAAGATCTCTGCATTAGAGAGTGAGAAGGTAGAGAGAGAAAGAGTTGGTGAGATGGAAGTGGATACTCCAATACAAGAGACTCAATCCCAACCGCAAGCGACTGCTATTGCCAATGAAGAGGCAAATAGGAGACGACTTCAAGAGATGGAAGATCAAGCCAATCTCTTACTTCGTATGGGAAAGTCATGTAAGGTGGAAGCCTACAAGGGCAGTAGAGCCATGGGAGTTTTGGAGGGATGGATCATGAGGAGGAATAAACATCTGTCACATTTTCATGTTTCTGATTTTACTCCATGAATGTTCATGCGGTCTTATCTCATGGATAAGGCTCTTACATGGTACACTACATGGGAACGAATGCTTTCAAAAAGAGACGCTTCTATTTCATGGAGTGGGATGCAAGAGGTGCTTCTTCAAAACTTTCAAGCGGTGGATTCTCTTCAAACCGCGAGAATGAAGTTGTGGGATTTGAAGCACAAAGGAGGCATACATGAATATATTGAAAAATTTCGTGATCTTCAAGTATCCATTATGGATATGAGTGGAGCAGAAGCCTTAGATGTCTTCAAACGAGGTCTGAAGGAGAGAGTGCAAAAGGAGGTGATGGTGGGTAATCCACCCACAGTGAATAAAGCAATCGCAATTGCTCAACGGATTTTGAGTGCTTATGCGATCACACACAGTGAACCATCAAGCAATGTTCGAGAACCACTTGGCCCAACACCCATGGAGTTGGGAAACCTTCGACATAGGGAAGGATATGCACCATCATGAGGACCACCGCCTAGATATGGAGGTGATAACCGTCGATCATTTATTCCAAATTTGTCGGATCTTCCTACAAATAATGGAACGGTTAATCAAGGAGGAATGGGGGTTCGTGACAATCGTCAATGCTATACATGTAGGAGGATAGGTCACATTGCCAAGTTCTGTAGAACTCGATCAGGACCATCTGGAGGAAGAACTATGTTGTGAAGGCCTTTCAACAATATGG
This sequence comes from Marchantia paleacea, assembly GCA_014180765.2. Lineage (NCBI taxonomy): Eukaryota > Viridiplantae > Streptophyta > Marchantiopsida > Marchantiales > Marchantiaceae > Marchantia > Marchantia paleacea. The sequence continues at coordinate 1,622,909 of MUAA02000079.1, read as the reverse complement.
AAGGAGGGGAATACGACAATGAAGATGAGATCTTGCAGGGAAACAAAGATCACCAATAAACTTGACTCGCTGCCTTACTAGTTCCACTAAACGAAGAAAAGGCGGGGTTGAAAGAGAACAACGATTGGAAGCTCATGGAGGGAGCAAGAAACAAGCACAATTGATTGTCATAGATGGGATGATGGAAGGACACAAGGTGAGAGTCCTAATTGATCCTGGAGCAACAGAAAATTTTCTGTCACGATCTGTTGCAATGAAATTAGGATTGATTTTGATGAAGGATGTGAGTGAGGAAGTGGAGTTGCCAAATGGGCAAACTGAACCAATTGAGACATTAGCACAGAGTGTACAACTGGCCATAGTTGGGTACCAGGAAGAGATTGAATGGAGAGTAATCCGATTAGCTCGATATGATGTCATCTTAGGAATGCCATGAATGGAACAATACAATCCAGAGGTAGATTGGAGAAAGAAAGTAGTAAAAAGTAGTGGATGGAAGATTTACAGCCATAGAAGCAGTTTTGAGAATAGAAGCTTACCTCTCTTTGTGATTGGTAAGACTGCCATTTCTAGAGCTGATGTATGTTTCTTGGGACTTATAAAAGATGTTGCTGGTTCTAAGGACAATCTTTACATTCCGGAATCATTGAGCGATATTATTATGGAGGATCATGATGTCTTTCTAGATGATCCACCTGCAGGATTGCCACCTAAGAGGCGTTGTCGTATTGTGACGCGGTTACTATGAGAAGATGATGACATGTGTCATCTTTAGAGCTGTTGTCATGACGGCGATACTTTAGGTTAGGATAAACGACGGCGCACTATAAGGTTGTTAAGAGTCCACCGTTGGATCAACTTTGTAGGGTCATGATGTTGAAAAGGCTCCAAGAGATATTATCTTGGACCTTATTAGATATAAAGCGCAGTCAGGATGGAAAGGGTATGGGAGAGTGCTAGACACATCACTTTGCTGACTAAGGAGCTTATTTGATCGAAGTGGAGCCGACGCAAGACATGGATAGAGGACAACATGATCCTCCAGATGTACCGATGCCCAATCCATTTATGATCAACATCCGGTGTCTTCATCGTGATCACTTTCGGACGTGGTTAGTGTATCATTTTGGAGATAACTTTCTGCAACAAGTGATAAACTCTCCATACCCGATTATTCTTCCAGTTGTTTCCTACGGCGCGATTTGGGACGTAATAGTATACGTTTTGATTTAGTTATTGCACTATGGATTTGAACTTACCAGTAGTGGTGGCTTTCAACACATGGGTTCCAATCCATCACTATTGCTTACCAAAAACAAGCCATAGGGAGTTGATTGTTGGGAACTTTGGCGAGGAGTATTATTCTCAAGTTATAAACTCCATGGTTCCGTTTGTAGTTCCGTTCATACTTAGCCGGTTTCGAGTTGTTATTTTGACTCTTTATTAGTGGCAACTCATATTGTGTATAGAATGGCTAAGTAGTGTGTTTAGGATCATTGTAAAGCTCTAAGTTAAAATGGAGCTAATTTGGCCACACTAGAGATCAAATTAACACTCTTCATTCTCATTGGTCTTGGAGTTTGAACCAATGAGGGCACTTGGGCAACTTCTTTGAGGTTTTGAGGAGTTTTGGAGATCTTCTATGAGACATTTGGAGATCTAAGGATTGGGTTGGAGAGTTGTCGTGACGAGCTACGACGTGGACTCAAGAATGGATGGATTTGAAGGATTTGTCATTCTGAAATGGTGATTCAAAGATAGAGTGAGAAATTTAGACCTTTGAGTGTATTTGGGGTATTTCCGAGAATCTTACCAAGGTTTTGGGAGTTCTGAGTTGACTTGATATAGTTTACGACTCAAGCTTGCGTTTGGATTGAAATTTTGACTCAATTGGATGAGTTTTGAGTACTGAGTGATAGCTTGAAGTTTGTGTATATAGTCAGAATTGCAGGACTGCACTGACTCTCACGAAGTTAGAACGGAGATCATATCTTTTGATATTAAAAAGTTCTATCAATAAAACTTTGCATAGTTCAAGTTCTAATAATGAGTGACCTTCTCATGAAATCTGGGAGCAATTGAAGTCAAGAATTGGGATGTGTGATGGATTTTGTACATAGGGGTCTGCATATCGCCTTGTGATACAGTGTGCAAATCAACAATTGTTCTGAGAGATCTAGAAGAGGAAAACATATAAAACTTTTCTGAGAGATTGAAAGGATTGTGGAGAAATTTTCTGTAAAGTTTAAGCGAGAGTTATTGGTCGAATCATTGGCTATCATAATCTTCTTCCGCTGAAGTTCTACCGGTTTATAACGAACTCGAATGTGGAGTGCTGAGGAGAAGAAGGAGAAATTATCAACTCACATGAGGTTTTAGAGGGTTCTTCTATATCCAGGTGCTCGGGCGTTCTCAGAGCAAAGAAATGTCCATGCGACACCGTATGGAGCCCTTGTGCTGATTGTGAAGAAGAAGAATGGGAGTATGAGATTGTGCATTGACTATCGTGGGTTGAATCAACAAACGGTGAAAAACAAGAAGATCCGTTACCTCGAATGGATGATTTGTTTGACCAACTTCAAGGGGCAAAGTACTTCACCAAACTGGATTTGAGGAGTGGGTACAACCAGATTCGAATTGCAGATGAAGATGTTCAGAAAACAGCTTTTTGTATTATGTATGGTCACTTTGAGTATCTAGTGATGCCTTTTGGTCTCACTAACGCACCTGCATTCATGGAATTAATGAACGATATTTTTCATCCTTATTTAGACAAATCTGTAATTATCTTTTTTGGATGATATTTTGGTATATAGTACAACCTTAGAAGATCATAGGCAATATTTACGAGAGGTACTCTAGGTTTTGAGAGAGAATGAGTTATATGCCAAAGTTTCAAAATGTGAATTTGGCAAATCAAAAGTAGATTATTTAGGCCATCGAGTCACATCGGAGGAAATTCAAGTGATGAGTGAGAAGATAGAAGCCATACAGAAATGGACAGCACCAGAGGATCAAACTCGGTAAAGAGTTTTTTTAGGTCTTCTGAGATTTTAACGCAGATTTGTTAAAGCTTTTGCACGCCTTGCCCAAGCCTTAACATCTATGCTAGGAAAGGGTCAAAAATGGAGATGGAAAACCACACAAGAATTAGTATTTCAAGCATTAAAAAATGCTTTCTTGCATGCACCTATTCTCAAGTGGTATGATCCTAATCAACCAATCAAGTTGGCTACTGATGCATTTGGTACAACAGTGGGTGGAATTCTTCAACAAGAGTGGGAGGATGGTTGGCACCCAGTTGCCTTTTTCTCCCGAAAGTTGGTGGCAGCTGAGCAAAACTATCACACAACTGAACGAGAGGAGTTAGCCATTGTTCTGGCCATGAAATATTGGAAGCACTACTTGGGAGACAAGGAGTTTGTGGTAGAAACCGACCACAAAGCATTGGTGTATTTGGAAACTTAGAAAGATCTCTCCAAACGACAAATCCGATGGGCAGAATGACGTCAATATTTCAACATGAAGATAGTGTATGTGGAGGGCAAGAAACAACTTGCATATGCTCTCATGCGGATGCCGTGTATCAACAACATCACAAAGGTGAAAATCCAAGTTGATTTGTGATATCAAATGATGGTTGCAACAAAGGAGGATGAGGAGATCATGAAAGCACTTCAAGCAAAGACGGTACGGAAGGTTCGAGGTCTAGCATTTCAGGAGCAGCATATATGGATCCCACAAGATCCAGATTTACGCACAATGATATTGTCAGAAGGCCATGATACAGCCATTGCGGGGCACGTGGAAGCTTAAAAGACTTTGGAGAGCATACAACGAGTGTACTATTGGCCAAGGATGCGGCAAGATGTGGAGGCATATGTTCGAAGCTGTGTTGCATGTCAACAAAATAAGGCGGGAAATCAAAAACCAGCAGATTTACTACAACCCCTTCCCATTCCCGAACAACGATGGGAACATGTTACTATGGATCTAGTATGTGAGTTACCAAAAACCTCTTTAGGACTTGATTCAGTTGTGGTCTTTGTGGATAAATTGAGTAAGATGATACACATCCGACCTACCACAAAGACAGTGACGGCACCACAACTTGCTCATCTGTATCGAGATGCAGTTTTTGTGAATCACGGATTAAGCAAAGTCTTAATCACATATAGAAAAACTCATTTTACTAGTTTGTTTTGGAAAACCTTGTTTGGTTTATTCAAAACTAAGTTAGCGATGTCCACCGCATATCACCCGCAAAGTGATGGTCAAACACAGAGGGCCAATAGAACAATAGAGGATATGTTGCGAGCATTCACCTTGAAGGAACAACAAGTGGGATACTCTTCTACCTCTAGTGGAATTTGCATATAACAATTATGTTAATGCATCCACAAAAGTGTCTCCATTTTATCTGATGTATGGTGCTCATCCTTTGACATTTTCTAGTTTGTTGAGAATTCCTAAGGGGCAGGAGTTTTCAACCAAAGTTGCGGCAGTCAATGATTTTGTGGAGCACATACATAAAGGACTGCATCAAGCAAAGGAGAAGTTAGTAATTGCTCAAAATCGACAAAAGCAATATGCAGATGCTCATCGTAGAGAGATGAATTTTCAGGAAGGAGATCAAGTTTGGCTATCCACGACCAATTTGTCACTTGTAGGAACACCAAAATTTAACCCTCGATTCATTGGTCCTTTGTGGTGTTGAAACGTGCTGGTGAGGTGTCTTACAAATTAGAGCTCTCGTTGCATATGAAAATACATCCCGTATTTCATGTGTCACGTTTGCAAAAACATGTACCACATCCCAAGCAGTTCACAAATCTATCAACCCCTCCTCCTTTACCTACTATGGTAGCAGATCAAGCAGAATTTGAAGTTGACAAGATTCTCAAAAAACGGATTCGGGGTCACAGATATCCAAAAACATAGTATTTGGTTCAATGGAAGGGATATCCATCATATGAATGAACTTGGAAACCGGCAAAGAACTTAGCCAATATACCTTTGATCGTTCAAGAGTTTAAACGTGTGAGCAACGAGGATGTTGCATCTTAAAAGGAGGGAGATGTGTAACCATCTTTCATTAGTGAGAACTAAAATAGAGGTTACGCAAGGAGGAGATAGATAGTCTTGAGTTGACTATTAGTGGAGTATCTAAAGATGTCACGTCAGCAATCCGTGTGCTCTTCAAGTTATGTTTCTTGTGTGTTAGTTGGAGTACACGTCAGCAATCTGTGTGCTCATAGGGATGTCCACCATGTCATCGATCCACGAGGAATTGAATGGATGGTGGTTGTGTAACCGTATTTAGTTTGTACCTTTTTGAAGACTATATATTGAGAAAGAGAGACCATTGAAATATCTCTCAACTTGAGAATTTCTTGAGCTATTCGAGTGGTCTCTCCTCACTTCCCTAGTGTTACATGGACCTTATCAAATGTAAAGAATGTTCAAGGTGCAAAACGGAGGGATGAGGTTTGAAATTTTATGTTGTTGATTGTGAATTTTAGTTTTATCAAAGTGAAGCAATCGTGGAACATGTATAAACCATATCATGATTTTTCAGATGTACCAATAGTTAATTTATTTATGATCAACATACAATATCTTTATCACGATAACTTTTGGGCATCGTTAATATATCAATTTGGAAATAATTTTATGCTGTATGAAATGAACTCACGATATATGTTCATTTTTTCATTTGTATCATACATTAGGATTTGGAACCCAATAGTATACATTTTGATTTAATTTGATAATTATAAAAAAAAATTCAAACTATGATGATTTTTAACATAAGTTCCAATCTATCACTATTTTCTACCAAGAGCATATCATATATAGAATTAATATTTAAAAGTTTAACAGATGAGTATTATTCTTAAATATTTAATTCTCTAATATGATTATATATAAATTATATTGATTTATCATTATGGTCAAATATTATGTTTAGGTTTCATTTATATCTATAAGAATAAAATTATTTTGACCACATTAGGGACAAAACGTCACTCTTCATACTCATTAGTCATGAATTTTGGACTAATGGGGTCATTAAGGCAACTCCTTGGAGATTTTAAAAAATTTTGAAAAATATTTCAAGATAATTTATGGATTAAAAGATATGTTTAGAAATTTTATAAAAATAACTATGAAATAGATTCAAAAATTTTAAAAATTTAAATGATTGTTAACCTATTATGGTGATTTGAAGTTAGAGAGTGATATTGAAATCCAAAGTATAATTGAGAGTGTTACTTGAATATTATGAGTATTTTAAGTGATTTGATTAAGAAACCATATACTTTACAATGTACATTTGTGTTAACACTTCAATTTCAAATCTATTGGTATAATTAAAAGTGCAAACTTATGTTTAAACTTTCAAATTTATTGAATGAATTTTGAATACTTTATGGTAGTTTGTATGCATAGTCAAAGTTGCATTATTGTTTTGATTGTCATAATGTTAAGACAATGGCTATAACTTTTGCTATCAAAAATTAATAAACCTTCTAGCTTGCACTCTAATATGTTTAATAAAATTTTAAAATATTATAAGTAAATAATTTGAATTTATGATATTTAATATGCACAAAGTGTGTTTATTATCTTGTGATACTATGGATATTTGAATCATTATTTCGAAGGATTTATAAATTGACAACAATCTGAATGCAATAATCTGTGAAGTTTGAGCAAAAATTAAAGATCTAGTTGTGAGATATAATAAATTTTTCATGTATTTTTTCAACCAATTGTAATCTACTTACATATGAATTTATGAAGCAAAGAGAGTTGCAATTCATAAGAGGGTCAATATGATTCTTCTATAGCAAGATATTTGATTTTTTTCATGGTGAAGAAAAGTTATTGCAAAAATATAATCATTTGCGTTTGTGTCATATCAAGTATTAAATTATTTAAATATTAAAATAATATATCAATTAAATCTTTAAACCAGTTAAAAAAATTTCATGATACTTTAAGAGTTTTTTTTTACATTTTATTGTCTAAAGTATAATCTATTTTTGGGTTTATACATCTCTTGAAGTTAAAATTTAGTGATAATACCTTTCATGATATGAATATTTATTTAATATTGATTTTTTTATATAAAATCTGAGAAAATTAATTACCATTCTATAATTTTTTGTAAAAATCAAAATTTATATTTTATAATTATAAATTTTATATTTATATTATTAAAAAATTATTTGAAATAATTTTAAGTTTATTTTATTTAATATTTTTATATATTTGTATTATAACAAATATAAATTAATATGTAGATATTGACAAATTGCACAGCTTATTGCATATCATCATCATCAAGATCAAGATATCATCAATCATCATCATCATCAAGATTTCACATTCATTAAAAATATGCTATGATGAGCAAAAATATGTTATAATTATAAATCAAATGTATGATATTAAATAATCTATTAATTTATTATGTACTTATATGATATGTTATCTTGTATTCAAATATATATGTATATTTTTTTTGAGTAACCAAATAATTTCATGTCCTATGTACAACTACATCCATATTCTTTTACTTGAACTACATCAAAACAAAATCAATAAAGTTGAACTTACACCACATCCAATCAAATTTTAAAATTTTGATTGGATCAAGTTATAATTATAATTTATTATTTATTATTTTATATATTGGATTTTTTATTATATTTATTATATAAAAAATATTTTTTATTTAAAAAATTTATGATTAAAGCCAAGAGCGTGGAAGATTTTATTTTATATTAAAAAAAAATTTGCGTCCAAATATTTTTTCAAAATTTTAAATATGCAAGGACATGCAGAAAAAAATATGATCAAGCTAATTCATAGAAGTGTGTGATTTTTAATTCAATGTTTCATGTTCTTTGCTTGAAATCATTTTTTATTTGGAAAAAAATTTTAAGTGGATATACTCACAAAGATAAAACTAAAGAATTGATAGGTAATAGTTATTTCATATGAAACAATGATGAAAAAATTTAAAATAAAATTTTTTGATGTACGTTATATAAATTTACTGCACATGAAATTTATTATTTACTACATATGCCACAATGTATGTTTATAAGAACATATGTGCTTTTTACTTAATATCACATTGGGCATACAATACAAAACTAGTTCAATCTACAATGGACAAACTTAACTACATTAGCTTTGCACATGTTTCAAATTCAATTCTATCTACATATGTTCTATATATCTCAATCTTATTGCAGATTCTTTTGTTATTTTTGTTAATCAAAGTTATATATGATATCTATAAGAAACAAAAATTGATATCATTATCAATAAATTTTAATATTTTGTGAAAAAATTTATCTAATTATTTTTTTGTTGTGTTATATAATATTCATCGTCAAATCTTTCAATAATTTTGTTTAAAATACAAACATGATTTTTTTATTTTTGCAAACATAATTTACCTTTGAAACTAAAAAATATAGTTCATTCTATCTATAATGTAAAAAAATTAAAAATTCATTTATAATTTCATTAATCTTGACATAATCATGTTATGAATATTGAAATCAACTCATCATATGGAGAAAATTTTCTATAAATTATTATTTTTATATATATTTGCAATCATAATGATTATCATATCACAAGTACGTTATTTGTACAAGATAATGATGATTTCTAATCAAGACCAGACAAAGTATAATAACAAAAGGGATGGGAAGACCCTAATATGATGCATCCATATTTAGATTAAAAAAATTATTCTTTTCTATTTTTGAAATATGACTCATAGGTTTAATTTGAGTCTCACACGTATTACATAATTATTTTATATAAAAAAAATTGTTATTTATAATTTAAAATATTAATTTTTATGATTTAAAATAATTTATATTAAAAAAATAAAATTTTAATTTTAATCATTTTATTATATTTTATAGTGTTGGCATATCATTTATATATATTTATTTATAATTTATAAAAATTATAATTAAAAAAATATTTTATTTTAATACCCTAGATTTTACCATTAATTGTAAAATTTTATAATATTCTTTTTTATGAAATTTCATTCAAAAAATAAAATTTAAGCATACTCAATTAAGTTTCTTGGCTATGAAATGTTTAGAAACCCCTCATGTATATCACATGTTTTTTCTAAGACCCTTTAAAAAAAAATTTAAAACTTATATGATATGTGTGAAACTACTTGCACACTCTACAAAGTGTCATCAAATGGATATTTATAACTACAAACAATTTTAACATTCTAAATCAATACTTATTTGTTATACATTCCATTTTTATGTGCATAATTGATACTACACTTACAAATGAAGTATTTCATGGGGTTTAAATTTTTTATTTTAAAAAATTATTTTTTAATTAAATTTGTTATATATTAAGTATTATTTAAAATAATTTAAAAATTAAATTAATTTAAATTTTATTTGATTTAAATTTTTTGATGATGTAATAAATACATTTAAATTATCATAATATATAAATATTTCATTCAATTATAATTATTATAAAATTAATAAGAATATTATTTTATTAATTTAAAAATATTAATTTAAAAATTACATTTTTGAATTTAATTTTAATATTTATATCAAAAATTTTATTTTTCCATAAAAATTTTAAATAATTTATGAAATAATTTTATTAATAGTTATTATAATAAAAATATTATATATATAAATACATAAAAATATTATAATTTTTTGATTACAAGCATAAAAAATAAAAAATAAATCAAAATTAATTAAATTTATAACAATATATTACAATTACAATTTAAAGATTTTTTAAATAATTTTTTACAATATATCAATAATTATGGATTTAAGAGTTTGAAATTTACATTTAATTTAAATTTTGTACATTTCAAGTTTTATTTCATAAAAATAATTTTTAATTTGTTTTCAATATATTGATCATTTATCGTTTAATGTTTTTGAATTTAACTTTTTTCAAACTTTGATTTTTTAAATTAAGAAATGTAACAAAATAAAAATCAATCAATAAATTTTTTTTTAAATTTAACAGCTTTAAAATTTAAAGTTTATTTAATCATCTATAACGTGAGTTAAGATGTTTTTTAATATAAAAAATTACATATAGTTTTGAGTTAGTTTTATTTGTTGTGGTTAAATCTGTATCATGGCTGGTTAATAAATTATAATTACAAATGATATCTCCAACTCATATGATTTTATAAACCAAATGCATACATTAAAATGTGTGATTTACAAATTATGTCTTTCATGTTAATATATTAGAAATATCAAAAAGTTGAACAGACGAAAAAGTATAAGCTTGGATTTTGAAGGGTGTGGATATGGACATTTAACTATGGATTCTTGTCGTTAAGGGGCATATGTTTAATGAAAAACAAGTTATTTATCAACTGAAGGTTGCTGATTATTTTCTTCATTGATGATTGCACTTCAAGCTGAAACTGCACTTCCTCTCATCTGTTAGCGCAGAATTTTCACGCTTTTATTTACTATCATTTAAAATGGAGAAAACATGACATGTGTATCTATCGCTTTCATAAGCATCCGCATCAGAGGATGGACAAAGTATAATAACAAAAGGGATGGGAAGACCCCATCAAAGCGTACAAGGATGGGGATCCGACTCAGAGGAAGGGATTTAACATCGATGATCAATATCGACCCGTCAGAGACTACAGAGATATGATTGGAGCATAAATGTGAAGTTGATAACTTCCTTTTTTCGGTATAAGATAATATCATTTTCCAATTTGTAAAACAAGGCTAACCCTATGATAGAGTGATTCAGCTCTCCTATGTACGGCAACTGTTTTTTATTCCTTTTTTCTTAAATCATATTTTTGGCCTGGATCCTTCCATATACGTTCTTTACTACCACGTGAGACTACTACTACGCTGTGCCTCAACGATAGCGGATTTATGTACAGAGCAGGTACAAATTGCTTCAACGTGCTAAATTAATTTGTCGAATGTGACAAGTCATGGTGGGCAGTTGGACCCCAGATGGACGCACACAAATCTGACGTGTCTCAGCATCAGAAACGCGTGCTGAGGATGCAGCCCATGTGAATCCCAACATGCTGATCTGGGATATAACCTGGGACGATGGCACGGAAGAGGCACAGATACCTGACACGTCTTACAGAGAGCGAGAACTTCTAAACTTGGGCCCCATGAAATAATCATTTGTGAGACATAAACCTTAAATTACGGCAAAGTGTCTTCCTCCCCATGGCAACAGCATGCCGGAAGTTCCCGGACTTTGAAGTGGGAAACCACAACAAATCCATATTGTAAGCGCCAGCGTTTCAAAATTCGGGGGTGCTTTCCCATGCACTCTTGTAATCGGACTCTAGTAATGTGATGTCTAGTATGACTTCATCATAATATTCCCCCTGCTTTCTCCATTGATTGATAATGTACCTAGATGCCAAATAGTTACGCGTATTGTGTCATAGAACAGCCATCTAAACTATTAAGTTAGCAGCATCGATATATCATGAAGACAGTCTTTGTGCTAACGCATTCTGAATCTGAAGATGAGGAAATAGAAAGTTTTAGCCACAACTAACTTGTTAATCACGAGAACGTTACGAAAGACTACTAAATACGCCAAGGGCCGATGGAGAGATGGACTTGGAGATGCACCCTGCGAGTAGATGAAATGCGTACGAATAAGGATTCATTACTAACGGGCTTCACCTGATCTCTATGGAGGGGTTCCCAAATCCAGCAATCATGACGTTTAATTCGAAACAAATACAATTTGGGTCGCGGGTTCATTGTCGAATAGTTTCTTTTGCTTTGTTTGCCTTTTATCAGGAAGGTCAAAGGGACATGGACAAATGTGAGAAATTTGTCCGTTAAGGAAGTGATGAAGATAGCTGAACACAAGCTGTTTGACTGATCAAGATGGGAACAATCCAAAGAACAATAAGATTTTGTTTAGAGCTATCCCAAATGCATGGGACGAGCCCGAAAGTAAGCGGTTTGACCGATCAAGATGGCCACAATCGGGGGGAAATATACGAGCTTCGTCAGAGCTATCCGCAATGCATGGAGCATCGTCATGGCTGAGTCAAGGCCTTGTTCGAAGTGTTCGGACCAGGATTCCTGAGGGCGGAGTTGTTTCTTACTACACCTCGTTCACTCGATATAGGAACGCAGGAGTGGCGTCCTCGGACTCCTTCCCTGAAATGCTGAAATCAGTTGCGCAAATGAAACGTGGACGTGAAGGAGACGCAAGAACACGTCAACACCACGTCGGAGTTCGTCAACATCCAGTCAATGATCAAACCGGCTCAGACCAGGTTATGTGAGCAGGCCCAACATGTAAATTGCCACGTAGTCGTCGGATACAGCAAGCAGGCACCCATTCGACCACCGCTTCGACGTCAGCATAGACAGACGAAGCTTTTGAGGTGCCCTTCCACAAAGGCAACGACATGAATGTCTCCTGTAGAGGACAAACCAACTCCCTATTTGGGAAGCTCGAAGGCGATAAATTTAGCGTCTTTGTCCAAGTTCGACAGAGACCGCGTAGGATTCAGTCGCTATGGAAAGGAGGTCAGTCATTATGGATGATACAAGAACATTCAAAGATACAATCATGCCCATACTGTGATGCAATGGTGGATAAAGTTATAGAACAATGGACTGAGGAGAGATCAACTTTTGCTCTTAGACAACGTGATAGATGAAAACTGTTGCACATAGTTCAGAGGCCCAATCAGGGCCCATACATACAGCCGTTGTGCCAGAGATTGTCTATGGAACATCTGGAATATTAGCACGAATAGCTGGGTGCGTATAAACAAGTATATTTTCTATTTTATTATTTAGTGCAACAAATGCCATAAGAACACACAATCGGTGGGACGAGCACATGACCCCCCTAAAACAAGTGTGACGAAAAAGTTCAGAGCGAACAGCTTGAAAAGCGCAGTCTATGTCTTGAAGAATAACCCGTACGATCGATCAAAGAAAATGGGTGGAAAACAGGTTGAATACTTTTAACTAGCGAACCGGTGACAGACCTTTTAGGATACGTTACGCAGAGTATTGCTGGAATGCTGTGGCAATTCAGAAGGCATAGGCGTAGCTACTAGCTAGTATTTATATGCAGAATCAATAGAACCCGTGCTCGGAGGGGCGCCTGTCTCGTTAGCTCTGTTATGTCCCACCGATTGACGAGAGAACATGGAAAAGATCGGCAGGTTGAAGTCCCAGTATTGTAGATCGCAAGCGGTGCAGATAAATATGTTCACCTTGCATTCTGGATTTGTTTCTTGATTCTATTTCTCTTCAACGCCGCCGTGATCTTTTCATTAACTTCCACCCTCAGGCAGGCTTTCCACAGGTCTGATTGCACATGTCAACCGACCCTCCAACGGAAAAATGAAGATGCCATACACCAAACGGGTGCCATTTGAGAAAATTTGTTTCCTAATTTTATGGAAACGCTTGTGGCAGAAAATATCAAACAAATAACCAAGCATGGATCTTTTTAGCATTGAAGGCAGGTACGAAAGTAACATGCCTTCAATCCAATGAATATAATATTGCCTTCGCCAACTAAAAAGCGACTTAGACGAAATAGATAATTATATTCTGGGGACAGTAATACTAAGAGTAAATCCAAAATCAACCGTTGCATATTTCCTCTGCCGAATATTCCATTTGTCATTGTTGACTGATTTTTATTTTTATTTTATCTAACACTGGCACGAAATATCAAAACGCTAGTACTATGACCCAAATACCACGTACACATCAGTTATAGACACACATTTTGATGCTAGATTGACTGCATCCAGTCGTGTGTAGGGAGAATTGCCAGGGTTGGTCAGGTTACATCCCGTAATTTTGGGAAGGCACATATCAGATGACATTTGCCGTGTAGAGGTTGCCTCAAGCAACTCCTCATTCCACATACTTGCACGCGTGTATAAGAACGACATCATCCTGCTGAGAGATGATTCGGCCGATGGGGGAGAGACAAAGTTAAAGCACGGCATGTGCAGTATGGTGACCATCCATTGCGCCAGATGTTGCAGTACTTTATCTGAGGCAGGTTTCGCTCTGCACCGAGTCCACCGAAGATATACTTCGGCAAGCACCCTGTGGGTTCGGGGGTTACATATTTTCCTTGCAGCAGAGTATAACAACTATGATTGGTATCCACAGCACTATGAGGCGATCCAGGACAGAGAGTGATGAATATGGATGGCAGTGATGTGGAACTACGTCAATTCCTGCTCCTAATTATCCTCTTATTGACCAGCCAGGAGAGAGACCATGGCTCTGGTACAAGCAAATGTCATCCTCTGAGAGAGTGATCCAACAATTGACAGTCGGCAGGAAGGCATCTTTTTCTAATACACACATGTACAATTCATCGCTGGTGTACTCCCTTGTAATTTGACCAGCAGAACTTCCAGGTGAAGTCGTATCTACACTGTAGGATTGAGTTCACAGCGTCTAGACCAGTCAGACGTCTGGGTTTGGCTGCCCTGCGCAAACCTCAGCCTACAATCCAGCAAAGGAAAAAGCGAACCTGTAATCTAGGGGAACCTAAACTACTCCTTCAAATATAGCTTGTATTCGCATGTATCCAACTTGTGTATTGCGCAAGTCTTGGCCTGGAGGGAATCTGTTCAGGGCCTCTGTCTGAATGGAAATCTTCGAACTGAAAAATTCAGCTGACGGAATGCTAATCCTTGTGACACGTAGAGTTTCTGGAATGGTTCTGGACCGGCCGTAAATACGGGTCCACAAGCAGCCGGACTTCTGAAACGACTCACGGTTGGTCTGAGCTCTATTGTAGCATAGACTCGTGTCCCTTGCGTGCCATCATGTCTCTTTCCCCACCTCAACCACGAAGAACATGGTTCCTGGGTCTACCTACGGTCTAGAAGTGGCTATCCACATGCAACCAACTGAAAGGAGCTCGGTGAGCCACCCGACGGCCTTCCATCAGTTCTCCCTCAGTAGCACTCCATGAACTCTCACGTCCCGCCCTGTACAAATTTACCAAACCAGGTAAATCTATCCAGCGGTATCCGGTGTAGATCATGTACTGTACTGTGCATACAAATGATGAATGAAGGATACCGTACTATGGTCACTATGATGTTTTCGCCAGAAATTCGCAGCACATTTGTTCCATTCTTTGGATTTCTCTGGCGCAGCCTATTCCTTTTAACTCCGATCGCTCACTTTACATTCTTTAAGGTAGGACCGTAGGTTCACGTGATAAATGGTGTCGCATAAAGGTACAAAATTTATACTGTTGATCTGTATTCAGATCGTCGAGACTGTATTCTTATCAGATACTGGCGTATGCAACTTTGTATCGCAGGAAATTGGGGAACTCGCATGAAACCTTTTGGTTGGGGTAGAAAGGATGATTTGATTGCTGTTTTGTTCCGGCGAGTGAGGTATACCACTACGCAGAGAGGCACGATCTCTCTCTGACGTCGTTTCTGATGCAGTCAATTCTGCCGCCCGTTTTCTGGCTTTTGAGAGTAGCAGTTGCCCTACCGCAGTTGTATTGTATCCGTAGTGTAGCATGTACTTTAACCTCTCTCCCAGAGTGGTTTCACTCGCGTCCAGAATTATATGAAACTCAGAAACTCTGAAGTTATCTGTAGTGTGGTACTGGTCGTAAGACGACTGACGGAGTCAACCTGATGACTGATGACAGAGTGGAAGACGTTGTGGGAAAAAAATATGAAGTGGACTGGTAAGAGCAGCGAGATGGAGGTTTAGAGAAATGACACCGAAATATTTCGTCAATAACACGGGGATTTGTTGTGCATATTGAACCTATCTTGTCCGGTTTCGGTCTCCAGTACGGGCTGGAGCGAAACCGCCTTCACAGAGATCCGCACAGCAGATTTGGGAAGAAGCTTTCGCATAAGACGAGAAGGAATCGGTCCAGAAGTGAATTTGACATCTCTATTGTTCATTCGTCGTCTTCTCGTCTCGTCGCTTCTCTGCTCTTCTCTTCGCTCGCAGCTTTCCGGGATATAATTTGTCTTCGAGTGTAGCTGCTGGGGGTATAGAGGCTTGAGATTTGGAGACTCCTGGTTGCAGCAATTTCTACAGGAGGGCCCGCTACTGTCAATCATTGTTACGGACGGCAGAAACTGCATGTTTGGACAATTGGACACGTGAGAAACTCGTAGACTAAAATCCGTCCCATAAGATTGATATCTGGAATTCACCTTCCAGGATTAGAACTATCTCTCGATCGTTTTCTGCTTCTCTCGTTCTTGAGCCCTTTTGGTCCGTGCAGTTTTGTCAAATTCTGCGGGAATTGATCGATTGCGTTCAAATTGCTTCCGAACGTGGACGTGGGCGCATGAGATATGGCTGTGGGGAGTGGACCCAAGTCCAGAGGCTGCTCTCCTCGCAGATTTTGAGATGTAAGTTCCGAATTTGGCGAAGAGCTTCGTGAAACGCCACTAGCAGTTTTCATCAGTTTTGGGAGACAGTGAGCACAATTCTCTTCTATTCGGAGGAGGTTACCAGACGATAGAATCAGAGGACGAATCTCTGAGACCCATGGCGACGCGAGGACTGCGCGTGCTGGTGAACAGCTCGACTTCTCATCTACGGCGCACATCATTCAATTCGATCTCCGAAACACGACCATGTGCCCGAATTGTGGATGCTGAATGCTCCGGTGCCGCAGCGCTGCTAGCGCGAGAATCCTGCGGTGTTCCAGCTCGGTCTCATGGCTCTGCGAGGAGCAGAACGGTGGATACAGAGCTCAGCAAGAATTTGTCGAAGATACCACCGGCAGCGCGACGGTTGAGTGGAGAGCCTGAGAAAGTTTTCTCCGACGATGAGGACCAGGAGGTAGAGCTCGCACATCTTCTCTCCTCAAGTCCACGTCGGATTTCAAGGCCTTATATTTCAATTTCAGTGAAGAATTCGATTCTGCAGTCGTTTCTTACAGACTGATACGTTGTCGCGAGTGATATTGAGCTTTAATGCACGTGTTTCTCTGTTTTAAAGCACGGGTACTGCCAGCACCGACGATGTTGGAATTGTGGAATTGCTGTGGGCTTGATATTGCTAGTTGATTCTACTCCAACCTGTAACTGCGAGTGTATGTGGGGAGCTGCTTAAATAAATTCGCTAATATTACGCCGCCACGGTTTGTCTGAAAGTCGATATGAAGATGTTTGCAATCGGGACTCATAATGAAGCCGAACATAGTCAAAGTCAGAGCGGTGTTTGAAATTTTCAACGTTTCTGCTGTTATGTGGAAAGGTTTGAGATGCTACTTTGATATCGTTGTACATAGTACGTAATCTGTTCTTTTTTTATCTACAGGTTCTGGATTACCCTGGGGCGAAGACGAACTTCACGCATGAAATGACCTTTATTCCCGAAACTGCTGCCGAGCCCGTTCCTTGCTTCCGTCTGCTCAATGACTTCGGCCAGCCCCTTCCATGGGCTAAACTTCCACAGGTAGGTGATGCTCATCGAAAGCACCTTCGCGCTGATCATTTTCCAAGCATTTGTTTGAAAATTAAATTCGGCAAACCATCTATTGCTATGATCGGGAGATTGTGTTGCTATGAAACTCAATTTCTCTTCGGACTGTACACTGCATCTCTGGATAGCTCACGCAGCGTCTGGAACGTTTTCAGCTACGTGAATACTTCGTCAAGATTCAGCCATAACCAGCACTGAATTGAGTGTCTTCCCTTTCAATGCAATGTTGATGCATCTCTTCAATCCACTCATGAAATAAGGAGGATACACTAACTTCTCTATCCTTCCTTCCGCAAAGTTGACGCCATCTCTCTCCCTGCAACAGATGGACGCAAAACTGGCTACCAAAATCTACCGCAATATGGTCACTCTTCAAACCATGGACGTCATATTCTACGAAGCTCAACGGCAGGGAAGGTTCAGTTTCTACTTGACTACGAACGGAGAGGAGGCCATCAACATTGCCTCCGCTGCTGCCTTGTCCCCGCAGGACGTCGTCTTCACACAGGTCCGTGTTATAAAAAATCTCCATTGCAGGACATCAGAACCTCAAGGTCTCAAAGCGTCATGAGGTCTTAAAATTGGCAGGTTTAGGTGCGGCTTGTTCCAAAGTAGAGAGCATATGCGTTAGGAGCAATCTGACCTAGCTCGATTCGGTGGGATGCCCTGTTCAAGTGCGTTGACAGAGGGTTGTCCTGTTATGACTGGTTCTTGCAGTATCGGGAGCCCGGAATTTTGATGTGGCGGGGCTTCACAATGCAAAATTTCGCAGATCAGTGCTTCGGGAACGCGGCCGATCTGGGAAAAGGTCGACAAATGCCTGTGCATTATGGCTCACGTGAGCTCAATTGCCCCACCTTATCTTCCCCCATTGCGTAAGTATATTCCACCCACTGTACTTTCTTCAATCACTGATGTGAGCGTTGTACCGAGACCTGTGATCTTTTGTCCTAGTATTGTCCAACAGAGATTCGTACAGAAGGGAGGAAAAAGCACAATTCTCACATCGAAAAATTCCCTTGTCGCAGTCTGACGTCAGGAGCCTATAACTCAGGTATACTTAGAACAGTGTACTTCAAGATTTTCAGGTATCTCCGAGGAATCACCGAGTCTAATCACCGACAACGTTACTGGATGCAGGACGCAACTTCCGCAAGCGGTGGGTGCAGCTTATGGCATGAAGATGTCCAGTAAAGACGCTTGTTCGGTGGCTTACTTCGGCGATGGTGCTTCCAGTGAGGTAGATATCTTAAGCTGGCTTCAGACGTCGAGACCAGGGGTATGAATTTGTTTCCTAGTATCGGAACAGTGAGGATTTGATCCTAACGAGAAGGCCCGTCGATAGAGTTCTCTACTTCCTGTTTTAGGCAGTCCTGACCAGATGCAACAACTCTATTCAAACAAATTTGATCCCGAAGGTGGTGCGGTTAATTTGACAGCAGTGAATGTTCTCTAAAACAGTTTCAGTTGTTAATTGCTGGTCCCTAGAAATAGATAAGATTACTGATGTCATACTTTCCATCAGGGCGATTTTCATGCAGCTTTGAATTTTGCAGCCATTCTGGAGACGCCAACAATCTTCATCTGTAGAAATAACGGTTGGGCTATCAGTACTCCAACGAACGATCAATTCAGAAGTACGTTATTTTTGTCTAGTGTTGTGTTAGAATCCGGGACACGTGATTCAGTAAACTTGTATCCTTCTACCTGATTTAAATCCGCCTTATCTCAGAAACTCTGTTTGTACAAATTTTCTCGCATCAGTCAGCTTCGCCGAAATGATGATATCCACATCTAATTCAGTTTCTTGAGAATTGGTGTTGGCTGTTCCTTTCAATCGTACATCAACTCTGAGATTGGAACTTGGAAATGGTTCTGGCCAGAAGCTAAAATGCGTCTATTCACAGTACGTCCTGATTCCTGAGCACTTAACACTTCCAATTGCAGGTGACGGTATAGTCGTTAAAGGGCGAGGGTACGGGATACGGAGCATTCGTGTGGATGGCATGGATACGTTGGCGCTGTATTCTGCTGTCAAGGAAGCTAGAAAGATAGCCATCGAGGAGAGCAGACCTGTACTTATAGAGGTAGGCTTGTGAAGCATTCTGATCAAGTTATTGCTGGATTTCTTGACAGATTCCTGACGTTCACCAGTAAGGTGGCGAGAACGATGTTTGCATGTCTGATTTCTGACATTGGGCGCCGAATGTTGGCCAAGTCATGTGCTTATGGGACGATCTGGCTGGCTGCGCAGGCACTGAGCTATCGCATTGGCCACCATTCCACGTCCGACGATTCATCTAAATACAGGAAGAAAGCGGAGATTGATCACTGGAAACTGGTTCGTGATCCAGTCAACAGATTTAAGAAGTGGATAGAAGCTCAGGGTTGGTGGGATGAAAAGTCCGAGAAGGCGATTCGAAGTGAAGCAAGATCTTCGGTACGTGCAAAACTGTAACCCATCACACAACCCCAGTCCACAGCAGTCGATCGAATATTGTACTGACAGTACCAGTGCCTCGAACTCTTAGATACCTACCGCAAAACTCTATCCGTGCAAAGTCTGCATTAATTCCCATCACAAGGGGTTAAGTAGATCATCTGCGAGAGCATGGCCTGACTACAGCACTCTTGTTCGTCTATTTGCATCCATCGACTTTTCTTTCCCTGTTAAAATCGTTGCCCCTCTTCTTGATCTCGTTCAGCATGGTTGAAAGAATTTTCGGAAATCGGTGATTTAAGTTTAGAGTACCACAGCTCTCAGAGTAATGCGCTAATCTGAGTTCGAAAATGTTTGTTGTTTACCAGGTTATCGCGGCCATGACCAAGGCAGGTCAGAAGCAAAAACCACAATTGTCTAATCTTTTCACAGACGTGTACGAGTCCCTTCCTTCCAATCTGAAAGAGCAAGAATCGCAGCTCCGTGACGCTATTACCAAATATCCTGATGGATACCCCAACGATGTGCCGCTGTAAATAGTTCGGATTGTACATAGTTCCAAATTCTGCACCAACAATTGTTCAAAAAATTGAACTAGTGCTAGTGAACCTACAGTTTCAATCCCACAGTATTTTGGACCAAAATGGACCAACGGGGTCCATTTTGGTTGAATGAGCGTTGGAACTATATAATTTACGGCCGTACACATGGAAGGGCGTAGAAAATGAGATAATCGGACAATTCCCTCTTCCAATATTGAAAAAAGCAATTGTCAATCACTTAAGAGCTCCTCAGGAACTGAAATCACGTACTCTGCTCTAGGACAGTTAGGAATGTTGAGTGTAGCGCCGATATGGTACCGTCCTTGACAAACGGACACTAGGCAAATCTGGTTAGGTACCCAAGTTGGAGACAGTCAATTGTACAAATATTCGTTTAGTTTGCACGGAACGTGATAAATTACTGTTGTAGCCAATGTATACACTGGCTACAAACAGAATTTGTAAGAGGTCTCCAACGTATGATTCACTTTGTGTATCGGTTCAAAAGATAACTTAGTCACGCAGATGTCTAAAAAAGCTGAATAAAATTTGATACAGCTTGATCGTGCAGCTATTAGTACTGTTTGTAGCACACGTCCGTTGAGCTTTGGCAGTCTGTACAGGTTAATGAACTAACTAGCAATGACGCGTGTACACACTCGTCCCACGGAAAAACAACTGGCATACAAAGAGATGTTCTGAAAACTCACGAAGACTACCCGCGTGGGACACCGAAGAGAGTCACAAGTCAGAAAGAAGATCCATATGAACAGTCGTACATCGTATTACTTCACGGAGGCACGATAAACTACAATCCATCAAAATAAATAGCCAAGACTGACTCCACACGATGGTACATACTCTTCCGCTCTAATTATGGAAAGCCAGAATTAAACGAATAAACCACTATTGAACTACAATCTGCATAGGCATATTGTTCGTCGTAATCCTTCAATCCTTGACTTCCAAACTTGAAACCTTCGTACTCCCTCCACAATTAGAGCGCGCACAAGCTCCCCTTCCTGGTCTCCTACTGTACCAGGAGCTCCTACTCCTTTTATCCTCTGGTGTCTCTCTATCAAGGAATCGCCGTCAAACATTCCTAGTGGACACCAACGCCGATACTCTGCATGAACCTACAAACCTAAACCCTTGAAAATTTAAGAGGAATTGAAGTGCTGCTAACTACTACTGCATGACATAAAAAATTGTTATCACTCTACTTCAAAAAGATTGCCCCGCTCGACTAAAGAGCAGATGCAAGTTGACTGAAGTATATATGTTTCATCTGCAGATCAATATCACAACACTGCCCGTTGTCAAGTTCTAAATCTGATCAAGTCCCTTTCACCTCCTACCACGACCCCCACTTCCTCCTCTACCTCTTCCGCCACCTCTACCGCCACCTCGTCCGCCTCCTCTTGAAGAGGATGCACTCCATGAATCCCTGTCTCCTCTATCATAACCTCCCCGGTCACCACCCCCACTTCGGCCACCTCCGCCTCTACCTCTGCCTCCTCTGCCACCTCCTCTTCCACCACTTCTCGACGACCTGTCGTCCTCCCACCTTGGCCTGTCCTCATCAAACGTACCCATGGGTCTACGGTCGCTGGAGGCCCCGCTTCTGCGGCCACCCCTTCCTCTGCTTGCAGAGGCAGCAGGCCTCATGTCTTCAAATTCTTCGTCATCGAAGGCTTCCACATCACTCAGACCTTCATCATCGTCAAAGTCCAAGTCAGAGCCGTCATCGTCGTTACCTCCCTTGGCGAGCTTCTTCAAAAACTCTTCATCATCTTCATCATCGTCGACATACTTGTCCTTCTTGCTCAGATCAGGCTTCCATTCCTCATACTTAGTTCGACGACCTCGTTCCACAGTGCCAGCAGATCCGCGATCGAATGAACCTCGACCTCCTTCCTCTCGGGGTGATCTGCGGTCAAAGGATTCTCGCTCATCACCACCTCTGGATCTACGGTCCAAACCTCGCTCACTGCCTCGATCACGTGACCGATCTGGTCGATCATATGAACCTCTATCCCTGTCTCCTCCACGGGATTCAAAACGGCTGGATCCCCTGTCGAAATCACGGCTCTCTCTTTCTCGCCCGTATCCTCTATCGCCTCTATCGGATCCCCTGTCAGATCTTCCTCCTCTGTCGCCTCTGTCGCCGTCCCTGCTGCTGCCCCTATCAAATGCATCAAACCCGGCACCTGGTGGCCTCTCTGCGTTGCAATCGTGGCATTCACGGTTTCTAGAGAAATTCAAGAAGTCGCATCTGTAACAACCACACATAACGATTGCACGGATTAAAAACTACTGAAATCACTATCTACGAAGGAAAACTAGCGACACAGAAAAAATATTAAGAGCTGTTGTGAAGGACTCATCGAGACATTCACTACTGACCAGTAAGGCATCCATCATAAGTCAGCTCTTCGAATAGATGGGAATGGATGCACCGAAGTGGTGAACTTACTTAGGACACAGCCAGTCCCCAGGTCGCATTTCTGGAGTAGGACGTTTCGCATCACATTCGCGACAGTTCCTATTTCTAGCGAAGTTAACATACTCACACCTACACACAACATGACGAGGTTAAAAACAATGAAATTAGATGTGTCAGGAAAATGAAGATTCGTTCGATCATTGATGGCACGACTAAGGTTTTATGAATCTCATGCGGAACATGGAACCGTTACTTACTCGGTACATTTCCAATCTCCAGGCTTCATTTCCACATCCGCGTCACCTCCTCTTTTCCTATATACTCGTTCGCCTCGGTCATCTCTGTTGCTCCTGACCATTTCTGCCTTCCGCTCCACCTTAGGCAATTTCGGGTCCCTGGTCTTGGAACCAAGGGAAACGGCTTGTTGGAGAAGGTTAGTGCAGGCATTTTGCACCAAGTCGGGGATCTTCAGATCTCTGACAGAGTCGGGTGATACATAAAGAGCGTACTGCGACAGGAGTCTTAAAACTTCCGGTGTACCCGCCACATGGTCAGAGGCCACTCGAAAATCGGCTCTTTCACAGCTTGGTCTCAAGGCACATGGCTTGCAAACCTGTAAATCCAAGACAACTTACGTTACCCACTTATATTGAGGTTCAAAACGTCAAAACGACAAACAGTGATCCTTAGTACATCACAGACCTATTAGTTGATAATGGAGGAGAATGTAAGGAGGGAAAAATCGGAAAAACTAGTCCGGATGCTCACAAGGGATAGACCAAAACGTCCCCTTACCGAGATCTCATCTATCTTGAGGTACTCTCTGAGTCTTTTCCCCGCATTCACAACTTTCCGATCGGTGGATGGGCATCCAAACCGAGCGATAGTTTCCAAGTCTTTCTGAGCAAAGCCTCTGCAATGTGAAGACAGATTCATGAGCTGATCAGTAAACAACTTTCATACACAAATACAAAAAACCTCACAACTCAGCCAACGAGGTTGGTCTCTAAGACCGCCAAAAGCCGTCAAATCACCCAGCTTTCAACTACTGCTTCGGCAATGGCTAAACATTCACGAGGATATCCAGCAGCCAAAATGCATTTCGGGAACTAAACAGTATTCAAGAATCAAACACAACTAAAACTTAACAATAGATCCAGGAGAGTGCGAGTAACGAAACGCACGAGAATATGTCGTCCCGTTCACGAGCAAAGTTCAAGCAGGCTCTCTTGATGAGTCCATTGTCCTCGGGATTGATAGCTTGAACATCGATTTGCTTGCCCTCCTCGTTGGCGAAATAATTTCCTTTCGTCAAGTGCTTCAAAAATCTCGTCCACTGGGGCCATGGGTGCTCGATAGTCTTCTTCTCAGTTTCAGAGTTTACAGCAGATGAAGCAAGACTGCCATTTTCTTCTATGGCCTCTTCAGACGTAGATGCACTAGGCGATGCATCGTCCCCTGCCCCCACAATAATCACATCAGCATTTTCATCTTCGAATTCGAGGTCGCTTTCGTCCGAAGTGCTGTCAGAGTCGGTATCAAGATCCGCCAGAGAAGCAGCCTCAACCACTTCACCGTCACTGATGGAAGAGCTTGTACCATTCAGATGTTCTTCTGTATCAGGTTCTTTAGCATTATGATCTTCGGCTTCTTCGACAGAATTATCAACCAGTCTCAGCGCTCTACGCAGCGCATCCAACTCACGCTCTTTGGACTCAATTTCAGCTACCAGAGAACTTCTCTGCGTCTCCTTCTCCTCGGTGGACACAGAATCCTTCACCTCTCCATCTACGACAGTCGAGGCGTCCGCAGAGCTGAAGCTCCGGGCCACAAAAGAACCCAAGCCAGGCAATCCACTGCCGGAGCTCAAATTTCTCGACGAAGTAAGAGCATCGGCGAAGAAAAGAGAGGTCCGCCTGAGAGCGAATCTCAACCTATCGCACGTCAGATCAGTATGCACGGACCTGGAAAGCTTCTGAGACGATCCACACAAAACCAACACGGACTGAGACGGCCGCAGGGCCGCAAACCCGGACGACGACGAAGAACTGGAACTCACACTCGACGCTGCGGCGGAACGAAAATTGCCAGCGGAAGAGACCGCGGACGAGCAACTGAGCGACCTCAAAGTCAATGAGCACACACCCGACACGCGCTTCCAAGACGCCTGCTGCACGCAGCGCGGCAGCTGCGCCATAGCTGAGGCTTGCGCGCGATCAACGCGAAAGAGCCACAAACTCAATTTGCTACCCCAATTGCTGCAATTGCTGCTACTCCTCAATTCATGACGCTTCTGGGCATCGGAATTCGTCGCTCTGATCGAAAACTGCTCGCTGATTCTGGTGACGAAAATAAACTCTGCTTGTCCTAGTCAAGCTCGAGCAATCGCCAACTCCCAAACCCCTAAAGCTGTGAAGAAGAGGGAAAGAGGCTACGCTTGTTGCTTGCTTCGGCGGCCAGGGTTGTCTTACCTTAACCCCTAAACCCTGTTTCTCGTCCTTGCAGCAACTTGATCTTAACTTCGACTTCCGTCCGAGAACTCCCTTTCTGCTTACATATTTTCCTTAGGTCTAAAACGGAACGTGCGCCGTGTACAGTACCATGTCAGCAGGGTTAGGATAACTCGGGTTAACAAGGTAATCCTGGCGGACCAAGGGTTGAAACCTTCATCATTTTTTTTAGCCATGACGTTTTGCATTGGCGTGGTCAACCCATCTTCATTATTCACTAGTTAATAGTTTTACGTTAAAATACATTAGGGTCCATTTGACTATTCCGAATGCAAAGGATAACTTACTATAATGTCATTATGGATGGGATGTTTGTTATGGCAAGAAGAGTGTTGATATATTGGAATGATTGTTGGTATGCCTTGCACTTTACTGGGGTTAATGTATATCATTCACATGCCATTGTTTCACAGTTGATTACCTATACTCATGGATGGACGGCCATTGAAGAGACAACATCCAACGTCTCCAAGTATATGGGTATGTAGAGATTTCAACTCTTTGTTTCTTTAGCTTTGGAATTATATTGAGCTATTGACATTGACTTCGACATACTATACTTACCATACTAGTCTACATGGGATATCATTTTGTTTAGTTTATTATATAGTCTATTGTATCCAAAATGTATCTATTATAGAGCACACATCTTACCGTAATCACATTAAACGATAATTTTTCATATACTCTTTTATTTGTAGACCGTTTGATTTTGATAGTTCGGATATTTTAGGTGTTATATGACATATTTCTGCTATTGGGGCTAGCCCCATGGGTTTGGTTCCATCCTTGTGCGAATTGATGGGCTCTTCCCATCCCTATTGTTATTCTACAGGGTCCTTTCTCTTACCGTTTTGGTTTCATCGTGTAATTATTGATGGGGTCTTCCCATCCTTTTTGCTGTATTACTTAGGACTCTCTTTAGGACTTTGCAACTTCCCCATTGTCCTAAAGTTTCAAAACTCTTTCCCATTCCCCTTTTCTTGCTACGGGCGAGGAAAGATTTTAATCACGGTAAAGTACAACAGTACCATGAGTTAATTTTGTTAGTGCGATGTACTGTGGGGTAGGTGAAGGTGCAAATTGTTCTAGGATATCACAGTTTAGTAAATGATCGAGAAAGTATAATAACAAAAGGGATGGGAAGACCCCATCAAATCGTACAAGGATGGAACCGAACCGGTAACATGGGGCTAGGCCCCAATAGTATCACACTGGGAAATATGTCCTACAGCACCTAAGATATCTTAACTATCCAAGTCAAAAGGTCTACAAACAACAGGAGCATCCGAAGAAGCATCACCTAACGTGATTGCTCTCCTATGGATTGCACCAGCTAGTGCTCCTCTGTAGAGCAATGAAAACACGTTGCCTAAAATAGGCTATACAGTAAGCTAAAGAGAGTGACACCCCATGTCGCCTAGTATGGTAGGCTCTCGCACACTCCCTCACGAACATGTAGAAGTCGGTGTCCATAGCTCCATATAACTCCAAAGCTAGAGGAACAAAGAGGTGATCTCTATGCATACCTCTATACTTGGAGACCTTGGTTGATGCCGCTCCACTCGTCGCCCATCCTGGAGGATGGGTGATCACCCCCTCTGAAACTGTGTCTCTATTAGGATCGGTAACCACCACTTGATCCTCCCGAATCAAGTACAGGTCTGCCCTAACCCTAGTCGACTGCAAGGCATACCAATGCTTTCTCCATGTGAGGTATCTACATAGCAAACACCACATCCCTAATGGCATCATGGGTAACTATCCTCTGCCCTCCGAATGGACAACGAGTCATATGAACACCTGCTGCATCTAAAGTGATACCACACTCACATGTGAGTAATGAAGATGTAGATGGATGGACCAAGCCAAGACGGAACCTCATCGCTTGTGGAGAAAGTAGCTGGTGCGAGTTGGAAAGCCCTAATGCATGGTCGAGCCAAGATCCACGAGCCTGCACCCTTGCCCAAGCAAGAGCATAGACGAGCTTTAGTAGTACGAGGAATGGCCGGATCCACTAAGAGTGAATGTAGAGTCTCCTGAAATTGTTGGCCCATTAAGATAGATTGTAGACCCTTAGTCCAATCGGTAGCAAAAGAGACAAAAGATGGAAACTCATGTCGCACCTCCCATGGTAAAGCATCTCTCGTATATCGTAATAATAGTTGTAAGGGAAATGATCCCATATCAATGTCCCTCATATATATCTCCAAAATAGGTCTATCTGCGATCATAGATCGAGAAGATAACAAAGGTGCAACGAGCGTCCAACTCGCCAAGAAAGTCACAGGTGTCGTCTCCTCCATCGATAATAAGCTTACCCCTCCACACAAAATTGGCAAAGATGTCTGTCTCCTTGCCAAATCTCCAGTCACACACTCGAATATCCCTTGTCCGATGATGTCATCAAAGATGCCCATGATCCTCATATCAAAGGCTGTCAAACGGGATATGAATGTAGGTGAAGGAGGAACCGTGCGAAGAAGATAGGTGGATTGACGAGCAATACGAGATGATAGTATACCAAACACCACCTGCGGATCCCCTAGTAGAGGAAGGTCATCTACATGCAAAACATCCTCGGCCAATGCAACGTCAAGGTAGCGTGAAACAAAATCTTTAGTCCCTACTGGCACTCCTAGAATACGTAGGCCATCTGTCGATATCATACATCCCTATGGAAGCTGAAGGTGAGGCAAAATGCCCAAAGGAGACCAAGCCCTGCACTTTGACACCTTGACTCTCAAGCCTACCAGATGAAGCTCGGTAGTCAAGTAATCAAAGGCTTGCCTAATGCTGTCTACAGGGCCCACAATGTGTGTATCATCCGCTAAGGAGGGAAACACACAAACGGAAACGGCCAAAGCAGTAGACAAAAAAGCTCTATAATGAGCCATGGCAAATAAGGGTCCTCCCAAAGGATCTACCTGTCAAGTGCCAGCAGCGGATTGTACAACGATGACTCCCTCCTCGAAAATGCCATGCTAATAAAATAGAGAAGAATGTGAACCGTAGAAAGATCGTACGAAAGAAATGAGGCTTGATAGGGGTCCACCAGCCTCTCTCAGCTCTCTAAAAATGCATGCACGCGAGACGTTGTTAAAAGCGTTCTCAATGTCCACCTGCAAGACAACCCAATCCGGATGGATATCTAGAAGTGCTCTAATGCCCAACGATACTGCCTCACAACCTCCTGGTGTGGCGACTCCAAACTGATGTGGACAAAGATGCTCCTTGAAGTGTGAACGATGCTGCAAGACAACGGTACAGCTGACTAATCGCAATAAGACCTCTCCAATAGTAATCGGTCTGATGCCCCCAGTGTTCTTCTCCATCGCGAGAAGCCGACTAGCACCTAGAGCCTGACTAACTAACAACGGAATCTCCCCTCTCGCAACTGATGCAGCCACCTTGAACAACTCCGTGAAACCACTAGAGGGATCATCTTTCTGAAAGCAATCTCGAAGATGCTCATATACCATCCCTCACAAACCCCCAGAGGATAAACGTGGGGCTGTGCATAGAGAATGAGCAAATAATGATCTATCAAGACATAATGGTTCCTCTGGCTGATACTCCAAGACCTCTAATGGTATCTCCTCGCCCATGGGTGGATGTAGAAGGCGTAGAGAAGAAATCGTCTCATCAGTAGGACTAGCCATGGACAAAGGATGAAGGGCACGTGCATCCCTGCTATACTCCCCGCCTGGCCCAAGATCCTCTGAAATCGCAATCGCTTGAATCAGAAGTATCATGTGACTGAACCCGACTCCTAACCTGTGTGGCCCGAACAGACTCCTTAAGCAATGTAGCCTTATCCCCTGCTCGGAATCTCCGAAATCTAGCTGCCACCTCCCTATGTCCAACATGTCCCCCTCTAGTATAACGTAGACATCATTGCGGAAGTAATAAAAATAAAAACCATTCTAACTCGTCCATGGGATCGAGCAGTAAGCAAAAAGCACGTCTAGGCTCGTCATGCAATGCCCGAGGAAGCCTATGGAATAAACGTGGACATGGAAATCTAGTATCAAAAAGCCCTAGAATCGAACCTGCATGGAAAGCTAACCACTCCCACAACCCTGACGCTATACCCGGAATGCTGAACGAAGGAGTCGATGTAACGTGTGTGTTCCCCGAAGTGACAAAAACCGATGTTGATGTGACCGTCCTCCTTACATTCGCATTCCAAGTGGTCCAATCATAATCTTTGTGCATCTTTCCCACGTGGGTCTTTACCCCTTGCAAGGTAAAGAGACGATGACACACCAGACATGGTATATCATGCACCGCTTTTGGCGGTCCCATGAGAGAAAGTCAAGCTATAGCTAGCACAAAGGGAACGATAAAGAAATCCATCACTCCATCATGTATCTTCTCCCACTTGCAGAACCACAACCCCCTAACACACCACCTCACATTGGAAAATGCTAACTATGGAAACCCTAAAAATTGGATGTGATTGCAATTATTTCAAACATTTGACATGAAGTTTATTGTCTTTTTATAAGAATCAACAAGTTTTACATAAAAAATGAGTCTACTATCATTAACACATGATTGAATTGTTGAATTGAAGAGATAACAACTCAACTCAAAGGAAAGTCATGAGTAATATTTTAAAACTAGGTGCTCACATGTTTCAAGAATGAATTCTTTTTTTGGCAACACCAACAACATGTGAAAATAATATATGAAGCTAATGTATAATATAAATATAGATGAGCATTTTACATTGTTATACTCAATAAAAATATCACAAAATGATCCTTGGATCTCTACTTTAAGATCAGAGGATGCAACATTTGTCTTATCCCTGTAGTTACCTATTCTAATTTAGGATAGGTTATTATTTTTTTGCTTACTTATGATAGTCCTTGTAGGTGATACTAGTAATTTTGAAACCACATTCCAAAAAAATATTTTGCGCAAATCATGTACTGCAACATTAAGCGTCGACATAAGAATCATGGGAGATCATGAGGAAAAGCTTCCTCGGTCCCCAATCAAAACTTTATAACGTATATGTCCCCAAAAGTTCATAAACTTTCCCTAGCTCCCATTACAAGGGCTAGTGTTCTTGGTGAACCGGTTTCCTTCTAATCTGGAGGAAAGTGAGTCATGGAGACTTTTTTTACCGAGTTCTGATGTTC
Source organism: Marchantia paleacea (assembly GCA_014180765.2). Taxonomy (NCBI): domain Eukaryota; kingdom Viridiplantae; phylum Streptophyta; class Marchantiopsida; order Marchantiales; family Marchantiaceae; genus Marchantia; species Marchantia paleacea. The sequence goes on along the minus strand of MUAA02000079.1, from coordinate 1,592,269 downwards.
GCTGGACTTGTCCATATAGACTCTGGTGTTCATTGATGTGGATTTGCACATGGCATGATGTGCGTGAGCGTGAATGTTGAGAGTGCCGGAAGAGTATTAGTTCCATTCTTCGGCCATACTTTGCCAAACATGGAGAGTGAATAGTCCATTCTCTTCGTCTTTTAATTTGGGTTCCATTGGTATCTAAATTGAAGACTATGGATAATGATATTGTGAGATATGATTATTTTTATTTTTTTAGGGTTTTGAGTGCATTTTGAGTGATTTTTCTTCGATTAGACATATGGGTCACGTTTTTTTTCTTCCCATCTCTTCCTTTTCCTGCATTGGTTCTATTAGAACCTAGTTGGAAAATTATGGAGATCTGAATAAAAAGTTATGAGTAAATTCCTTTATGTTGTAAATTTTTTAATATCATATTACTTTAATTTTTTCATACAAATTCTCTAAACAATCAATGTATCACAAGATAATATATATACTCTATGTAAAAAAATTTGTATCATAATTTGTGGCTGCAAAAGTTATAACTAGATTCCTAGCCTTTTAAAAAATACCGTAATCATGCATTTCTAACTAAAAACATAATCTTTAAACTATGGTAAAACTAAAAAAGTTTATCAGATTCAACTCACATATAAGTCTGTATATAAACTTGAGTAAGAAATTGTATGTTTGTTTAATATGAGTCTCAAAACATTCTTAAGTTTTTTTAAAAAAATTAAAGACCATTCAAAAATCCTAATTTTATTTATCTATGTCAAATTTGCATAACGCACACAAAAAGATCTAGAAATTTCAAATGCTTACATTCATATTCTAGTTTTTATTGTAACATTTTCAACAATATACTTCATTTTACAAATGATGTTCATGAATTTTTCAAAAAGTTTTTAAAAACTTTAAAACGTTACTCAAATTGACTCAATGGTATTAGAATCATGGTCAATAAGAATGAAGAATGACAATTTATTTTTCTAATATGACTAAAGTATATCATATCTATCTTAAAACTCTTAACCAATGGTTAATTATACTATAAAAATAAATTTATATTAATATAAAATTCAAATAATAATTTGAATGATAAAAATATAAAAAATTTATAAATTAAACTTAATATTTTATCAATCTAAGATAATTAAAAAAATTGTAACAATGAATTTATAATATTTTGCTTTCAAATTATAATTTTATTATATTGAAATCCATATGTTGAAAATCATTACCATCGATAAACTAATTACATAGATAATATTGTACTGCAATACATAAATCAAATTTTGATATAAATCATAATTATGAAATTAAATTTTTATCACAAACTCATTGGACATTAACATATTTGAAAGATTACATCAACGTCTATTTATACTAAATTTGCACCCACAAATCCAATAGTTAACAAAAAATGATCTTAAAAATATATTCTTCTTTATATTTTGAATATTTTTTAAATATGATAATAATCGATATAATATATATAAATGTTTTATAAAAATCCATATCATATAAAATAGAATCAAATCATTATTTGAAGGACTTCGCTCTAAAAATACTTAAATTTCTTATTGTAGAAAAAATATTTTCATACTTTTCTAAGTTATCACACTTTGTAAAATCATAGGTTAAAACTATAGAATTTTAATGTGATTATATCTAAATTATAATTTTATCAATGATCAAATATAATAATCAAATTTAGTTTAATCATGACTATGTTTACTTAATTATAGTTAAGTCAAAAAATATATTTGATAGAGTTTTATTTAGTAGAATAAAGATAAGAAGAACTATTTTATGGGAATCAAGTATCATATTTCATGATATGACTATTTTGATTTTACTTTATATAAATAATATTTTATTGATTTAATTTGACAATGACTCTTAAATCTACTGGAGATATTACTTTGGTACACCAAAATCAATTGAAGTATAGTTATGTTTCTAGAACATCCAAGTGGATCAATTGCATGTTAACATATAAATATTTTTATTGATAATTATGATATATATTTTCATTACACTTAATAAGAAAAAATTATATAATAATTAATTTTAAATACTAAAATAAAATTTTAATTAATATAAAAAAAGTTAAAAATCATTTTTCACTAAAAAATCTTGCAAAGAACTTAAATATCATTCAAAATGTTAATATAATTCATTGATGTTATTTTTGGAATGACATCAATGAATGATGTTAACATTTTAAGTGATATTTAAGTTCTTTACGAGATTTCTTAGATGAGAGAGTTGATAAAAAAATCTAGTGTTGAATTTTGATATTGAGACAAATTTGTAAGAGGGTGCAACATCATTATGATTATTAAAATTCAACATACTCTTTTAAATTTATAAAAAATTATTGAAGGTAAACTCGAGTAAAATTTAGTCAAGAGATTACAATTTAATTATCAATTCATTTGAGCATGAGTTGATTGAAAATTCTCCTAGATAACTAGTTGCATCTCACATATCAATTATTTATATTTACATATAGTTCTGTAACTTTCAATTGTAAAACTATTCTTCAAATATCTTGAAATAATTTGTCAAATAATCAATGTATCACAAGGTAATATGCAATCAAATATACATAAATCTTCATAAATTCCATCACTTTATTTAATATGACTCCAAATTTCATAAGCATAACTATGAAAACAAGATACAACTCTAGAGAATTTTATTTATTGCCGTTAAATTAATAATATAACAATCATTTTAATTTTTTAATTTTGATTATGCACATAAACTTTAAGCTTCCATAGAATATTCAAAGGTCCTCAAATAAAATAAAATTTTGAGTTTAAAATAAAATCCATATTGTGAATTACAAAATTACTTAATCAATCACTCAAACCAACTAAAAAAATCTAAAATTATTTCCAAATACACTCTTGAGAATGAATTTCACACTTCAAACTTTATATCATTATAAGAAATTAACATAGTTTTATTCGAATTTTTGTATTTATTTCATAGGTTTTGTCTTAAGCTTTAAACTAAATCAAAATATATATAGTCAAGTCCTTAATTATATCCATAATAAATTATATAAAGAATAAATAAATATGATGAATTCTTCAATTTCAATTTAAAATTATTCTCAAAGTGATATACTAACTATATCTAAAATTGATCTTGATGAAGATATCAAGTATTAATTATAAACAAATTAGACATTGGGACATTTAGAGTTTCATCTTATCGTGATGAAGACATCAAATGTTCATTACTAAAAAGATATGCATTGGGATATTTAGAGTTTCATGTTGTTTTTTATCCATGTGTCACATTGGCTTCATTTGAATAAAACAAAGCTTTTTAGTCATCAAAGTAATCTTTCATATCTATTCTTTTCTCTTTGCATCATAATCATCATTTATACTAGATAAGGTCAAAGATTATATCTCTTGGAATTTTTCAGTCAATCATATAAAGTGAATTCAATTTGGAGTCTTAATGATCTTACAATGAGACTCCAAACTATATTGATATAAAATGTGATTGTCATGACAAACAACTTTGATAATGGAACACATGTGATCATCATAATATGGTCGTCACTCCACAACACCATATCATGTGTTTTTTTTATAGATATATTATAAGCATTTTGAAGTAGCTTTGCAAGCAAGACCTAAAGCATTGGTGACAACATTTGATAATGAGTCACATTATCTTAGTTAGCCTACAATAGATGCTTTCACATCTTTGATACTAGAGAATTTTGATCAACTTCATTGTTAGTTGTCACATCTTTGACCTTTTAGCCTTAAGAAGATCTTTGGTCATCTCTCATCATTGGATGAGTTGATAGGACCAACCATTTGGATGATAAAAACTCATCATCCAAGTTGACATATGCATCTTTATTCATGTGTACAACTTATAATTACCAAAGAATATTGAAGATCTTATATTAATTTCATGTTTTTGCTATTCTTTAGAAGGTTTGATTAATGTTTTACTTTATAATATATCTCTTACTTAGTTCATGTAGTATTATCTCATTAAATAAAGGAAAAGGAGACGCATGGATTTAAAAAATGCTATGAAATAACATCAATTAGAACACGAAGCAAAGACCATATAAAAACCCAACCTAGGGGTCAAAACAAAGCAAAGAGTTTTAATCCTTTGTGATAAGTCACTATGTCTTCAACTACTACTATGATGTCACTTGAGTGCAAATCGTCAATAGATGTGATAACTGGAGGTGCAAAACAAACATAATCAATCAAAACAATCATAATTTTCAATAGTAGAATTCAAGCCACATTGTAATGAAATGCAAGGGTGATGGTCTTTGGCAGGCCGAGAGTGTGCAAAAAGTAAATAGAGACACTCCCAAAGGATATGCTGGAAAATGGTTGAATCTAGGACAATGACTCACTCTATAGTGTCATGTGTTAGAGAATAGCAAGAGGTGTATGATCTGTAAAACAATACGTTGTACCGTACCAGACTCGCAAATGTTACTTCTGCGCATATAGTGAACGTTTTTATTTTCATATATGTGACAAGAATTTCCTATTGGGGTCATTGATTTTTACTTTTGTTATAGACTCTTGGCACCCCCATGGCCTTTATACTTTTTGGAATCGCGCAAAGGTATAAAATTATCCAGTTGGTCGCAGAATGTAGTACCCGAAAATGGATCTAAAAGCTCGCAACGGCCTAAAAATAAGGCATTGATGATCGGTAATGATCAATGAAAATAATGATTCAGCTCTTAAGGAACTAGGACATTACTTAACTGAAGCACGAGCAGGATGCTTGTGGTTGTATTGTACTGTTCGGGGACGTGTAGCGCTGCAGTTCATGGAGCGCTGGCAGTAGCTGACGGCAACGAAGCACAAGGGAAGATACCTGTGAACTTCACAGAGCGAGAACCAAGTATTGCAAGGGAATTCCAGCACGTCCAGGGAATTGTGGAGCTTTGGTGGCGGAAATCTGCAGCTTCTTATATTTGTACTTCTTGATTTCCAAGCGCCAGGAGGATTCGTTTTCTCGAAGGAGGGCTTGACGCTGAATAAAAACCACTGGGGTCTGAAATTTGAAAGAAAGGCAATCTAAATTTTGTTCTGGTAATGGTTGCGCGCACGGCATTGATTCGCGTCAAGCAATTGAGGGTATGTTCAAGAAAGTGTCAGGTGCACTTGAATTCAGTCGATCGGCGTGCGTCGTTATTCTAAGTGAAACTCTCATTGCGTGGGGAAGCGAATTATTTGCTCTCGAGGGGAAGAAGGAGGCTCTGCAAGGATCAGACCCGTTGGTACTATGGCGTCACGCAGTTCTACGTCTGCGAGGCTGCTAGGCCGTGGTTTGCATCTGGTAACTTCCATTAATTTTTACAATCTGTCAAATGGAATTGGATGGAATCAGATTGGAAGGGCCGGGAAAAGTCATAGACAATCAGAATCTTTTTTTAATTTTCTGTTTTTGGGAAACTATCATCTGGTCGCCCTTCGTTGCAAATTTGCTTTTTGTTTCTTAAGCAGGTTATGGAGTTTCGGCTGCCATCCGCCAGTGTTCGAAAATATAGACGATCCGCCTCTCTAATAAGGGAAGAAGCAGTCGATGCTGGGCAGCCAACGTTTGAAACACATCCTGAGGTATGTGTCGGTGCCTTCGTGCATGGGGCTCCCGTGATGTGAATACACCATTGTTCACCTCTGTTTTGCACGGATGTCGCCTCACGCTTCCTCGTCTTTTTTTCCAGAAATCTAAGTGTACTTACTCTATATTCAGCCGTTGGAACATTAACGTAACAAAAGTTTTTATCTAATCCTAAACACTCTTTGGTTCCAATTCGGGGATATCCCCTATAGACTGGTAGGCTCTAGCCCGCATGCGGTTCTCCTCATTCAGGGGGCCTTCTTGAATCTTTCAGTGACGTCCTCGTCTCTCAACTCGCATCGTAATTTCTGCTCTGTGATGCCATCCCTATGCAGCTTTTGGCACCGGGGGAAATTATGCCAGGTATCGCTTCTCAGGAATTTGCGTTGAGAAGGCAGAAGCTTAGGCAAGTGGTGCCACCAGGAAGTATGGTGATTTTAGGAGCTGCAACCACGAAGCAAATGACAGATGCTGTTCCCTACCCTTACCGCCAAGATGCAGACTACCTCTACTTCACGGGCTGCCAGCAGCCAGGTGGTATCGCTGTCATTGATGATCGTTCCGATCTTTGCATGTTCATGCCTGAGCCCGATCCAGAGGTATGAGACTCTGTCAAGGCCTTAAAAACATAATTTTAGCTTTTTCAACATTTCTTTTACTCTCCCGTCTCATGCATCCTTCTCTCTTCTCTGGTAGATGTACTCAGACGGTGTATAAGATTTTGCTTTCTACGTCACCTGGAGACAAGTACTACAACCTTCCATCATTGGTGAATGGTGGGGACGATGTCAGTCTCGCCTTAACGAGGAAAGGGATAACATCCCAGAGCTCCCATGAATCTCATGCTGTGATGATATCTAATTGTTATTGCAGAGAGAAATATGGGACGGGAAGTTTGCAGGACCCGAAACAGCTGTAGATATCTTTGGAGCAGATCAGGCCTATTCGTCCAGACAAATACCTGAGGTCTTGAGGATCACCATGTTTTGAGGTTTTTGCCTGTCTCTTTTAAAACTAAGTCGTGATAGGGTCAGCTATGGCGGCAATGGGTTTTTGGCGATGCTTTCGATGTGAACTGTTGTGGAGATAGCCAAGAAATTTCGTTCCAGGTTCGTGAATCTGAAATTGTTTGCCATATCTGGCGTCGAAATTGTTCTTCAGTTTCTTATTGTCCCTTCCTCATAACTGTGGTAATCGTTGTGCAGATTCTACCTGGTATGATCCGCAGAGCAGCAAATATTATGTATGACACTTCATGCCCAAAGCCATTGTTTTGGGGTCTGCCTGACATTCAGGAAGCCAAGCAAAATCACAAAGTTCAAACATTACAAAAGTACAGTCACAAGCTTCGTTGGATTAAATCACCAGCTGAAGTACAACGCATGAGAGAGGCCGCCGACATCACTTGTCAGGTCAGCTCTGAGGCTCAGGACACTCTTCTTCTGTAAGAGTTCAAAAACTGTACAAATTCTTTTAGATCTTGTCGAGATACAAGGAAATGAAGTACCATATGTATGTAAAATGATTGTGCAGGCGTTGTGTGTTGTGTGTTGCGGCGGATTTAGTGATATGCATTGTCAAACTGTTATAGTGTCATATGTCTTTGAGTACTATGATGTATCCAAGGCGTCTCAAGATCTGTGTTTTTTGTTTTTGTAGGCGTTTCTGCAAACAATGTCTGTTTCAAAGCGATTACCACATGAACGTATCCTGGCAGCTACCGTGGAGCATGAGTGCAGAATCAGAGGAGCCCAACGCATGTCGTAAGAGTTTCTATACAGTTCATAAGTCTACATCAAGCTAGCTCAAAATCATCTAGTTTCTTACACAAAGAACTCACTCAGAAAAAATCGTGGGTTATGACGTTTTCGGAGCACTTAATAGAACGGAAGGCTCAATCTTTAGACATTACTGAGGCTTATCTTATGCCTCTTCTTATCATAACTTCTCCATGGTCCTGATGTTGTTATGTTGCAGGTGCTTTTGCGTGCGATTTATCTTTTAACCCTTGGTCCTAATTTGATGCCTGTCTGCCGTCCCCAGATTCCCTACTGTCTCAGCAGGTGGAGCCAGTGCCAGCATCATCCACTACTCGCGTAATGACAAGCAAGTAAGTCTTTCCGTCATGGATTATGCAAATCTGTTCCAGCCATCTCAAAATGCCCCATCTTTTTACTCTTTTCACCCCCATTATATGTATGGAAACAAAACATGATATACATGAAACGATAGCTTCAGATCGTAAACGTTCGGATCATACCTGTTTTCTTGCTGTGCCTTTGCAGATTGAGGAGGGTCGCATGGTGTTGTTGGATGCCGGATGCGAGCTTCATGGCTATGTTAGTGACATGACGCGCACCTGGCCTGTCTCAGGCTCCTTCACTGGCGCAAATGTAAAGCTCCAGTCTGTCAAAAGATATTTCGTTTATAAACAGTACAACTACTCATCTCACTGACAGATAGACTAGAATATTTAAATGGAGTTATGGAGCTCATTCAACTGGGAAGTTATTGTCCCTAACACTTGGCTCAATTTTTCAAGTTTTGTTCATTGGCACAAATCGTGTCTGATTGCATGTTCAACAGAGGGAAGTTTATGAGATTGTTTTGGAGACAATGAAAGAGTGCTTCAAGCTCTGTAAGCCCGGGATCACCCTTCGGGAGATTCATATAAAGTCGGTAGGTTCCACACTCTTACTATCACAAATATAACAAAGTAGACGTAACTAGTTGAGGTTCCTATAATTCTAGATCTTCTACTCTCTTCAGTATTTTGTCTGACAAGTATACATAGCTAAGGTTATTCAGGTTGTATAACCTTTACTTTTGCAAATGTTTTATAGGGACTCATGCTATCGCGGGGACTTCTAAAGCTTGGTTTGGTTACTGACGCTCAAACTCTCGGGCGCACTTTCCGGAGCTTTAACCCAAGTGCAGTTGGTGAGTCTCAACTAGAGTCTTGTGACTCAACATAGGCCGTATATAGATATAGTTGATGGTGTTTTCTTCACACAAGAGTACTAAGCACAGGAGCCTCTGCAAGTTGTCTATTAATCTACTATGCACTGTTATGCAGGCCATTATCTTGGAATGGATGTACATGATTGTGCAGCTATTAATATCGACGTCCCTCTTCAACCAGGAGTGGTACCTTTGTTTTCATCCTTTTTCCTGCGTCTGTTGTACTTAGTCTCCGCGGGGAACTCCTTGACGGCTGCGATATTGCTAACCCAGATGTTGAGACTAACAGGTTGAGAACTTGATGGTAGGCCCGTTAGCTTATCAGTCGAAGGTCGACGGACCCTTGTGAAAGAACACTCATGTCACCCCCGATCTTCTAAATGATCTGCTCTTTCTGTGCAAGGGGGGTGCTTGAGTTTCAGAGAGTGAGGGTGAGGACTTATGTATTATCTGCGCATTGCCGCAGTTATGTGTGTGTGAATGTGGAGGGAGGCCTGCCGGCTCATCTTAGTTTGCTGTGTTGTATAGAATAAGACAGTAGAGATGACAGAAAGGCTTGTAGCCTAAGTTTTCCACTTCCATGCACTAATGTTTACAGAATCATACTCACCATTGAAGAAGGTTGCATGTAGTGCTAAATTTGGTGGATGCTCATTTCGCAGATTATCACCATCGAACCGGCTCTCTACATTCCCGTAAAATCTACTGTACCAGAAAGGTAATAGTTTGTAATCATGAAGAAGACTATCAGATCACTTTGAAATTTAATGTTTTTCTGAAGTATTAGGAACGGTAGTAAAACTGTGTGAATAAGAGAATGTTACACTTAGTTTTACATGCAACAGCTCAAAAGTATAGGAAGAAGTTAGAAGGGAGTTTGAACAAAGTACTTGCAACGCTTTACTTTTTGTTATTTAGTTGCATAGTTGGAATGAACCTCAAGAGAGCCCAGACGATAAAACCCGAGGGGTTTGACTTGAAGTATGCAGATCCAGTAGGATACATGCCAGGATGTATCTTGCTGCATGATATGACAAGAGCTCGAGATTCATGGTTTTTATTAGAAAAAAAAGCAGAAACTTTACTTCCTATTGATAAGTTCGTCCTGTACCAGTATATCCTTGTCCTTTTGGGTAAGCCCCCGTAAAGCTAAAGAAGCGTCGGAAGGACCTACGACCCAAAGGGCACGAGACACTTTGTGGGTCCGGGGAAGCAGATGATGTCCGTAGTGTCTTTTATAAGGTTTTCATTCCTACAAACGAGTCTTATTTTGCGTTTTTGTTCCTTTTCCCTTCCAGGTTACGTGGCATCGGTGTCAGAATAGAGGATGAAGTTCTCATTACCTCAACTGGCCATGAGGTAACGAAGTAATTCATTTACTTTGATATACCAACACAATGCTTTTAGTAGTGAACGATGTCTTTGGGAAGTGTAATGAATGGAACTGGAAGATTCTGTTGTGATAATTTTGACAAGAATCTGCATCAAAACGATACCTAAGCACTCCAAATATTATTCTGCAGATTCTCACAGCATCTGTTCCTAAGGAGGTGGACGAAATTGAATCGTGGCTCACACAATGTGCGTATTAGATATCATTACCACGATCAAATCACAGTAAAATGTGTTGAGATGTGCATCTACTTTCATCTGTTCATTCACCTCCTGGAAACCAAGGGGAGCAGCACACAGCATAACGTGCGGAGACTGGTGAGAATGACCACCATATGGTCTTCCTTCCAAGTACAAGATACCGATCCATTATCTGTCGTATGTATGTCGTGGCCACTCCTCTGCAAGATTTATTTATCTTCAATAGTGCCATGCACTTCTAGTGAAGTAATGTGGTTTTCCCCATGGTATAGGATGAAGGCCAAAGTACAATTTCTGCATTCAAACTAATGCGGAATTCTTCCAGTATCGTCCACGAGATGTGCTGCTTATGACAAAGGCCTTGCAATACCCAGGATAAATGTACGCAACACAACTCTGTACGTCCGGAGGAATGTGCATGACGAACCTCTATGCTCAGGAGAGTGCGTTTCCACCATCCTTGTCTTCTCAGTTGTGAATGCTCTTGACTAGTTCCTTGGCCGGATGATGGAATCCTGCTCCAATCTTCACCTTTAATCAAGGTTTCTTACAGGTCCAGATATTACCAGGTGAGTATAGACGAGTCCTTACCCTGTCAAACCTTTCAGGGAAATACCCAAGAACACCTACATTGTGCTGGTAACGTGTTTCAGATCTTGGGGATGCCGAATCTTCAGTATGACGCGCTGGTGGAGAGAGAAGGATTTTAGTGTCAAGTAGTCATTTAAATTTTGACGGGATGATACGTTTTTGTAAGCAATAACGGAGAAGCAACCAATGGTGTATTCCTGGTATGCACTACAAAGTCACGGTAGGAATCAAACGCTACTGCGTGATTGTTACATATGCTAGCTTAAAAGTTTTTGTGCATAAAAAAAGTCCTAGCATGTTCTGCGGTTAAATTTCAAATCTTTATTGCACTTAGGAGGAACTCCAATCTCGCGACAAGTCAATCCATTTCTAGATTACAAAGCTTCTAGGAATTTGAGACGAGTATGCTATAGAGAATTCCATTCTTATCATAAAAAGTTCATAAGTCAACAAAACTATGTTTTATAAAGTATGAAATGTATCTTTTATATTTGACAATGTTTAAGATTATAATTTTTTTTAAGTCATGTTTACATCAAAAAGTTAACTTAAATTTATTTTTTAAAATTTTACTATGACATTCAATTATATTGATAAATGATTTTGAAGCTGACACACATAATAATTTTTTTTATATTAATTTCGTTACAATATAATACCAAAGTAATATATGATGAATGTATTCATTGAAATGATACATTTGAGTTTAATTTTTGTAATTAATGTTTCAAAATCTAAATGATATTTGATCATTGATTTTTTTCATTATATTATAATATCATGATTAGATTATTATAAAAAAATGAAAACATATATATATTATATTCAAAATAATTTATTATAAATATTTTATGATTTTATAAATATAAATTATTTAATATATATATGTGAATTTAATTTGAACGTTTTGGAAATAAATTTTTAATGTTAATGATTTTTTTTCAATATGTGGAGATGATAAATTTTAAAATATATAAAAATATTATTTTTAAATTTAAATATAAATATTTTTTTTAAAATAAAAATATTTTTTAAAAATAATATTTTAATGATTGTATCAATCAAAACCAAATAATGTAATCTATATTTAATTTATATTTTTTTAATAATAATATATATTTTTTATTTTAAAAATTTTTAAAAGTAAAATAATATTGAAATTTTTTTCATCATATTGGAAAATATCAAAAATAAAATGTGAAATTATGGTTATTTTTGATATTTTAAATATATTTATATTAAAATAATATCAAAATATAAAATATGTGACAATATTTCGATTTATTTGAGAATATTGAAATTAAAATTTCTATTTTTATTTTAAAAATTGAAAAAAAAAAATTATATGAAATATTTCATTCAATTCATTAATTTTTATTTTATCAAATCAACTTTAATATTTAAAAAATTCAAGAAAATTTATTAATTATCAATTTTAAATTAAATGAGAAATAATACTTTCAAATTATATTTTTTATAATAATTAATTTTTTTAAGTTTAAAATGTAAATAATTAATTTATAATTAACATTATGATCTAAATTTCAAAATAAAATTATTCATTAATTAAAAATATATTTTAAATAAAATAATTCATCGATAAGATTTTAATATTATATTAAAATTTTTTTTAAAAAAATAATAAAACTGTAAAATTTAGACTAATAAAATGTAAAATAATAAACTGTATTTTTTATTAATTTTATTTCAAAAATTACATAAATTAATTATAAAATTTGGATGAAATATCAAAATCAAAAATTTATAGAGAATTTTATTTTATTAATATTGAGATCTAAAGAATCTACTGGTTATGAATGAACGGTGCAATCGAGCTCGCCAAGTTGGTAATGAATGAACGGTGCAATCGAGCTCGCCAAGTTGGTAAGATATTATATAAACAAATGGCGGTGATTTGAAATTTGGCCTGAAATTGCGTCCTTCGTTAGGCTACTTCTTTTCATTGATTCCGAATCGAGGGTGCACAATGTGCAGAAAGTTGACTGCAACTTGAACGAAGTCATGGAGGAAGAAAAAGAGGAGTCGCAACCTCCCGTTATCAGTTTTACAGAGCGGTGGCGGAAGACCAAAGCTCACTGGAATTCTTATCCTTATGTTTGGGCTTCTTACTTCGTTGTTTTTGGTAAGCGTTTCAAATTGAACCGGAATTTTCTTTCTTCGGATATTGTATACATGATCCTGTTCTTTTTCTCCGGATTGTTCAAATTATTCCAATCCTTCCCCAGCATTGATCGCTGAAAGCGTAAATGGAATTGTTCATGTTTATGAGATTCTGTGAACTGGGATTCGTCCATCTTCTGATCGCATTGTGCCCTAGTTTTCTTAATGTGTGCACGGAGGGAATCAGGTTGAATCAACTGACAGTGCAGTTTGCACTGTGAAATGTTGATCGGGACAATCGCCCCCACTTAATTCACTCATTAAACCCAATTGAGATGTAAAGGCGAAATTTGAGATAATTTTGTTTCAGTACAATCGAATGAGTCCGCAACAGCAGCTCCATCACAAACGTGTTGAGTATCCTGTTGACGGTGTTTGTTTACAGGGGGTCTCGGTGTATATTCAGCTTATAGATGGAAGGCACTGCGGAAGGTGGAGGATGAATTACTTAGGTTTCAAGACAAGTTGAAGAACACTATGACTATGGAAGAACTCGAGCGAGCTGTCAAGGATTCCCAAGCGGGAAAATTTTAGCTCTTGAGGGCGCTTTGGAGAAAAATGTTTGGTGAAGATTTTGGTGACCTCAAAACGCAGTTTTTATTTCATTTTTTATCTATTATTCGTTCTACTCAGGAAGTCGGACTGAGATGGTTGGTTGAGAGTTATAGGTCTGGGGCTTGAGGTTTAGAGTTCAAGGATAGGACAGTTACCACATGAGACCACGGAAGCCTAATTTTCCTTTCACAGGGAGAAGTCATTGCAATCTCCAGGATGCTAGTATCGTGGCAGGTGCCTTAGTGAATCCACTGGAGAATTTGAAGCTGTGAATATTTAGGAGTTAATGACCGGTCAGTTGATATCTCCTAGAAGGTGGTGGATAATGCAATAAAGCTTATGCTTTTAAAGCACGACTGCTGTTCATAATATGTATAGTTGTCAAAACTTTGATACTTCGCAAGCAAGAAATTACTCTGCTGCTCAAGGGCTGCCTCGATTCGCCTTCTTATTTGATTTCTTGTCCTTTTTATTTAATCTTATTATCTTGTTTTTTTAAAATCTTTTGTAGTCACTTTGAAAATTGGGACACGTTCATTTTATGTACTGACTGCGTAAGGATCTGAAATATTGCATCATGTGAGTCGGTGTGGCCAGAGCTCAAATTGAGCAGTTTTGAGGAAGAAAAACAGCTTTGTGCTCTTGGTGATGGCATATTGTCGATGGGATGGTGAATTCTCGGCATAAAAACCTCCTTTTTTTTGTTAGCGTCTCTGAGTTGCAAGTTTGTTGCGATTGTCTGTCCCTGTGCTCTCAGGCTTTGATACTTGAAAGCTAAAGAGGATGGGTTCACGATCAAATGGGAGGAGACGACGTAGAGTCTCGACTCAAACTGGGACATGAACTAGAGAAACTGCATATCATGACTTCAAATCGTTAGGGTAAGGCCATTTCTCAGCACACAGCAGACGAGATCGAAGACCAAGTGCGCACGTGTAATTCTTCGCCCTCGAACTGCACTGTGCTTCAACAGGCTCTTGCTACATTGTAAGCAACACTGAGAGCAATTACTGAAAGCTGTCAAAAACAGTTTCACTGGTTATGTTATTAAACCCTTATGCAAAGACATATATGGAGTACATTTTCTGGCTTGACACCCATGTTTCAGACGTTTAATCCACATATGATTTTCTGCTAAGGAGAAAAGTCGTTCTGGGCAGTATACCAAGATATACCCCATGAAGTTCACTATGACATATAAAGCACGGACCTTTAAATTTGCATTTATGCCACAAGGGTCCAAGAAACCTCCAATTATTCAAATTTCCAGGTTTGCACTCCCTTTTTTAGCACAGTTAACAGCAGAAGGTGGGACCATGACTTTGAGTGAAGTGCAGTTCTTGCTTAGAGTCAACCAAACAATACAGATTGTCCCAGGTAATGTTCAAAGACCGTCACTGTGCATTCACCAAATCTTAGAAAGGTCATCAATAAAGCGTGAAAGTAGCCACAAGATATCGTGACTTGTTTATCACCTGGGCTTCAAGTACCTAACCGTACTAGGCATCACACTTCTGCTCGTGGTGAACATACTGCTTGAGGAATTCTGAATTGGAGAAGTTGCTTTAGTCTTACAAATATTGTAATGGATAGAATGAACTCCGAGACAGAATTGTGTATCGAATTTGGAAATACAGTACCAGCCAAGCGAAAGCCAGGTGACCTCAACCGTCAAAAGAGCGGACATGTGTAGTGGAGACTTGATTGATTGACCAGAGCACCACTGGAGGATAAGTTGGCTGTCTAAAGACTTCCGCATCCCGACGGTTGTACGATTTGCCCTCGGGACCACTACTCACATGCAAATCAGCATTTCAACACCTAGCAGCGGACATGTAGAGTACAATTATAGGGTGCGCGAGGAAGAAGACCTACAAGCAGGAATAGAGTGCTCGATCTCTCCACGCGCATGTCTCATGCAGGGGAGGCTGAATCCTCTCAATTACAGCATGATGAACAAGAGTTGGAACTCAGGGTTGTTGGGGCTCGAAAGCGAAACGGCACCCCAAGGACCACTGAACTATCGACTGAGAACTGGGTTTCGGATGTCGGAGAGTGTGTTGAGCACGAGTACACAGGTACCCAAGTCTGCTGCAGATCGTTTTGCTATAAGTCTTTTCTTCTTCCTTTAAATCATGAGTAAGAAGAATGTCGTATCCTATCGTAACAATTAATAAACCTCATGGCAGAAGTTTTTTCTACAAGCCTGTCTACCGCTTCGTACGTTCCAATCGCAGACAGATTCTGACAGTGATGGCCCACAATCAACTGAATATGAGTCAGAATGGTCTTTGGCCACCGGCATTATCTTAGGCCTTGAGCTCTTTATGATATTCTTGTTTGAGTTTTAGAATGAACCAATCTTGGGCACGCTTTCTCTTTTCCAAAACCAGGTTCTGGAGATCTAAATTTCCAAGGATCTTCCAATCCTTCGGATTCCATATTCCGCATGATGTGGAGGACTTCAGTTTGCATAAAGTAGAATCCTGATCAGTGCATTTACAAGGACAAGCTGCGGTTCATTTGAAACTTCAGCTGGTCGAAGAAATTCCCTGAAACACTCCGCACTCGATACAGTACGCTATCGAATTTCAATCATGAATGTCTTCATCAGAAAGGCAACCTTGCATATTTTAAGGAAGACTTTCAACGGTTTGTTGGATTCACCAGAACCGCCAGCTTAAATATCATCAGCAGGACAGTAAGCCAGTAGACTTTTACATATTTTTCACACGCTCGAGGACCTGGAGCAATTCAACTTGTTCATTTATCATGTTTGCGGGGCCATCCATCCCTCTGATTTGTTCCACGCTCCCCATTTCTTATCGTTGTGTTGTGAGTACATGTACTGTGCAAGTACGCAAAGTAGACGTTGCGTGCGCAACTTGCACAGTACATGTACTCACAACACAACTAAGAAATGGGGAAACGTCTACTTTGCTGTCAGTTTCCTCCTTTGGAAGACTTTTCACTCTCACATCATGGAGTCACATGTCATCGACCAAGCTTAGCTGAGATTGTGTCACGAACTCAAAATAAGCCGCCACCTCCAGCTTGACCGCACACCGAATCAGGTTTAAAAAAATATAAAAATGTAATAAACAGATTTCACATCAATTTGACATACCAACCCTTTCGGCGCCAGCTCAGTTCAGGGCCGGCTCACCTCCAGCTTCAGCAAAAGCTGGAGCTGAAGCCGGCCCTGAACTCTTTAGCTTCGCCTTTGGGAGGCGAAGGTACAGAAGGGGGAATGGGAAAAAGCGAAGGCAGTAAGGGAGAGAGAGAAGGAAAGAAAGAGAGGAGAGAAGAGAGAGGGAGAGTGGAGAGAGTGGAGAGATAAAGAATGGAAGAAAGGAACGAGAGGAGGGAGAAAGGGAACATGCGGCAGAGCACGGGAAGATTAGCTGAGACCAGAAGGCAGGTCAAAACAAATAGAGAGGAAGCGTTGAGTTACGTCCCATAATTCTTGCGGTGTGATAGTTGATTGTTAAGGTGTGTGGGGGTGGAGCAGTGTGATAGTCTGGCCGGCGAAGGTTTACATTCTGAAAAGTTTACATTTGAGGTTGAACGAAATATCCTACACATATGGAATATCTTCCATCATCTCCAGGTTTGTATTGTTGAAAGTATCCTTTTAAGAGACTCAAAAGGACAAGGTGATTATGTTCAAACACATAGTCAGCAAAGCTCTGTGCAATATTCTCCGGATATCCCTACAATCTCCTCCATGTTACAGCACCAACTTCTGTAGTTGAGGCTATTCAGTTTCTCAATTCTTTCAATCTCTTTATTCTAATGTGGGCCCATAACCTATTGAAAATCAGTGTGAGAATATGATACATATGTATCATTTCTAGATAATATTTCTATCATTTCATGTCTTGAGGATTCTTTTACATTTGTGCTAATTTGTTCAAATAATCTAATCCTCATGTAGATTTTATGGACTCTTTTACATTTACCATAACTTGCTCACATAATCTAATCCTCCACTTGTTTGTGACGGCCATATGACCATCACTTATCATTAAAAGATCCCTATGCTTTTGCATCCATCCCCAAGACAAAATGTCACTAAGCTTGGTTCCAATATCCATGATGTAAAATAAAATCTTGGACTTGAACGTGCCTAGAGTCAAGCTCACATGATCTATTTCCTTATCAATTCTATATATATCATGTGCAAAGTTAATCTGAAGGGCGTTCTTTACAACCTTGAAGGGTAATCCCGACACCACTGCTACAGTAGGGCTAATGATAGCTTCTATCTTATCTAGCATGGTTTTCAACTATGCTTGCGAGGAAGTGAATTCAATGTATGGAGCTGAATGACCGTAGCAAATTCATCTGAGACTTTGTGCTTCAGCGTGCATTCCTCACCATGAGAGTCTAGTACGTTAGCCATCGGAAAAAGAAAATGCCTCCAAAGATCTCATGGGTCAAGAACTAGCTCCTGGAGTTCCCCAAACCTGCTCTAATACAAGAGCCTTCGCTACAAAAAAAACCACTTGCGGAAGACACCTCCCCACAACTTATCTTAGCTAAGAACTGCTTTCAGTAGGCTTAAAATACCCGTAACTGCCAAAGAATATAAACCTTTGCCGAAGCCTTGATAGTTGGCACCCAAGTAAAGATTTGGGAAGCACAACTGAGTAATGGAGTACTTTATGATACCTTAACCAAGGACATCAAAGGATTTGTTGGTTCAAACATGTCACAACTAAAGTAATGACACCTCTAGTTAGATAGGTTCGCGTATGCAAGAGTAGATACACCAGTAAGAGTTGATTGTGCAGTTAGCGCCATTCAAACTAGAACTGTGATTAAGGCTGACATTGCCGTTAGAACTTAGGGTTGAAGGGGTAGAGTTCAAATTAGGGCTCAAGGGAGGGCAGTTTTCAAAGTTGAGACTTTGAGACTATGACTATGATGGAAAGTAGCTAATACGGGAACTTGGAGTCTTTGAAGCACAAAATGGATTTGCCTCGATTGTAATCTTTATTTTATGATTATGAGTGGAGTGTCCTTGTGGATATTTTGAAAGTAGAAAAGAATACTTTGAAAACTCAAATTGGGTTATGTGATGAGAACTGTGAGTTCTTGGAGCGCTGAAGGTATTTTGGTGAGTTTTGATCTATAATAGCTTTGATCTATTTGTTATAGGATGTGTAGGATGTTGATGGAGTGAATGTAGTGGTGGCGGTCTAGAAGTAGAGTCGATTCAAAATTGGGATGATCAATTTTGAATTCATGTATTTTTTGTTTTAGTGCTTAAAGATGAATCAAGAATTTTGGAGGTCGGAAGTACTGTTAAAAGTTGACGAAATGGATTGATGCTCATAGTTATTTTGAGGCTTAAAATTGAGATTGATTGAAAAAGATTTAGGACAGAAGAACTCGAGGTTCAAGATTTGATGTTTTAAAGTTTTCGGGTCGAAAATAGGAGCGGTATACTATAGTATTATCATACAATGTGCATTTGATCTAGAATTTGGTGGTATGATAGAAGATGTAAATTATCGTTTACGGGGGAAAAAATATCAAGCATAAGACATGCAATGTCAAAATTGCAAAATTTTGACATTTAGAGGTCTGAAATTAGAGTCAAAGATTTTCAAAATCCAGTAAAAGTTTCAAACGATGCCCGTTTGCAAAAATAAATAAATTGCCTTAGGTAGAAAATTGAAGACAACACATATGAAGCCAGAATTCTAGTGTCAGATTATCAATATGGAAGGCAAAAGGTCTCCAAAATTGAGTTTTAGTGTTTTAAAATGCCCTCCTTATGTTATGTAAGTTCGGATGGGTTGGTTTGACCCATTTGATGGATGCTTTTGAGATGAAGTATTGTTATTTATGTTTCATGTGATTGATATACCTCCATATTTGCTTCTTGTTTGTGCACCACATTTTTTTTTGTTGGTGCTTTGTTGTTTGGAGTGTTAGTGCTCTTGTGTGTTGTCGATAATGAGGTTGGATTTGTCGATCAATCAGATTATCCATGTTTCTCATTAGTGAGACAGAACTTACGGAACTTGTAGACTAGGTGAATGCATGTGGTGATGACAAGTTTTAGGTTGCCCTTGTGTTAGCACCTTGTTAGGCCTCGTGTACCTTTTGTTGCGGTTTATGATTCCATTTGGGGACATGCTGAAGTACAGTTACAAGGTGATTCATTGGTGTCACAATGGAGTTCTTTGGAGGTTCCAGAGGAGAGACTGCTCGGGCTAGCAGCGGGTGCATTTGTAATGGAGTGCGGTATCAAATTTGGCCTTTGCGGTTCACAAAAGACTCTTATTTGGTGTTAATCCATACCATGTAACAATCAAGCCAACTTGCTTGCTAATCTTATCGAGGACATCTCCACCACCCACTGCCCATCGGGCACCGCATTGAGAGGAGTTATCAAACATGACATATGTCATCCTCTCAAACAAGAATCACAAATCAACATACTGGCTGCTCCACCAGCTAATCCACATAACATACATTTCAAGCATGTCCGCACAATTACCAAGCTTAGATCTGTGAACTCCGGGCTGACTCTCACTCAGATTTACCTCCGATGGCTTTTTGGAAGCTCATCATGAATCTAGAAGGACTTAGTCCCACCCTATGACCATGACCCTATTGCTCACTCTTACACAAACTCTTAATGTCCAAGCTCCATTATACACATTATCACCAAGAGTAAGATATCACTCAAAAGGAAAGGGATACTTTGGTAATCAAAGTCTTCATTGAATCCGTCCCACTCCGAACATGACGTCTCCAAGAACCAAGCTCCCCAAAACTAAGATCACCACACTATCTTCTCCCAAAACTAACTTCCATTGAAAAACTACTTGAGAGGTGCTTCTCAACCTCTCTATTTATACTACTTAGAATCTTACCCTAGTAACTACAAGTAATCACCATGTAACTTCCTCTTACCAAGTTTAAACGAGGTAGAGATCACAAACCCCAATGAAAAGGGTACATGGCAACATGCAATTGGTCCACTTGGATCTTCTAGAAGCCCAACTACTCCCTAATTGATTTCTAGTGTACCAAGTCAATCTCGCCCCTAGATTTAAGGGTCTTCACCAAGTCCAACCAATGAAAACTAGTCCAAGTCAAGGGAAGTCAAGATACCCATGTGATGGAATCTATTCCTTGACTCATACTAAACAACAAAATAGTAGTTCTTATTTACCACACCAAAAGTTACTCTATATTTTCCTCCAACTTAACCATAACTAGCTAAACATAGTCATGACTAAGATAAACTTAGGCACAATTTAGATATACTTTCATTTTATCCTATATGTACAACCCCTACTTACATTTACCCCGGACCAAGATTTCACTCCGTCCTCGGAGTGAAAGAATCTGATCGCCGATGAAACGACTTCAACTTGTCGTGATTCACCCGGTCAAAATGTCGTCCCTCCCAACTCCTTCAAATCGTAAGTAAAGTTTCCCCACACCTTGTGAACTATGAAAGGACCAAAGTACTTTGGAAGAAATTTCTTTCTTGCTCTCTTATATCTAATGGAGTCGTAAAGCATTACCCAATCACCTTCTTTGAAAATCTTCATCTTCTTCGTCCCAAATCGATTATCATGATACTTCTTCTGCAATTG
The DNA here is from genome assembly GCA_014180765.2 of Marchantia paleacea. Taxonomy (NCBI): domain Eukaryota; kingdom Viridiplantae; phylum Streptophyta; class Marchantiopsida; order Marchantiales; family Marchantiaceae; genus Marchantia; species Marchantia paleacea. The sequence continues at coordinate 1,571,132 of MUAA02000079.1, read as the reverse complement.
TTGAGCCCGCTCCACACGTACCATGGCCCACAACTCGAGCCTTCTCCAACTCCAACAGTTGTTGACGCCTTGATTTGATAGCTTCTACTCCATTCGTCCTCTTTAACTTCCGTTGGATAGTTAAGAAGGTCGTCAAATCAAATTGAATTGGAAGCTTTTGACTCGACACCATATACCATACGGAAAGGTGAGTACCCCCGTTGATGTCTTCCAAGTCGTCCGATACTCCCACAAGATAGCATGCAGCCTCTTGTCCCAATTTTGCTTGCTCCCCATCCATGTCCGCATCCTTGGCCAACATCATGCAAAGCGTATAGTTGGTTCGCCTCCAACCCATTAGCATTTGGTTTGTAGGAAGTAGTCACCCGTGCCTTGATGGAGAAATGACCTAGCATGGCTTGAATAATGCTTCCAACAAACTCACCACCTCTATCAGATACAATTTCTAGAGGGCATCCGAATCTAGTTATTATCCTCTCATACATAAATCTACCCACTTCTTCCTCACTAGTAGATTTTAGAGGTCTAGCTTCTACCCACTTGGTTAGATAATCTGTAGCTACCACAATGAACTTGTTACCCCGAGGAGTAAGATTCAAGGGTCCTACAAAATCTATTCCCCATTTCTCAAAAGGACCTAAAATAGGAACCGATGTCAAAGGAGGGGTTTTCATGGACTTTTAGCAAAAGCTTGACACACATCACAACTCTTGCAAAATTCCACACAATCTTTGAAAATGCCCTTCCAATGATAGCCTCGCATCTAGGATCTTAAATGCGCTTCTTTCCCCGCAAAGTGTCCTCCACATACCGAGCCTTCATGAAACTCCTTCATAAGTTGAATTGACTCCTCCCTTCCAACAACCCTTCCAGAGTAGTCCATCTGCTCCCTTGATGAAACAACACGCCCTCTATGATGGTATAAGGTTCACATCGCTTCACCAATGCATTCCTCTCCCGTGAATGCATGCCTTGGGGAAACTCTCCCTCCGAGATGAAATCCCATATCCCCTTGTATTCAAATTTCGGTACCTTTTGTTATGGTGTCCATCATCGGCAAATCCTCATCTGGAAATGTATCATCCACCTGTTGATCTCCTTCCTCATCGTATGCTCGAGACATCAAATCAAGATTGGCATGTTTCTTACCGGTCGATCCTCAATGATGTAATCAAACTCCGCCAAGAACAACTTCCATCCGGCTATCCTACCCTCAAATTAGGCTTGTTGAAAATGTACTTCAAAGCCTTGTGGTCGAGAACGATAGTAAACTTCCCTCCCAACGATAGTGTCGAAACTTCTTGAGTGAGAAGATCACAACTAAAGCCTCCATTTCGATCACCGAATAAGTTCTCTCGGCACCATTTGCCTACTAGCATATGCAATTGGATGATCATGGCTATCTTCATCTAACTGGCTTAGAGTGCATCCTATAGCAATGTTTGATGCATCCGTGTAGAGAATGAAAGGTTTACCCCAATTTGGTTTGGCAAAAATAGGAGCATTTACCAACGCCTTCTTAAGAAGTTCGAACATGCAAATTGCCTCTCCATCCTTGAGGATTAAATCATAATCCGTCCCCTTCTTCATGTAAACCGTCAAGGCATAAGCTTTGTTGGAGAAGGAAAAGATGAACCGTCGATAGTATCCCACCATTCCCAAGAACTGCCTCAACTTCGTCAACGTCACCGAAAAGGTAAATCGAGGATGCGTTTCACCTTTTCTCTCGATCCACCGCTATCCCATCCTTCGAAATGATGTGCCCTAACAACAATCCTTCTTCACATCCAAAAATACATTTTTCTCGATTGAAATGAGGCCTTGGCTTTCTCCAACCGTTGTAGAATTTTGATCAAATGATCAAAATGATCCTCCTTCTTCCCCGTAAAACACAAAAATCATCTATGAAATCTCGCACAAATTTCCCAATAAAAGGTTCAAACACCTTATTCATGAACCTTTGGAAAGTTGTTTGAGCATTACATAGACCAAAGGGCATTACCCTAAAGGCAAAAAGTTCCCCATGGCGTGGTAAAAGTGGTTTTGAGCTAATCTTCGGAGCAATTTGAATTTGGTTATATCCACTATAGCCATCTCCAAAACTATACCATTCATGCCCTCGCCACCTCCTCTAGAATCTCATCAATGAATGGTAAAGGATAGTAATCCTTCTTTGTGACAAAGATTCAACTTCTTGTAATCTACGCATACACGTAGCTTACCATTCTTCTTCTTGACTATCACAATAGGAGAAACCCATTCGTAATTCTCTACCTCATAGATGAAACCCGCATCCTTCAGTTTGTCGATCTCCTCCTTGACCACCACAAATTGTTGGTGGATTTATCCGACGTTGTTTCGACGTCTTTGGATGATGAGCCTTCTCCTCTAACTCAATGCGATGAGTTTCTAAGGTTACTTCCTTCAAATCTTTGTAGCTAAAGGCAAAGACATGGATATATTTTCGAAATATATCCAAGAACCTTGACTTCTCCTCCATAGTAACCTTGGTACCAAACTTGAGAGTGGAGAGCCAGCCCGAGTTATCTCATCTTCACTCATCTTCATCTTGTCGGGATCTTTCACCACCCCTATAGGAAGTAAATCCATTGCAAAGAAGAACTTGAACTTGAACATCATCGTCCGATATATCTTCAGATGATGTCTCCTCATCGGTCGACATGTTGGTGTCAACCTCTGAAAAACTGCCACTTTCTTCACTCTCGGACTACGGTAATCACTGTGAGGTCTATCCGAGTGCGAGACCGCTCCTCCGCCACTTGTGAGAGGGACCTTCACTCGATGGTTTTTCGGCCCTATACGAAGGTAACCCTTATGCAACCGATCAGTTGTCCTCACATCCCTCAACCAAGGTCTTCCTAACAACAAGTCGTAGCTAGCCTCCTCAAGCACTTGAAAGGATAACAAGGTTTGAACTCCCATCACGCTTACCACCACCTTGTCCACCACTCCAATGGGTCGCACCTTTTGCTTGTTGGCCATCCCAACAATGATGTTGGAAGGTCTTGAAAGCTTCATCCCCAACTTCTTCAACAAACGTTCTGACATGGCATTCACCGCAAATCCACCATCCACTAGTACATCCGAAACATCACGTCCCATTAATGCGTATTTCAATCTTGAAGCTTTGAGTGCATACCTCCGAGGCAGCGGCATCCACCACTCCTACTCCAACATTCGCCATGGAAGCTTTCCCCTTGGATCGTCGCTTGGTCCTTTTTGGAGCTTAGGCCTCCCCTCAACTCCTTTCTTATCGTAGGATTTAGAGCAATCAATTGGCCAACAGTTATATTGGCTTTTGATTCCCCACATCCTCCACCACGTCGTATTTGAGCTTTGGGTAGATGAAATGGAGAAATCATCCATTCCCAACTTCTTCCTCGGTGCTCTCGGTTGACTCACACCACCGGATCGAGTGCTCCGGCTTGGTTGATCTTCCATTGAGATGGACTCCTCTCGCAAATCTTGCTCTCTTCTTCTCGTGTGCAAGAATATCAACTCGAACTTATAGAGCTCTCTCTCCCTTCTCAAACGCGTGCGATGAGGAAACACATCAATAGACGTTACTTCCCTTATCCTTCGATTGACTTGGAGCGGAGTAGAATTGTTGTGTCTAACTCCATCATGTTGTCGAGGATTAGGACAATTCCGTTGGAAATGAGGGCCTCCACAACTAAAGCATGAAACCGTGAAGTTCCCTTGTGGTGGATTTCCTTTTGGAGGATAATTCCCATACCCTCTAGATCCTCCCTCTACATTCTCGATTCCTCCTCTCCCATAGTTGTACTACGTTAATCTTGAGATCGTGAGTGTTTTACGTGATAGATTTCAACTCATGGTGCAAGTCTACCACTGGAGAATTTACTCTTGGGCGCAACAACAACAAGAGGGAGTTGCCATTCTAACCACAACGGTGGTGATGCTTCTCTAGCCACCAAGCTAGAATCATCGTCTTCTAGACTCTCCTCCATTCGAATAGCAATGCGAATAGCCTCAACCTTAGAAGAGGGTTTTCATATCTCACCTTGCTTCGAATCCGAGGCTTCAAACCTCCAATGAAGTTCTTTGTCAACATCGCCACAATCCCCACCATGGTTGGCTGGCCCTAAAATCCCCACTCTTTCTCAACACCACACGAAAACGTGATTCCTGCTTCTCCGTTCTCTCTACGTAGGATCTCACCTTCTCACTCTCTCCTTGCTTCAAAAAGGTGATTTCACACATCAGCTTCTCGTAACTTTCATCCGGAAGAAAGTTTTCAACAAGATTCTCCGTCAAACTCTCCCAAGTGTCTTCTCCACATGCTCCTTCTTGTACTCATTGTACCACTTCAATGCAGAATCCTCCAAGAAGTCGGGCAAAAGGATAGCCCATTCGGGTTTCCTTCTCTCATTGTTTCCTATACATGCCCTCTTGAAGTCTCTCACAAAAGATTCTACATCTTCTTTCTCTCTCCCATAGAACACCGGAAGCTTCCCCATTTCCAACTCCTTTTGTCGTTGTTGTTGGAAATTTATACGGGACTCCCTAATACAACACAAACAAAACTAGCTCCATTCTAGAGTAATTCATCAATGGCAAAATGAACGGAATTGGTTGGTCCAAGATTGCCATGGCTCTCTCCTCTCCTAAACACACTATGAGCCTTTACCCTCATCGACATCTTCTCGATCATTCTGAAAATGATCTCCATCTTAAGTTAGAACTTGAGCCACCCGGAGATTTCAACTTTTCGGTATTCCGCACTCAATTTATCTTCAAAGCCCTCCACTAGTGACTCCAAACAGCTTTCACGCCACTACACTCGTGTCTTAAGGGAAGTCCGGTCACTCCACAATTTTTCACAATAGGTTCCACTCTTGGATTCATGGGGAGATGATGGTCCCGCATGAAGGTTTAGCTCTCCCACGTTTCGTCTCTCTCTCAACCTCCGATCTTTGGTCCTCAAAGGACAACTCACAAGCTTATGTCCCTCCTCTCCACAATAGAAGCAACTCTCACGTTTCGCTCTCGGGGAACTTTTTAGTGTACTCTCTTCAAACTCCACTCTGAACTCCCTCCTGTTCGAATCTGCTGAAACAATCACGTCCAGCCCTCGAGGTATCTTAGATAACCGGATTTTCCAAAGAGGTTGATCTCCCATTTTCCAATGAGTGTCAAGTCATCCTCACTATGCAAAACACTCATGCACTCACTCTCTCGGAATGACCATAAACAAGGAAAAAGCAAATCTGAAAAGTAAAGCAGTTTTGCTCACTTTTATACCCCCCTATACTTCAGGTATCATAACTTTCCCTATAAAAATGATCTCTCAACGAAATTTGGACCCACATGTAGCTCAGCTCCTCATAAACAATTGTGCAAAGTTCAAATCCTAATTCAATTCTTGCACGAATTGATAAGCTCTGTACACTTTTTCCCGAGAGCTATCTTTCAAAACCCGTCAAGACCCTAGCAAATTCTAAACATCATAACTTTTGATCTAGACATGATATGACTGTTATTTCAAGTGCAAAACGTATCCCATCTACTAATCTAAAATCAATAAAATTATCGGAAAAACTTTGAAAAATAAAGTTTTCCTCCCAAATACGTACTATAGCATTCTCGCCTCATCCCAAACAACACTTAAGTAAACAAAATGTACAAAATAACTTCCAGGCTATCATATAACACTACCGGATACACAAATGGTACATTACTATGCATCATGATCTCGGTTCGCTCTTCCCCCACAGTCCTCTCCATATGAGTTCTCATCGTTGCGCTCTCACAGGCAAGAACTTGATTCGAAACATCTCTGCTCCTTCTAGATTGAGGTCCCGGCAACGGAACCAAAAATGTGAACTCCGGGCTGAATCTCACTCAGGTTTACCTCCGATGGCTTTTTGGAAGCTCATCATGAATCTAGAAGGACTTAGTCCCACCCTATGACCATGACCCTATTGCTCACTCTTACACAAACTCTTAATGTCCAAGCTCCATTATACACATTATCACCAAGAGTAAGATATCACTCAAAAGGAAAGGGATACTTTGGTAATCAAAGTCTTCATTGAATCCAGGCTCCACTCCGAACATGACGTCTCCAAGAACCAAGCTCCCCAAAACTAAGATCACCACACTATCTTCTCCCAAAACTAACTTCCATTGAAAAACTACTTGAGAGGTGCTTCTCAACCTCTCTATTTATACTACTTAGAATCTTACCCTAGTAACTACAAGTAATCACCATGTAACTTCCTCTTACCAAGTTTAAACGAGGTAGAGATCACAAACCCCAATGAAAAGGGTACATGGCAACATGCAATTGGTCCATTTGGATCTTCTAGAAGCCCAACTACTCCCTAATTGATTTCTAGTGTACTAAGTCAATCTCGCCCCTAGATTTAAGGGTCTTCACCAAGTCCAACCAATGAAAACTAGTCCAAGTCAAGGGAAGTCAAGATACCCATGTGATGGAATCTATTCCTTGACTCATACTAAACAACAAAATAGTAGTTCTTATCTACCACACCAAAAGTTACTCTATATTTTCCTCCAACTTAACCATAACTAGCTAAACATAGTCATAACTAAGATAAACTTAGGCGCAATTTAGATATACTTTCATTTTATCCTATATGTACAACCCTGGGTCTTACAGATCCACATTACCATCAATGTTTGGAAGGTGACATGGTGCACAATTATGCACATGATCCTTCCAAATCACACCATCACGACCCTCTAATACCAAAAATCCAGAAGGTAAAACCTCACCTACTCATAGAATCGTACGAGCAGCCGTAACATCCAATATGGTCGATGCAATCTACTGCAAGAAATTATAATCACCAACATGAAATCTGCAAATTGAAGGTCAATATCTACCTCCTCAAATAGAAGTATAACGCATAGTATCTCTATGATAAACAATAGCCAGGTTCTCAAATGCCATGGGCATTACCCTACAGAAGAGTTCTGCCCTTTGAGAACACACCTTAATCCAAACTCAGGGTTATCCAAGTCAAAGACTTTAGCTAACACTCGACGAATAGTTGTATGTAGGTTTGGATCTCTATCATATAATTAAAAAGTATAGTGAAATTGACGCTAAAGATGTTTGTCCGTTAAATCAATAAACCCTGGTTCATGATGGTAGCTTAATGTCCTAGTCTCTTAGATGAGCTTTTTCCAAGCCAAACTTTCTTAGTCCTCTCTTCATTGTTTGAACAATTCTCTCTACTAGACCATCAGCCTCGAGATGTTCTCATGATGTGGTATGATGATCGATCATCACTCGATCACACAAAGCCTCGAACTCATCAAAAAACTTAGTACCCTGCTCAGTCAACACTTTCGCACAATATATCAAATTGGCTAAGAACGCATAAGATATTCCCTCACTTGACTTGTGAAGCAATGCCATCAACTCAATCCACTTGGAGAAATGCTCCACCATGACCAACACATATAGATAATGTCGTACCATCAATGGTAAAGATTGCGCAAAATCCAAGCTTGATTTTACGTCACCAATGCTCCAACGATAACCAAGTCTCATAGAGATGTAACTGTGATGTAGGGACATTGAATGGTGCTCGAACATGATCACATATCATACATATGACCACAAACTATTGCACCTTAGTTTGCATACCTCTCCATCAATAGTGACTTTGAAGTACGCTATATGTGTGCTTTACTCCAAAATGACCTAACTCCTCATGATCATGTCTGACCAATTGTGCTTTCTTAGATGGAAGTGATACAACACGAACGCTATTATGTCTCCATACTCGAAGAAGATGTCTACTTTCCCATATGAAGTACGAAGCTCTCTGTAAAACTCAATCCCATTCCTTGGCACTCAAAATACTCACCATTTTGAGTGCCAAGGATAGAGTATGAACTCGCACCACCAAACACTATACTCGAAGTAATAGAGATGTAGTTTGGAGACCAATAATGTCTCCACAACTCAATCTCCTTAAGGTGCTCATGTCAGAACTCATGATAATCATCCATCGATGGACCCTCCAAATGATGGAATTATCCCTTCCAAACCTTAAATGAACTAAACAATGTAGAGTTGCGCATCTGTTGTAAATCACAACATGAGTCAAACTCATGTATGAAGTCCTCCAACAATAATACAAATTGTATCCGAATATTGTTTGGGACCCTTGGTGACCCCATAGATATCATCCTTGTCCCACAACAACGGTGTGGGGACATTATCCAAGATATCACCAAGCTTAGTCTGTCAGTCTCTCAAATATGCGACTAATGATAGGGCATTGTAGCAACTGACCTCGTGATATTAGCCCCACGAAGGTCATATCATGTTAATGGACTAGATGACTACCTAGTGTTAAAAGGTTCTAACCGCCAAGTAGGGGGACGATTATGATACATTTGTGTTGGTGTATGAATATCTATGTATAGTAATATTTAATGTGATAGGAATTTATGTGGTGATGCGATATGTATGTGCACAACAATTATCACAACTTATGTAACTACATCCATAGTTAAGAAGGTGCGCATATGCAAAGCAGATACATCAGTTAGAGCCGATTGTGTCGTTAGCTCCGTTTGCACTGGAATTGTTGTTAAAGGTGACAACGCAATTAGGATCTAGATCTCGAGGGCTAGAGTTTGAATTAACGCTCCTTGCAAGATAATTTTTGAAATTGAACCTTCGAGAGTGTGGCTATGATGGAGAGTAGATAGTGTAGGAACTTGGAGTCTTTGAAGCACAAAGTGAATTTGGCTCGATTGTAATCTCTTGTTTATAATATGGTTATGAACGAAGTGTCCTTATGGACATTTTGAGAGTAGAAAAGATTATTGTGATACACTTCTGTTGATGTATGAAGGTCTATGTATTGTGATATTAGATGTGATAGCGATTTGGAATATATAATTAATGTTGTTTGTTGTGCACGTATGTGCACAACAAACAACATCAATTATATATTCCAAATTTTGAGGCAAAATTTTTAGCTAGAACATCATGATGCACCAATTTTTGGACACTGGGTACGAGATGCTACCCAAAATTGAAGCAAGGTCACATTTATTGGCCATGGATAAAAAGATCATATAGATAAGTATCTAATTTGCTAGCATAATCAAACGCTACACTCTCATGAAGCTAGACTGCTTTAGCCATTGATGGTCCTTGATGTTACTTGGCAATCTTTGGCCTTAGATTTTTTGGTAGGGGTACTTGAAATTCAGGATATAAATTCAATCTATGTAGTTTGTGACGGATTGTAAAAGCATGTTCATTGTTTATTATGCAATACCACTATCACTATTATTTAGACTGCAGATTTGTTCTTCAAAAAGATTCATCGACATTATGGAGTACACATGGAGATCAAAATAAATAGAGAATTCAAGTTTTCATTTGATTTTTGGACCCATTTATTTTTATGATTAGGCACAAAGTCGACTTTTTTAGTGTTTATCATCTCAAAACAATGAGTAGATTGAAACAAATAATTGAATCATGGAATAAATTTTTTGAAATTATTGTATGGTGGATAAGAGTGATTGGATCAATCAGCTAGTCATGGTAGAGTTTAATTATAATAACACCAAACACTGCTACTGGTTTGTCTCCATATGACTAAAGTTTACTTAAAATAAAACCAATCACTTTGCTATTGGTTTGTCTCCATTCCATTTTGTTTATAAAGATAGTCAAAACTCTTGAACTGCCAATGGGATAAATGTTTGGGTTTAAAACCTAACCCTCCATGGGGTATCCTAGTTCTAGATGTGAATGATTTCATGGACAGAGAAGGATTGATCCTTGATTTAGCTAAATCACTTAGCACAAGGCTTCAAAATACAAGAAATACACTTACTAGCATCAGTGGATGTGGATTTTGGTGAAAAAGATTTTGTTTAGTTTAAAGTTAAAAACTTCACTATCTGTAACCATCTTTAGTTAGTGAGAACTAAAGTAGAGGTTACGGAAGGAGGAGATAGATAGTCTTGAGTTGACTATTAGTGGAGTATCTAAAGGTACCACGTCAGCAATCCGTATGCTCTTTAGGTTCTGTTTCTTATGTGTTAGTTAGTGTGTTAGTTGGAGTATACGTCAGTAATCCGTGTGCTCATAGGGATGACCGTCACATCATCGATCCACGAGGAATTGAATGGATGATGGTTGTGTAACCTTATCTAGTTTGTACCTTTTTGAGAACTATATATGGAGAAAGAGAAACCATTGAGGTATCTCTCAACTTCAGAATTTCTTGAGCTATTCGAGTTGTCTCTCCTCACTTCCCTAGTGTTACAATGATATGAAAGCAAACTTGCTCTTTCCTTGAGTGTGGATTATCCCTCTTGGAATAGCAAGACGATGATGATAACTTTAAGTTCTTGAGAGTTGTAAAGAGACTAGTAGAGTTCCTTGATCTGCATGTAGAGTAAGGGGGAAAGGGAAAACTGTAGGCTGTAGGTATGGATGTGCCTGAGAGAAATCATGTATCAAACTTTTCATTTTCCAATCTATTGAACATCCATATTCGATTCATGGAGAAGGATGTTTTCAGAGTGTACCTTGTGGCGAATTGGGGTGCAGATTTTATGGCTCGAATGATGGCATCATCAGTACCAATTCTAGTGTGACAGCACAGACTGCACAACCGGCTCTAACTGTTGTATTTGCTCATATATCAATTATGTAATTTATGTACGTTTACATTGCATACATACATGATGAGTAATCCATCCATAGTGAATGAAGCAATCGCAATTGCTCAACGGATTTCAGGTGCTTATGGAATCACACACAGTGAACCATCAAGAAATGTTTGAGAATCACTTGGTCCAATACCCATGGAGTTGGGAAACCTTTGATGTAGGGAGAGGGATATGCACCACCACGAGGACCACCACCTAAGTATGGAGGTGATAATCGCCGATCACTTATTCCAAATTTGATGGATCTTCCTGCAAATAGTGGAACGTTTAATCAAGGAGTAATGGGGATTCGTGACAATCGTCAATGTTATACATATGGGAGGATATGTCACATTGCCAAGTTCTGTATAACTCGATCAGGATCATCCGGAGGAAGATCTATATTGTGAAGGCCTTTCAACAATATGGAAGGAGGGGAATACGACAATGAAGACGAGATCTTGCAAGGAAACGAAGATCACTAGTAAACTTACCTCGTGGCCTTACTGGTTCCACTAAACAAAAAAAAGGTGGGGTTGAAAAAAGACAACAATTGGAAGCTCATGGAGGAAGCAAGAAATAAGCACGATTGATTGTCACAAATGGGATGATGGAAGGACACAAGGTGAGAGTACTAATTGATCCTGGAGCAACAAAAAATTTTCTATCACAATCTATTGCAATGAAATTAGGATTGATTTTGATGAAAGATGTGAGTAAGGAAGTGGAGTTGCCAAATGGGCAAAATGAACCAATTGAGACATTAGCACAGAGTGTACAACTAGTCATAGGCGGATACCAGGAAGAGATTGAATGGAGAGTAATCCAATTAGCTCGATATGATGTCATCCTAGGAATGCTATGGATGGAGCAATACAATCTGGAGGAAGATTGGAGAAAGAAAGTATTAAAAAGTAGTGGATAGAAGATTTACGGAGATAGAAGCAGAAGCAGATCTTAGAATAGAAGTTTACCTCTCTTTGTGATTGGTAAGACTACCATTTCTAGAGGTGATGTATGTTTCTTGGGACATATAAGAGATGTTGCTGGTTCTAAGGACAATCTTTACATTCCGGTGTCGCATGGATATTTCTTTGCTCTGAGAATGCCCGAGCCCTTGCTGTCGAAAAACCCTCTAGAACCTCGTGTGAGTTGCCAATTTTTTCTTCTTCTCCTCAGCACTCCACATTCGAGAGTAAATGAAAAGAGGACAGAATACAAGAAGAGAGAAGGAAAGAAAGGAGAGAAAAGAGTGTGAAAGAGAAAGGAAAGGAGATGAGAGAGAAAAAGGAAACATGTAAATGGTAGAGCACGGAAAGATAAGTCAAGATCAGACAATAGATTGGAATAGATAACAAAAGCGTTGAGCTACGTCTAATAATTCTCATTGTGTGATCCTTGATTGTCAAGGGGTGTGTGGCTGGTGATTCATATTATCTAGCAATAATGGATATTTTAAACCTATGAAAAACAATTCTTAGCTAAGATCCAATATGGACAGTGGTCTTCTGCGGATAATTTTTTTATAGCAAAGGTTTTTGGGTGTTTGTGTTGTGACAGGTGATGTGAGGTAAGGAGGGTCATCATAGATTGTTTGGTTGGGTTGGAATAATGATGAAATAGCGAGATTTTTTTGCAAGGCAAGGATTTTTCAAACGCATGAGGAGGTTCTTGTTTTCAATTATGACATATGGCTTGGATTCTCCCAAAAAAACTGTTGAATGATGTCATTTGAGAGTTTTCTTTTGAGAAAATATGAGGAGAGCCAAGGTAAACATTTATATTAATGATAACCAATCCAACATTTCATAAAATTGATTTTGGTAACAAATATTCTTGTTTGATGTTGGATAGATGATTTTTATAAATCCTAAATGAACCAAAATAATTTTTATTAATCTTTTGATGCACATATGTGATTAAAAGTTATGTTCAATTTTTTGACTTTTTTTTCATAAAATATTGAAAAAAAATGTAATTTACTATGTGTCAATTTTTCATCATCATTGAACTTGATAATGTGACATTGATCATCCTACCTTTGTCAATTTTGTATTGTGATCATGCCCCAAAATTGTCAGTTTTTTTGTTATTAGGATTTGATAAGCATCACATTTGACCGTGATAGTAACAGGATCAAAGGAACGATCTCAACAAGTTGTCAATGCTAATATCATAAAATATGTCAAGTAGTGTGTAAGTCACCCATGGACATTTGCATATCCATTTGAAAAAATATAGATTTTCATTCACAATCTGAGTATTTTTACTCAAGAGTTGAAGGTAAAATTTACAAAACAAAAAACAAATTCAGCAAAAATGTTATGTGCTAAATGAAAATGATACACCGTTCATCCAATTAATTCACGCATGATCATTTACCTCACTTATTTATGCATCATTATAATCCCTCAAGACATATGTGTCAATATGAATCATGAACAATCTTTTGATATCCAGATTAATTAAGATGATCTCATTTATTTTTGCATCCTTATAACTGCTCCAAACATGTATGTTAATGTGAATCATGAACAATCTTTCTGTATCTAGATTAATTACGGTGGATAGTGTTGTTGAATTTGTTTTTTATTTTTTTGATTTTTTCTTATAATGCATGCACTAGAAGTACAATGTTTGCATCAAATACGATAAAAAAATATTATAAAATTTATCCGAATTAATTTTTAACTAGAAAATAATCATTATATAAGTATGCGTATCAAATTTGTTATATTCAAAAATAATACAATATTCTTCTCCTAACATTTTTTATAAATATTAACATCTTTTTCATGCACTAATACAAAATGTATGATTAAAATAACATTCTCAAAAAATCATATCTTAAAATCAAACACGATTATTTAAATAGTTGAGTCATTATTCTACCAAGACCAACTAGTACCTCTTAGATTGTGAATCATAATCTAAAAAATATTTTTAACTCTACACATACATGGTGATGTTTTTTATACTATTTTGCACACTTAATGGTAAATACACTTGAAAAATATAGTCTTGATATTTAGTAAAAATAATGACATTTTGAAATAAAATAAGGATGCTTGTCAATAATTTTTTTTATGAAATCATGAATTTATTTCAAAAATATTTGTTTGATTGTAAAAGTTAATAGTTATTCATTTTGGATTCAATCCAAAATGACTTATTATTCTTGTATGAACTTTTTAACCTTGGATTGCAGACTTATGATTGACCTTTCTACAAAAATGAAAAAGTCATCAAGGATAAATATGTAAAAGTTGAACCAATTTAATCTTTATTTGAACCATTCTATTTTTCATTAAATCATATGAAAAATATAATTATAATTATAATTATTGATTATTTTGATTATTATTAGAGAGAAAACACATACAACAGAACTCAATATCCCTTGAAAATTTTGCTGCTTTTGTTGGAAGAAACAATAATTGATTTCATTTTGCAGATTGGTAAAGAATGAGATTCTTTTTGTTAGCTATGAAGTTTTCTCTTAGATCTTCCTCAAATCCCAACTTTTGAAAATATTTCAAAATATCCATCATCATCATCATGCAGTACTTCGTTCAATCATTTTCCTATTTAATGATCATCACAAAAATTAACCATTTTGGAAGCATGATCATAATACAAAATTAACATAGATAGATGATCAATGCCACATTAGCAAAATTAGTGATGAGTAGTTTTGTTTAGACTCCTCAATGTTTGATAGAAAAAATTATATAATATATACTTATAAAAAAAAATAAACTTATATATTACATAAAAAGATTCAAATACAAGAGGAGATAATAAATAAAAAATTTAATAAAAAATTTTAAAATATAACTTCAAAATAAAAATTTTCATGATTTGCAAATATTCAATTTAATATAAAGTGGATACAATTATACTAAAAACCTTTGTTGAATCAAACAAATAAATCTATGGATAAAATTTGTGTGAATAAAAATATATGATTATAGTTTTTAAATTTTTATATTCATATTTGACACATAAACAAAGCAATTCAATTAGTACTTTATCCAATTCATGTGTCATTTTTTTCATATTTTTAAAAATCTGTATATTCCATTATTATATTCAATTTTAGAATTTTGATTATTAATTTTATGAATAAACTATTCAAAATATATCAAATATATAATTAATAAATTTTCATATTATATTTTATGTACATGAATACATATATCATAATATCCTAAATGTGAAAAAAATTTAATCAAATTATATAATTTATCATGTTTAGTTAAACCTAATGCAAAATAATAAAATAAACACAAAAAAATACATTTATTTTATATCTTGAAATGATTATTTATTTCAATTTATTGTATAATCTTCTAATTTAAATCATGTTATTGAAGATGTATTTCTTACAAATGTAGTTTTTCAATAATGATACATCTAAAGGCTTAAACATAAAATAAATAATTCAAAAAACATAATCCATGTTTGTATTTCATATCATGTCATTCAAAAATGATTGACCTTACTCTTTACATATGTTGAGTAGCAAATGATATATTGGAAGGTAATATGTAAATTAAAGATGTTTCAATTTTAAAAATATCACATGATTTACATGCAATCAATTACAAGTTAAATCTTAGAGTTGAAAGTTGAAAAAAAGAAGGATGTTTTTTTCAACTTGCAAAAAATATAATATTTGTTTAAATTTTTTCATGCATATTGTAAATTTTAAAAAATAAATCACTCATGTATGTGAAATTCATGATATGAAAATTAAGTATTACATATTAATCTTTTGGAATAATATGAAACATGATGGTTATATTTGTATATGCATATCTAATGTTTATGTTCACTAATTAAAACTTTTGCAAATATTGAATCCAAATTTTTAACTTAAACAGAATTTCAATTTCGTTGCACATTCATATTTATCTCATGTTTTACAAAATTAAATAATGATTCATAATTGAAATTCATTTTGGATTAAAACTCAACATGATAATCATTATTTGCATAAATTTGAATTCAAAGATTATATGTATAAGTTACCTAAGTTTCAATAATTTTTTTCATATCACATGCAACAGATTTTATATTGTATTGATTTATGAATATTAAGTTTTAATGCTTTTACAAACTAAAAAATTTATTTTATGGTTTACGTTAAGAATGTTTAACATACCTTTGCACAACTCTTGCATACCTTTGCAATTGTGCAAGAAGATTTATTGAATCTTTTATTTATCAAATCCATGTGTAAGACATGAATTTTGGATTAACTTACAAAGAGATATCACTAGATATTGCCATTTTTTGACAACGAAAATGAAAATATTTATGCTAGTTATAACATATTTCACATGTCAATCACAGTTTAGAGTTCATATAAATTTTATTTTCTCTTAAGTGGGTTCATTTTAAACATGACTAGTTACAATAATTTATTGACTAATACTATAAATTTGGAAATGGAACACAATATGTCAACGTGTAAGTTAAAGAACATTGTATTTTCATCCCTCGGAGTTAAATTTAATGTCCACAATCAATTGAACTTTAGATAATGACTTTAAATTACTAATCTAAAACTAAACTTTAAATTATCCAATTGGTCATTATCTTCAAAGACAAGATCTTTACAAGTTAAGGTGTCATCACAGGTTATCTAAATTTGGATAGCCATGTGATGACACCTTAACTTGTAATGACATAAATGTGGTGGAAGTCTATCTTATATAGTGATTCAATACTACAATGAATTCTTGGGAATTGGATTTTGATAGCAGGGTAATGACACCTTAATTTGGAATGATATATTTTCACAGAATTTTAATAACCACAAATGAGTTGGAAATCAGTAGTGTAATGACACCTTAACTCGTAATGACCTCCTTTCAAAGAATTTTAATACCCATAAACTTGTCAGATATTTGTAGTGTCATGTTGTAGTGACCTCTCCTAAGGCTTTCATGCAATGGATTGAAAATCAACAGTCTCCTCTTGCCTTTGTCAAAGGGGCGAAGAACATCGTGGCAATGCGTCTGCCGGGAGTCGAATCCAGGTCCATTGCTAGGAAGGCAATTATCCTAACCGTTGGACTACAAACGCCTTGCGTTGATAAAGGAGAGGACTAAAATTTCGTTTGAACCAGAGGCATTCTACAGCAAGCAATAAAAGGTTACTTGCATGTACACACTTGGTACTAGAAACAAAGTCCTCGTGAAAAGAAGCTCAAGTTGCCATCCACGGATGCGATCGGATTCAAATAGGGAAAAGAAGAGCAGTTCAGTGTCAAAGCTCAAATTAATGGAGAGGAGTATACTGTAACAATGAACTTGAAACAAAACTAACAGAGAAAAATGTCCTCAAACACCGAGTAAAAAGAAACTATAACCAAATGACTCAGTCAGAATCGCGTACACAAAACACAAGAATGGGGAATAAAACAAACTGTAATCGACATCTCGTTGCGCGGATTCGTGCAGTTTCTGATAATCTTGACTTGGGAGACTCGGAGGACTAGTCGTATGAGTCGTGGGTTGTAGATTTAGTAACCCAATATATCCTGGAAAAAGGAGGCTGGGGTCGAAAGACGAAGTAAAATAACAAAAAGGATGGGAAGACCCCATCAAATCGGACAAGGAAGGAACCAAACCGGTAACATGGGGCTAGGCCCCAATAGTATCGCACTGGGAAATATGTCCTATAGCACCTAGGATATCTGAACTATCCAAGTCAAAAGGTCTACAAACAACAGGAGCATCCGAAGAAGCATCACCTAACGTGATTGCTCTCCTATGGATTGCACCAGCTAGTGCTCTCTGTAGAGCAATGGAAACATATTGCCTAAAATAGGCTATACAATAAGCTAAAGAGAGTGATACCCCATGTCGCCTAGTATGGTAGACTCTCGCGCACTCCCTCACAAACATGTCGAAGTCGGTGTCCATAGCTCCATATAACTCTAAAGCTAGAGGAACAAAGAGGTGACCTCTCTACATACCTCTATACTTGGAGACCTTGGTTGCTGCCGCTCCACTCGTCGCCCATCCTGGAGGATGGGTGATCACCCCTCCTCTTTGTGTCTCTCTAGTAGGATCGGTAACCACCACACATCGACCCACAGTGACCTGGGTCCTCCCGAACCAAGTGCAGTGTCCCCTAACCCTAGTCGACTGCAAAGCATACCAACGCTCTCTCCATGTGAGGTATCCACCCTCCCGTGCCATAGCAAACACCACATCCCTAATGGCATCATGAGTAGCTATCCTCTGCCCTCCGAATGGACAACGAGTCATATGAACACCTGCTGCATCTAAAGTGATACCACACTCACATGTGAGTAATGAAGATGTAGATGGATGGACCAAGCCAAGACGAAACCTCATCGCTATGGAGAAAGTAGGCCAGTGCGAATCGGAAAGCCCCGATGCATGGTCGAGCCAAGATCCACGAGCCTGCACTTCTTGCCCGAGCAAGAGCGTGGACGAGCTCTAGTAGTACGAGGGATGGCCGGATCCACTAAGAGTGAATGTAGAGCCTCATGAAACTGCTCGGTCCATCAAGATAGACCAGACCCTGTAGTCCAATCGGTAGCCAAAGAGAAAAAAGATGGGAACTCATGTCGCACCTCCCGTGGTAAAGCGTCTCGTATGTCGTAATAATACCTGTAAGGGAAATGATCCCGTAATAAAAACAAAAACCATGCTAACTCGTCCATGGGATCGCGCGCCAACCGATCAAGCGGTAAGCGAAAAGCATGTCTAGCCTCGTCATGCAAAGCCCGAGGAAGCCTATGGAATAAACGTGGACATGGAAATCTAGTCTCAAAAAGCTCTAGAATCGAACCTGCATGGGAAGCTAATCACTCCCACGACCCCGACGGTATACCCGGAATGCTCAACGAAGGAGTCGATGTAATGTGCGTGTTCCCCGAAGTGACAAAAACTGATGTCGATGTGACCGTCCTCCTCACATGCGCATCCCAAGTGGTCCAATCATAATCTTTGTGCATCTTTCCCACGTGGGTCTTTACCCCTTGCGAGGTAAAGAGACAATGACACACCGGACATGGTGTATCACGCACCGCTTTTGGTGGTCCCATGAGAGAAAATCAAGCTAAAGCTAGCACAAAGGGAAAGATAAAGAAACCCAGCACTCCATCATTTATCTCCTCCCACTTGCAGAACCACAACCCCCCTAACACAACACCTCACATTGGAAAATGCTAACTATGGAAACTCAAAAATCTAAAAATACTCATAACTTTTTATTCAGGTCTCCATAATTTTCCAACTAGGTTCCAATACAACCAATGCAGGAAAAGGAAGATATGGGAACAAAAAAAACCCGACCCATATGTCTAGTATAAGAAAAATCATTCAAAATGCACTTAAAACCCTAAAAAAAATAAAAACACTCATATCTCACGATATCATTCTCCATAATCTTCAATTTAGGTACCAATGGAATCCAAATTGAAAGAAGAATAGAATGAACTATTCACTCTCCATGTTTGCCAAAGTATGGCCACAGAAACTACAAATCAGTCCCTCTCAACACTCCGCCTCTCCGTGCGCCGGAACTATCATCTCCAATATCACACTAAACAAAAGGAGGGTGGGTACCAAGTAATATAGCAAAAAGGATGGGAAGACCCCATCAAGTCCTAGAGGGATGAAACCGAAGGGTAGAAAAAGAAGCCATGGACTCAGGCAACGCAACGACCGAGTCCTACACGGAGCAAGCAACGTACAGCACAGTAGACCTTTAACGCCGCTGACTTTGCACCTCTGTCTTCATTCTTTCTGAATCCTGATCCCACTCCTTTCCTAGTTCCCTCTTCATCCTCCCAGGCTCTCACCAGGTAACATCCAAGTTCCAACCAGTCTCCTCCAGCTCAGAAAAGACTTCCATAGTCACGCATTCATTGCATGATCAGCACGCATGCAGCCACCTTCCAATGGCCTATCAACATCAGTCAGCCGCAGTACGTTCATGCTCCAGTTCTTTGGAGTTCGCGACCGCTCGAAATCTCGCGGAGATACCTTTAGGAAATTAGGAGTCATCATCATGATCAAAAGTCGCTACGTTCTACAAGGATCGCTATTCGATTACATTAGATTCGGAGCTTGTGCATGACATCAATGTTCTTGGTCCCTCTGCTTGTGATAAAAAAACACCGTGATTCAATCTCGATATATTAGTTCGTATATCTTAGATGCAATAGTACGTATTTTCCACTGTGATGCTATTGGGGCCTAGCCTCTTATTACCCGTTTTGTTTCATCCTTGTAATACTTGATGCGTCTTCCCGTCCTTTTGGTTATTTTACTGTGTCTAATTGGTTTTGGAAGAAAAAAGAAATTCAATTTCGATTCGAGGGCGAGGTTCAGTCACTTCAGTATTGTACTATTGGTGAGCTCGGCCACGATTATCTGCCAAGAGTTTGTTAGGGCACTGACTGTCTGAATGACGAGAACTGGAGCGAGCAAAGTGCGGCAGGCCAAAATTATGAGATAGTCCATAGCGATTGCACCAGCTCATAAACAATGTCGCCGACCCAAACGGTACAAGTACCTAGAGCCACCCCATGTATTGGGGCCTAGCCCCATGTTACCGGCTTGGTTCCTTCCTTGTACGATTTGATGGGGTCTTCCCATCCCTTTTGATATTTTACTTGGTCTTTCCTAGAGCCACCCGAAACGTGCTGTACTGGGAGGCCCATCCAGCCCATACAGTATGCACACATCACGCCAGTTCAGAAACACGGATCGAGGACCGACGCTCGGTCGCACCGTGTGCACTACCCGTTTGTCAAGTCTGTGGAGCTTTCAGAGATAGCAGATATCATTGATTTCCTGACAGGGGTGAGTAAAGAGCCGAGCTGGAGTTCTAGAAGTCGAGTAATGTAGGTCCGAATATCCAGTGACCGCATCAGACTGTGGACCAAATGTGTAAAGAATGGCTTTGACTCGCAACGCTTCTGTGCTATTTCGGGGACCCATTGACCCGCTACAATTGCCGGGTTCCCCGGCTGCTCACGTCATCTGCACGGCTGATTCTGCACATTTCTCATAAGGCGCCTGAACTGAACTTACTGAAGTTTGAAGTTTCTCGGATGTACGTTCAGTATGTTCGATCGACGGACAGACTTCAGACCGTCCGCAATCAGTCATGGGTTAACCAGAGTCTCCGTTTAAGTTCGTGACTATATTTCAAGACTTTCAAGTGAAATCAAAACCCAGATCTCGCCTTTTCTCCCTCTAGTACTACATCCAAATGAATGTACGCTTTATACTGGTCAGGCTTTATCATAAGAGTAAGACAGACTTGGCAAAGGAATCTCACTTTTATGAATCCCGATGGAGAAGAGGGAATAGTCTCTAGACGAGGTCGTTCAAGACATCATTAGAAGACAAGACAATGAATTTCGTGATTGATCTCGTAGTTGTTCAATGGTTATCACAAAGCATATAAAAATTGACCGCTTGCTTCAAAAGATGCAGTGAACTTAGTGATAGAAAATGAGCGGATTGAAAAAGTGATTGTGCGTAACTAACACATGGAGCCAAACACTTGCTACGCGAGAATTGTAGTCTGGCATATATTGAGAGTACAAGCTAGGGCCTCAGATCACCACAGGGCATCATTACGAGCCTCGTTTTCTGAATGTCGGAAACGACAAGCTCCAAGAGAACACAAGAATGAATAAATGAATAAATGAAATAATTTATTCATATATTTAATATTTATATAATATCAATTTATTGTATTTTGAATTTATCTTCAAACCTCATAAAACTATTGTCTTATTAGTTATTTAAATGTTATATATATGTATATTAAATGTAATAAAACCAGGCTTTTGGAGAAATGCAGTTGAAACTCTGTACATAAACATGTTACAGATCTCCAAATGCTCGGTGTAGTCGGCACTGAAAGAGTTCCTTTTTGTATATGTCGGTTCTTTATGAGGTGTACACGTACAATTTAATTATAATGTACTGTCGTAAGCTTTTGCACGGATGTTGAGAATGAGAATAATCCTATCTTTTGAGGTGCATATTATATTATTGAAGAAAATTATGCATCAAGAAGGCCTCGTTCTATTGAGCGAGTGTTTTTGCATGTCCGATGCCTATTCCACCTCAGCCCCCCTTGGCTGAATCGTGCGCTAGCGGACGAAGCCTCGTGGTAGCCTAGAGTTGGACTTGCGAGAGAATCCGCCGTGGAATGGTTCGCGCTTGGTGGACAAAGTTATAGTTACCGCGTGAACTTACTGAAGACGCTCCGTAGGCCTCCCTCTGGAGGCCAGTTGGCGTGTTTTACAGCGATGCATAGCGATTTGAATTTCATATATCATTCTGAACGACGGGGCCTCATGGCTGCTATCATTGGCTGGATGAGTCTTGGTCGCGAAACCATTTTTCCTTACGTCGCGACGGAATGGGCCCACCAAAGAGGCATGAGTGGACCAACGAACTCAAAACAATGTCCCAAACTCCGGTTTGTATAATCTCATTCAATTTTATTGTTTTATAGATCGCCTGTTTGTAGATTATCTCTTTTTCGTAATTACACAGTCTTCGAAGGATTTTCTAAAATAAAGTAAGATGTAACTAAAGTTCCATAATCTTAACAAGTCATAAATGACTTGTTAAGATTTTAATTTGTTCAAAATAAAGTCATTTTAGAGCCCTCTCTCTTTCTATGAAAAAAGGACAAGGACTTGTTCTCTAAAGAGTAGAACACTACAATTTGTTCATGTGATATCTTATGACAATTTTCGTGCTCCTTTCATATCTGTAATCTGGTGTCCGGGGTTGGTCGGATCAACAAAAGTGGATGCGCTAAGCTTCTCCTCTGTTGGGCTTCACTGTGCCGCGAAAGAAACCGAAAAAAAGAAGAAGATCTGCAACAGTTCTATGCTTGTGTCGGTCCGCTAACGACCGAAGAAAAGAATCCCAAGACGACATATCGTCGGGGTCACCGGTCGGGACTTCTGCTCCGCGACGGCGCTAAAATGGTTGACAAGACGTGGGCCCCCGGGGACTATAAGCTTTCAGCTCGAATGCGGAATCGATGCTCAGGAGCCGAGCCGCAGAGTGCCCCACCCACCAACATTCATGGCGCTGCTGCAGCTGCAGCGATGCGGGAGCAGTAAAGACGAGCCATGAGAAGCGGTTGAAGACGGACCGGGTCACTGGCCGATGCCATTTCTTGCTCTCGTTGTGAGGAAGGCATGTGGGGGAGGTTTCTGGCCTGGCTGGAGTCAAGGCGCCAGGAGTGGTGAGAGACTTGGTGGGAGGATCTCCGGGTCAAGTGATGCTAAGGTTGGAACGAGCCGTGCTGGAGAAAATGGGGAATGCGGTGGAGCTGAGAGAAGAGGTCTTCTGCGTTTGTTGTTTGTGAGATTGACTTGGTAAAGGGAGAAAGTGGAGGAGATTGCGGTATTGAAATCTGGACGCAGTGAACGAGGAGGATGTCAGGGACATCCAAGGTCGAGGTCTCCTGCTGTTTATTAAAGGATCAGAGTCTCTGAAATTGGATTGCTCTCATCAGCTTGTCTCTGTGCTACTTCTCTGCTCTGACAGTTCTTCCCAGTTGCAAGCAACGCCCTATTGATCGAGAGTTTGGGAACTTGACTGAAGTATTTTGTGTACGTAGCTAGTCACGAGGTGACCGAAGGTTGAAGCTTATATTCGTCGACGCACAGGAGGGATACATGAACAAACATTTACTCCTTGGGTTCCAATAACAGGTGGCGCTCAGGAAACGCAGTGGACCAGACTGGAAGAGAAAGCGGTGCCGGCGTAACTCACTATAGGTCTTTGAGGGAGAAACTCGTCTCCTTCTTCGCAGAAACATTCAGAAGTTTTTAGAGGCTCAGTAGTTTATTATATCATTGTGCTAGGGTTTGCTTTAGTGGGTGTGGGCGCGACGATTTGAAGGAAAACAAGGAAAACAAGCGACAATGTGTCCTATGCGTATCTTTCTGGTTTTTTTTTCGGCCTTATTGGCAAGTTACTTTGCATGGAGAAATTACAACAAGACCGAAAAGCCTGGCATTTTGGATTTCACTGAAGATGAAACAGAGGTTTTCGGTGACAAAGCCGAGGAGAACTCTGCATCTGAGGTGCAGTCACTGAACTGTTTCCTTTGTTCTGCAGTTTAGTATAGAAGTCTAGATGGTGCTTCCTTCGGTTTCTCTTTCCCGTCTTGGTTTGGTCGAGAGACAAGGAGGATGTGGCTTGGATTTCATACAGTGTGGAGGGTGTGAGATGAATAGCTGGATCCATGAATAGTTTAGTTTCGCTCCTAGTTTACAGCCGCTAGTGTTCTGCAAGTAAGTCATTAGAGAGTGGACCGTGTGAAGTTCCAAACACTGTTTCTTACTCTGTGTGGATCTTTTGTATTGAAGGTTTCTGCGAAGCTTCGCTCAGGATTTTGGACCTTTATCGACATGGCTACCGGAAGGTACTTGTGGCAAAATCTGAGGCCTCAAACGAAAGCAGAGGAGGACATGATTAGATAACAGGTCTTCATTCGGGGCGATGCCCTTCTTACATCATTGAAACTGGGTTCGAGGCGTTTCAAAATGGACTGCTCAACGCTACATAGATCTTGTCCTCAGGAGGTTTACATTCACCTTATTCAACGCTGCGTTGTTTGTGAAGACCTTTGACGCCACAACCTCTGATTTGGTTATGGATCTGTGTTCTAGACTGGGTGTTTTGAACTCTACACTATCTTTCCAGAAGTTGGATTTCAAAAGTCTCAGCCACATAGAGTGTTCTTCTCGAACTTTGTCCCTGTACAAAATAACCTCAGGACTTGTATATGCAGACTGTCATGCGTGTATGACGAGTGTCTTTCCGGAAATTTACAGAAATATCCATTCATCCTTCAAAAGATTGTCGAGGTAAACACGCTCGATTGGAGAGCTGTCTTGAGTAAGTTTGCAATCAATTCGCAACACTCAGACATTAGCTTGCTATTTTTGAAAGGGCAATTTAGGCATAGTCAGTTTTACTTGTCGACTTAGGTAGAAACTTAGCAGGGCTGCAAATACCTATCTTAAAATCTAATTTACAATAAGTGCGAATCGCACGATGTAGGTGTTACCGTATCTATGAAGGACTTTATGACAGACCTGTTTGATTCGCAGGCTGTGTCATTTACTTTAAACACTGTTCTACTGGAGGTTATTGTGTGATTGCTCAAGTGTCATATTTGTGCCTCACCGTTCGTTCTCTTTTCTTAGTCCAAATTTTGTGTCTGTTATTTCTCACCATCCCCAAGTCTACTTGTTGAACTGATATGCACGCGGATGATGTTTTTAAGAACTTTGTAGGGTGGCTGTTGAGTGCTGTTAGTAACAAAAACTGCGGCGTTCACCATGATCTCTCGGGGTCATACCTGGTAATGGGGTTGTGATGAATTATTAGGCTATGTTACGATCTATGTCATAGCACGAGTGAGTAGCTCATGGATGAAATTATTTCGGGGACGAAAGGGAGTCTGGATACTTGTTCAGTAAGTCCAGCGCTTTACATGCACGTAATTCAAACATATATTTTGTCTCATGTTGATCGAAACCTCTGAAGTGAAGGTCTATCAAAGAAATATGCCAGTTGCTTCTATACGTGAAGGACGAATGCATTGTCAACTTCATGAATACTGGCTGTAGACAGTATTCTAATCACGATGTAGAAATAATTTTATTAAATACCGAGATAGAAATGGCCGTGACATTTCTAGAAGATACTTACACGACGGGCAATTTGTTGTAAGTGAGGGAAATCACCAGGGAAGATGTTATACGTTGTCCACGTAACAAGTTACACGAATACTAGCCTACGAATTGTGTTGGCTCTTCTAGAAAGCAGATGCTCCTCTAAAGGTGCAATGAAAATCCGAAGAATACAGACAAGGTCGAGGCTTGTCTTCAACATGGATCATCTGCACTCTATCGTCATGTGTGACTTACTCAGATTCTTGCTTTGAATACAACTTGAGAAAATTTGGAAATATTGAAAAAGGCCAGAGATGAAAAGTGCCGACTTTAAACGTGGAGTAAGGTTTGGAATATTCTGCTTATCTCACACTTTTCATACGTTCATATTGCGCTAACATTTAATTTGCTGCGTCTGACTAATTAATTTCTCCGTGTAGAAAAGACGTCAGAATAAAGTACTAGAATAACCCAAAGTGAGGAAACTACCTATCAGGATAGGATAATCGTTGTTGGAAACTTAGTATTCAGTGCAATAATTCTGCATCGAATGATTTGTTGACCGGTTTAGTGAAGAGATCTACAATGGCCTTCTAATTGTTGGTGTTAAGCTTCCATGCAATTCTCAAAAAAAGATTATGTAGTGATCTTGCGGGTTATAAAGGGGATTAACACTTGAATTTCGGTACATATTATTAAGAATGTGATTGCGAAAAACTCCTCATAACAGTTACGAGAGTGAATGTAAAAGAATGAAAAAAAACTACAAATCTCAGTCGAAAAATCATAGTTTTGAGTAAATTCTTCAGATACCACTTACCTGCTGAAAACCACTAAAATCTACAGCTCTAATTGCTATCTGTAGAATGGTGTACATTCCAGATAAATTGAATCCATTGAAGATCTGTCCAAGTTTACGTATTAATCAACTGAAATGAAGCGTGGTTTAGATAATTATTTTTTACATTTCTTTACCAAAATTAGGTCTTGAAGGTATTGTGCACAAATGGTGAAAAGGTTTTTTTAAAATGCACACTATTTTTTCCATTTGAAATGTCAATTATTAAAGCTTTCAAGTTATTTTTTGAATTCTTGATAATTACAGATTGTTGGAATGATAAGAATAAAAGATGTAAAGATAAAAGAGAAGAAATCAAATTGCTTCTAGAAATTCATTACTTGTGTTGAAGATCAATACATTTACTTTTCTTTCAAACAGTTATTAAAATTCCATTGCAATATTTGACCTGTATACACTCAATGTCAGAGAATACTCATATGGTATTCAAAATTATAAACTTACCTATTACCTTGCGTTGGCGCGCACATGCGCAACAGTAGTTATAATGATCATCCTCCTTATTCGAAGGATGCTAAAATTTTAAAGATATGACAACTGCACACGCAACACATTAAAAAGAACAAAAGCAGATGTAAAGAACAAAAACTTATCCCATATTCGGACCTTTCAGCCCTTTTTTACAATTGTTACCACAGTGAGAGCAGAAAGAACTCCAGAGGAAAGCTATGCTCTTTTTCCTTACATCAAATGCGGTGTAAAGCCATTGAACCCTCGACGGATCCTGGAAAAGCTCTGGGGTTGAGCCAGCTTTCGATCTCTTTACGTGCGGAAGCTGCCCACGCTCGCAATCTCTTGTTGTGAACAACAATTACGACTTTGATCGGAATCAGTTCCTTCACCTGTCAGATATGGGTGCTTATACTCGTCCTGTCGTGCGAACTGTACAGCTACGTGCACGGTTCTGCAAGCGAACTGTGAGACATTATCATGAAAGGATACGCATTCTTCCTCCTGATCCAGTGGCTCAACGAGAGATGCAGTGGGATGCATGGCAAATTGCTTTGTTGGAGGACATCACAGAGCTGCAGGCGGTGATTGCAGAGTTGAGGAGAGTTTGTGCTCGTGTGGCGAGGATCACAGGTCTAGGAAACAATTGGAGATGACAAGGAGAAACTTGCAATGTCTGCAACAGATGAAGTTCAAATTGCAGGGTTCTTTCAGATGTTTGGGTCCAAGATGGAAAGAATAGATTGTAAAGATCTTTTCGGGGCCGAGGCTCCAGGTTTTGATATCGTCATGTGCGGGACATTCTGTGTAGCAGATCAAGCGGAGCCTCTTATTTTCAATTTTCCTGTGGTGTCAAGGAGTGGAGAGGGATTTCGGAGGTGGCGGAAACTTCCATCATGACTTTCGGTTGCTTCTACATTCATAACCGATATAGCTGTCCACTTGATTCGTTGAACTTCCCGGTTCAAGTCAGTGATTTTGAGATTGGACGATGGCGTTCAAAGGCAGAGATGAGCTATAATCCTGTTCTATTCTTGTCTCAAATTGCTCCTTTACTGGTCGAATGTAGAGATTGTTGATTTGACGGATGGATTGCAGAGAAGTATCTTGTAGGTCTCAATATTTATACCATTGCATGAAGCAAATTCTAAGGAGTAAATTAAGTGGAGCCGGGTAGATGGAATACTACAAGCCCTAACTTTTATATTCAGTATTTTATTCGATTACACGGATTAAGAGTATCTTCCGATGTACGATTCATATGAGGATCTCGATTCAAGGGATTGCTCTGGAGTGATTGTTCTGCACTTGCTCCACCGAATTCTCTGATTCAGCACCGTCCTTCTACGATTCTACGATGATGCTACACTAAAATTGGACGCAGTATCTACTTCTGTGTTAAGTAGTCCCCTGATTCACAGTATGTTCAATGAGACACTCTCAGTAGTTTCTCATCACACCGAGGATGATTTTGTAGGAAGAGTATCTTGTTTCTGAACAGTAGGGTAGATGGACTGCTTTCAAATTTCCTGCACCAATTTATAGTGTAAAGAGGAGGTTGGTGGTGTATTAGTTGCATTACGAGATCATTTTGGTTCAATTTTGTGTACTTTATACTGGAGGAGGATTCGTGAGGACATACTTTGGGCACTTGCTCCCAAGTCGATACTCTGCAAATGTAGAATAGTTACACTACACAGCAGGTGTGGGGTAAACTGTTCATTCATCCCTCATGATGATGTACACTATCCAGAGAGTCTTCCACCCTGAGGTCTTTCCCGAAATACCTCAGGGTGGAAGACTCAGGGTAGGTTTCAAAGACAGTTCAGGAATAGACGAGCGAGGCTTGACCTCCCAGCAGAAACTATCCTGAAACTTCATGATTCTGCGCGTCCAGTCTTTGATTGTAAGATATTGATGATCTAAATATTTTGTGTTTTGCTTCTCTTGAAAGTTTTATGTTGCTGATCAGTAACTACAAAGTATGCCCGCATTTTATGATCTTTGGTTGGATGTAGAGAATAAGTTTTAGATGTCATTCCTGTGGAGACTACTTCTTACATGTTCATCGTTATAAATCATGAAGAGTTGTTACTTTTCAGTCTCTTGGTGTATGAAATCAATCCGATAATCCAAGAACGTTATTGTTTTGAGACAAATTATTACTGAAGAGAGCTGCACAGGTGAACATGTGTAATGCTCTGTTGTGAGGTCAAGAAGTTGACTTGCATATCATTAAGGAGATTTGTCAAATATCTGTCTCTTGAAGTGAAGAGCATAGTATCGGAAAGGATTCATAGACAGCTTCAATGTATGTTTCAGAGGCTTCTGGAGTGTTGGTTTCAATTTTTCATGGCTTGGATTATCTGCAGCCACTCCGACACCTATCAAAGCTTAGTGTATTTTCAATAAGCAAGCACTATTGATTAGTTTAAATCTTATAAACAGTTCGGAAGTCACTGTCGTAGTTTCTCATTATTTGTACGATATTAAATATACTCTCTAGGAATTTGGTACAGTATTCCTAGCGTGAAGGCTAGTAGTATCACTTGAACTGTATTCGTCAAAACGTTTTTTGAGATTATCAAAATGTGTATATTCGCATCCGCTTTTGAGATGATGTCTTTAGGATACCTCTTCGTATCATAATGGAAGTACAGTAAAAGATCTCTTCTCTAAGGTCAATGATAGGCATAATTTCGTTCACGTCCCTTTAAGTTGAGAGTTCTGGAGCATTGTAAGAACATCATGCTTTGTAATCTACTTGACAGTCGTTGGTTTTGTAAAAGGATTTCATATGTGTTGCATCAGATAGATTAAACCATCAGGAAAAAGCTAGCATTGTCTAAACAAAGCCATCACTACTGGAGTGTGCGAGTCTACAACACATGGCATGCAAAGTTCCCCAAGAGCTGCCTGTATCTGTTTATTAAGCTTCACTATTAAAAACCATCATAATAAAAGTAACACTTGCTTCTGCGGTAATCCTGGCCTGGAAAATGTATATGGACGATGGTGACATTGATTTATCGAACCGTCTTCTGTTGTTAACACACGTACAAACGTCACACCAAAATGGAACGTAACCATACTTGAACTTCATTCTGCCATGAGCTAAATTCGAATAAAAGTTTGGTAAAATATTGCTTCCAACTAACGGAAGCCGCCAGACTTCTTCAAAATTTCGGACCTTAGTGGCCACGGTAATGTGTGTACAAACAAAGAGTGCATTCCCAACTGGATCAAATGTGGATAAGATAGGTAGCCACTAGACACAAACTTACGTGCTAACGGGTGTCTTCTAGTGAGGTATTTGATACAGATTCAGTCTCTCATTTCTCCTCTTCTTTGGGATGATTAAAAGACGCTGAACCTGACTCGGAAGAAGACTCTTCTCCGGTCTGCTCCACCACTCCAAAGTACTCGTTCTCCTTGTAATCGATCATACATGACTTTCAAAATTTTAGAAGAAAACTTTCAGTAAAATATGAAGTGAAGGTTGAAGATTTTGAAGCAGGAGTCGGCAATATATATTCATTGTCGTTGACATATTTATTTATTGAGCTAGCAGTCCTTCAAGACAGCTTTATGAAGTACCAACCATTTATCTATTCTAATATGGAGTCTTGTGATCGATCCCTCCAATTGGGACAAAGAAATTCTGCCAGGACAAATTACAGCTATACTGGTGAATTTAGAACAAGGATTGGACTCATTCCAAAACGACCAAGTATTACAATACAATGATGTTACCCATGATGCTATTAGGGATGTGGTGTTTGCTATGGCGAGAGAGGATGGATATGTCACATGGAGAGAGCGTTGGTATGCCTTGCAGTCGACTAGTGTTAGGACAGACCTGTACTTGGTTCGGGAGGACCAGGTCACGTGGCTGATGTGGTGGTTACAGATCCTACTAGAGACACAGTTTCAGAGGGGGTGATCACACATCCTCCAGGATGGGCGGCGAGTGGAGCGACAGCAGCCAAGGTCTCCAAGTATAGAGGTATGCAGAGAGGTCACCTCTTTGTTCCTCTCGCTTTGGAGTTATATGGAGCTATGTACACCGACTTCGACATGTTCGTGAGGGAGTGTGCGAGAGCCTACCATACTAGGTGACATGGGGTATCACTCTCTTTAGCTTAATGTATAGCCTATTTTAGGCAACGCGTTTCCATTGCTCTACAGAGAGCACTAGCTGGTGCAATCCATAGGAGAGAGCAATCAGGTTAGGTGATGATTCTTCGGATGTTCGTGTTGTTTGTAGACCTTTCGACTTAGATAGTTCATATATCTTAGGCGTTGTAAGACATATTTCCCAGTGTGATACTATCGGGGCTAGCCCCATATTACCGGTTTGGTTCCATCCTTGTACGATTTAATGTACGATCTTCCCATCCCTTTTTTTTTTATACTTTCTCGGTTGGCCTTTTACAATACAAGATCTTACAAAGCAGCCACGAAGGACGAGGCAAGGTTCACCGCCATGGATTCATCTACGTTCATCGAGACCACGCTGGCAGTTGATGCAGCTGGCTTCTCAGGTCCGGGGGCAACTCCGGGGGAGCCTTGGCCTTCTTGGGTGCGGGTGCAGCCTCGGGGACGGGTGCCTCGGCGCGGGTAGGGACCAAAGCATCTTTGATGAAGAGCTCGGCGGGCAGCAGAACTGCGTCGATGCCGAACATGGTCGTGGACTCTGTACGACGCCACCGTCGTACAGAGTCTCCTTGATTGTAGCGTCGTTCACTCCAGTGTGCAGAGTCAGAGTCTTGGCGGCGGAGCTCACGTTCAGAAGGTAGCCCGTGGCGATGGTGGATGAGATGGTCTGCACAGGCGAGTCCACCATGTTTTGCAAAATGCTCAGGGCATGGTATGAGGTCAGAGCATGCTACTGCAATAGCAGCTTCACGTCGGTGACGCTCAGATCTCGGTTGGATCCAGAGGTGAGGCTGTTGAAGGCTGAGTCCGGGGGAGCGAACACTGTGATTCCTCCCCCGGTCTGCGAAGGTGCTGTCGACTCCGGAGTCCTTGAGGAGGCTGATGAACATGGTGTAGACGTTCTACTTCTCGAGAACCTTGATCAGATCTCCGGCGGCAGTGTTGAATCCGACCGGGATAAGGATGCTGTTGATTCGGATGATGCTGATGTCGAAAACCTCGTTGGTGATGTTGGTTGCGACTGTGCCGTTAGAGCTGGAGCCTGGGACTGAGGGGCCGACGAGGATGCCGGATGGGAGGTTGTAGATGTTGAGGAAGCCATCGTTGGCGTTGGTTCTGCCCGTGGTCTGGTAAAGAGTGGTGACGGCAGTGTGGTTGTCAGTGGGCAGCGCTTTGAGGTCGTCCATTCCGAAAAATTGCAGGAGGACATGGTAACGCAATAAATCGGCCAGCTTGATGGAATCGACGTTGGGGTTGCTGGCGGTGAAGGCTGTCAATACATCGTTGGAAAGAGCCAAGAGAGTGACTGACTTGCGAGCGTTGATTTCCTCAGCGAATCCTGATGAGGACAAGAGCTTGTTCATCTCGCTAAAACTGGGGAACTTGTCCAGCATGGTGGTGATGTTGAAGGCAGATGATACAATAATGCAGCTCAGTACCACGGACGCTACCAATGCTGTTCTTCCTGAAGCCATTTTCGGTGGAGAACTGTCTCTACCGACTTGAAACTAGCAAGTCAAAAGGCAGGAGCTTCACTCTGGGTGTTCAGAGTCCTCCTGATAAAAGAATTCAAAGAGAAGTCGTAGGTCAGTGGACGAGCAAGAGCAGATGGCACATGCACAAGCTCCAAGATGAGAGAATCGGCGTTCTTAGAAACCGAAAGGTGCTAGCTTTTAAAGGTTCTTACAGTCCGATAAGCACTCATGATTCCCAAGATTAGGAGCTTTGGGGTTCATTGCTGAATAATTGCATTCAGAAGTATGTGGATGAGGGAGCACTCGATTGACAAAATACCACCAAGTTTCTTCAATTGACACACCATAAACGTGCACAGCTGGGAACTATGATTCGAATGTCCTTCAGTGTCCATCTCTGATATAATAAACACTTCTGAGGATTAGTAAGTACTTCTGCACGGTGTTCAGGAGCAGGGCCTTAGGCAAAGGTGTGACATGAAAATTCCTCAAGAATATAGTGGCACAACAAACTGATGATCTTTGCATCAGTTTTTTTTCGTTCTTGTTGTCCTGTAACAGAAGTCCCGTGACAGTAAAAAAAATGGATCCCCAAGAGGTAGATGCGGATAAAAGGAAATTCTAGTTTGGCGAGGAATATCGAGATGGCATTAAGGCAGTGAAAATTTAGATAGATGCTGGAACATGAGAGTAGATCAGAATACATGAGGTTGTCATCAGGAAAACATCTACAGTAGGGATGAGGTCATCAACTGTTTGTCATGAAGTACATCACGGTTTCGTATGTTCCTTACCTGTCCTGCTGAGGGTGTGATCTAATTCGACCAAGCGCCTGCAAGGGAGGCAGGTAGATGATCCTAATCCGATTGCACTCGAGAGAAAATCTTGCCGGCTTCCTAGACAACATTTGGGAGTCCTTGAGCTCATTTACATCAGGCCTTAACTTCAATATGACAAAATATTGGAGACGTCTATTTATATATAGAGAACAATTATTTCATGTGAATGGATGGTGCGTTGCAGCACTACCGGTAGCAGTGTCTAGCTAGCGAATAAGTAGTCTGGCATAAGTCTGAAATGTTCGCTGGCATGTTTTTTGGATATTGTAGGTCAATACTTTGCTACTGATGGTTACTGGAACAGAATAAGAACACCCGGACCTGACAAAACGCTCGGTATTTGATCCCAAAGCAAGACAACGGCATCTCACACATATGTTAATTCAAAGGCACGTACGGAAAATCGTATAGACGGTTCTGAAAATATTTGTCCCTTTGTGGACTACTCCACCGTGTGGAGTACTCTTCGAGTGGACAAATATCCTACTCCCTACTCTTTCTATTCGTCGCCAGTGAGCGAGGGCCGTCCTCTAGTGTAGATTGGCTCCTGTAAAATTGAATCATATGCAGCAAATGTACTTGGACAGTCCCTCCTTGTTTTAGAAAAAAGACTCAGGATCTTTCAACTCTAGGAATATAATGACATGCACCTCAATCTGATGCATGATATCATGCTGCGTTAGACACGTTGCTTGGCTCATGCCTTCAACAGCAATGGTCTGAACAACTTCAAAGGTGTCCGAAACGGTGTCCACTTTTACCTGTTTCTATTATGGTCTCCAAACCGTAGACACTCTGGACTTACAAAAAAAGGCTCCTCAACCCATTATGCTTCAGGAACTCCAATTGTGCTCATCTATCCGTGGCAGTCATAGCCTGAAGACCACATTCTTTGGAAATCCACAGTCGCAGTTATTGCTCGTTAGAACTGCTTTCGCTCAAGCAATGAACCTTGTGGTCGTAGTGACCAGGAATTTCGAGCAATATGCGAGTTCAGCTGATAGTAGTACAAAATGCAATCACAGGAAATAACCAAAAAAGTCAACACAAAACTTGAAAAAATCTGGAGCCTGAAGCTTGAGGTGGAAACTGACAGTATACAATTTATTTGGATGGCATATGAAAGGAAAGATGGTTTTCTCGTGAAAATGAACCCCTCCTCACCTTCTCTCACGAGGAAACCCCTCCTCACAGCACTTCTCATGGACGACCAACCACGTACCTAAGATACCTAGAACAATTTATTGCATCCCTCCAATTGGGACAAAAGAATTTTCTCTGTGATTCCCCCAAAAGCTATCGGATTGAAGCCTTTGCAGGACGACAACGTTATTGAACATGAACGTCCGAAGGACGTTCCCTATACGGTTTCTCACAAAGCTGCCACGAGGGACGAGGCGATCATCGCCACCGCGGACACAGCTACGCTCATCTTGACCACGCTGGCAGTCGACCCTGCTGGCTTCTCAGGTCCGGGTGCCGCGTCGGGGACAGCTTCAGGAACGGGTGCTTCTGCTGGCGTTGGGACCAAAGCATCTTTGCCGAAGAGCTCGGCGGGCAGCAAAACTGCGTCGATTCCGAACATGGTCACGGGCCTAGCGTCGTACAAAGTGTCGATGATTTTAGCGTGGTTCACTCCCGTGTGCAGAGTGACAGTCTTGGCGGCTGAGCTCACGTTCAGAAGGTAGCCGGTGGCGATGGTGGACGCGATGGTGGTCACGGGCGAGTCCACCATGTTTTGCAAAATGTCCAGGGGCTGGTATGAGGTCAGAGCATGGTACTGCATCAGCAGCTTCAGGTCGGTGACGCTCAGAGCTTGGAGAGACGCGGAGGTGAGGCTGTTGAATGCTGAGTCGGTGGGAGCGAACACTGTGATTCCTCCTCCGGTCTGTCTTCCTGCGAAGATGCTGTCGACTCCGGAGTCCTTGAGGAGTCTGATGAACATGGTGTAGTCGTTGAACTTCTCGAGAACCTTGATCAGATCGCCCGTGGCAGTGTTGAAGCCCACTGGAGTGAGGATACTGTTGATTTGGATGATGCTGATGTCGAAAGCTTCGTTGGTGATGTTGGTTGCGACTGTGGCGTTGGAGCTGGAGCCTGGGACTGAGGGGCCGATGAGGATTCCGGATGGGAGGTTGTAGATGTTGAGGAATCCATCGTTCTCGTTGGCTCTGCCGGTGGTCTGGTAGAGAGTGGTGACAGCAGTGTAGTTGTCAGTGGGCAGGGCTTTCAGGTCGTCCATTCCCAAGAACTGGAGGAGGACATGGTAACGCAACAAATCAGCGAGCTTGACGGCGTCAACATTGGGGTTGCTGGCAGTGAAAGAAGTCAGCACATCGTTGGAAAGAGCCAAGAGAGTGAGAGATTTGCGAGAGTTGATCTCCTCGGCAACACCTGACGATGACAAGAGCTTATTCATCTCACTGAAGCTGGGAAACTTGTCGAGCATGGTGGTGACATTGAAGGCAGATGACACGATAATGCAGCTCAGTAGCACTGAAGCCACCAATGCTGTTCTTCCTGAAGCCATTTTTACTCAGCTGCCTGTTACTACTGATGAACTCCAAACCTGAAGCAATGCGTAAAGCTAAAGCGTTGAATTTTGCTTTCAGAGAAAATCGGATGATCTGATTGACAAGCCAGAGCACATGCAGAGGACACATGCACAAGCTCCGCAGCCGAGAAAGCTGATATCTCTAGAAGACTAAAACCGTTGGTTATAAAGGTCGACGAACGGAGCGAATAAACATGCATGAATCCACACATTAGGCGTCATTCCGGATCTACATCTGTGAATCCTGTGACACGATCTGGAACAAATCTGAAACATGTGGATATGCCAAGCCAGTTGTGGCGATTCGGACCTGGAACTCTCTGGCAGACACTATAGCTCCAGAGCAAACATGGATGAAGATCTTATGATGGCAGTGTTCTGGTTCGAATCGTGCACGTTTGCCTAGTTATCATGTCTGGGGAAATAGATAAGGAACACACTATGGTTTGTCAGCAAACACAAGTTTCGGGCTCGTGGGTGTCAAGGGAACTTTTGAACATTCATCATAGAATTTGATTTATTGACTATACTACACTGAAGTTGACGTTGTTTCGTGCATGAATTTTGTCTGCTGGAGCAGGCGCCCAATCAATTGCATGTGTCAGAAGCCACTTTCCTGTACTAAGATGTCCTATCCAGTGCAGAAGCCATAGGTACTGTGGACATCCCTCTGTCCCTCAAACAGGTGATAGGACATATTGTCACCTATTAGGCATGTCACATTAGGTTCAGCAGTGATATCTACAGTCAGAAGTGGCTATCTTTAGCTCTAAAAGCCCGATCTTGCGGCTCAATCTCCTGAATGCCAATGTTTTCTCTTTCCGTCCTGACATCCTGGGTCATGATCATGATCAGGGGAAAATCATTATTGCTAACCAAGCGTTGACTTGGATTAAGCGTGATTGCCTTTTCTAAGCTATCGCTTACCATCAAAGCACGAAATCTCGTTAAATCTCTCTCAGCTTCACGTCGGGAAAGGACTAGAGCTTCCTCTCTGAGAAACTCCTTAAGCTCGCATGTTGAGGTTGCACTCCGACTACCCATTATGAGAATGAAGGAATACCAGTGGACGGAGACATAATTTAGTCTGACGGTTAGAATGATCACTGATCACCCTCACCAACAGACAGTAATGAACTTCAGCACGAAAGGAATATAACATTTGTATAATCATTAAATCTCTACTTAAAATGAACAATCTTATGTTAGTATATTCATCACGGGGCTGCGAGATTGCTCACGAGATGTACATCGGTCGTACGATCTATTATCCATTATTCATTGTCCATAGTCCTTACACACTCAAATTATGCAGGAAGATTTACTACCTTCTGTTCGTTGCGAATGCATGAAAGTAAGCCCCAACTCTACAGAGTCTACTAATCACCGAGGAGAAACTCCATGAGTTATTTGCATTTCTAGCTGTTTGATAATGCCGAGTCATCATGTGAAAATCCTTTTAGTTATCGAACTGTCATTGTAATGTAGAGAGGTAATTCAGATCAAGACAATTTGGTTTCTTCTGTAACTAGAGAACAAACTCCCCGCAAATGAGGCCACAAATTTAGACGAGGCCACACCTCCACCCATATTCCAGCTGCATTTTTAGTTTATTTCTGTTGGGGAATAGTTAAGTACTAGTTCTGTCTAGCGTTCCTGCAATCAGATGATAAGTCCTCACGTCAAAAGGTTTTAAACGAAGTCACTCACTATCGCGAAGCTGGGGTACTCGCATTCACACACGCTAGTCATGAGACCAGAGTTGGGCCATAGCGATACTACTGATCATGAATCTCATAGGATTCATCGACCCACTTCTGAGAAGCTCTTATTTCCAGAGACGAGCTATAATATCACAAAGCTCAGCGCAAAAGTCTGCTGTAGGGGCTTTCCATTAGTTTGTGGCTCGTTCATTCTTCGTCTCTGTACTCCACGGTAGGAGCTTCTCCAGTCTTCTATCTGTTAACGTGTTACTCACGCTCCTCTTCGTTCATAAAATCTACAGAGTAATTTTGTAGCAATGTTCAATTTGATGATTTAACCAAGTGTTGTGATGTTTCCTGCAGGGTTAACGCGTAGGTAATGTTCCAATGCACGGCCTCTGAGAAACTCACTTTTGCTGAGAACGTGATAACATCTGGAACTTGTGGACCTGCATTCGATGCAGAGGGCACAGATCTTGTGAGATGTAAGGATGTTCAGAAAATAATATTTGGCAGATAAAGACCAAGGACAGGCTTTAATTGCGGCTCCCACTTCTCATCGCGGTATCTGCGGGACGACACGAGATCGGGTTCTAAATCTTGTCAACTGCCACGTTACTAGGTGATCGATCTTAGGAAGAATCGGACTAGTCAGTAATCTTTGTAAGATCAGGTAGGAAGTTTTACTCCTCTTTTTGTTTAGACAGGAATGTCTGGACTTTTCCTTTAGTTAGTTATCGATTCTCTGGATTTTACTGACTCTCATTGAGAACTGCTAAAGGTGTACAACTTAGTTCTGCGTTATCGTTAGCAGCAAGACTTCTTTTTGGCAAGTATCCTCGAAAGAGTTTTTAAGAACAGTGCTAAGTTGGATTGAAATGAAGCTTCGTTGACGAGATGATGAATAGTCGCCTCAACCAGAATCCTTTCTGGTGATTGACAGAGAGCAGAAACAGAGATATTTTACCGGGAAATACTTTTTCAGCCGGAATAGTTCTGATTCTTAGCTGCTACAAATTGAAGATTCGTAGAGGCAATTAGTTCTACTTTATTTGTTGCCACAATCAGGCAATGTTGATGAGGACGGCGTTTATAAGTATCTATCATTTATAACCTGTGCCAGATAAGAAGATGCAAGAAGCAGGGTCCTTGTAATTGCAAACTTTCTTCTCCAGCGACTTAGACCCAGCCAAGTGCACATTGCACAACACAGGTCATGCCAGGGAAGTCTGTAATCATGTCTCCATGGTTGACCGTCACCTTTCAGAAGCGTTACATTTTATCCAGTCTTAATAATGCATAAAATAGGCTTCTGGGTCAACTTTTCACAGAATATAAGAAGCTCATAAGTTCAACTCGCATCCAGAAGAGAGTCGCCTGGTTCCTGGCTTACTGATTTAGACTCCACTGGATTGAGTACAAATCTAAAGGACTGTCAGATGAAGAGTGGACCAAGCATATGAACCACGCTATATCCCTCAGATCTGTTGTGAAGAAATCGTGGCATTCCTTATCCCTGTCACTTGATGGGACAACTTTGCACTAGTGGTGAGCCCCACCAAGCCGCTGGGGGCCTGCGCGGAGTCCCCTCAGTATCTCAAGGCAATGATAGAGTTCGGTTCCGCTTTCCTCGTTATGTGGATGATGTAAGACGTCCAACTGATGCACGAGCGGGGAAGCAGAAAGATTCCTTCTCCTTTTGTCTTCTCCTCTAAGGTGCGAGGTGGGTGGCCAGCAGAGAAATTCGCGTTATAAACCCACTCAAATGTTCTAGATGTAGCGATTTTAACCTACATCGTGGCACTGCGTGCATTGTAAACCGAGTTGAACTTCACACAACTCCTGACTAGAGTAGTAGAGTTTGTGCATGTAAAACCGTGCGTCTGAACAGAAATTCTGTCCCTGTGATCTTACAGGAGAAAGTGAAAGGGTCCTGTAGATATGATCAACTTGCTTCTTAGACTCCGTGAGGTATTCTCAAGCCGCATCAGTTGTGACTGATAGGTAGTGAAGTATACATATGGACAGCGGTAGGTTTGAGTCTGACTGGTGACATGTGTGTAGAGCTGCAAAGTCAGATTCTGCTGTGTGCCACTTGATTCATACAGGAGAAGGAACCTTTGGGGTACATTTCTAAGATTCTAAGTACTTCAACGGAGTAGATCTGAAGCTAAAAGTGAATCCAGCATCTATGATACCCATATTACAGTCCCATAACAAGACTACATGCATCAACCGTGGCAACAATATCTGTTGATGTAGCGGCAGAATGAAGGACTAGAATCCCTTCGACCTAGAAAGAACACGTCAATTTAGGAGGAGTATGTCGGATTCTATAACTTAAATGTTGAATATACGTCCACAGATTGCGAACTGTTGCCCAAATCAAAGGTAAGAAATGTACGCACCGTGTTAAAATCAACCCTAGTTGAGACATTCTTGGGAACAGCTCGCCTCACTAAACAGATGATGTCATGAGCAGTAGTGAATCTGCTCCTGAGCTGCACGGTCATATCTTTTGGCGGTTACCTTTAATAATTGCAGTTCATTTTCCCAAAACGTGTTTCTTTGCATTGTATGTTGAAGACTTTCTGACTTTCACAAAATTCTCATCATCTTCCGGGTAATTAAAATTCAGTAAACTTCTGCGTAGACCCACCTTTGTCATGTCTCGTCCGGTATGCACCCTTTGTACGAGGGTATCCAGTTCACTTTGTAGCCCCCTGCTACGACGATAATGGAGTTTCACGTCACAGTGGCGTCTATATCTCTCCTGGTGACGATAATATTTCCAATCGTGTACGACACATTGCATGGCCAGTTAAAAATGAAAAGTGAACACTTTTTCATATTGAATACAGCATTTTACATTAGACTGATCAATTTCATATTGGCTGGGAACGCAGTGTATATTAAAGCCTCGAAGTGGTGACTAGAGATATCAGTAAAAGCAGATTGTGTTTCTGCTTTAGACATGCTGGTTTTCGAGGCGTACAAAATATGACAATGCTGACCACTACCACCTTAGGGGAGGACATGTCAGTACAGTTGTCAACCACAAAAGCATTGGATAAGACATGGCATTTTAAACTACGAACGACCAACTTTGGTGTTGGTGTTCTTCTTGTTCGCGTTCATCGCATGATCGAAAAGGCCCCAAGAATTTCAAATGTCCTTCAACTCCAGAGCAACCTTGCACAATCGTGACAGAGCTGATTCCATTTCGGGATGCTGTCAAAACGCTGTATGGAGATTCTGCTCATCTGGGCTCCACTTTGATAGGCTTACTGTCGAGTGTACTTGCAGTTCACGAAATGGGAGCGATCTCTTTTAAAGTTGCAAGATGCTGGCACGAGTTAGTGCAGATTAAATTTTGCATGTAGTTCAGACGCTTACATAAAACTCTCGTAGTAAGTCTTTGTTCATAAGACCTGATCGCTAGTACCTTCCAGCTTTTAGTAATCTTAGTTTCTCCAACACATTTACTGGAAGAAGCTTAAGTTGTTGTGAAGTGGATCCAGTTTCTTATATACTGCTGCAGCTCGGCTGTGAGCACTTTGACTGTTTCTATGACCTACGGAGGTGGTGGTGGGTCCTTTCGATGGTGGGGAACGGTTCTAGATTATTTTCCAATGCTTTTCGTAGAATTTCACTTTTTCTCTCAAATCATCGAAGCTTGAGTATATGCTTTTTGCATGTGCTTCTGGCTCGACAATTATATCTCATGTTTCATCGAGTATTTTTGAAGTTTGAGAGCTGCCAACTGCATTGTTCAGTGGGAGGGCAGCCTGGGATCTGTTCTTCATTCGAGTCACAATGGGTCCACGACGAACAGCACGGTCCAGCTTGATGGCGTTGGGACTGTTGTGCTGCATTGTCGTAACATCCACTCAAAGCACTCATAAATTCAATATCACCAAGATGCTGGCAGGCCATCCAAGATTCAGCGTGTTCAGAGAGATGCTAAGTTCCCACGGCGTGGCGGCGGAGATCAATGGTCGGAAGTCCGTCACATTACTGGCTCCTGCCAACAATGTAATGAGAGCCTTCCGGACCAGCAATAACAAGACGGACGCTGTCAAAATCACTGATCTCCTCCGCTTCCATGTGCTCCTTACCTACTTTGACATGGCAGAGCTCAGGGCCCTGAAGACGACCAACTACACCTCCGTGACCACCCTTCTGCAGACCACTGGAAGGGCCAGCGGTAACAATGGGTTCATCAACATCTACAATCTGAAATCCCGTGTCAAAGTTGGACCTTCGGTTCCAGACTCCTCTTCCAACGTCACCGTGCTTGCTGGAGTTCAAAAATCGCCATTCGATGTCAGCATTATCGAGATTGATCAGGTTCTTCTGCCTGTGGGATTCAACAATGCCTCAGGAGACTTGACTGCAGTGCTGGAGTCGTTCCAGGAGTTCACTCTCCTCATCAGCTACCTCAAGGAAACGAAAGTCGACGCCGTGTTTGCACAGAAGCAGGCAGAGGGCATCACAATTTTCGCACCCAAGGATTCTGCTTTCAACTCCCTGGCCACTGGGTCCATCCAAACTCTCAGCCTTTCGGAACAGAAACTTCTGTTGGAGTACCATGCTCTCGATGGATATGAAAGTCTCGACACTTTGGAGACTATGCTCAACAAACCCACTCAGACTTTAGCCTCGTCAGAGGCGGCAGGCTATATGCTCAACGTCAGCGCTACCCCTGGAAAGAGTACTGTGAGGCTGCGCACTGGAGTCTCTGTGGCAACCGTCCTCGAAATTATTTACGACGCTAAGCCTGTTACCATGTATGCCATCGATGAAGTTCTTCTTCCTCTTAACCTCTTCACACCTGCACCTCTGGCTTCCCCAGCCCCTGCCCCAGCTCCCAAGAAATCTGCAGTCAAGTCTCCCCCTGCTCATAAGGCTCCGGCGAAGGTACCTACTGATTCGGCCTCCTTGGCTGAAAGGAGCTTGTTGGTAACAATGGCTGCTCTGCTTTCATCCACTCTTGCTGTCATCCTGTAATTTGAGGTATTTGGCTTCGATAGAAATGTAGAAAAGTGGCCCATCTTTGGCCAGTCTAAGCGCCATATCCATGGGATCTCCAGTGACCGATTTAAATTAAGATTGATTTGATTACTCTGTTATCACATTTGAACATGCAGTTACGCAAGGTCTTGTCATCTCTTGGTACTGTAGTCGGTACAGAGCTCTTCAAGTTCATTGTTCATGCAGACTTATACCAATTGTTTCAACATGTCATGTTCTATAACGAGCTGGAAACTTCACATAAAATTTACTTTAGCATTAGTGGGTTCATGGTGGGAAGGACTTGTAGATGATTAGGGGATTAAAAACCAACAAGAAAGCTAAATGGTGTTTCAGTTTCACATGTTTCCAGTGTGAAAGATCTCTAGACAGTTTCTGCAGTTCAAAACAACTGTTGTCATTGTCTTCAACGATTGACATCGAACTCGAAGTTAATCTGTGGGACACATGGACTATGAGACGTGAGATAGTGGGCTACGAGATAAGCATCCTGACATATATTCCAATATGGTGTTTTTTATTTATTCTTGCGTGTACACTTGCGAGAAATCGATTCAAGAATAACTCTCTAGTCCAAAATCATCAAAAGTATTTGAAGTGTAACCGTCAGCTGCTTTATGTGGTTCATCTTGCGCAATTATTGAACTGATATGATTGCATGTGTTTGGAAAGCTTCTCCAACTTTTGATTTCAATACACTGCCCTGAATTCTAGCTTTACCATATGCGATCACCCGATATGATAATGTTCATAAGTTCACAATCGAGGACACTGCCAATGAGAGAATCCAAATGCTTAATTCTTTTCATTCTTTTCATTCATGCTCACAAGTAAATCATGAAAATCGGAGTTTATGACCTTCACGTTCAGTCACCTTAATCTCAAGAAGCATGGACGGTGAACTCAATACTACGTGTCAAAAGAACCAAATGCTCTTTCAGCAATGTTCACATACAGACAGATATGTTTTCAAAGAATTTTGCGGAAAGCAGAGACTCGTAGAACACTGACAGTTAATGCATGTCTCTCCTGACTACTGTGTTTAATCATTAACAATTTTTCAACTAGACGGAGAGTACTTGATTTCTGTACATCTCCGTATGTGTTCATCTTGTATCTCACTGCATCACTGGAAGATTGCCACGTAGAACTTCTGTAATCGATTCAGAATAGATGCAGGTTTTTGTCTGGAAAATGTATCTCAGTTAGCCTCAAGAATAGTGATGCATGTTCATGGCTTTTACATGTTTCTTCCTCGCAATCTCACCTCCACATGAGAACAAGCTGTCACGATGCACTGTGAAGATGAATGTCAGTGTTGCTTTCCTCTAAACGCGCTTTCCAATCACGTTATTTGTGCTATATATCTCTGGGATCTCATCGTAATTTCTCACGTGCTTTCATTGTAACGCAATTTTGGTCTGAGTGTACAGACTTTTATCTATGAATAAGTTTAGTTAAGATTTGGCTATCGTCATCAAGTCAGGATGGCCGAGTGGTCTAAGGCGCCCGACTCAAGTTCGGGTCTCGTGAGAGGCGTGGGTTCAAATCCCACTTCTGACATAGCTTATTATTTTAGTCTAGCTGTAACCTAACTACGGTTGAAAACTCGTCGTCAGAATATTGTTCCCTCCTGCAATGTGTTACTTGGTTGCCCATCGACATTGCTGGCTTCCCATTTCCTTAGATTAATTATGCAATGTCTCCAATCTACTAAATTTCCGTTTGACTCCATGGACTGAAAAAAATCCCTTTCTTGTAGATATTTGCTGTCATGATTTCAAACCCTCGAAAAGAGTTATTGTATCCGGCAAGACCATCCAGCGAGCCGGATGGTCTTGCCGGATACAGTCTGTATGGACAGCGCCGTCTGCTGATGTCACGTCACGATTGGCTCCTTGTAGCCCGCGACGACCGAGGACGATCGATCTACTTCGCGACTCGGATTCACATGGTCGGTCTCCCAACGTAAAGATTGTGTTCAGTTGTGAAGGTCGTCGATCGGTAGTGTTGTCCATCGGCTGTAGCCCGCGACGGTCGGGGACGTTTCGAGATAGATCATTTGGCTCGTCCGATGTAGAGGACGGAATGTTAAGAATAAAGGGACAAAGTATAATAACAAAAGGGATGGGAAGACCCCATCAAAGCGTACAAGGATGGAACCAAACCGGTAACATGGGGCTAGGCCCCAAGTATCACACTGGGAAATATATCGGAATGTTAAGCGATGATGAACTTTGCTGACCGACTCCATGCCCTTCTGTGCCGACACGATCATCTGACGATGAAGAATAACTTGCTTGAGTGACACGACCATCCAGCGTGCCAACACGATT
This sequence comes from Marchantia paleacea, assembly GCA_014180765.2. NCBI lineage: Eukaryota > Viridiplantae > Streptophyta > Marchantiopsida > Marchantiales > Marchantiaceae > Marchantia > Marchantia paleacea. The sequence goes on along the minus strand of MUAA02000079.1, from coordinate 1,526,295 downwards.
TCCCTCTGTATCGGCGCTGCCGTTCAGTGGTTGGTGTCCGCAACCTTGAGTTGCGACTCCACCGTGGTGGGGTCACATCATCACGAATCTCTCCGGGACTTGTACGCTAGTTGGCTGATTGCTTGCTCTGTAACAACCAGTTTCCATGAGATTGCGACCATCTCCGGACTGAGGTCGGATTTTGGTGGACAAGACTCGACCTCCTCCCTTCTCTGACGCCCTGCTCCTCGTTCGCCACGGCCGTTAGTGATTTCACATTTAGTTCCTTGTAACTTTCGGCTACCGTCCACGAATGCATGTCGGACTTCGACAGGTCTTGGACGCCTGCCCCTTTCCAAGTTTTGTCCCTGGAGCTGATTCTGGAGGCTTTGCATAGCTTCAGCTTCTGTCTTTTCAAAGATTCAATTTTGTTACAACATTCCACTGGAATTGAATTCAAAGTTTGTCTCCGATTACACGCGTTCGAATTGCAGTCTTTCCTTTCCTGTCCCTTCCTTTGCTACATGTTGAAAGTGACAATAGCCTATAGAGTACATACATGCTTGCGTCAGAACAGCGAAATTCATAGCAGATGATAGGAACCTCATCCTTCTGTGCATCAGGTTGGATATTTATTTCATTTTGCAAGAACTTGTCTGATGTATTTCACAAAAACTATCCTGACATCGGGAATCATCTTCTTGTAATAACATGTATGGTTGATAAACCTACAGTATGTCCTCGGTTCTCTTCTCAACCTCAGCATTTTTTCTGGGCATTCTTATACTGCATGACAACTGTCTTCGTTGATCGCTCTAAACAAACGAAAGTCATGAAATCTCGGCCATCTTTTATAGTTCTATTTGCATAGCAAACCGAATCTTACAGAGTCTGATGAAACTGATTGCATCGAAACATCGAACAAGTCGATTCCAGCTTTCATAACAGAGAGAAATCATCTCAGACGATAGAAATTTCGGCAAATGTCTGCAAGTAACATATAAGAACATTTTGCTTGGGTGTAGACAGAAATCACAGTAGGTACTTCCCTCACGTCTTCCAATTTAACTTGGTGACCGATGTTATGTGCTATATTACAGATCAGTTCTAAGCAGTGTATCTTAAATTTCAGGATCCAGCTTCAGAAAAACTGAAATGGAGTAAGTATTTACAGTGGCATTTCCTCCTTTGATCTAAGTTCTTTTGATTGGTCATTTTCTGCTCGGCGGTTCTGGTTCTTTGGTGATATACTTCAACTTCTGAACACTATTTCTCGGCCAGTAGTGTCAGACATCAGTGTCCTTTTTCCCATTGGCTCTGATAGTCCAGTAAGATGCCATGACTGTCCACGACAATCGAGAGCATGTGCTAGAGGTCCCATTGAGTTAGACAAATCAAGCATCTGATAATTTCCAAAACGTAAATGAATATTCTCCTTTGTCTGCAAGTGGTCAATGATGTATCGCAGCTTGTAGTTACGCAAGCTCAAGTCCCCAGACTTATATCACGACCACTTTTTATGTTGACCGAGAGTTCCTTATCACCAGCCATAGTTATGAACATTGTACGAGATCAGGAACAAGAAACATTGTAGAAAATATACCTGTGATCTCATATACCATATGGTTCAGCTCTTTGACCTGGAAGTGTACTTTCGAGTTTATCATAACCCCTATGGTATCATAGATGGATCAATATAAACTGAGAGTTCACATGTACAACCAGCTCATACAAGTTACGATTCCCTCATGATAAGATTGAAGTCTAAAAAGAAAACTGATGTAGAATTGAAATATAACATCTAATTTCTCTCCCTCGTGACAGATTTGGCATATCATCCAGTCCATAACATGATATGCCCTTATGGGGCTAAGATCAAGAGTCCGGGTGTTACAATGCCCCATCGTTATCCATCCATACGACGTTACAATGAAACCAGCTTGCATGCTAATCACATTGAGGACATCTCCACCGTCCACTGGGCACCGCATTGAGAGGAGGTGTCAAACATGATTTATGTCATCCTCTCGAACAAAAATCACAAATCAACATATTGGTTGTTCCACCAGTTGATCCACATAAAATACATCTCAACCCTGACTGCAAAACTGCCAAGCTTGAATCCATAGTACCATCAATATTTGGATGGTGACATGGCGCACAATTACATATATGATCCTTCCAGATCACGTCATCACGACCCTCTAATATCAAAACTCCAGAAGGTAAAACCTCAAGTACTTGTAGAATTGTGAGACCATCCGTAACATCCAATGTGGTCGGGTCGGTGTACTCTACTGCAAGTAAATGTAAGTACCAACATGAAATCTGCAAATTGAAGATCTATATCCATCTCCTGAGATAATAGCATAATGCAAAGTATATCTATGTTGAGCAATAGTCAGGTTCTCAAATGTCATGGGCATTACCCTTTGAGAACACATCTTAACCCAAACATCAGGGTTATCCAAGTCCAAGACTTTAGCTGACTCTTGACAAATAGGTGCAGGTAAGTCTGGATCTCTACCATATAATAAAAAGCACGGTGAGAATGTGTAACACTAGAGAAGTGATGAGAGACCACTCGAATAGCTCAAGAAATTTTTAAGTTGAGAGATCCCTTAATGGTTTCTCTTTCTCCATATATAGTACTCAAAAAGGTACAATCTAGATAAGGTTACACAACCACCATCCATTCAATTCCTAGTGGATCGATGACGTGATGGGCATCATAATGAGCACAAGGATTGATGATGTGTATTCCAACTAACACACAAGAAACACAACCTAAAGAGCCATGGATTGTTGATGTGGCATCTTTAGATACTCCACTAATAGTCAACTCAAGGCTATCTATCTCCATCTTGCATAACCTCTATTTTAGTTCTCATTAAATAAAGATACTTACAAATCTCCCTCCTTTTAAGATGCAACGTCGTCGTTGTGCCCACGTTCAAACTCATGAACAATCAAAGGTGCATTGGCTAAGTTCTTCGCCGGTTTCCAAGTTTAGTCATATGATGGATATCCCTTCCATTGAACCAAATAATCAGTTTTTGGGTATTTGTGATCCCAAATCCATTTTTTGAGAATTTTATCAACCTCAAATTCTGCATGATCTGCTACCATAGTTGGTAAAGGAGGAGGGGTTGATGGATTTATGAACTGCTTGGTTCGTGATACATATTTTTGCAATCATGACACATGAAATATATGATGTAGTTTCATATGCAATGGGAGCTCTAACTTATAAGACATCTCGCCGACACGTTTCAACACCACAAAAGGACCAATGAATCGAGGGTTAAATTTTGATATTCCTACAGGTGACAAATTGATCGTGGATAATCAACTTGATCGTCTTTCTGAAAATTCACCTCCCTATGATGAGCATCTACATATTACTTTTGTCATTTTTGAGTAAGTACCAACTTCTCCTTTGCTTGATACAATCCTTTGTGTATGTGCTCCACAAAATCATTGGCAGCCACAACTTTAGTTGAAAACTCTTGCCCTTTAGAAGTTCTCACCAAACTAGAAGTTGTCAAAGGATGAGCACCATATATCAGATAAAATGGAAACACTTTTGTGGATACATTAAGAGAAATATTATATGCAAATTCCACTAAAGGCAAAAGAGTGTCCCACTCTTGTTGTTCCTCCAAGTGAATGCTCATAGCATATCCTCTATTGTTCTATTGGCGTCTCTGTTTGATCATCAATTTGAGTATGATAGGATGTAGACATTGCTAGCTTTGTTTTGAATAAACCAAAACAAACTAGTAAAATGAATTTCTCTATTGATGATTAAGACATTACTTAATCTGTGATTCACAAAAATTGCATCTAGATACAAATGAACAAGTTCTGGTTCCGTCATTTTCTTTGTGGTAGGTCGGATGTGTATTAGCTTACTCAATTTATCCACAAAGACCACGACTAAATCATGTACTAAACAGATTTTTGGTAATTCACATACTAGGTCCATAGTAACATATTCCCATTGTTGTTCGAGAATGGGAAGGGGTTGTAATAAACCTGCCGGTTTTTTATTACACACCTTATTTTGTTGGCATACAACACAACTTCAAACATATGACTCCTCATCTTCCCGCATCCTTGGTCAATAGTACACTAGTTGTATGCTTTTTAAAGTCTTTTCAACTCCCTCGTGCCCCGCAATGGCTGTATCGTGGCCTTCTGACAATAGCATTGTATATAATCTGGATCTTGTGGGGTCCATATACACTCCTCTTGAAATACTAGACCTCGAACCTTCTTTGCCATCTTTGTGCTTTCATGATCTCCTCACCCTCCTTTGTTGCAGCCATCATTTAAGATCACCAATCAACTTGGATTTTCACCTCTGTGATATTGTTGATGCACGACGTTCACGTAGAAGTATGAATAATGTTGCATGACCATGATACAACTAACAAGGACCAATAAGACCTCCCTAATAGTAATTGCTCTAATGCCCCTAATGTCCTTCTCCATCGCGAGAAGCCGACTAGCACCTAGCATCTACTTAATTGCCAATAGCATCTCCCCTCTCGCAACTGATGCAACCATCTAGAACAACTACAAATCACTAGAGGGATCATCCGATTGAAAATAATCATGAAGATGCTCATATAATTGACAAGCCCCATGAGGATAGGTGTGGGGTTGTCCATAGAGAACGGACAAAAAGTGATATATCAAGACATAATGACTCCTCTTGCTGACATTCCAAGACCTCAAATGGTATTTCCTCATCCATGGATGGTATTAAAAGGCATAAATAGTTTTCTCAATAAGACTTGAGATAGACAAAGGATGAAGGGTTTGTGCATATCTTCTATACTCCCCGGCCTGCCCCAAGATCATACACGTCGTAATCGAGCCAAATCAGAAGTGTTTTATGTCTAAACCTAACTCTTAACCTCTATGGCCCGTATGGACTTCTCCTGCAATGTAATCATTCCTTGCTAGAATCTTTGAAATCTAGATGTCACCTCCCTACGTCCAAAGATGCCCACTACCCCACCCCCCCCCCCAACCACAAGTATAATGTAAACATCATTGTGGAAATAAAAATCACACTAACTCGTCCATGGGATTAAGAAATATCGATGTGACTGCCCTCCTCACATGTGCATCCCAAGTGGTCCAATCATAATGTTTGTGCATCTTCCCATGTGGGTCTTTACCCTTTGCGAGGTAAACAAATAATAACAAACATGATATAATATATCATGCACCGCTCTAGGGAGCATCATGAGGAGAAATGAAGCTAGAGTTAACACAAAGACAACAATAATGACATATGGCACTCCATCATGTATCAAAACCACAACCCCCTTACACCCCACCTCATATGAGGAAATGCTAACTATCAAAACCTTAAAATCTAAAATCATTCATAACTTTTTATTCTATTCTCCATAATTTTTTAATTAACTCCGAATAGAGCCAAGATAAAAAAATATATATATTTGGAAAAAGAGACACAACCCATATGTCAGATTTTAAAAAAAATCACTCAAAAATCTAAAAATAATAAATTCACCAATATTTATCTATACAATTATGTAGAGTGTTCAGTAAGTTCCCATGAGAATATTGTATATTCACTCTTTACTTTGAGGCAAACTATAACACTACAATGTATGGAAAGACTCCTAAGCTACTCTCCACATTCCCGTCCAACTCGCAGAGTTGTTTCTCCCATATGTGACGGTGCGATTGAAAGATATTAAAGTTAATCACTTATAATTGCCATGATTACAACCTTTATGGCATAATTTCAATGCCATACAGCTGGCTCTGTACTCCATGTTGCATTGAGACCGCCAATATATATATATATATATATATTACAGCTTGGTATGCACATAGTTTTAACTTCAGGATGTTACATGAACAACGGCGTTTCTCAGGTACAATTTTACATGCATAAGAAAACAAGCATTGAACCTTTAAAATCACATACTGCGTTCCCACTCGAATCTCCCAGAGCATAGACTCTTAAGAATGGACTCCCCTAGAACAGTATGTGTGAGAAGTTCCTATAAATCAGTGTCTTACATGATCGAACACGGAACGAATGATGTTAAATTCACCACATCCTTTAAAAAGAGTCAGGAGCTCAGCAAGACTACTAAGGTTCTGGATTCTGTAACAATTCCCACGGTGATGCCTCAGGACTTGCATACTCAATCTGTTGTGAAAGTCCGACGCAATACATTTTGAGACTGCAGCTGATCAGGCAAATGAACCTCCATGGTCATTGAGCAGTTTAGGAGATGAAGTTCACAACGAGCAGTTGTAGCCTTACTAGATCTCAGATTTCTAAGCTTACGCCATTGGGTGTTGACCAGTCCACTGCCTATAAGTCGCCGGCTCATTCTTCAACAGGCACGCGGTCAGAGATTCAATTCTCCTCCCACTGCTTGGGAAGAAGCCTCAGAACTGAGAATAAAATCGGAATAGTGATATTTTCTCTAAGATCACAGGTATACCAAACCTATGCCTATAGAGGTGATTTCTTATTAATTCTGTACCATTAGTTTGCCTCATGTGATAGAACTGATCTTTTACTTCAGTCATTCCCTTCTTTTCTCGATATCTTCAATAAGCTACAGTCACTGATTCTGCTCTCTGGAGTTGCAGATGTTTCAAGTTCATTAGAAATGTGGCATTCATATCTCAGAGATGAACAAGCAGCAGTGAGGGACCGGCAATTGTTGATTACATATGGACATCACATGCACATTCCTGCCGCTTACCCATAAGATCACATTTGGTTTCCAAAATTGACCTGGATATTCATAAGTTTCTATTTCAATCCCCTAGGTTCTGATATAACCATGGCAGGAAAAGTAAGAGATTTGAATAAAAAAGACCAGCCATATGTCAAATTGAAATAAATCATTCAATAATCTTAAAATAACAAATTCACTAATATTTATCTATACAATTATCCATAGTATTTAATTTAGGTACCAATGGAAATTAAATTAAAAATAAAGAAAATTATATATTCAATCTCCATTTTTGACAAAATATAACATCACAATGTGTGAAAAGCTAATCCTGCCTCCTCCTCTCCTATGTGATAACCTCCAAGGAAGGAAAGCACACCACATTATTTACTTATACATTTACAGGGATAGCAGCATAGTTTCGATAGTTATAGTGTCATCGTTGCATACATCTAACACATCCCTCCAGTACATATTAGGGGTTTCAACCCATGATTTTACTAAATACTAGAAGTCTCGTAAACTATTCACCAGATTATTCTTCCTTATTTACGAGAATCAAAGAAGCTACTCTTTATTTTTTAGGATTTTTCCTCATAAATTTCTTCTTTCATCAAATACCGTAAGAAAAAATCCATCTCGTAGACTTTTACTACAGAAAAAAGTTCATTTATTTAACGTGATTCGGGTGCCTTGCATCTGAGAAAGTAACCAATGAGAAATTTGAAACCTTAAAAGATCAAAAGTATTCTATAAGTCTTATACATTACATGAGGTAAGATGCTAGAAATTGGTAGAAATTAGCGCAGTACCAAAACTTAGAACAACTAGTGGTGTCTCTCATTTGATATTGTGCAAAACTATTAACAATTTGTTTTTCTAGTTTTGCAGTACAATTTTTGAGTTAAACTCTGAACATAAGATATCTATTGCACTCGAAGCAAACGCAAAATTGTAGAAAAATCTCAAACCGATAAAAAATTTTGAAATATCTTGGACAACTCTATTTTGCAAAACTGTTCATCTGTTTAATTATGAAGAGAGGCGTCATCAACCTTCAATCAGCTGGAAACAAGATGTTATGACTTGCAATCTGCTCAAAATTGTGCCCAACCCAAGCCAAAATGGACACGAAAGTCCTACAAGAATAATATACTAGTGAACATTGATATTATTTTATTATTATCTCGAATGTATCAAGCCACTAAAAATATATTAAAAAAATTCTACAAAAATTGAGATAACATCACATTAGAACACCTTATCCATTGATTTGACCTTGGAATATCCATTTTTTCTTAGGGTCTTTAAATCTTTTTTATGGTGTGCAGATTTTATTTTCGTCCGTTCTTTAACTTTGCCATAGTTCTCTTTGTCCACGTAAAATATAGAATTTTTTAAGAGCGGTGGTTTGACTTGAAGCTAGAAAAGTGGTTTAATAAGTTGAGGGACTCGAGGTTGAGAGTGACTTCTTTTTTTGAACTTGTGATGCACTGATCAATGAACGTACATACTCATCAGTCATTCGTTGCAATTCATGAGAAAAGATTTATGAGCAAATTTTTATTTTTATTTTTTTAAAATCTTGGCTCTTCTAATATCAAAATGAAAAAGTCAGAGTTTCCCAGGGTTGAGTTACCCAAAAATCTCCCACCCCATGTTCCGTTTGACTTTTGGCCTCTCGCACCTTTTTCACCGAATCATCGATAGCTCCAGGAGAGCTCTTACATTACTATTTTTGTCACTTTTGAAAACAGAGGATCTCAATAGTTTTACAATGAGCACATCATTTTGTGCAGAGCAATTTTGATAGGATCCCGTGCTTCTACGCTATTGTAGAATTTACTCTCGGTTACGTAGTAGTTTCTCATAACCTCTTGGCATCATTGTGCAATTTATTTATTTTTCTCCTTTTCTTCCTTGTTTTTCGCTTGGACTTCGGTGGTCTCCGATGGCTTTTAGCCGATTTTTCGCGTTTCTCTGGATTCTCTGCCAGTTGATTCTTATTTTCTTAACTAACTTGTTCAAATTGTGGTATTGTGAAAAGTGAGATGGCATGTGGTAACGGAGAAGAACGCCTTACATTGCATCACCAAAATTTCAAAACTGTTTGTATCCTTGCAAGATCGACTACATACAATATATTGTGGTTTAAAATCTGCAAATTCTGATTCAGAATAGTGTAATGTTTTACATTGTCATGATCTCGGTAGATCTTTGTGACTCTCAAAATTCAATTCGTCAAAATAAACATGGAAATTTTGACAAATTAACAAATAGCTAATTTCAAGTGTATCTGGACATTTAACAGATTTTTTTCTGCAACAAGTCGAAGTGATCAGTTTAGTCCTGTATGCATACTCTCCTTGCCTGAGTACATAATTGAATGAGAATACTAGAAGGCAAAATTATAACTGTAATATATGCCTTAGTTTTTAACCGTCACTGGGTGCTTATACACATTTTTGTACCCTTACTCCACCTCCTTTAGAGCTTACACGATTAGATTCTGATATGCCGATATTCTGATATCACGCTCGCATAAGAAAAGAGCCCCAATGCCAGCATGACTCCTTTTTTCACTTATTTAAAGAATAGTAATTGGCCAGAGATAGAGAGGTTTCCTTCTGCTGGTTTTCCTGTACGCGCTCCTGGTCTTTTAGAAATAATTTAGTGTGACGATGACGAACAAAATACATGTTTGAAAAACAGTAATTAAATAAAAAAATGTACATTTTTAGGCAAAAGTAGGAGAGCTAGGAGGTAGCTCAGCTCTGTGGTAGAAAAAAAGTTCTATTCAGCAAGCTGCTTTTATTAAATGTGATTTTAGATTAATAAATGATATATATATACTAGAGTGATAGCTCTTTCTAAGTGGACATTTTTCAGATTCAGCACATAATATTATTTTTTTAGAGTAAAATCAGGTCAATATTTTTTTGGGATCTTTTCTATCCGCGTGTGTGACATATTTCTATGGTTTTCAAAATTTTATTTTAGAGTGTTCATTATTCTTTCTTACCAAAACTAAGAGATGACAAAAGAATGTAGATTAGTAATATCATTTGATTAATACAAGTGATGAGATCGGTAGCCTGTGCTAACAAACGTTCAAAGAGAGTAGGAGAAAACATACAACATGTGTGCATTGGGTTTTTTGAAAAAGTATTTGATTTTAGTTTATCATTCATATATATATATACTGATTGACGGCATTTGAAATTTCAAAATTGAGTTCAAGGAGATTCAAAGCAGATAAGGAGCTACTCCAAAAGTTTTGAAAGTACTTCATGGAGTGAATTAAACTATTCTATATTTTTCAACTTGAGGTCCAGAAACCCTACAAATGATCAAAACTTACTCAAAAAAATTTAAAAGTATTGTATGGTAGAGTATATTGAAAGCTTTTGAAGTTTCAAAATTGAGTTGAAAAAACTTTAAAAGGGAAAAGGAGGTAATTCAGTAATTTTGAAAATACCATCTAAAGTGCATTACATGATTTTTGCGTTTTTTATTTAAAGTGAAGTAACTTTTAAGGGATTAAAACAAACTTGATAAGTTGTAAAAGTATTCTATGGAGTGGGTTGAAGGCTTATGGAGTTTCAATATTTGAGTTCAAGGAACTGCAAAAAGGATTGGGAGCTACTATAAAAGTTTTGAAAATACAGTGTGCAGTGAATTGAAGACTTCTAGAATTTCAAAATATGAGTTCATAGAACTTGAAAAGTATCAAGATTTACTGTAGAAGTTTCAAAGGCTTTTGGAGTATTCAAAAAGCTTGAGAAGTTTTCATGATGATCTATTAGTCATATATCACTACAGTTGCAGATAATAGTGATATGTTTCTCTACATTTGCATAATATTATCAAATGATAAACTTTACTTAGAAAATATCCTCTCCCATTCATGGTATGCAAAATTAATTATATCAATTTGAGTCAAAAAGAGAAAGAGAGAGGAAAAAAAAGAAAGATATGTATATATATTGCATCATGTTTATTCATATGTGATTGATCAAATATGCTTCAATTTGATTCATATTTAAGATAATTTCAATTGCTAACTCAAAAAGAATCTAAATTTTTATAAATAGATATACACACTTCAAATACATATCATATTAACGTTATACATTATTTTTTTTATTTAAAAATTTTAAAGCATTATATATATATGACTGTATTTCATTTCACTAATGTTGATTTTCATTAATGGCACTTCTAAAGTAAAGCTATGAGGAGGTAATGACTAGGAATTATTACTATCTTTTCATTGAGATTCACAATTAGCATCAATAAATTTTTTTTATAGATAAATATTATGATTCATAATTTTTTTTAAATGATTAGCTTAGGAATTTTAAAGTTTTATCATGTAAAAAATATTTATTTCAATATATTATTTAAAAATTATTTAATTATTTAATAAGTAAAATTGTATGAATAAATTTTTTTTCATATATCCCAAATATATTATACATATTGACTGCAGATGTGGATAATCCAATACAATACTTTCTATTCGGATCACTAAATGTAATTCATTATGAATAGTGAATGTTTGAGTTTGAAAAAGATTGGATGTAGATCAAAAATAAAAATTCAGAAATCTGATGTATGTTATGATGATCTTCATGCATGATTAATTTTTTTTTTTAATAAATATCATACTAGTTGAAATTCAATGTACATGAATGACATATTTTAGTTAAATACATTTTCATTCAATCATTTTTTTGACAATTAAATACTTGTTAGTAGAATTTTATATTTTATGAAAAAATAAAATGAAAAATTATTATTTATATTATTTATGTGACCTTAGCAGAAATCAATATATTATTATTTAAATTTAAAAGATTCATGAAAATTATCATGTTTATTATTTATGTATCAAAAATAGAAATTTACATGTTGTGCAATATATGCAAAAGCTATTCAAGTTGTCTTTACAAGCATAAAAAAACCTTAAACAGGTGAAAAATATTTTTCATACCTTAAAAATAGTCACCATTCATGAACAAGTGAAATGTCACATGTTACACATGTAAGAAGAAAACAAAATTACTTCAAAAAATTAAACACGTGTGAGATTTTTATAATATCTATAAATTGACATACGTTATAAGTCTACAAAATTTGCAGATCTATCCACATCAAATTGCTTGCGCACTTATAAATCAAACCTGTGAATGTATCGAAGATGACACTTATGATAAAGTAATAATCATTTTCATACAAGTTTGTATGTGATTATGTTTGCATTTGACATCAATGTCATGGATATTTTATGCATGCCATGACCATTTTTTCATCATATGATACATTACCTTCACTCTTTGCTTATGGGTGAATGAATTGTCATATGATCAATAAATGCACAATTATGGCATGTTTTACATAAACAAGTTTTGGATTTAACAATCTGGTAGATATTCATATCCAATAATAAGTGACAAAATTTTTCCAAAAATATGATTTTATAATATAAATAAATAAATAATTAATTATTATAACATTAGGTGTTTCAACCTAGGATCTACAGTAAGTAAACTTGACGAATTCCTTACAATTATGTAGAAGTTTTGTTATAGAGAAACTTTCTTATTGTATCATGTGTCTTATGGTTTTTTTTCAGAAGTTTACTAGATATTAAGGATGGAGGGTTATATTGAAATACATTTGACAGCAGAATACACGGCGTTGGGTGCAAAAATTTAGTGGTCGGACCTTCAACCCTGCGATCGGGAGTGCTCTCACAAATTGAAGATCGGTGATGAAGAGTGATGGCAGCGTTGGCTCTGCCCTTACCTTTTCTCTCTCCGTAAAATCTGGCCGGGCTCAAATGACCTGTCATCACCTAGATTTTGAAATCAGTCCATATAATAAGTCAAACCGATGCGTATGTTTAGCATAAAGATGTCCCTTTTGTTATTTTACTGGGTCACCTAGTATTTAGCATAAAGATATGTACAAATTTAAGTATTGAATAAGGGTGAGGCTTTTTAGTTTCTCATAAAGTTCTGTAAAAATTTCCTTATATGAGTTATAAAACATAATCAAACACGCCTTATTATTAACCCTTAGTCAATATATTATGTACTAATAACAAATTATAATATAATTATCTAATATTTTTTTATAAAAGATATAATTTTGAAATATATTTACGTTTATTTTTTGGTTCATCTTTTATAGAAAATTTACCTAAAGATCTCTAAAAAGTTACTTACTTAAAGATAGATTGGCACGTTCATTCTCATTTACCCTGAAAAGTCATTTTGAACATTATTTTTCCTTATAACTCATTCCTCAAAACACATCAAATCATGATATATGACTTTTCACTCCAATCCGTGATATGCAAATTTGAGATCTCATTATCATATTGTGACTCATACGAACGTTATCTTACCATACACCTATAAGCTAGCTGAAATCCTAAGATTTCAATAATAAATTCTGAACCCAAAAATCAATTTTTATAACAAGATAGTTTTTTCTAGCAAATGTATCTTAGATTATTTAAAATTAAAATATTTTTAAAAAAAATTTTAATTTTTTATCACATTATAATTTGAGATATTAAATAAAATTTTAAAAATAATTAAATTAAAAGAAATATGAAATTGCTAATGTAAGAAAAAATTGAATCGTTACTGAAAACTAACAATTTGAGTTACTTATAAAAAGGAGATATATATATATATGTAATTAATTCATATTTTGAATGTTGATTAAAAAGTAAAAACAAAGTGTGAAAAGGTTGAAAAAAAAGCATAATTTTTTTAATAATTATTATAATCCAACATGCTATTAGATCAAAATGCTTCCACATGCTTTGAAAACGAAATTAATTGCATAAGTTATTTAAAATATACACTTAGATGATGATAATTTAAAATGAAAAAATTTGTATGGCTACATAAAATATATTTTTCATATTTTATGTAGCCATACATAAAATATGTTAAAAATTTTCAGGATTTAAAATTCATGTCAAGACACCTGAGTAGAAGATATTTGCGAAGACTTGTGGGGCTCATTTTGGTTTCAGAGTTGAGCCACATTATTGTCTAAGCCTGAGGTCAACCTGATGGTTGATTTTTTAGATCAAAATAAAATCTCTTAATTTATTTTTGTTTTTTTGAGAGAATAACAATATCAGCCTGTCTTTCGTATCCATAAGCTGTGCCTCATGGCTTATTTTCGAGTAATAAATTTGTCTTCTTTGTCTGACAATTTACTTGTGAAGTGCGAAATACTGGCATCAGAGCGATTTGGATTCGGAAACAGACTGAAAAAGTAAGTTATTATTTTTGGTTTTCCATATCAATGTGGCACGAGCAATCTTCCTCGATCCAAGAAGGTCGAATTTTTTTCATTGATAGAGTACTGTACAGGAGCTTTTGAATCTTAAAAAGCAAAAATACAATCACATATTTGATTGCATTTCGAAGCTACATCGTTCAGCATTGGGGCCATGTTACGCCATTGTACATGTTCATTATGTCCAAGGTCCAGACTATGAACTAAAAGACACCATCATTTGCCTATGTGATACTATTGGGGCCTAGCCCCATGTTACCGGTTTGGTTCCATTCTTGTTCGATTTGATGGGGTCTTCCCATCCGTTTTGTTATTATACTTTGTCCCAGTTTTTTATTTGCCTATGTATAGGTCTGCGTTGATTGTATGAACAGAATTGAAACATATGATATGACATAAGGCTGTTTCTGGGATGTACTAAAGCGAAGCAAAACACGAGCTATTTTCAGTCTAATATGCTGCAAAGGGTCTATGCTCTAGGTTTGGACCTAGAGCATAGCAGGAACCAAAGTCAACCTCATGATTTTCTCCACCCAAACCTTGTTGATAAAACATGTACGTACAAGGTAGAGGTTTCAACAACAAGGTCTGTATTGAAAGTGAAACCATGTAATTGTTCATCTCGGATTTTGTTCAACGAAGGTCACCATGGAAGAGGACAACCTTGACATGGTTTAATATGTACAGTAGTGACCGGAGTACACACGCTATGTAACCGCGTTTTTGACGTATGGAACTGGATCACAATTTCCTGGCAAGAGACAGTACATCTTCATCTACAGACCACAGGTGCTAAATATGTCGGGTATTAACCAGATAGGCCTTTTTTTCCTGCTCCCTTTCTTCTTTTTCCCCGAAGGTACATCACCAGCATGTGCACTTGGCATTGCACTACGTTGGCCGTGCGAGGGAGATCTTTGTACTCTGTACGTTCATGAGTCTGGGTCTGGGACGGAAGTCACGGAACAGATTTAAAGTATTCCAGCGGAGGAATCCTCCCTCCTTCATGGAAACCGGTACACTGTAAGAGCATCGTAGTCATGTAAAAAATAAAAGATCCGGGGACTCACTCTGATTCACACGCGACAGTTGGGTTCTATTTATCTGTTTCGTGGAAGTTGGACATCTTCTACTATTATTCACTCGGTAGGATTCTTGGCGCTGCAATGAAAAGACAAAGAGACTAGTTTCTCCGTTTCTTCCAAAATTGAGGAATATTATATATTATAAATACACATATATATTCTCCCGACAGTACTGTCTGACAGATGAGAACATGGAGGACAGAACGGATCCTTTTCATGATTCTAAATGAAATTTCTGAAAACTTAACAATTTCTACTAATTACCCATTGCGCTCCATGTGGCACCCATTGATCCTAGCTTGTTGGCAAAGAAGGATAGACAAAGTATAATAACAAAAGGGATGGGAAGACCCCATCAAATCCTACAAGGATGGAACCAAACGGTAACATGGGGCTAGCCCCAATAGTATCACACTGGGAAATATGTACTCCGGCACCTAGTATATCTGAACTATCCAAGTCAAAAGGTCTACAAACAACAGAGCATCCGAAGAAGCATCACCTAACGTGATTGCTCTCCTATGGATTGCACCAGCTAGTGCTCTCTGTAGAGCAATGGAAACACGTTGTCTAAAATAGACTATACAGTAAGCTAAAGAGAGTGATACCCCATGTCGCCTAGTATGATAGGCTCTCGCTCACTCCCTCACGAATATGTCGAAGTTGGTGTCCATAGCTCCATATAACTCCAAAGCTAGAGGAACAAAGATGTGACCTCTCTACATACCTCTATACTTGGAGACCTTGGCTGCTGCCGCTCCACTCGCCGTCCATCCTGGAGGATGGGTGATCACCCCTCTCAAACCGTGGTGCGTAGTAGGATCGGTAACCACCACATCAGCCACAGTGACCTAGTCCTCCCTAACCAAGTACAGGTTTGCCCTAACCCTAATCGACTGCAAGGCATACCAACGCTTTCGGAGGGCAGAGGATAGCTACCCATGATGCCATCCTCTGCCCTCCGAATGGACAACGAGTCATATGAACACCTGCTGCATCTAAAGTGATACCACACTCACATGTCAGTAATGAAGATGTAGATGGATGGACCAAAGCCAAGACGGAACCTCATCGCTGTGGAGAAAGTAGCTGGTGCGAGTCGGAAAGTCCTAATGCATGGTCGAGCCAAGATCCACGAGTCTGCACCCTTGCCCGAGCAAGAGCGTAGACGAGCTCTAGTAGGACGATGAATGGCCGGATCCACTAGGAGTGAATCTAGAGCCTCCTGAAACTGTCGGTCCATCAAGATAGACTGTAGACCCCTAGTCCAATTGGTAGCCAAAGAGGAAAAAGATGGAAATTCATCTCGTACCTCCCGTGGTAAAGCGTCTCTCGTATGTCATAATAATACTTGTAAGGGAAATGATTCCGTATCCACGTCCCTCGTATATATCTTAAAAATAGGTCTATCTGCGATCACAAATCGAGAAGATAACAAAGATGCAACGAGCGCCCAATTCGCCAAGAATGCCGCAGGTGCCATCTCTTCCATCGATAATAAGCCTACCCCTCCACACGAGATTGGCAAATATGTATGTCTCCTTGCCAAATCTCCAGTCACACACTCGAATGTCCCTAGTCCGATGATGTCACCAAAGATGCCCATGATACTCCTATCAAAGGATGTCAAACGTGATATGAATGTAGATGAAGGAGGAACCGTGCGAAGAAGATAGGTGGGTCGACGAGCAATACTAGATGATAGTATACCAAACGCCACCTGCGGATCCCCTAGTAGAGGAAGATCGTCTATATGCAAAACATCCCCGGCCAATGCAACGTCAAGGTAGCGTGAAACAAAATCCTCAGACCCTAGTGGCACTCCTAGAATACGTAAGCCATCTGTCAAAGAAAGTTGTTGGCAAAGAAAGTAAAATAACAAAAGGATGGAAAAACCCCATAGTTCCTTCATGGAGGAAACCAAATGGGTAACATGGGGCTAGGACCCAATAGCATCACAATGGTAAATATGTTCAATATATCCTAACTATCTAGTATAAACAATCTACAAACAACATAACATCAGAAGAATCATAGTATGACTTGATTGCTCTCCTATGGATAGCACTAGATAGTGCTCTCTATAGAGCAATGAAAACGCAAAAATGCTCGCCTAATTATGCTAGCAAAGAAGTGAATAAGATAGCAAAAAGGATGGGAATATCCTATGAAGTCCTACAAGAATGAAACCAAATTACCTAGGATGTGGCTAGGCTCCAATAGCATCACAATGAGAAATATGCACTATTATACGAAAAATATCATAACTATTTAGATCAAATGACATACATATTATTATTAGAGCATATAAAGAATCATTACCTAGCGTGATTACTCTTCTAGGGACTGCGCCAGCTAATGCTCTTTGTAGAATAATAGATAAGTATTACCTAAAATAGACTACATAATATGATATAGAAAGTGATACCCTTGTTGTATAGTATTGTAGGTTCTCATGGTCTCGCACACTCTCTCACGAACGTCCCTAGTTTCATATAACTCCAAGACTATACAAGAAAATAAAAAAGATGACCTCTCTACATACCCCTATACTTGGAGACCTTGGCTAATGCCACTCCACTCGTCGTCTACCTAGGAGGATGGGTAATCACCCCCTTTAAAACTGTATCACATGTAGGATATGTAACCATAATA
Organism: Marchantia paleacea; assembly: GCA_014180765.2. NCBI lineage: Eukaryota > Viridiplantae > Streptophyta > Marchantiopsida > Marchantiales > Marchantiaceae > Marchantia > Marchantia paleacea. The sequence continues at coordinate 1,508,501 of MUAA02000079.1, read as the reverse complement.
TCGCAACATAACATGATCCTTCCGAACCAAGTATAAGTATACCTTAATTTGAGTCGACTGCAAGATATACCAACATTCCCTTCATGTGAGATATCTATCCTCTCGTGTCATAACAAACACCACACCGCTAATGATATCATGGGTAGCTATTATGTGTCTTTTGAATGAACAACGAGTCATATGGACCCCGTTGTATCTAAGGAAGTACCACACTCATAGGTGGATGGATCAATCCAAGAAAAAATCTCATCAATTTATAGAAAATAGTTGGTGTGAGTCGAAAAGTTCATATGCATATTCGAGCTAAAATCCATGAGCTTGCATCCGTATCGGAACAAGAGTGTAAACGAATCCTAGTAGTACGAAGAATGTTTGGATCCACTAAGGAAGAATATAAAGCTTGAAAGCTTATAGTCCAATCGGTAGGCAAAGAGGAAAAGGATGGAAGTTCATGTCGTACCTTCGGGAACAAAACATCTCTTCTATGCAATAACAGTATTTGTAAGAGAAATGAGTTGCCCCCTCTCCACGTCCCTTCCATACATCTCAAGGATGGTTCTATCCACAATCACAAAACGAGAGGATATTAATGGTGTTGAGAATATTCAATTATCCAAAAATGCTACAAATATTGTATTTTCTATCGATAATAAACATACCCCTCTACATAAAATTGGAAAAGATGTATGTTTCATTGACAAATCTCCTATCACACACTCAAAGATTCATGATAGAATGCAGATGAAACATGAATAGTATAAATTAAGTCATACTAGAGAAAAAAATATCAAACGCCATTGGTGGATCCCCTAGTCAAGAAAGATTATCTACATGTAATACATCCTTGGTAAAAATTGTGTCTAGATAACGTAAAACAAAGTCCTCAGTCCCTAATGACACTCCAATAATCCGTAAGTTGTTTTTCAATATCATATATTCCTTTAGAAACTCGAGATCAGGAGGAATACTCAAAGGAAACCATGCCATAGACTTTGACACCTTAACTCTAAAGCCTACAAGATGAAGCTTGGTAGTTAAGTAGTCAAAGGCTTGCCTAATTTGATCTATAGTACCAACAATGTGTGTATCATCACCTAAAGAACGAAACACACAACCTTGCATGGCCAAAGTAATATACAAAAGAGCTTTATAATGAACCATGCCAAATAGAGGTACTCCCAAAGGATCTTTTTGTTAAGTACAATTGGTGGATTATAGAAAAATGACTCACTCTTGCCAAAGTCATATTGATAGAAGAAAGAAGAAGATGAAGTGTAGAAGATCCGTACAAACATCAACATGCAAGATACTCCAATTCGGATGGATATCTAGGAGTGCTCTAATGCCCACCGATACCGTCTCACAACCTCATGATGTGGTGACTCCAAACTGGTGTGGATTAAAATGATGCTAGAAGTGAAAACAGTGTTGAAGGAGAACGGTATGACTAACAAGACATAATAAGACCTCCCCAATATAAATCTATCTAATGCATCCATGTCCTTCTCTATCACAAGAAGCCGACTAACACATAACACCTTTCTAACTAACAAAAAAAAACTCCATTATCATAATAGATAAAGCCACTTGGAACAACTTTGTAAAACCACTAGAGTGATCATTTGCTTGAAAGTAATCTCTAAGATGCTCATAGACTATCCATGACAAGCCCATGAGGATAGACATATGGCTGATACTTTATGACCTCTAATGGTACTCACTCATCCATGGATGGATGCAAAATGCATAAAGAGGAATTAATCTTATCAATAGGACTAGCCATAGACAAAAGATGTAGAGTTTGGACAACTCTACTATACTCCCCAACGTGCCCCAACATCCTACACCGTCGCAATCCAATAGAATCTAAAGTATCATATGGATGAATTTGCCCCCATAACTTGTGTGGCCATATGGACTCCTCATGCAATATAATCCAATCTCATGTTCAGAATCTTTGAAATCTAGCGGCCTCCTCCCTAGGGAGGACATATGAAGTAAGAGAAATAAAAATCATGCTTACTCATCCATGGGATCACATGTCAACCGATCAAGCGGTAAGAAAAAAATCCATCTAGTCTCATCATGGAACACACGAGGGAGCCTATGGAATAAGCATGAACATGAAAATTTGAGTGGGATGCTTACCATTCCCACTACTTGATCAGTATATTAGGATTGATCAAGGAAAAGATTGACATACCCTGTGTGATCCCCAAAATGACAGATCTTGATATGATCTTTTACCTCGCATGCACATCCCAAGGGGTCTAATCATAATCTTTGTGCATTTTTGCAAAGTCAATCTTTATGCATTGTGAGATAAAGAGTCAATGACACATCGAATATAATGTATCACACATTGCTCTAGGTGGCCCCATTAGGAGAAGTAAAGCCATAGCTAGCACGGAGAGAACAATAGTGACACAAGATACTCAATCATATATCTACTCCCACCTTCACAACCACAACCCTCTAACACCCTAACTCACATGAGTAAATGCTAACTATCAAAATGCTAAAATCTAAAAAAAATTATAACTTTTTATTATGATCTCCATAATTTTCCAACTAGTGCACAATAGAACCAGGAAAGATATTGGAATAAGAAAAACCTGACCCATATCTCAGATTTGAGAAAAATCACTTAGAACTCTAAAAATAATAAATTAACTAATATCTCCCCATACAATTCTTCATAATTTCCAATTTGGATACCATACAATTTGGGAAATTTAAAAGTATTATAAACCTAAAATGCGATATAATGTTCTTGTCTCTCTAGCATACAAAAGTAGTCATGTGACAGGTAGTAAACAGAGGCTGAATGGCAGTGAACTGCGTGATAATAAGAAGCATTGACTTAATTTTCGCCCCAAGTTTTTTTAACCTTGGTTTGAACTTTAAGATTGGACCGAGTTCCAAGTCTCATAGTTATGAGTCTAGAGCATACCCGAACTTCTATATGGGCAGGAGATTTCTGCTTTGTTAAGGTACTGTTAAGTCCATGTCTGATCATTTCCCTAACATGTAACAAAAATTTACAGACTCTAAAGTTCTTCAACGACTTTATAGTAAATCGGCAGTAATCACATACCAAAAATTGCGGCTCTTTTATGTATTTGGTTTGTTGAACGTTTGTTTGGAGTAAAGATTACACTCTCACATATCACTATGTCACATACACAAAACTTTTGTGAAGATATAGGTCCATGTAAGATTCCAGCGCTTTCATGGATTTGCTTTTGGGTCCACTCATGCCCAAAATCCAACGGCGGGGGAGTTTTTCATGCCTATCAGCATGAGATTCGATGCAGGCTTGCTGCAGACAGGACATGCATCGTTGCTACTGTTGAAAAGAAGTCTTGTTGAAGAGGATTCTCGACCCGCACGTAGAATACTATGCGGTGACACTCATGCATAATAATAAACTCCGTTTAATATCGCTCAAGGTAAAGTCATGGAAAATAAATCTTTATTGTCCGTGTGGTAATGTAGGCCAAAAATCTATATCATCTCATATTGGATAGTGTGCGCTATACCATATGTGAACAACAAACTGCCCATAACACAAGTGGGTGGGAGACCTAATACAACATGATATGAGAACGTTAGATGTTGATGTACAGTTGCTATAAATTCCTCCTTCGAAATGCAAAATTTAGACAATATGAAATCAGGAGAATGTTCCCTTCTCTTTACACAATAAATTCATGGCTGACAGACACTTAGACCCATCGGTGAATATGCAAGTAACGGTCATCGTTCCTTAGGTATGAAATATGTGCAGTTGAATATTATTTTCAGACTTGGTGTGTTACTTCTTTCTGTTTTTTTATTATATGTTAGTAAAATATTCTAAGACATCATGCGGTTGACACTATGTACTCTTCATGCATGTCCTCTTTCCGCTGCTATTTAACTTTACAGGTAGACTTTAGAGAACAAAATCAAAGCTCATATAACACATCTTTCATTCATGCGGTTATTCACCACTCGAATCACATGACTTTATAGGACCAACGTATATATTCTATAGTCATGTGATTCGAGTGGTGAATAACCGCATGAATGTATGGTATGTATACTTTGATGTATACATACCATACATTCAGGTATGTATACTTTGATGCCAACGTACCCAGCCTGTATGTATTCTTCTATTCAGGCTGGGTACGTTGGCATCATGGAGAGATCCTTACAGAGCAAGTCTATCTCTGAGCTGGAAAATCTTTTTAAGTATACAGTTTAGATTCATTTGGAACTTTTCATCTGTAATTCTCTTCCCAATTTTATACACAAAAAGAAACCTGTAGCTGTGTCAATGATTCATATATTGTACTTAAATGTTATCAATTTGCGTTTCGCGCTTGGAATACCGGATCATGATCCCGCAAACTGACAATTGGTATGATATCTTTCAAATTCAATAAAGAAGAAGAGTACACTAGAAATGAAAGGCAAGGCAAAAAAAATGTCTGAATGAAAGATGATTATTAAGAGTTTGTTTCCGTTTTGTATGTCATATGTAATCTTTAGTAAAATGGATATTATTTTGATGGCAAAAGGTTTATTCAAAATGATTTTACTGGAATAAATAATTAAGCAGTGATAGCTAAAGCTATCCAATTTCCCTTTACACGAATGAAAAATTCACTGCATGTGTGAAATATAATTTCCAATTTTCAAATATTATTATAAAGTGTTAAAAAGTGTCTTGTAACACTTTAGTCAATTATTAACATGACGAGGATAGATTTGCAATTTTGTATCAAAAAATCAACACAAGTAAAAATGACATGGATAACTCCACAATTGTGGAAAGTATTTAATTCTGCAAAAATATCCACATCATATTCTAAACATGTTAAGCTATCAAATATGGATGTAATAATATTAAATGCATCAAATAAAAATATGTTAATAATGGTTGTGATCAATTACCAGCTCTTATCAGAAAGCAGTTGGTTTCTGCAGCCAATGCAGAAGCTATTGAATTTAACTTCACAAGTGCTTAGAATATTAATTTCGTATATAAACATACCATAGTAACATCACATGAACATTGAATCAATGGAATACTCAATAAACACATAAGTATGAAAGTTGGATTAAGTCGTAAGATAACATAGATTGAGTATATGTAATATTGTTCATTAATGAAATAATTATTATTTCATTCAAAGAAATCATCAAATCTACTTTTTCTTTACAAATGTATAATATATCACATAATAAAATCTGATTTATATTATTATTTTTAAAAATAAAAATATTTTATTTTCAAAAAATATTTTAAGATTTTAATAAAGATACAAAATAGACTAAAACTCAATTTTGGTCTGCTACATTGTAACGTTTAGCACAAAAAAGGGTAGTAAATCAGATAGAAAAAAATTTATTATTTTAAAAATTAAAACTGGAATACTAGATGTTCATAAATTGATATTTCATAATGTATCATACATTTATATACACTTGTATTCTGAAAAAAATATTTAAAGTATTGCATACCATGTTTCAGGTTATACAGAAATGGATGTGGCATAAAACAAGCCCATTCCATTTCCTACTATCTTGAAAAAAATTTTTATAATCCTTCAAAAATTGTATGCATGATATCATTATGATCCACACATGTGCAAGAACAAAAAAAAATTACGATGTTTCATAAAAGATAATTTTGACAATTTGCTATTGCAACACAAGTTCATTGTCCATTTGATACACTACTGCATGTTGACTTGAAGGAATATATAACAAAAAATTGTGTTTAAATAATATAACTTAATGACCTAATTATATTTTTTGGTATTTTGGAAAGGTTAAAAAGAGGGGAAAAAGAAGACCCCCAAATGATTTGTTAAAATACCACTCAAGAAGAGCTAAAATACTGAAATCCTGTGGGCATTTTGGAAAAGGATGAAGCTTTAGTGTTTCTCTTCGTAACCATTTGCAAGCAAAAGTCCTTTATAAAATGGCTGAAATCCATCATTCAGTTTTATCTGATATAAGATTGTCATTCATCCAACTATTATCACTAAAGTTTGGTGGAATGTTCATTGACATGATTACAAACACTAAATTGCAAGTTCAGGACAAAGTTTTCTTCGCAAGTTGACTGCTCTACGCATCAGTCAGTCACATTACTTTCAGTGTAGGGAGTAAGGAGGAGAAGGAGCTCTATGACGGTCCTCAAAACATAGTACTGGCTAAGTTACTAACTAACCCTCACAAATTTCTGATTATGTCATAATTGATGAGTACACAATCAAGAGAGACCACAGAGAGTCTACTCTACGGTGAAGTGCACCAATTTTTACATCAGTCTTTCAACTCGAAATTTTCGAGATTAAAGCACCTAAAGCTCTCAACAACATGATTACACACAAGAATAAGCTGCTGTTGTTGTGAACGAAAATTTTGGAGTACACTGGATTGACCAGTGCTTTGAACGTAACTTTGACATTCTAAGGTTCTTGGAGTGTAGTGTTTATCCATACACCTATCCTCGAATTTTTTATCCTACAACTGCCAGTCATTGCCTTGTACTGAATTGCGCATCATACGAAAAGGCGCAAGTAAGACCGACAGCACAGTGGACCCAAATGATGAATGAATTACACGCCAACTAAAGAGCGCGATTGGACGAAAGTAAAAATCGGAACCAACACCCACGCGCAGACGTTAAGAAGTCTAAAAGTAAAGTGATCTATCTCGACTGGGATTGAGGTCATTTGACTAATTCCACCATCTATATCTCCTTACTCGCCTAGTTAGCAGTGGAGCAATTAAGATTACCTGATGCAAGAAGCTGGATCTGCCCGTAAGGAGGAGTTCACAAGGAGGCACAGCTTGTGATATTATATGCACCGGTTGCGTGCTTCAAGGAAACTTGCTACTGAAGCTCACAAGTTCAGACTCCAACGTTCTACAAGTGCATTTTCGAACGAAATTTCTCATCCTTGTGTTGTGATCCGCATTGAGCCTATATGGAATCAAATTTTAGATTTTAGGGTTTTGATAGTTAGCATTTACTCATGTGAAGTGGGATGTTAAGGGGTTATGGTTGTGTAGGTGAGAGGAGATATATGATGAACTACCCTTGTGTATTTATCGTTCTCTTTGTGTAAACTATAGTTTCACTTCCCCTCATGAGTGCACCCAGAGTGGTACGTGATACATCATATCTACTGTGTCATCATCTCTTTACCTCGCAAATGGTAAAGATTCACGTGAGAAAGATGCACAAAGATTATGATTGGACCACTTGGGATACACATGTGAAAAAAATGATCATATCGATATTTGTCACTTCGGGGATCACATAGATTATGTCGATTCTTTCCTTGATCGTTTTGGATATATGGAAATTATCTAGCTTTTTATCCACTGATTGGACAAGAGGCATACAATCTATCTTGATTAACCAACAATTTCAACATGCTCTACATTCTCTCTTAGTGGATAAGACCATTCCTTGTATTATTAGGGCTTGTCTACGTTTTTTCACCCGAAAGGATCTAGGATCATGAATCTTAGCTCGACCATGCATTAGAACTTTCCAACTTGCACCAACTAACTTTTGTACAACGATGAGATTCCGTCTTGGCTTGATCCACCCATCTACATCTTTACATATAAGTAATAAAGACTATTTTAGATATAGTAGGGTACATGCGACTACTTGCCCATTCGGAAGGTAGAGCATAACTACCCATGATGCCATTAGGGATGTGGTGTTTGCTATGACATGAGAAGATGGATAGCTCACATGGAGGAATCATTTATATATCTTGTAGTTGATTCGGATTAGGGTAGACATATACTTTGTAGGGAGGATCCAATTATTGTTGCAAATGTTGTGGTTACATATCTTATATTTTGGAGGAGGTGATTACCCATCCTCTTGGATGGGTGGTGAGTGGAGCGGTATTAGCCAAGGTCTTCAAGCATATGGATATATAGAGAGGTCAACTCTTTGTTCATCTAGCTTTGGAGTTATATGGAGCTATGTAGATCAATTTTGACATGTTTATGAGAGAGTGTGCAAGAGCCTATCATACTAGATGGCAGAGGTTATCAGTCTCTTTAGCTTATTGTATAGTCTATTTTAGGTAACATGTATAAATTGCTCTACATAGAATAAAAGCTGGTGTAATTCATAGGAGACTAATCATGTTAGATGATATTTCTTCAAATGCTCATGTAGTATGTAGACCATTTGACCTAGATAGTTCATATATCTTAGTTGAAGTATGACATATTTCCCATTATGATGTTATTGGGGCCTAGTCCCATATTACCCCTTTGGTTGTATCCATGTACCGCATGATGTTATCTTCCCATCCTTTTTGTTATATTACTCGTTACTTTAGATTTCTAAAAATAGATTCCATTGTTTTATGATTGACTCATAAAACAATGGACGGAAATTGAGCAACTTGCATGAAACCTAATCTCCATAAGTATTTTTTTGAGACTGAATTGAAGAGATCCATACAAAATATTATATGTAAATCAAAAAAAAAAAATTCTTCTTTTGATACTCCAAAACATAGAAAAAAATAATTCTTCTTTGAAATGTAAATAGTGATAAAAACTATAGGGGATTGGTATATAACTCATATATTATCTTGATGCAATTTTAGGACCTACTAACTATTTCTTCCGTTACCCAAAAAATATTTATAGGGATTGTCAAAGAGAGTTATGGGTAAGTTATGAAATCCTCTAATCTATCACAACAAAACTCATGATCATGACCGTAGAGCATGCGGTCCAATCTCAACTTGTGATGTGTCTATCATGGATACGCTAAAGCTATAGCTTCAGTTTTCCTTATGGGACTATCCAAAATGATGTGTGTTACACCATGTCTCGTGTGTCATTGTCTCTCGTGGGAAAGATGCACAAAGGTTATGATTGGATCACTTGAATACCCATGTGAGGACAATCACATTGACATCAAAATTTATCATTTTGGGAAACACGAAGACTACATCGTTGATTGTTAAGTTATCTAGTTAGTCATGTCTTGATCATGCATCATTGTTCATACTTCCAGAAGCATCTTTGTTCACACAAGTATGGAGCCGCTTCACTAAGAGATTGTGAGGCAGCATTGTTGGGCATTAGATCATTTTTAGATGTCCATCCGGATTGGATTGTCTTGCAATAGACATTGAGAATGCTTTTAATAATGTCTCACGTGTATCCATCTTTAGAGAGATTGGTGGACCTTTATCAAGCGTCATTCCTCTCGTGCGGTCTTTCTATAGTTCACATTCTTCTCTCGTCTATCAGCATGGTTTTTCATAAGAGGGAGTCATCGTTCTACAGTCTATCTTTGATACTCGACAGGTTGATCCTTTGGGAGGATCCCTATTTGCCGTGGCTCATTAGAGAGCTCTTTTGTATACTGCTTTGTTTATGTCAAGTTGCGTGTTCCTCTCCTTAGCGGATGATACACACATAATGGGTCATGTAGACCATATTAGGCAGGTCTTGGATTATTTGACTACCAAACCTCATCTTGTAGGCTTGAGAGTCAAGGTGTCAAAGTGTAAGGCTTGGTCTACTTTGGACATTCCTCCTCATCTCTAGTTTCCAAAGGGATGTATGACATCGACAGATGGCTTACGCATTCTAAGAATGCTAGTAGGATCCGAGGATTTTGTCTCACACAACCTAAACGCTACACTTGCTAAGGATGTTTTGCATGTAGATGACATTCCTCTATTAGGGGATCCGCAGGTGATGTTTAATAAACTCTCATCTAGTATTGCTCATCGACCCATCTACCTTCTTTGCACGGTTCCTCATTCATCTACATTCATATCATGTTTGATACCCTTTGATAGGAGGTTCATGGGTGTCTTTAGTTATATCATCGGACTAGGAACCTTTGAGTATGTGACAATAGATTTGGCATGGAAACAAACATATTTGTTGATTTTGTGTGGAGGAATAGGCTTATTATCGATGGAGTAGATTGCACCTATAGCATTTTTGGCTAGTTAAACACTCTCTACACCATTGTTATCTTCTCGATTTGTGATTGCAAATAGGTCCATCCTTGAGATATATGCAAGGGACGTGGATATGACAGATACTATTACGACATACGAGAGATGTTTTATCTCTGAAGTTACAACATGAGCTCCCATCTTTTTCTTCTTTGTCTATCGATTGGACTAGAGTTCTACAATCTATCTCGATGGACTGACAATTTCAATAGACTCTACATTCACTCTTAGTGGATCAAGCCATTCCTCATATTGTAAGACCCATGGTTGTACATATATGATAAAGTGTAAGTATATCTAAAGTGTGACTAAGTTTATCTTAGTCATGATTATGTTTAGCTAATTATGATTAAGTTGGAGGAAAATATAGAGTATCTCTTGATATAATAGATGAGAACAACTATTTTGATATTTAGTAATAACTCTTTTACATGGGTATCTTGACTTTCCTGAAATTGGACTAGTTTTTCATTAGTTTGAGTTGGTGAGGACCATTAAATCTAGGGTTGAGATTGGATACACTTAAGTCAATTGAAGGGTAGTTGGGCTTCTAGAAGATTTAAGTGGACCAATTGCATGTTGTCATGTACCCTTTTTATTTAGATTTGTGATCTTTACACATTATTGTGATTAAACTTGGCTAGTGAAAGTTACTTGTAGTTCTAAAATTCTAAGTAGTGTAAATAGAGAAGTTGAGAATCAACTCTCAAGTTAGTTTTGCAGAAGATTTTTTTTGGGAACCTTATTTTTTGAGAAGTCATGTTTGGGGTTAGAGCTTTGATTCAATGAAATCTTTGATCATCAAAATATTCATTCCTTTGGAGTGATATTTGATTTTTTGTGAGAGTTGTCATCATGAAATTTGGTTTTTGAGAGTTTAAGTAAGATGGTACATTAGGGTCATAATCATAAGATTGAAACATGTTTCATGATGAGCTTCCAAAAAGCCATCGGAGGTAATCTTGAGTGAGAGTCAGCCCAGTCATAGTACTATCAGGGCTCATCTATCCTCTTACAACGATGAGATTTTGACATGGCTTGATCCATTGATCTGCATCTTCATTACTCACATGTGAGTGTGGTATCAGTTTAGATGCAATAAGTATTCATATGAATCATTGTCCATTCGGAGAGCAAAGAATAGCTACCCATGATGCCATTAGAGATGTGGTGTTTGCTATGGCGCAAGAGTGTGGATACCTCACATGGAGGGAGCGTTAGTATGCCTTGCAGTTGACTAGAGTTAGAGCATACCTATACTTGGTTTGGGAAGACCAGTTTACTGTGACAGATGTGGTGATTAATGTTCCTCCACATGACATAATTTAAGAGGGGGTGATCAGCCATCCTCTTGGATGGGAGACGAGTGGAGCGGCAACAACCAAGGTCTCCAAGTATAGGAGTATGAAGAGAGTTCAACTCTTTGTTCCTCTAGCTTTGGAGTTATATGGAGCTATGGACACCGACTTAGACATGTTCGTGAGGGAGTGTCCGAGAGCCTATCATACTAGGGGGGAGCGATATCACTCTCTTTAGTTTATTGTATAGCAATGGAATCTATAGAAGAGCAATCAATTATGTGATGCTTCTTAGGATGCTCTATGTTTGTAGACAGTTTGACATAGATAGTTTGGATTTCTTAGATTGAGTATGATATATTGGGGCATTCACCCATGTTACCGGGTTGGTTTTATACATGTCCATCATGGGGTCTTCCATCCTTTTTGTTATTTTAGTGTGTCCTCGCTCCGTAGAGAACTCAAAAGTGGAGCCAGAATAGCAGCAAACTACTCCGTCTATAATAGTAACAAGGCCGAGGACCGTCTAAAGAGAAAAAAAGGCAACTGGACTTGGTAGGCACTCCGGGACCACAAAATGACTCCCGAATGCGTGGAAACATGATATCACCACTAACTGCCATGACACTCTGTCAAAACAAGGTGACAGATGGAAGGTGCAGATGGCACTAACGAAGGATGTAGTAATCTGAACGAGGTATTAGTAACCCCCAAGTGCACAGTGCATATGTTGTCATGCATGTGAGTGTTATGGTGCGTGGACTCTTGCACCTCCATGTACTTCTCCGTCTCATTTCTATATAATCTTGGCCTCTCGCGCCTCTGGCTTCCTTGTTTACATGCCCCAACTTGGCTTTCCGTGGACAATAAATTTCATTAATTTATTCATCCTCTTTGGTACCACGTAGACAAATCTTGAACATGGTTGGTCAAATCAAAGCCTATTGACTGATAGGTCTAACTAGTCAGTTGAGTAAAACGATTCCGAAGACCCATGTTTTATGACAGTAAATGATGAAACTTCCTGGAATGGTAATGGGTTTGTGTAGGTTTTGTCCAATTAATATTCCATTCTCATCGCTATAAATCGTTTCAATCCAGCTAAAAGAGGATGGCGGTGTTCGAACTAGAACGTTGCATTGGTGAATCACCCTGTCATTCAATTGTACCCACTGGATTCCTTCGTTTCTGGGCGACTACTTACGGACATCATGTCCACTCTCCGACTTTGTTGGCCTTCCGAGCTGGGCTCCTGATCTACGTCTGTGTGTATAACGAACTCGCATGCATGTGGACTGGAGCCACAGATTATGTTCATTGTGAATGAATACTCCGTTTCGAGTTTTCCGCAAGCTCTGAAGCAGTGATTGACAGTGCATAAAATCAAGCATTCGTCGCAAAATCCAGTGTCGGCAAACTTCGAGGAAATTGCTGAGGTCTTGCACTGTCTACACTAAAGCTGAAGTAAGGTATTGGAATGCTGCTAAGTTTTCTGTTTTCCTGTGCGTCTGTTCAACTTTGTTATCCAAGTTTTTTGTTGCCGTTCATGCCAGCGCTGCTATTGGGCACATCAACGCGGACGAGGTTTCTGTCAGACCTCATTAGTGTATGACGTCCGAGTGATCTCCGTCTGACAGAGGGAAGCTTTGTACTTTTGGAGATTTGTTTCTTCCAGGGTGTCAGTGAATCTGCAACCTAGGTACTCTCACGGCGTGATCGGCTTGCCTCTATGTAGAGTACGTTCGTGGCAGCTTTTACCAATTTGTTCTGGACAATCGCTGATTTTCCTCTTGTTACCGTTTGAGGCTTGGACAATGGGTGCAACATTCGAGTGTCTATGTCGGACATTGGAAGTAAGCTCAGTTCTGATGGGGTGAAATCCGACTACTGCGAACGTTTATGAACTGAACAGAGTGAACACTGTGTCTTTGATCAAGTAATACAACTACAGAGCCGGCAAATATGGTCGGAGGCCCTGTGGAAAATGGAGAGAAAGGAAAGCGTTATGCCGGCCATCTCACAAGCTTCGTGGTCTACGCCAGTATTGTCGCTGCAAGTGGTGGCCTCATTTTTGGCTATGACATTGGAATCACAGGTATGTTCATAAGATTCTATACTCGAGAAATTCGGCTTCATGAACTCGCTGGCCTAGTCTCATTTTCCTCTCTGTAGCATAGAGTTGTCAAACTCCAATGACGTCCACTTCTGCTCTCTGTAGAGCTTGCCATCAATTTTGCTCAGAAATTTCGGAAATAGAAGTTCTGACTTTGGAGTTTCATTTCGAAAATAGTTTTAAATTTTAATAGCTATTTCTCTGGAACTATTTTGCTCCCTAACATCCTGTTTCGGCTTTACATTCTGACATGTATCTTTTTTCTTCCTGAAACAACTCTGATGTGTGATGTGATGGCATTTCAGGTGGAGTCTCTTCCATGGATGATTTTCTAAAGAAATTCTTCCCGAAGGTTTATCGAGAGCGACATAATAAGAACAATTATTGTGCCTATGATAATCAAGGACTACAAGCTTTCACATCATCGCTTTTCTTGGCAGGCATGGTTGCCTCTGTATTTGCTTCGTACAGTACTCGACTATGGGGACGAAAAAACTCAATGCTAATTGCTGGTTTAAGCTTTCTGATGGGTGCAGTTCTTAATGTGGCCGCTGAGAATCTCATCATGCTGATCATCGGAAGGATTTGTCTGGGAATCGGTGTGGGTTTTGGCAATCAGGTGGGTTTACCCGGAACAAATGCACAAAATTTGTGTGGGAAAATCCCGAAAAGTGGGATGAGCGTTTATCGATAAATCAAAATCAATTTGCTATCACAAATATATGCCAGATCTTCGTGCTCGATATAATTCCTCCTGCTTCAAGTTGTCTCCAGATATTCAAGGTTGCTCATTCGTGTTGCCCTTGGTTTCTCAGGTAGTTCCTCTGTATCTCTCGGAGATAGCTCCCGCACATCTCAGAGGTGCATTGAACATGATGTTCCAGCTCGCAACAACCTTCGGAATACTTATAGCGAATCTGATAAACTATGGAACTAACAATATCCACCCTTGGGGTTGGAGGCTTTCACTGGGACTTGCTGCAATCCCAGCCTCCGTGCTCACCATGGGAGGAATTTTCCTTCCGGAAACACCCAACAGTCTGATTGAGCGCGGAAATATAGAAGAGGGCAAATCTATGTTGAAAAGAGTTCGTGGAGTGCCGGATGTGGAAGAAGAATACAGAGATTTGGTACAGGCCAGTAGAGTGGCAGGTCAGGTCAAGCATCCTTTTAGAAATATGTTGCAGACGCGGAATCGACCACAATTGGTGATGGCGATCTTTCTTCCATTTTTTCAAATCGCTACTGGAATCAATTCGGTACTCTTTTATGCACCACAACTATTTCAAACAATCGGATTCGGGAGCAGCGCAAGTCTGTACTCTGCAATTATTATTGGAGCAACGCTGTCACTTTCTACTTTCGTGAGCATAGCTTTGGTGGACAGAGTGGGGCGAATGAAACTCTTCTACGCCGGTGGAGTTCAGATGTTTTTAACCCTGGTAAGAGTTTATTCAATTGACCTCACGTTTTCGCACTTTGTCTGGTAGTTGTTCTTGACATTATAAACACTACGAATAAATATGTTACCCACAAATTTGTGCAAGAAACTGTCTGGTTTAGTTCGAGTTTAGGCCATAAATTCTTATTGAAAACCAACGAAAAGCAGTACATAAGAAAGGCCATGAGACTGTACAAAAGTTCTTCCATGAAAAATATTTCATCACAGAATTTCTTATTTCCAGCTGCAAATTTCGTTTCAAACGTGCCCAGATATTTTCAACAATTTCTGAGAGAATAGTCGTTGTAAAGGTCAACTGATTGCAGGCGACTAATTTTTTTCCCGTTGGATTAACTACGAATCGTCTCCATGATCAGATATTTCTGGGCATCGTCATGCACCTCAAACTCGGCCTTTACAATCAGCTGGAAAAGGGCTGGGCGGTATTGATCGTGGTGCTGATTTGCATATATACCGCTGGTTTTGGTTGGTCATGGGGCTCTTTGGGCTGGACAGTGCCCAGCGAAATATTCCCCCTCGAGACTCGTTCAGCGGGCCAGAGTATTGTGGTTTCTGTCAACTTCTTCTTCACCTTTGTGCTGGGCCAAGCGTTGCTGACGATGCTGT
The DNA here is from genome assembly GCA_014180765.2 of Marchantia paleacea. NCBI lineage: Eukaryota > Viridiplantae > Streptophyta > Marchantiopsida > Marchantiales > Marchantiaceae > Marchantia > Marchantia paleacea. The sequence continues at coordinate 1,492,994 of MUAA02000079.1, read as the reverse complement.
GCCATTTCAAATTCGGAATTTTCTATTTCTTCGGAGGTCTGGTGTTTCTGATGACAGCATTCGTGGCCCTCTACCTTCCTGAGACTAAAGGTGTACCTCTAGAAGAAATGCCTCTTCTGTGGAGTTCCCACTGGTTCTGGAAAAGAATAGTTCCTCCACCAGCAGCTATCATTCCAGGAAGCCGGTCGGACGGTTTAAGGTTATGAGTACTAGCTGTTTATAAATTTTCATCCTTCATCCTCTTGTAAACCTAGCAGTTTCGCATTACTTTTCGTACGTAGAATGTTTTCAAAATGTTAATCTAGATTTAGGATGTGTTGTCATTCTGTACGTAGATCTGCATTACAATATAATATTTCTTGAATGTATATATTCCTTCGGATATCCTAGCAGTTTGTTTCAGGATGTGTGAACACAAGGCTGAATTCACTTAATGTTGTTCACATGAAATTCTATCTTAAATCTTTGATATCAAGAGGACACTGATTTGCAAGAAGCATCGCTCATCCATGGCCTGTGCTGTCATGCTGAGCCCGCCGTTTGTTTTGTAATGACCCGTTGAGACTATATTGTATGAGACCGACTATCTTAGAGGACCCCGGTTGTAGTCAAATCTCCCGCCGATCACTACGAAGACTCGCATTGACCTCTGTCTCTGACTTCTGATAGGCTGGCAACTTTACAGTTCAGTAATAAATAGACAATGGCTGCTTCAACAAAAGAGTAATAAGGAAGACCAGGTCATGGCATACTGCAGTATCCCTCAGAGAATATGAAAGGTGATTAGATTCACCTACGGGTGAATTTTTTCTGTCAAAAATAAAAATTAAAAAAGGTGAGACACAGTAAAAAGATGCAGTAAAAGTAAAAAGATAGGTGATTAGGTCCAACTTTGTCAGCTGTGAAGATTATGCTACACACTCCCACGTGTAGCCCCTTTGAGGAACGCTGGAAAGCAGACTGTAAGTGTCCTCCACTCTAAAGAAACAATAATGGCCAGATAAGCTTCACTAGCCCAATGGAGACGGCTGTAGTTAAAAGGAAGAAAATATCACAACTTTGAACGGCACCTCTTCCTCCTGGGTCGCTCACATTGCAAATCTTCGTACGACACGCTTGGAGCATCCGACAGGAGAAAATATTTTGTACGGACTAACGAAATTGGCACATACATAAACATGGTAACGATAAGCACCAAAACCTCTGATAATAGGTCACTCAAAACTGGTAGTAATAGCCAAGTACATGATTTCAAAATAGTACAGGTAAAAGAGCAGCTGCGGGAACGGTTTCGCCAAGTCACCCTGCCTGACGGACAGGAGGAGGGAGAACTCCTATCCGTCAAGCATTGGAATTTCTCCCGGATGGAAGATGGGGAAGCAGCATATCCCTCTAATATTCCCTCTCCTCGGCAGGCTTTTTGAAGCCATGTGAGCGGGCCTTCCCTCCCGTGTCGGAAATGCAGTGATGGGATGTTCCCAATGTAACTGCGCAGTCAAGTTCTCAGCTTTTTTCCCGAAGAATTGGAAAACACTTTTTACCTCCGCTGTGGGAGTAACAACCGGTGTAATGCTTTGGGAAATATACTCTATTGTGCAGTACATATCATAATTATCCAAATCAAATGGTCTATATATTATGCTAGTGTTATGTGTAAATCAATGCAGGAGCGTGGTCTAATATAACCTACACAATATAATAAAGAAATTGATACACTTGTCATATAGTATTAAACTCTCTAGCATTTGCAAAGTGGATGTCCACAGCTAAATATAATGTGTGGGTTGCTCCCAATCAAGTAAAGGTATTTATTAACTCAAGTGGACGCAAATCATATGTTCACTCCACATGAAATACTTTCTTTTGATCTCTAATGACAATATGGGTAATTATATTTTGTCGTCCTTGGTCAATGAATTATATGAATCCAATGTATATATTTTATTATCACATTTCATGAAAATAACGAAGATGTATAGAACAACAAGAAAATATAATCTGATCTATGGAGAAAAATTAATAAACAATGAATCATATGGACCCTATGTATATATCTTATTATTATATTTTTAAAAATAATAAAAATATAATATTATCTATAAAGAAAAAATAATGAACAATAAATCATATGGACATAATGTATATATTTCAAAAGAATAAAATATAATAACAAAAAAGATGAAACCATCGATATATTTTATTATAGAAATAATGAAGACGTGTAGAACAACACGTAAACATAATGAGAGAAAATAAATGATTGCGAAATAGAGACGATCTCAAATGCTCAAATCTATGCACGGAAAGAGAATCACAGTGATGCTGGAGCTAGTGGAGACATTGAGCGTTTTCGGTTGACATGTCATTGGATCCCCAACATCCATAACAAAGATTAGAACATTGCAACGGCCGATTCCCGTGTACAGAGTTCTAGGACAGTACTGGGCTGTTAAGGTTATTATGGGCCATTAGTACTGTGTGGGTGGCGGAAAGGGTGATGCCGCTTCTGTATTGTACGCATGAGACTGACGATGCCGGAGGAGTTGAAAGTCATAGGTCAACATTGTAGACTCCTCGCCGAGGGTAGTTGATTGTTTGTTCTGACACGCCTTCTACTGAAGTTCCTTGTACGATTTGATGGGGTCTTCCCATCCTTTTTGTTTTAATACTTCGTCTGTTTTAATACTTCGTCTTTCGATGGGAAGTTCCATGAACTCTGGGTTCATTCAACTTCATTCTATGGTATTTTCCTTTTTACTGTAATTTGGAACTTTATCCCTTTGTTCCACTAGAGATGAATAGAGTCTGCGACTTTGGTACTCTATATCTTACGGCGCATTACAGCGGTGTTCTAAATGATATGCAGTACACTTTACCTGTACAATGAGGTCCACATGAATTTGAAATTTCTAGCGCAATGGTTGATAGCTCAATTGAAATGTACGTTTATATGTTATTTAATAACACACGACTATTAGACCAATTGAAGATTTCAATAAAATACATCACATTAGACATACACATATTTAAATTTTAAAGTAAAGATAATCTAGATGATTTTTTGTTGTGTAGTTAGACACGGATCCATGTAGAAATGTTTTTGGTTTTTCATTGGAAAGATTTGAAATTTAATCTAGTCATCAACGTGCAAACGGTTCAATGTTATGTTAGAGTAATCTCTTTTATTTTAGTCTTCATTTAAATAAGCAAACATTACGGACTCTTTACCAAGGTAAAGCAAACCTATATTCTTGATTTTGTCGGCGATGATGGACGACGGTGTCGCATGGACATTGTTTCGCTCTGAGAACGTTTGAGCGTCTGGCTGTAGAACAACCCTCTTGAATTTTGTGTGAATTGAAAATCTCAGTTTCTCCCCCTCATCACTCCACATTCGAGTTCATTACAACCGGTAAAACTTCAATGGAAAAAAATTATGATATCCAATAATTGTATCAATAACTCTCGCCTAAACTTCACAAAAAATTGCTCTACAACCTTCTTGTTCTCTTGAGAAAATTTTATATATTTTTCTTTACTAGATCTCTCAGAACAATTATCGATTTACACAATGTATCATAATGTGATATGCAGACCCCTGTGTATTAAAACCATGACACATCCCAATCCTTGACTCCAATTGCTCTCAAATTTCATGTGAAGGTCATTTTTCATCCAAACTTCAACTGTGAAAAGTTTTATTGATGAAACTTTCTGATAGCAAAAGATATGATTGTTGTACTAACTTCATGACAGTCAGTACAATCTTACAACTCTGACTGTGTACACAAATTTTAAACTATCATTCTGTACTCAAAACTCGTCCAATTGAGTCAAAAATTCAATTCAAGCACAAGTCTGAGTTATAAAATATATCTCAGTAGAATCAGATCTCTCAAAACCTTTGTAAAATTCTCAGAAATATCCCAAATATACTCAAAGGTCTAAATTTTTCTTTCTATTTATGAATCATCATATCAGAGTACCAAACCCATCAATTGTATCCATTCTTAAGCTCACTTCGTAGCTCTTCCCATCAGCTCTCCAACCCTATCCTCCAATCTCCAAATGTCTCTCTAAAAGACTTTCAAAACTCCTCAAAACCTCGAAGAACTTGCCCAAGTGTCCTCATTGGCCCAAACTCCAAAACCAATGAGAATGAAGAGTGTCATTTTGACCTTAGTGTGGCCAAATTAGCTCCATATTAACTTAGAGATTTACAACTATCCTAAACACACTACTTAGCCATCATATACATAATATGAGTTGTCACTAATAAAGAATCAAAATGACAATTCGAAACCGGCTAAGTATGAACGGAACTACATACGGAACCATGGAATTTATTACTTGAGAATAATACTCCTCGCTAAAATTCCTAACAATCAACCCCATATGGTTTGTTTTCGGTAAACAATAGTGATGGATTGGAACCCACATGTTGAAAGCCACCACTACTGGTAAGTTCAAATCCATAACGTCCAAACTAAATCAAAACGTATATTGTTAGGTCCCAAATCGCGCCATAGGAAACAACTGAAAGAATAATCGGGTTTGGAGAGTTTATCACTCCTTGCATAAAGTTATCTCCAAAGTGATATACTAACCACATCCGAAACTGATCACCATGAAGACACCAGATGTTGATCACAAATGGATTGGGCATTGGTACATCTGGAGGATCATGTTGTCCTCTATCCATGTCCTACGTGGACTCCACTTCGATCAGATAAGCTCCTTAGTCAACAAGGTGATGTTCTAGATCTCTCCCATACCCTTGCCACCCTGACCGCATTTTATATCTAATAAGGTCCAAGATAATATCTCTTGGAGCCTTTTCAATATCCTGGCCCTACAAAGTCGATCCAAGATCCAACCATGGGCTTTTAACACCTTACAATGCGCCATCGGTTATCTTGACCTAAAGTATCATCGTCATGACAACAACTGTGAAAATGACACATGTCATCATCTTCTCATAGTAGCCGCGTCACAACACGACATCGGGGAAAGACGAGTGTATGGTAGTAACATGGTATCATATCTTTACATATTGTATGGTCATGTTTTGCCCAACATGAAGAGTGAATATACAATTCTCTTCGTTTTTCAAGTTGGGTATCATTGGTATCTAAATTGAATACTATTGAGAATGATGGACATATGGGTCGAGTTTTCTTTTCCAATCTCTTTCTTTTCCTACATTGGTTCTATTGGGACCTTGTTGGAAAATTACGGAGATCAGAATAAAAAGTTATGAGTCTTTTTAAATTTTAGTATTTTCATAATTAACATTTCTTCATGTGAGGTGGGGTGTAAAGGGTTTGTGATTATGCATGTGGGATGAGATACATGATGTAGTGTTTAGTGTCTTTATCATTCTCTTTGTGCTAGTTATAGCTTCACTTTCCCTCATGGGGCCACCAAAAGCGATGCGTGATACACCATGTCCGGTGTGTCATCGTCCCTTTATCCCGCAAGGGGTAAAGAATCACGTGGAAAAGATATACAAAGATTATGATTGGACCATTTGGGATGCACACATGAGGAGGACAATCACATGAACATCAAAATTTGTCACTTCGTGAAACACGCAAACTACATCAATTTCCTTCGTTGATCATTTTGGGTATAACGATCGGGTTGTGGGAATGATTAGCTTCCCATACATGTATTATTCTAGGGTTTTTTGAGACTACGTTCTCATATCCATGTTTATTTATATACTTTTTTTGTACAATCCATGACGAGGCTAGACGTGCTTTTTGTTTATCGTTTGATCGGTTGGCAAGTGATCCATGAGGGCATGCTAGACATAGGGAGGTGGCAACTAGATTTCGGAGATTCTGAGCATGGGATTGGGCTACATTACAGGCAGAATCTATTCGGGCCACACAACTTAGGAGTTGGATTCAGCCACATGATATTTCTGATTCGGCTCAATTGCGACGGTGTAGAATCTTGGGGCAGTTTCAGTTTCCACTTCCATAACAATCTTTTATCATGTTTATGTTCTCTCTTCTTCCTTTTCGTTTCATTCCCCACATTTCATTCTTGCTCATTTTATGTTTTTGTGATGTTTGCTTGTGGATTGGATCACATCTATAATTCTCACATAAGCATAACCATCTATCATTCTCTATGCATAGCCCCATGTTTATCCTCGGGCGGCTTACCAATGATGGTTTATGAGCATACTAAAGAATACTTTTAGGAAAATGATCCCTTTAGTAATTTCATGGAGTTGTTCCAAGGCGGCTTACCAATGATGGTTTATGAGCATACTAAAGATTACTTTTAGGAAAATGATCCCTTTAGTAATTTCATGGAGTTGTTCCAAGTGGCTGCATCATTTGTGAAAAGTGAAATTCATTTGTTAGTTAGCTAGGTGTTAGGTGCTAGTCAGCTTTTTGCGATGGAAAATGCCATTGGGGGCATTAGAGCAATTGTTATTGGGTAGATCTTATTATGACTTTTTAATCGTACAATAGTCATGCACCATTGTTTCCAGTTCCTCTATATTCTTTGTCCATATCAATTTGGAGTCACCATACTAGAAGGTTATGAGGCGGTATTGTTGGACATTAGAACACTCCTAGATATCCATCCGGACTGGATTTCTTGTTGTTGAGAACACTTTTAATAACTTCTCTCATGCATCCATCTTTAGAGAGCTTAGGGAGGACCTTTAGCAAACCTCATTACTTTTGTACAGTACTTCTGATTCACCTTCTATCAAGATGGTTTTTGACATAAAGCAATCATTGTTTTATAATTTGCCGCTAGTACTTGACATGGAGATCCTTTGGGAGGATCATTATTTGTCATATCTCATTATATAACTTTTAGTTTATTGTTTTGGCTGTACTAGATGATACACACACATTGTGGACCATGTAGATCAGATTAGCCATGTCTTTGATTACTTGACTATTGAGTTCCATATTGTAGGCTTGATAATCAAGGTGTCAAATTGTAAAGCATGGTTTCTAATTGGTAGTGCATTCCTCCTAATCTTCAACTTCTAGAGAGATGTATGACATCTATAAACAATATACGTATTCTTGGAGTGTGAATAGGGTCATAGTACTTTGTCTCCTGCTATTTAGACATAGCTCTTACTGAGGATATATTAACAAGTATTCTCACATTAGCTATAATTCTTGCCGAGTATATATTGCATATAAATAACTTTCCTCTATTAGGGGATCCGCATGTGACGATTAGTATATTGTATTCTAATATTGCTCTTCTATCCACCTACCTGTTTTGCACGGTTCTTTCTAACCTACATTCATATCACACTTAACAATCTTTGATAGAAACTTTTAGTGTATGATAGAAGATTTGACATACATATATACATTTTTTGTTGATTTCATGTAGAGAGTTATGCTTATTATCATTTGAAGAGACGATACATGTAACGTTTTTGGATAATTGAACACTCTCCCCAACTTTATTATCCTCCTAGTTTGCGATTGCATGTAGACCCAATATTGAGTGAGAAACTATGGACACGTCCTATTACGACATAAGAGAGATATTTTATATTAGGAGTAATCACATGAACTCCCATCTTTGTATTCTTTGCCTACCTATTGGACTTGAGGCCTACCTATTTCGTGATGAACCTAAAATTTTAGCATGCTATACAATTTCTCTTAGTTGATCAGCCATTCTTCTTACTATTTAGTCTAACATAGTACTGCCAATACTGGCCCAAGTTTCTGCTGATCTGATTAAAATACTTTGTCTCGGAACCCTTCACGGCCATGCCATAAACATTACCAGCACCTCCAACGTTGTAAACGAGAACCAGGTTGAAGTAGGGTTTCCCAGTGAGAGTGAACTTGATACCTCCTTGCCTGTGACAGCGCACCCTGCAACGAAAGCAGAAATGAGAAGCATATTGCGGAATTTAAAACAGAGTCTGAGATGACTTCCTCACTTCTCATTCTCATTATACCTTCGGTACTGAATTGGGATACGGCCTGCAGTCGGATCTGCAATTTTGAAGAACATGGGGTAAGTTAAATCGAAGTGATGCTCTCCATTTAGTCCTTGGGGACTTTGGTTAGTCGCAGTGACAACCACAGTGGGTGACTTGGAATAACACCACTGTTTTGTGTATGCTGAAGCACCATATTTGCACTTGACCTCGAAGCAGGCTCCGCAGTTCATGCCATTGTCGAGAAGACTGTTACAGACCCTTGAAGCCACTCATGACATGGAATAGCAGCAGTCTTCGCTCCGTAACCCAAAGTGAAAGGATTCTGGAAGCCGCACGAGACAACTGGACATGATACAGACTCAGATGGATGGTCAGTTTCAAGAATCACAACGTACATTCGTCCTCTACTAGGCAGATAAACTTATCCTGTAACATTTTATAACTGACTGACTTGTTGGATGACATGTATACCCTGTGTTCCAAATGCATCATTGCCTCCGTACAAGGTTGCCGTTGCATCTCCAAACGTTGTACGGCTGACGGGATAAGCCTCTCCGGCTTCTGCTTGCTGAAATTGCAGGGAGATACACATTAATAGCAATTAGAGGAGACTAAAACTAAGGACTTCTGTCATTATCTGCAAATCAAGCACTCTTGAATCTCAAACTTCCCACTGTACACTCTGAACAACGAGGAAGGAATGTATGCAAAACTCTCAAGGGTGAAGAATGAACTATGTAAACTCTCGTGAAGAGTATAAATTTCGTCATTCGTCCTGAACTTCAACAGATGCGCATGAACTTACATACTGGTCAGAATTTCATGCAATGTAAATCTTCCTAAGTAATCTCAACCATGAGCCTCGGGCACTATACAAGCTCATTGATTTGAATATTCTATCAGCGGAACAATTTTGACACCTTGAAGATAAAAGGAAACATCTTTTTTGAATTGCGTAAACAATCAGCAGCGCAGGCTGGTGATTTGACTCTAAAATCCATACAACTTCTGAGTACGTTGAGACGGGAAATGTCATGCAAGCATTTCAGCTCTGCGTTGGTATGAAAATATCATGGCATCAAGAAGGGGCCGATCGATCGAATCACCTTAAGACTACCAACATAATTCAAAACTGAAGATAATGACGTGACCCGCCAGAGCATGTAGAGAAATTCAGATCCTAAAGCAGACACTAGACATTTGACCGAGATAAAATTGTGGAATTCACAGCAGTAAAATGATGAGAGAGAAATACAGAAATCGAAACAGAACACGAGCTTAAAAGTGCAAGCTCTGAAATATCGGCACCATTCAGTTGAGCCCATACAATCAATTGGTTCTGGCAATTTTTTCATCGAATGACATGTATCATCAACTTCTATACAGATTGCCATAAGGAACTTGAACTTTCCCACATTTTCCGCACGGTATTCTCCTGTCATCACTTACGAGTAACAATCATGAAACTCATCGTTTGCACAGTTCGTGATCTCTGTAGACTCGTTATTCAAGGCAGCGTTTGCACGAAGAAATGCATGCGGACTCGACATGCATTTTTCCGCATTATCGTTGCAAAGCTAAACATTTAAACTGAGTGTTCCTGCTTTCGTGTGGAAACGATATCGATGGAACCTGACTGTACTTCGTATTCATTATGATGGAAGGCTGTATGAGAAGCTTTTCCTAGTAGGCATATTATAATCATATTCAATAAACACTGAAACTAAGAAATGCATTCTCATCAGCAGCGTAAAGTATTAATGAACAGTTGTTTTCTCATCGACTGACACGCACCAGCGCTGAGATCATGAGAGCCTAAAAGAGAGGCGAGGCTCAATGTGTACGCTACATTACTTGCACTGGCTGTAGCTCTGGCATCTGGGCGGCGTAGCTGCTGACTGTAACCCAAGCGGGAGTAAGAGAATGTGGATCTGGAGTTGTGACTGCAGGCCTGTGGGTTCATGTGGAAGGCAGGTTCAGTTGAAGCGTGGAGTCTGCGTTCCGGGCTCTTCCGCGGAACTGAGAAGGGACGGGTGAGATAATGTAGAGGGCAATACGTGAGGCGGGGGTGACCGAGCAGCGATCAACTCTCGCTTTGCGCAGTCAAGGGATAGCGTCTTGAATGGCGCTCTCGACGATCATTAGCTTTCCTAGGACAGCTGTCTCGCACCATGTATTTTCATGGCTTGGCTTGGTACATAAGTCTATATTTTCATTATTCACTGTTTAGTATAATACCACTTTAGATATACCATGTGTTCATATGACTCTTTGCCCGGTATCACTTAAGATCTAGCAGGTGTTTGCATGACTCGTAGAGTATAGCTACCCATGATGCCATTAGGCACGAGAATGTGGATACCTCACATGGAGTGAGCGTTGGTATGTCTTATGCTCTACTAGGGTTAGGGCAGACCTGTACTTCGTTCGGGAGTATCAGGTTACTATGGCGGATGTAGTGATTAGTGATCCTACTCATGACACATTTTTCAGAGGGGGTGAGTTTAGGGTTTAGGATCCTACTCATCCATCCTCCACGATGGGCGGCGAGTGGAGCGGTAGCAACCAAGGTCTCCAAAAGTATATGGGTATGTAAAGAGGTCACCTCTTTGTTCCTCTAGCTTTGGAGTTATATGGAGCTATGGACACCAACTTAGACATGTTCGTGAAAGAGTGCATGAGAGCCTACCATACTAGGCGGCAGGGGTGGTCACTTTCTTTAGCTTACTTTATAATCTATTTTAGGTAACGTGTTTCCATTGCTCTACAGAGAGTACTAGCTAGTGCAATCCATAGGAGAGCAATCACGTTGTCATGTTGTGACGCGGCTACTATGATAAGATGATGACATGTGTGACATCTTCAAAGCTGTTGTCATGACGGCGATACTTTAGGTTAGGATAACTGACGGCGCATTGTAAGATTGTTAAGAGCCACGGTTGGATCGACTTTGTAGGGCCAAGATGTTGAAAAGTCTCAAAGAGATATTATCTTGGACCTTATTAGATATAAAGTGCGGTCATGGTGGAAAAGGTATGGGATAGATCCAGACACATCACCTTGTTGACTAATGAGCTTATCTGATCGAAGTGGAGCCGATGTAAGACATGGATAGATGACAACATGATCCTCGAGATGTGCCGATGTCCAATCTAATTATGATCAATTTCAGATGTGGTTAGTATATCACTTTGGAGATAACTTTATGCAATAAGTCATAAAATCTCTAGACCCGATTATTCTTCCATTTGTTTCCTACGGCGGTGGGACCTAACAGTATATGTTTTGATTTAATTTGGGCACTATCGATTTGAACTTACCAGTAGTGGTTGCTTTCAACACATGGGTTCCAATCCATCACTATTATTTACCGAAAATAAGCCATATGGGGTTGATTGTTAGGAATTTTGGTGAGGAGTATTATTCTCAAGTTATAAACTCTCCGGTTCCATTTGTAGTTCCGTTCATACTTAACCGGTTTCGAGTTATCATTTTGACTCTTTATTAGTGGCAACTCATATTATGTATATGATGGCTAAATAGTGTGTTTAGGATAGTTGTAAAGCTCTGAGTTAATATAAAACTAATTTGGCCACACTAAAGGTCAAAATGACACTCTTCATTCTCATTGGTCTTGAAGTTTGGGCCAATGAGAGCACCTGGGCAAGTTCTTTGAGGTTTTGAAGAGTTTTGGAAGCCTTCCAAAAACATTCGGAGATTTGAGGATAGGGTTGGAGAGCTGACGGGAAGAGCTACGATGTGTGCTCAAGAATGGATGCAATTAATGGGTTTAGTACTCTAATATGTTGATTCAATGATAGAAAGTGAAATTTAGATATTTGAGTGTATTTGGGGTGCTTTTGAGAATCCTACGAATGTTTAGAGAGATGTGATTCAACTAAGATATAGTTTACAACTCAGGCTTGTGCTTGGATTGAAATTTTGACTCAATTGGATGAGTTTTGTATGCGGAGTGATAGCTTGAAGTTTGTGTATACAGTCAGAGTTACAAGATTACACTAATTATCATGAAGTTAATATATCGATCATATCTTTTGCTATCAAAAATTTTCATCAATAAAACTTTACACAGTTGAAGTTTGGATGATAAATGATTTTCTCATGAAATTTGATAGCAATTGGATGCAAGGATTGAGATGTGTGATAGTTTTAGTACACATGGGTCTGCATATTATTTTGTGATATAGTGTATAACTCGACAATTATTATGAGAGATCTAGAAAAGAAAAATATGTAAAACTTTTCCAAGAAAACAAGAAGGTTGTAAAGTAATTTTCTGTGAAGTTTAGACGAGAGTTATTGTCCAATTATTGGATATCATAATCTTCTTCAGCAATCAAGAGACTAGACATGAAATACGTGGTTCACCTCACTGAGGCTACGTCCACGGAACACACTGAGTCACTTTACTAAAGAACCCTAATTTGTGTTACAGAGAGCTCCTGCCAGCCCTCTTATATACTAGTACCAGCCCTAGCACTAGTCTAACTAAATATAGTCAAACTAACCAGAGTTACTCAAGACGTGAGTTAACTCCTAACAATTTTGAATATTAATATTTCAAATATATTTTAATAAAATTTATTTTTTTTCAATCTTATAATTTCTATTTATATTGATGTTAAAAAATATATCAAATTTATGAATTATAGGTTAATTTTAAATCTATTTTAATTTTGTATTTATATTTTTTCACACATAATTTTTAGACTCATCAAAAAACATAAATTTTTTATGAATTTCATTTATAACTTTGAGTACATATTTGATATAGCAATCATGTTCAGATAAATAATTTTAGATTATGTATTCATGGAAATTAATTTTTAATACGTAAAATAATTTCATATTTTTGTAAATAAAAATGAAGTTATGATATTTTAATATAATTTTTTGAATATAATCTGATTTATTATATTTATAAAAAATCAAATTTATATCATGATTAGAAAATTTTTCCAATAATTTTTTAATTAAAAATGTTAATATCATTATATTTTTATTTCTTTTGGAATGATATTTAAATATTTTTAATCATCTTTATTCATGTGAAATTTAATCTTGTTACATGTATTGAATAATTTTTAAAAAATGATATTATGAATTAAAAAATATTAATATTTATAATTTTAAATTGAGAACATGTATTTTTTAAACTTGTGATGCCCAAAATTGAAAGAGATTAAATTTTTACAACCAAAAATTAACATCTTCACCATTATGTTGTTATGAATCTCAAAAATTTAATATAAATTTTAATATTGGATTAAAAAATTTAATTTTATAATTATTTATTATCATTTTTTTATATAATTCAAAAGATCAAACTCTCATTTACTTGCATAAAAAATTAATTTTGTGCATTATTGCTTAAATATTTTCAATATTGAAATTTTTCGCTACATTTATAACTAGATTATTAAAAAAATTATTATGATGATTGATAAATTGGGTGTGCTCTGCATCTTAATGGAATATCATAAAATATTGCAATTGTGTTCCAGAATCATCATATACTAAGCGTTGAAAAGACTTGTTAATAAAACGAAGTAACAAGATAAGTGATGGACAGAATGTTAAAATTTTGATAGTTAACCTTCAAGTGTGTGAAAGACTCATTCAATATGATAACAATAGCGATATAACGTGTAGATTTGAGTTTCCCTGTTCTATTGAAGTTTTTTTTCAAAATCTTCTCAACGAGGCTGCTTTAGTAGTATAGTATTGTGCTTATGCATCTGATTCAGTATTAGTATATCATTTTCCAAGAAGTGAAATTTCATTGGCTTTTAGAAAACAACATTGTGAGAAATATGTGGCGTTAGAAGGAAGGAGTTCAAAGGTTCCAAGATGCTGAGCTTGTGTGAGTTCTAGGTTTGTACGTACAAGTCGTTTATACTGGGTACATAGGGAGACATGCATAACTATGGCTTGTTGCATCCTTTGGGTTTATTTTCTTTCATGGACACAATACAATGGGTATATTGCAGAGATAGGTTAGGAATGATTGAACTGCTTGTAACTGTTGGAGACATGGATGATATGGCAGGTGAGATTTCTTTCCACTGGACCACAGTAGAATTCGGACAAAGTGAAATGTTATGAACTTGCTAGATCCTTACGAGTCAGTACGGGCAGTATCTCAGTATGATGATTCTGGTAGAACACATCAGGACGTTCACATTCAATATAGAATATTGAATGTACTTGCGAAGAAATTGACTTTCATATTGTAATTTAATATCATGTGAACGTCCTGATGTGTTCTACCAGAATCATCATACTGAGATACTGCCCGCTGACTCGTAAGGATCTAGCAAGTTCATATATTCTATATTGAATGTACTTGTGATGAAATTGACTTGAGCGCATTAGAATGGTTCTTCGATAACACCATGAGTATGTATGTGTATAAATTCAAAGTCTATCCATTTATTGCATGCCACGAGGCCCAGCTCTAGGCTTATGGAAACGAGTATAGCTTCTCCTCTTGTTCTAAACTCTGTAAGAGAGTCTCCTGCACATCATATGTTGAAATGGCTCGACACTGAAGGGACCACTGCAGCTGGACATAACTCGAAACAGTGTACGGGCATCTGAACCACGTAGATTGCATATAGAATCCCAGTCTTCTACCTACTGTGTCCCACTGTCTATATACAGAGCGGGTAGATGGCGATCCACAAGGGTTTTATCTTCTCCTTATAGTCTTTGGACGGATCACTGATATGAGTTGTGCAATTTTCTACTTTATTTGAAACTCTCCATTTTTTGGAGAGGAATTTCGCACGAAACTGAATCATGTAGCAAGTGTCATTCAACTAAAGCTTAAGGTCAGAATTAGCTAGCTACCTCTAATTAGAAGCAAACTCAGTCATCTGAATGTTCAAAATGATTAGATTATAAGAATGAACAACATATATACAAAAGGCCATAGAATATAGAGAATTAGTAAAATAACAAAAGTGATAGGAAAACCACATCAAATCATACAAGGATGGAACCAAACAAGTAACATGGGGCTAGGCCCCAATAACATCACATTGGAAAATATGTTATACAACACCTAAGATATCTGAACTATCTATGTCAAATGATTTAAAAACAAAAGAGTATTCGAATAAGCATCATCTAACATTGTCGCATGGATATTGCTTCGCTATGAGAACGCATGAGCGCATGGATGTAAAAAAATTCTCATGAACCTAGTGTGAATTGACAATATATTTTTCTACTCCTCAACATTTCACATTCGAGTTAATTACAACGGGTAAAACTGAGTGTTTCTCTATGTATTCATAATTCGGACAAACAATTCGTATGAGAGCGATTGGATCGTTATGATTCACTGGTATGGAGATGGAGCAGGACGGATCCCAAGATCACAAGTTCCTTGTAGTGAAATTGAGGTTACGGGAGGACAAGACTGCAACTGGTTGGGATTCAAATTGATACCAAGGAGAGTTGAACTTTGTTTTCGGTTCCTCGTGGATTGCTAGCAGCCTCGGCTATGGTTGGTAGCCGTCAGAATTTTGTATCAGAGTTTTTTGGTTGATTGCTAAATTGATCACGACGATCGACGTCGCTCGTCGAGCAAATCATTATGCTCGTTCTCCACTCCTTATCGTCAAAGAAACGCAACGGGGAGAGGATATGAGATCTTGATCCAACTTTCAGTGGAAACCAAATCTAGAAGCAAATATTGCAAGATGAATTCCAATTTCTCCAGAGCGAGAGCATGGTTCGAATTTAGAGCTTGTTCTTTCGAGTGAAATTTCAGTCACGAGAAAGCTTCAGTCGATGTAGGAGAGCAATGTGCTATTGCAGGATGGAAATCGGGTCGAATTGACGATCTGATCTGGAGATACGAGTCGCATTGCGTGCCATAGCGCAGAAATTGTCTTCTAGCTTGGAACCAAGAGCAATGCATCGGATAGTGATTGAAATTTGGGGAAATAGTGCAGATTCTGAGAGTCAGAGTTGAAATTCAAGACCTCGTGGATGTCGACATGAGCAGATCAATTTCGTGTGATTGCTGGCGATGAAAGCAATCGAGGAGTCTTGGCTTCACTTGGTTTGCCGATTACTCAATTGATTGATCAATCAGGAGGTCGGTCGATCTGTCTGCACTCCTCGGAGTATCCGCTCCTGTCGTAGCGTCCAGGAGTCTAACATCGATGGCTTCAGCAACGGTAGGTGCAAGATTACGGGAGCTTTAATCGAGACCCGATGCTAAAACATGTGTAGATTGCTCACAAAAGAATCCGCAGTGGGCGTCTGTCTTGTATGGAATTTTCATGTGCATGAAGTGCTCCGTGAGACGACGTGATAGTGCGGGTGCTCACGTAAATGTTTTTTGGTTGAGGAAGAAATCAGAAGAATTGAGTATTTCATCGAGAGTGGAAATCTAGAGTTTTTAATCCAACGTAATATATTATCGCTCGCTCGTTGCTGCTACCGGTGCCGCTACCGATGCTGTCTTTGCGGGCCTGCGTAAAGATCTCGTACTCCAGCTGTAGCTGGTCACGTTTGCCATCGGCTCATGTGATAGATACAAGATCTAGCGGAAGGACATGGATGGGAATTGACTTCTGGAACACCCCGATGTGAGTTCACAAGCTTCACAACTATCTTTCTCTTTCTATGGTTATCGACTTGACTCAAGTTCATCTCGTCACCCCAGTCCAGGCCAGCTGCAGGACCATCCGGTCCGGCGTTGAGAAGCACAAGACTTATGTGAATCGGTTGATTCGAACAGATTGCGTAGAGGAGGCCTTGGTGGAAAATTAATCAGGGGTTATACACAACAGTATCTCTTGTGGTTTAGGGATATTTTGACCCACGATAAATTTCCATTTTACTCATATGAGTGGAGAGAAGCCAAGTTTGGAGGTTCCATCTGACAATAGAGTGACACAAGGAACGAGTTTAGTGCCTAGACGTAGCGAGATGTCAGTCATGAAGACAGGAGGAGTCGGATTTGACATTGTCAAATACGATGGCCGTGGTGACTATCTTCTGTGGGAGAGGTAGGTCAAAGGCAAGTTGAAGGCTTCCGGTTTGGGCAAGTCATTGAGGCCTAAACCCCCTACGTTTGATGATGAAGACTAGAAGGACCTTCAAGAGCAAGCAGTGAGAGTATTGTTATACTTCATCTACAACCTTCAGTTCTAAAGCAAGTTGATGAGTATGACAATTGTACATTATTGTTTGAGGCTCTTCAACGACGGTTTCATCGCAAAGAGTTGTCAAACAGGTTGTACACCTCCTTGAAGCTGATGAGCTTCAAGATGAAAGATACAGGTACAAAGATCCAAGATCACATTGATGCCTTTGGTGATCTTGTTATTGATCTTCGTGAATGCGGGAGAGGAGATAACCGATGAGAGGAAGGTCCTTCATCTGTTAAGTTCATTACCTTGCATCATATCGGTCATTGTCACGAAAAGTTGATCCATCGTGATAGACAAACGATCACTTACAATGAGGTTGTAAGTGCTCTCCTGACTGATGATCTACAGCAGAAGATGATGATCTCTACTCCATCCTCTTCATTTGGTACCGCACTGAATGTGACCCGTGGACGGTCACAATCAAGGATTGAGAAGGATGGGAAGAAGTTTGGATCTAGAGGTAGATCCATGTCTAGGGATAAATCCCAAGACAGGAAGACGGTGGTCTGTTGGAAGTGTGGCAAGAGTGGTCACTTCAAGAAGGACAACCGTGTGAAGACCAAGGCTACTGATCCTCCTTTGGCCAATGTGGCTCAAGATTTTGATGAGGAGGATGACTTGCTCGAAGATGGACTATGAAGCCAGAGGTATGCCCTATGCAACTCACCAAAGGGCGTTGGTGATGTATGGATTCTGGATAGTGCTTGTTCTTATCACATTTGTTACATTAGAGAGTTTTTTCATACTTTCTCAGTATCAAACGGTTTAGTTCTTATGGGAAATGATCAACCCCAGAGAATTGAAGGTGTTGGATCCATGCATGATTCACATGTTTGATGGAGTCAAACGCGTCGTTGACTCATGTCAGGTTTATACCTGAAATGAGAAAGAATCTTATTTCTCTTGGAATGTTAGATTCAAAAGGCCTTGAGTGGAGTTCTAAACAAGGAGTACTTGAGGTGAGAGTATGTGATAAGATTATCTTGAGAGTACACAAGCATAGAAATATGTATGTGCTAGAGGGCAATACCATTTGTGGTGAAGTCAATCTTACCGATCTCGGTTCGAGATGGCTCATGTTTGGCATTCTAGAATGGGACACATGAGTAATGCGTTTGACCTTTCTTCGAGATAGGGGCTTGTTACCTGGTTTAGGTTAAGTTGACATGGAATTTTATGAGCATTGTGTTATGGGCAAGCAACATAGAAAAGCCTTTGGTGTTGGAACTCATAGTTCCAAAGAGTTACTTGAGTATGTACATAGTGATGTGTGGGGACCCTCTCCTAAAGCCTCACATTCTGGAAAGTGGTACTATGTATCGTTTATTGATGATTACTCAAGATTTGTGTGGGTATATTTTCTCACACACAAGTCTGAAGTCTTTGCAACCTTCAAAAGTTGGAGAGCCCAAGTTGAGACTCAGACTGGTCACAAGGTGAGATATCTACGTTCGGATAATGGCGGAGAGTATACTTCAGAGGAGTTTAGAAGTTATTGCAAAAAGGAGGGGATCACTCGTCATCTCACCATGGTTTATACTCCGCAACAAAATGCTATTTTTGAGAGGCTCAACCGAACAGTATTGGAAAAGGTGCGTAGTATGTTGAGCCAATCTAGTTTACCATATGAATTTCGGTAATGGGTCAGAAATACCGCAGTGTATTTGATAAATCTGTCTCCTTCAAGTGCAATCGATTTCTTGACACCGTTTGAATTGAGGCACAAACGGAGGGCTGATTATAGTCGTCTGAGAATTTTTGGTTGTACGGCTTATCCTCTCATACCGAAGTAGAATAGGACCAAGTTGGATCCTACATTCAAGAAGTGTTGTTTTCTTGGATATGCAAGTGGTGTGAAAGGATATAGGCTATGGGATCCTGTAGCTTGTAAGGTGATTGTCAGTAGGGATGTTTCTTTCGATGAGCCCAAATCATTGAAAGAGGGGGAGATATCTCAGGCTCCCCGTACTGACAAGGGCAAATCTCCACTCACGGATGTTGTTGAGGGGGAGATTGATCATTATGGGTTTAATGATGCGCCAAGGAGAAGCTCCAGAACAGATGGAGCAAATTCCTGAACAACATGAATTGGAGGAGCAAGTTCTCGTTGTTGAGCCTCAAAACATAGCACGAAACAATGGAGATCAACCAGGACCATCTACTAGAAGATCATCAAATCGGATTAGTAGAGCTCCCGAAAGGTATGGAACATGGGCTGATTCATCTATTCTTGAGAATCATGATATGGAAGCTAAGAATGATGATGGCAATGCGTTGATCTTGGAAGAAGGAGAACCTTGTTCATATAGAGAAGCTCAAGCCTCTACAAATAAGCTTGAGTGGGACATTGCTATGGAGCGTGAGATGCAATCGCTTGTTGAGAACAAGACTTGGGAGCTGGTGGAGCTTCCAAAGGGTCAACCTTTGGTTGATAGCAAGTGGGTGTACAAGTTGAAGGATAATCCAAATGATGAAGAGAAGAGGATCTTCAAAGCCAGGTTGGTGGCTAAGGGCTTCACACAAGAGAAAGGTGTGGACTACAACGAAGTCTTCTCTCCTGTGGCAAAGTATGCTACAATTCGTCTAGTATGTGCACTTGCTGCGATATTTGGTCTAGTTATGGATCAGATGGGTGTTGTCACGACTTTTCTATATGGATCTTTGGAGGAAGAAATCTACATGAGACAACCTACTGGCTATGAGAAGAAAGGTCAGGAGAAGTTAGTTTGTAGATTGCACAAATCTCTATATGGATTGAAGCAAGCTCTTAGGCAATGGAATGCAAGGTTTGATGAGTTCATGAAAGCACAAGGATTTTCACGGAGTGTGTTTGATCCATGTGTTTACATGAAGAAGGTGAATAATGAGATCTTTAGACTCATTATTCTGGTACTCTATGTGGATGACATGCTCATTTTGGCAAAGGAACAATCCGATGTTGATAGATGCAAGAGGCAACTGAAATCTGCATTCAAGATGAAGGATTTGGGTGAGTCCAAGAGGATATTAGGTATAGACGTTCATAGGGATTTGAAGAAGAGGAAGCTATGGTTAAGTCAGGATAAGTACATTTAGCGTGTGCTTGACAGGTTTAACATGGCAGACTCTAAAGGAGTGTGGACTCCTTTGGCGGCACATTTTAAGCTCTCAGCAGCTCAATGTCCAATTGATGCAACTGAGAGAGGAAAGATGTCGTCAATTCCCTATGACAAAGGCGTTAAAGGCGACCTCATGTATTTGATGGTGTGCACTAGACCTGATATTGCTCTAGCTATGGGCAAGATGAGCAGGTATATGTCAAATCCAGGGAAGGTGCATTGGGAAGTTGTGAAGTGGATTTTCATGTACCTCAAGAGTACTAAGCATTTTGGTCTTTTGTTTGATGGTTTATTGGACAATGCCAAATCCTTGTTGGGTTACGTTGATGCTGACTATGGACAAGATTTGGACAAGAGGAAGTCTACAACTGGGTACGCGTTTACACTTGGAGGTGGATGCGTTAGTTGGAGATCTACCTTGCGTATGCATAGCTCGGTCAACTACGGAAGTCGAATATGTAGCAAAGAACGGAAGCGAAGAAAGGAGGCTATTTGGTTGAATAGACTTATCACTGAGATGGGATTGAAACAAGATGTTGTAAATCTCCATTGTGATAGTCAGAGTGCCTTACATCTTGCAGCAAATCAAGTGATGGATAGTAGGGTGAAGCACATCGACATCATATATCACTTTATCAGAGATGCAGTTTCTGATTGGAAGATTGAGCTAGTCAAGATTGACGGTAAACTCAATCCAGCTGATTCTTTGACCAAAGTTATTCCTTTAGAGAGTTTCAGGAGGCATTGTGCTACTATGCAGGTTTTGCACAAGGAGCACTAGTAGAGTTACGCTAGCAATTGTTTGTTTCTTGTATATGCTTTACTCCTTCCTAGTTAGGCTACGGCTTAGTTCTAGTTAATCCTTGTTTACAAGAGGGCCTATGCTTTAGGTTTCCTTCTAGGACTTCCCGCGGAGTATGTATATGGTGACAAGAGTTAGACACCCCAAGACATGAGTCAAGAGGGAGATTGTTAGGAGTTAACTCACGTCTTGAGTAACTCTGGTTAGTTTGACTATATTTAGTTAGACTAGGACTAGGGCTTTCTATCAGATATAAGAGGGCTAGCGAGGAGCTCTTCAGAACAAAAATTAGGGTTATTTAGTAAAGTGACTTCAAGTGTTCCGTGGGCGTGGGATCAGATGAGGTGAACCACGTATTTCCTGTCTAGTCTCTTGATTGCATGAGTGTTTCTTTGTGTATTCATAATTCGGACAAACAAAAATTGTATTCATATAAAAATTTAAAATATATCATAATTTAATTTTTTATATTTTTTGTAAGAAAAAATATTATTAATTTTTTTAATAAAATTAAAAAAGCAACTTCAACTTATGTTGTCAAATGCATCTGCATTTATTTTGAAGATTTCAAGAGTCAAGATGAAGAAAATCATCTTCTCTCTATATTACAAAAATAATTTGTGATCAAATAACAAACATTTTTTCCATCAGTGATATCTTATTTATGAATGCATTGTAATGTATTAAATTTTAAAATTAAAAAAAAATTTGTTAAAAGTTTTTTACGTAAAGATTTTTTGAAAAATTTATCTTTATTATTTTTTTATAAATGTGATTTTTTAATTATTATACATTATTAAAATCATAAATAAAATAAATTTATAAAATTTTATTTTAAATATTTTATATATCTTTAAATAATCTTGATAGTGATGGAGTTGACTTTTATATATTTATTATGGAATATTTTTGCCATGTGAGAATTTTAAATTTTAGATTGCATCAAGATCTTATCACTATGGGATTGTTGTT
Source organism: Marchantia paleacea (assembly GCA_014180765.2). Taxonomy (NCBI): domain Eukaryota; kingdom Viridiplantae; phylum Streptophyta; class Marchantiopsida; order Marchantiales; family Marchantiaceae; genus Marchantia; species Marchantia paleacea. The sequence continues at coordinate 1,470,974 of MUAA02000079.1, read as the reverse complement.
GACAATAATAAAAATAAACATAATAAATTCACTCTTGAAATGTTTCATTTATACAAAGAAAGCATGCTTTAATAAAATAAAAACGTTTGATTGATGAACTTGTTAAATAAAGAATTTATCATTCAAGTGGATTATCAATATTTGGTATGGAATAAATTTAGGATTCCTAGATTTGATTTGAACAGGAAATTTTTTTTTATCAATGTCACATGATTTTGTTTAAAAAACTTTTGGACATGATAATTATACCACTTTGATGATAATTTTATTGTGAAGGTGATGAATTTTCATAACATGATCTAACTTTTCTATTGTTTCATACAATAATGTTTAGAACTTCATTATTCATTTTTAGCGGTATGAGTATTTGAGACATAGATTTTAAATATTGATAGATAAAGTGCAATTCATAGAAATTTTATGTTTAAAAATCTTGATGTGTATCATTATTCTAATGTAATGAATTCCAATGTGATATAGTTTATAATTAATCTGTATTAATTTTTATTTTAAGTAATAATTAAAAATAAGTTTATTATTTATATTTTTATTAAAAATAATAATTTTGGTTATATAATTTTTATTAATTTTTTTTTTCACTCTCGTGACAAACATAACCTTTGTTTTAATTCTATTGACTATTGGTTCTTTGACTAAAATGATTTATGTTTGTAAAACTTGTGACAAAGATACATAATTTTATTTTCATTGATCATGATATTTAATTCAACAAGAAAATTCAAAATAAGCTATTTGAAAATTTTGAATGTTAAATATATTTTTTAATAAAATTTTTAAATTGAAAAAATGAATACAAAAATTCATTAAAATATATAATTGCAACTTTTATTTTATATGTTAAATTTTTTATGTTGATTTGAAGGTTGATAATGAAATTAATATTTTATAAAGGATATGAGAATAATTAAAAAATCTAATATATTCATAAGAATATTTGTCTTGTCACTATTATGTAATTGTCATGTACATACATATTGGATCACAACATGCATTGTTACTATATGAAACATCACAATACATAGATCATCATACATCAACACAAGTGTACCATAATCTTTTCAACTCTCAAAATGTCCACAAGGACACTTTGCTCAAAACCATAATATAAAAGAGAGATTACAATCCAAGCAAATCTTGTTTGAGCTTCAAAAATTCTAGGTTCAGTCACTAGCTAATATACACCATAGCCAAATTCTTAAAGACTCAACTTCAAAAATAACATTCCAAAGAGACTTAATTTGAAGTATATACCATGAGTCCAAGATCTCGTAATGGCACTATTGGGTCTAATGACATGTCAAATCAAACGACACTAATTACACTATCGGTTTTAATTGGTAAATCTGCTCCTTCCTACACGCACTTACCTAATTAAGGGTGTCATTACATAAGTCATGATAGTTTTCATGCATATATAAATAATACAAGTTCAACACTATTATCTCTCCCTCCTAACTAGTGGTTAGGTCCCTCTAACTATAGGTAGTCATCTAGTCCATTAACATAATATGTCCTTCGTGGGACTAAGATCACAAGGCTGGGTGTTACAATACACCATCATTAGTCGTATGTCTGCAATCCATAATGGTCAAACCAACTTGTCCGTCTTATCCGCTTGGACAACTCCACCACCTACTAGGCATCGCATTGAGAGGAGGTGTCACATGACATATGCCATCCTCTCAAACAAAAATCCCATATGAACATACTTTCCGCTCCACCAATTGATCCACATTTCAGGCTTAAATCTATAGTAACATCAATATTTGGAAGGTGACATGATAAACAATTTTGCACATGATCCTTTCAAATCACACCATCACGACCATCTAGTACCAAAACTCAAGAAGATAAAACCCCATATAGTCATAAAATCATGCGAATATAAATAACATCCAATATGGTCGGTGCACTCTACTATAAATATACATAATCATCAACATGAAATATATGAATTAAAGATCCATATCCATCTTCTCATATGGTAGCATAGTATATAATATTTCTCTGTTGAGCAATAGCAAGGTTCTCAATTGCCATAAACATTATTCTATGAAAGAGTTTTACCATATAAAAAACACAATAAATCAAACATTAGGGGTATCTAAGTCCAAGACTTAAGCTCTTGACAAATAGTTACAAATAAATCTAAATCTTTACCAAATAATAAAAATTATGATGAGAAGGATGGTAAAGATGATTGTCGACTAAATCGATAGCCTGTGGTCAACCATAGTAGTTGGATGTCACAATCTCCAAAATGACATTTCTCGAAGCCAAACTTTCTTAGTTCTCTCTTGAATGTTTGAACAACTTTCTCGGCCAAAACAACCTCAAGATGATCTCTTGAGGTGATACAATGATTAATCAATGCTCAATCACACAAAGCCTAAATTTGTCCAAAAACTTAGTATCCAAGTCAGTCAACAACTCCATTAATGCACAAAATTGGCTAAGCACAGAAGTTAAAAATGCATAAGTTGTTCCCTCATTTGACTCATGAGGGAGCATTTCGCTCAATCTTGAACCCGTTGGTGCCTTTTCTTCCACGAGGATTAAACCACTTTGTCTCATCAAAGTCAAACCCCGTATGCAAAACTCACCTTTCATAGTCAATGCCATCTGTCTCCTTCGCATAGTATCTTCCTAACGCTTTGGCCCACAAGATTGCATCCCACATATCCGGATGTTCTTTCAGTTCGATAAAATTTGCTATCTTCTTGATTTGAACTTCCTCATATAACTCCGGACACATGTAATCCCATTGCCATGCTAGAAACACACCGCCAAGATTCTTCAATTGCAACAATTCTCTTACCATCCAATCAGACTTTGGCACCAGAGGTAATATCACTCTTGATGCCATCTTCTATGATGGTGGCAATCAAATAGCCTCCTGCACATTTGATCATATTACCATTCTCTTTTTCATAGTGTATGTCTCGAGAATTCTGCACAAAGTTGCTTGTTCTACACTTTGACACATCTTCCTAAAACCCATTACCCTAAATGTTGGGACTTCTCCCACCAACTTTCTACACCACAATATACCACATTTATTTATGGCATCCATCTCTGCTCTAAAAGACTTATTCGTATTTTACATTCATCATTTACTCTTAATATGATATCTTTTATTTCAGAAAATAAAAGAAACATGCTCGAAAGTTTTAACTAAGATCCTACACTTGAATACATACCTCCAAGGTAACGGGATCCACCACTCCTAACATTCGTCATTAAAGTTTTTTGCTTGAATCTTAACTTTTTGGTATTTTCGGAGTTTAAATTTACCATTAGCTCCTTTCACTATGTAGGATTTAAAGTAATCAATTGGCCAATATTTATATTGCCTCTTTGATTCCCCACATCATCCATTATGTCGTATTTAAATTGGATAAATGAAATGGAGAAATCATACATTCTCAACTTCTTCCTTGGTTCTCTCGGTGGACTCACACCACTAGATTGAGTGCTCCGACTTGATCGATCCTTGAGATTGACTATTCAATGAATCTTGCTCTCCTCTTTTCATATGCAAGAATACACACTTTTGAACTCATAGAGCTTTCCCTCTTTTCAAACATTGACTGATGAGAAAACACATCAATAGACATTACTCTCTTATAATTTGATTGACTTTGAACATGACTAGAATTGATATGTCTAACTCCATCATGATGTCAATGATTACAATAATTCACTTGGAAATAGGGACCTTCACAACTAAAGCATGAAATTATGAAATTCCCTTGCGATGTATTTCCTCTTTGATTATAATTTCCATATCCTTTATAACCTTCCCGTACATTATCATTCCTCCTCTCCCATAATTGTACTATGTTGATTTTGAGATCAAAGAGAGTTTTCATGATAAATTTTAATTCATGTTGCAAGTCTACCACTTTAATATTTACAACTAACAAAACAACAACAGTAGGAGTTATCGTTCTTAGCACAACATGTGGTGTTACTTCTCTAGCCACCAAGCTAGTATCATCATCTTGAAGACTTTCCTCCATTCAAATGGCAATGTGAATAGACTCAATCTTAGAAGCGAGCTTATCATATCTCATCTTTGCTTCAAATTTGAGGCTTCAGACCTCCAACAAAATTTAATATGAGAGAGTAGAAAAAAGAAGTTGATGAAGATGGTGAATCTTTGCTAAACCCAGCAATCATCACTCTCTCCTCTTCACATTGGTAATATGAAAGATGTTCTGATAAGTTTCATAAATTATTTTGCTTTGAATATGAAGGATTTAGAGTGTTTGAAGGGATATGATATATGGATTGACTTGACAACTAATGCATAAGTCGTTCATCTTCTTATCGATAAAGTGATATGGAGAAAGATATGATCCAAAGTAGGTGACAAGACCTTCTTAAGGTTGGATTAATGGTCATATCATATAATGAGTATGCATATGATGTGATAATACCAATCAAAAAATATTTACATGAAAATTACACAGATTGAAGCATATTTGGTGACTACCGATCTATTAATCAACAGACAAAATTTGATCCATATGCTATGTATTCACCTAAGGATATCCTTGATGTGGTTGGGCATACAAAGATATTTAATATATTTGATTTATAAGCAAGATATCATCATTTAGGGATTCGAAATGATGATAAGACCAAGACATCCTTTTTTATAATTGATTTGTATGGCAATGATGTGTTATATCATTGGAAGTTCTTACCATTTGGGTTTGGATTGAAGAATGGATTTGTTGAATTCTAAAGAGTGATGGATAGTATCTAGCTAGACTAGATTATGCATGAGCATACAACAATGATATTTTAGTATATAATGCTAAGGTGGTGGAACATGCAAAATATTTACATAAGATATTTGATAGTTTATGACCTCAAGTTGCATCATGGAAAGTGTAAGTTATTACATATACCAAGGATCAAGGATGGCTAAGAGTGAAGCAAACCAACGTGAATTCAATCTTCCGCATTTATGAAACCCTTGGATGTGAGTAGGTGTGACATCTATTTCCATTTTTTCTAGCTTTATCCATACACAAATATTTTGAAAAATATTGATACGAGTATACCTAAGTTCTTTCCTCACAACAACCAATTGGCAATTTTAAATGTTTAAACTGATCATACATGTTTGAATAAGGAAGAGATATATTTTGACCAAGTGGATGAGGTGGTGTAAATCTAATATCCTCACACATACGTCGTGAAAAGCAAATACTGTGCATTGTGTGAAGATATTCATGGCAGAATCGTCGCGATAACCGTGAAGGGTGTCGTGGGAATCTAGAACACGACCCATCAGCACATCTTTGGGAAAATGCTGCAGTTCGAAACACGCCGCCAGAAAATAAAAACATCTCGGGATTCCATTCATCCTAAAAGGGAGGTACTATTTCGTAAGGGATGACGGCTGACTCATCCGCCCTTTACCATCTGACCTAATTTTAAAACTGTATGGAAATGATACTAGAGCGCCCTCATCCGCCCGGCGCTTCTGGCTTGTACACACAATGGGGAAACACGTGCCCTCAGCGGATTGATACAAGACATACTCGGACAGAACGCCTTTTGGCAGGTCCGGAGACTCCGGCCAATGCTCGACTTTTCTGTCAAGAGCAGTTGTCGTGGTAGGCTAAATTGCTGGAACATTCCGAAGAATCTGTGACCAACGTCGTACGATCCTTCATCCGACGGTAGAGTATTTGACAATACCTTCCTTTTTGAATTTGGACTCGTAGACTGGACAGATTCGACGACGCTCCGAAGAAAGCCACTTGCGTCTGTGCTCTTGGAGTAGCGCGGCCCCTGTGCATTGTCTAGATTGTCAACTCAGCAGATCTGCGTTTCGTCCGGTGAGTTGGTTGTCGCAGCACTAGCTCCGCAGGCGTAGGGAGAGACGCCCTGGTGAGTTCATATGGTGGATTCTGCTGGTTTGATTGTAAAGTTGAAGCATCGAGGTCCGTGAAACTTTATTTGTCTTTTGATCTAGGAAGGACTGGATTGCTGCGCTTGATTGAAGGTTGGTTCACTGCGCGAGAAAATGTATGATTTCCTTCGTCTTGCAATGTCGGAGCGATGCCGAATGAAACTGTCTACGTTTCTTCTGGATGGGAAAAGAGTTCAAGGAAAGGAAGGCAGGTCTTAGTTCGTGTCATAGGGCTCTAGTCTTTCGCAAAATTTAGGACTGTTGACTCTTCATCATACATTATAGTTAGGATGTGTGAAATTTTTCAGTATAATAGTGTTTTCCAGTGAGATTCCGCTTTCTTGGTCGGTTGGACGTCAAGATCAGAGTCAGGTTTTTCCTACCTGGTCCTGTGCAGAGGGAATGCTCTTAAATTATTATCTCTAAAGTTTCTGCAGTTCGTCCTATGTATGAAGCACTTTTTACAGTATGCTGATGTATTAGTTACTTTTAGCTTGTTGTGAATGATCGTGGATTTGGACTGCCCGGTTTCAGTAGTTAGAGTTCCTGGAAAGAACAAGATCTGATGCAATAGCAGATCTGAACCTGTTCCTTTACTTGCAAGTTTAGTTGTTCCGCGTGTGTTATATTCAGTCATTTTACTGCAGAGAAATGTTTAAGAAGTTCTGGAGGATTTACAGATTGGTTCGCACAAATAACGGAAGCCGATTGATGTGCAGAGTCCTTCACTTGCTCAAAAAGAGCGAGCGTGCTAAGTACCTTAGTCAGTCAAGATGGTACAGAAGAGCATAAAGTTGAGCAGCGGGTATGAAATGCCCGTTGTTGGTATGGGAGTATGGCGCGCTGGGTCGAGCGTTCAAAATTTAGTAGTGGAGTCTGTGAAACTGGGATACCGTCATTTTGACTGTGCCGGTACGATCAACTTTTTCAAACCCCGTTCTAGTGTAAATTTCTCAGGGAAAATTTTAGGATCCAGTGCAGGATCGGGGATACATTCGAACTGTATCATTTTGTTTTGGAAATGAATTCTGGCTCGAAATTGTGCTGGATAATTATTATCATTATTATTATTTAATGTCTATCGTGCTTGAATGGATAAGTCAAGTGCTGGAGGTGATGGGCCTTCTTGAATGTTGTAGCTGATTATAAAAACGAAAAGGAGGTTGGAGCGGGGCTTGCCGAAGCGATTCGCAAGGGTATGGTGAAACGTGAAGACTTATTCATCACCACCAAGGTATGTATGTGAAAGCCATTATCGCAGACGACATAAAAGCGTTAGAGGTGGACCGAACATGCGTGGTGTAGATAATTGGTGGATAGCTTGTCGACCAAGTAGTTTTGATGATGTCGGAGGTTAACTAGCACCGGGGGAGTAATGTCTTTTTTCACTAAACTTTTATCTTCTTTCCTTTTGATTTTGTATAACATACTGTTGTCATTGACAGCTTTGGAACTCCGATCACAAGCATGTCCGAGCTGCCTGTGAGGACAGCCTGAAGAATCTGCAGTTAGAGTACCTAGACCTGTACTTGATTCACTTCCCTGTTGCGATCCGTCATACTGGTTTGTGACACTTACTGGAATTCTTTGGTTGACTTTGACCCGCTTCAGTCTGATTATTATGTGTCTTATTGTACTCCTCGTTCTCATAGATTCTTACTACTACGTCATCCTCATTGAGTCTACCTTATCTGAGTGTGTGGAGCAGGTGTGGGAAAAACTGACAGCCCAACCGGAGAAGATGGTGTCTTAGACATTGATGTCACCGTTTCTCTAGAAACAGTTTGGCACCATATGGAGGAACTAGTTGATGCAGGTCTTGTGCGCAGTATTGGTATCAGGTAGGAACTTGTAACCTTTATGATTCGACACACCTAGATTCTGATTCAAGTATGTGGCTGAATTCCTGTTAACCTCTAACACTAACCAGTTGATAATTTCACTGTCTCTACTTTACCTACTGTAGGATGGAGTTATTAATACCTGCTCTGTCTTTTGTTAATCAGCAATTACGACATTTTTTTGACAAGAGACTGCTTGGCTTACTCTAAGATCAAGCCTGCAGTTAATCAGGTTGAAACTCACCCATACTTCCAAAGAGGCGACCTCGTGAAGTTTTGCCAAAAGCACGGCATTGCAGTCACTGCTCATACCCCTCTTGGTGGTGGTTATGCTAACACCGAGTGGTTTAACTCTGTTTCAGCCATCGAGGATCCTGTTTTGAAAGTACGTTTTCTCATAAACGTCTTGAAGCTTGAAATGTTGACTAGAGCTGCATTTGGTCGGCAGAATGGATTTGACAACGTTGTTTGTGAATTGTATTAAATTATGGGAGCAAATGTGAGTTAAACTTTTACGTACTGAGCGTTTCCTGTCAGTCTCAATTAATGTAGAGGCCTTTATTGAATATGTACACAAGCGAGGCCTTCATACGAATCTTGACTAAAACTGGGGTATTGAAAGGAGAGAGAGAGATTCATCTTATACGTCTTTTTCTATGCGCAGGAAATTGGTGCTAAGTACGGAAAGACCGCTGCTCAAGTAGCTCTCAGATGGGGACTGCAGCGCAATACAACTGTCATTCCTAAGTCAAGTAAGGTAGAAAGGTTGAAGGAAAACCTTGACATTTTCGACTTTGAACTGGAGGGCGAAGATATGCAAGACATCAGGCAGCTTGAGAAGAAAGCAAGAACCAACAATCCCAAGAACTTTTGGGGAATTGACTTGTTCGCTTAAAGGTAGACAACAGAACGCGTCTTTTGCTAGGAAGATTTTGTAGAACCTAAGAGTTTGTTGGTGTTTGATAACCTGAAGAATCGAAAGGTGAATTCGGAAAATATATCTACAAATACATTACTGGTAGCCAGTTCATGGTCTCTTTGACTACCTGTACATGTCTTGTAATGTACATATTTTTCAGCTCGGTTCCTTCTGTCGCACCGTTTTTTTAATTATCTGAATGTATTGACTAATCCCTGTGTCTTTAGCCCGAGGAGTATGAGTTTTGGTTCCAGTATGCTTGTTGTGATTCTGCCTCAAATCTGATTGTTTCAGCATCGTACAGCTATCTGTACCTCTGAAATACGCCTGTTCATTGTTTGTCAACCAAATGTCAGGATGACAATGATAGGTAAAAAGACGTCAGAAGCCACCTATTGGTTTCCAGGGCAGTTCAGGGAAAATCAAATGCAGGAGGACCTAAGGACTTAATTACTCCGTGTTGTATGACTCCGACCTTTGCTCAGGAAACAGGTCAGGGGGAATTCAGCTGAGAAAATTTCTTTGAGGACTCTTTATTGTCAATCTTCGTAGGCATATATTTTCAATTAGAGTATGAGGTCTTGAAACATAACGGAGGGAAATGTCCATTCCGATTGGAAAACCTGAATTCACAACGTCAATTGTACCAACGATCCTGCTAACGTCTTATTGCCAGGGAGCTCATCTTAGGAGAGAGCAAGAGGCATCTTTGGTTTATTCTCTGGTCAAAAGTTTTTTACCACTTGTCTTCTCTGGATGCAGTTCTGCTACAATTTCTTCTCTTCAAAGGTCTTTGGCCATGTTCTCTGCGAATAATGATTGATTGTACTCGACCTGGGCCCTTTTCGTTCCCTTTCTAGTCATTCTTACCATATCTTTGAAGAGATTGTGCCCAAACTAATTCGTTTAAGCATCCCATAGTCGACCCAAGATTTATTGCTCATTGTTTGCTACATACCTCCAGTTGTAAGAAAATTGCTCTACTAATGATACCTCTTTGGCGAATGTGAATGCCAACTTAGGAACCTGTGAGTGCTGGTGAACGAATATTATGATACTTAGCCTCCAGTATTTTTGAGGTATGTATACTTGTGGCCGAATTGCTTTTGTTGGTGTCTTTGGCACATCTTCGCATCATGATACTTCAATATTGAATATTGAAACCGAACAAAGGGTTGAAGTTCAGACTTCCAGTATCAACATTCACGTCAAGTTCTAGAATCCAGAACCCCACTGCTCAATCCCACGACGGTTAGAGGGCAATATCTACTGATTATCTCCTGGGATTAAAGTTTTGTGGTTCTGGTCTAGCATGAAGTACGTTTTTCCAGGATACTAATTTCAGGTTTATGGACATGAAAAATCTTGTTAGCTGACTGAAACAAGTAGCCAAAAGAGGGAACATGGACAAAAGAAGTAGAGAGTGGCAATGAACAAAGCCTCGTTTTAAGAATCCAAACTATTTGGTCATAAACCTACCGAGGAGTGCAGATTTAGGCGCTTTAGCCAAAACTAATCTTTTTTTAGCTGGCGCGAGAAAATCAGTTGATTCTCAGGTACTAACTCCTACCCCGTCAAAAGAGCCATTACTGTATGTCACTGACAGTTTTTGTCATCTCCACAGAACATGAGTAGACTGTCTAGTGTTCTCTTGCTTATTGTCGTGTACTGTCGTGTTGTTCGGATCAATAGCTGTAAGTAAGCTTGTCTCACAGGAAGGTTGCTGCCCGCGTCAAGTAGTGGAACAGTTGAAGACTACGTTTTTAGGAACGAACTTGGAACGTTTTTAGGTAGAGTGTACAGTGTTCTTTACCTTAAAAGGAATTATATTCACGAAGTCTGTCAGTTGAGTTTTTTAATGTTCATCACCCTCGTTAAAATGTTAGATTTATCACCCTCCTGAAAATTGGTAAAACTTCGAGATCCACCGTAGTTCTTGGTATATGTTAGCAGCCCAATTCTAAATTATTGGAAGTCAGTCCCGGAGTTCAGGGCTGGCTGTACTTGCTTCAGAGTCGTTCTAGACAGGAGTTCAAGACTTATAAACCGTAAATCTGTCAGGGAAGAGCTCTAAATCGCTGGCCCGCGGCGTACTAGTTACTACAAACAAGCTCAATTGCTTCACGTTGTTCAAAGGCATCCTTTGAATTCTCCAGACTTTGCTCTTTCTTTAAGTCTTCCCCAAGACGCTTCTCTTCGTTTCCCGAACTGCGCAGGATCCAGAAACCAGCAGTTGCAATAGCAGGATCTATGCTTAGCATCTTGTACGGGTAGAGCTGTTATTGTTCACGCTGTACCCACAGCAATACTATACTGGACTTCTAACGAAACTTTAAAGAAAGAAAATGGCAACTCCACAAGTCCTTTGAGAGAATCTTATAGCTAGAATGCGGGACTGACAAATCGTATTATATTTAAGGGTTTTGTTAACAGCAGTAAATTAAGTGGTAACGTTGGGAAAAGCTATATAATCAGCGTCAATAACAGTGTTTTTTTAGAAGTGGCGATACGTTTCCTCCAGTGCAACAAACAATGTTGTGTGAGAGTGCACTATAACACACTGTGCACTTTTGGTTTATATAATTTTTTTCATCTCAAGAGAAACGAAAGATTGGTCATATTATTACTCTAGTTAATCAATATATTTAATTAAAATTTTAATTATATTAATTCAAATAATTCTTATATAATTTTTCTATCAAGTAAATAAGATGGAGTTCACAATTTCCAATGAAAATGGTTATGAGGAAACATGTCATTAGTTCACTTGGAGTTTTTTTTATCCCTTTTGGTGTACCAAGTTAATCTAGATTTAAAAAGTATATCAAGTCTAACCAATCCCATCCTAGTAAAGTCAAACTATGAGAGAAAGGAATGCATGTAATGTGGTGATAGATTGTTAATTTACATATGATCACACACTACCATTCCTGTATGCTGCTTGTGATGAAGCTCGTTGTTTGCAAGGCTTACTTTGAATCTCTTCTGAAGGCCCAAGCATGTGTATATTTACAAATATACAGAAGGGAATTGAAAACTCATGATCTAAGTTGGGCCAGAATCATACATGTGAATAGCTAATTTCGTCAAGCTCGCATCCGATGAGAATGATACTCAACTCCTTGGGAGTGTACCTCTTTTCTTGACGCATCTCCATATTAGGACCACGTCAAGTGCTGGATTTTTTTGCGAGCTTCTGCGATTGCACTCACGTTTCCCATGTGCATTCTAGCGTGGGTTTTCCCCGACCCTCCTAGTCTGATGTTTCTTATCTTTTCTGGGTGGTTTGGCAATAGCTTTGAAAGAAATTTCCTTCTAGCTCTGAAGAAGTTCAGAGCTACCGTCAAGCATATTGTGTTCATTTGCTTTGACGTAGCTAATTCGACACCTGCTGACACTTGTAAAGTTTTGCATTTGTTTCATCCGAGGGCCGGTTTTCTTTTCTTACGTTGTGTCGGTGAGTTTGAAGACGTTTTCGTGACCCTTTATTGACTCTCCCAGCTTGTTTTATTCCGATGCTCGGTATTTCTACCCTTCTGATGAGGTAGTGATTGAATGATGGCTCTCCATTCAGTGCAGCATGTGCGGTGTGCAAATTTCAAAAGCCGGGTCCACAGTTCCTCCGGACCAGCCGCGGCAACTTTAAAATGAATGCAATCTCTTTAGAGTAGAAAACCATAAGCAAATGTCCAAAGATCTCATGAAAAGCAGTTGTTTTGAAGCTGACACTCTCTAGAGATGTATTTAAAGCGACCAGAATATTAAACAGCTTGAGCGTGAATCTGAGATTTTGGATATACAATGTGGGCACATCGGATATTTCACAGTAAATACATGCTTTGTCTTCGGTCCTTGTAGTTTGCGGAACATATTGACCCTGGTTGCAGAAAACCATCTACATTAGTAGAAACATCTGAAGCATATCTCTGGACTGGTAATTTATCTGAACTCAAGCATGAGAGACGGTGGAGTGAACTCGAGTGCAAGGGAGTCTGTAGTTTCCAGATGTTAACTGAAGAAGTAAATATCTATGGAAACCTTTCATTATGACATTGTTTGTGCAAGTGAAACCAGAGCCAGGGTTACTGCGGTCAAAGTATATCACAGTAGACTTCTCAATTCATTCTACATAATCAGGGTAATATGTTACGTTCCTCCTTCTGTTCCCTCCTGGATACGACTATCTGCGTACAGCGAAGTACCGATGAAGAGAGGCCGAAGTTATGATTTGCGACCTCTCCGCTTGTGGGGAATGGAAAGCGCATTTTCGACCGCGCAGTATACTAACCTTTAATTGTTCACCCCGATGCCGCCATTCATAGCCTCTTGTTACGTGTTGATATCTGAAACCTTTAATGTTTTCTACTCTCGCCTGCGCAACATCTTTGCGCGAATCAGCTTGACTCTGCCGAGTTGAATTGACGAGTGATCAGTCTAAATAGTAATTCGACCGGCTGCTTGAGGTGCTTCTCCATCAGAGTGTCCCGTAAGGAATTTTCTGGGGCGACAGGATTTGAGTTACGACTACGAATGATTTCCAACTATATTGGGGAACCTGTTTCTGTTGCGATTTTTCATGCCCTGTCATCAGATACTGAGCTGTAAAAATCATGCAGTCTTTTTCAAAAGGCATGAATTTTAAGCCATACTTTTCCTAGATTGTTTCAAAAGTGATATACTTTCAGATTGGTGCTTTTGGTGGAGAACATGGCAGATGTTACAGGCGTTTCCTATATCTGTGTATTTCTTTACCTGATGTTGCCAACTTTGATATTTATAGAAAACTCAGTTCCAAGCCCTATATTCATTAAAAAAAACCATCATCATCGTCTTCACATGATATTTCAGTGTCTAATGTCTTAAGTACATGATTAGATTTCCTTATGTCTTCTGGAATACTAAACCTTGTAGTTGGTAGAGAATTGCACAAGCCTTGTTGCCTCTTATGTTTTAAATATGAACCACAACTCTCGTTGCTTTACTCATAATGTTGTGAAGTGTAACATGCGCGAGACTAGAATTTTTGCAAGATTAAGTCGTGCAAAATTAATTAAAAATTTCCTTTAAGTTCTCAAAATTGGAATTCCATCTTGCAAATTTGAAAGTTTGATAAATCTAAGTATTCTCTTGAACTTCTCACACTCTCTAGGTTTTTCTTAATCTTTCTATCTTTTGTTTATGTTACATTTATTTAATAAACATAGGTTTTAAAAAAAAATCAAAACTATGATATCATGTCAAAATCAAATATATATATATGAAAGAAGAAACATGTAAATTCATTAGTACCATACAATTTTAAATTAAACAGTGAATACTCCACATAGAACATATAAACTCTAGATATTATAAAATATCCTTCACTCATCTATACTATTTCTTGCATGCCCCCTAAATCTGAACCAGTTCTTTCATAGATGATGAAAGATATAAAATAATATCTAGATTTTTTTAAATTTTTTTTTCATATCAAATATTATATATTGTAATAAAAATGTTAACAAATTATTTAGTTCATTATTTTGGTATTAACTTTATGAACTAATCACATACAATTGTTACTTGTGAGGTCCGAAGAAACATGTGTATATTATTTGGGAATTCACTATCTATATTCTAGTTTAGAAATCAAAGCAAGTGAAATGGAGAGTGAGAAAATATAAGAAATACACATAAAGAAAGACATTACTCTTTATTGAAGATACAATGAGAACTCATGTAACACAAAGAGCAAGAGAGTTAGGGACTTCATTGAGAAATAAATTCAAGAAGAGTAATCAACTTTGAAGTAAAATGATAAATGAAGTAATGTTACAATTGTGAAAAATTTAGTCAATTTGCTATAAATTTCCAAACTTGATTACCTATAAAAGAGCTAGATCACCATATCGGCATCCATCAACAAATTAGAAAGTGGTCAATAACAATGAGGACAAGAGAATGAAACAAAAATGAATAAAGACGAGATAATGAAAAACAACAAAAAATGTCAATAATTTAAAAAAGAATTAAACATATTTAATTGTGATAGATGATAAGTTTAAACAAATGAAAGTGAAAATGGTGATTGATACATGAGCAACAAAATATTTATTATCTATGTATATTGCTATAGAATTGATATTATCTTTAGATAAAGATGAGAATGAGGAGTTAGTTATCAAACATGCAAAGTAAGAATATTGATATTATTTCTAAAAAAATTAATTTGAAGATCAAGGAATCATTGGAGTGAAGACTAATTGGATTAATTCTTTATGATGATATTTGAAGATAGATTGTGTTACATAAAAAAAAATACTTATCTCTTTATGTGATATGAATAAATATTATTGTAGAAAAAATATATTTTTTGGGATTAATAATAGATGTTAATGTTCCAAAAAGCAATATTGTATACTTGAATATATAATTTAAGTCTTAAAAGGATTTCAAGATATGTTTTCAGACTATTTACCTCCAAGTTTACAAGATCTTAGCAAGAAGTCCTTATTGACTTGCAGAAAACAAGTTGGAGGAATGAAAGAACACAATGATGGATTAAGTGTATAATGTCATCATGAAATGAGAGCTTGTTTAAAAAATGAATAAAAATTATTATACATTTTCATGCAAAGATTTTTTTTTGAAATGTCTCATACGATTTTGGTTCTCAATTGCCAAAATTTTAGAAAAAACATATGAAATTATATTTTTTTTGGAAAATGTATATAAAAGGTGGCATTCGTCTTAAATATTGGAGAATTGTGAATTTATGATTAGAGAAGTTAGATGTTTAGAATTTTGTTTTTGAGGTCAAAAAAATTGTCACGACTTATGTAATAGCATCCATAGTTAATTAGGTGCGAGTAGATATCACAATTAGAGTTGATAGTGCAATTAGTGCCATTTGCAATGAAACTATTGTTAGGGTTGACAATGTCACTCAAAGGGTAGAGTTAGAATTAGTGCTATTTGGGGTGCAATTTTTGAAGTTGAAACTTGGAGAATGTGGCTATGGTGGATAGTAGCAAGTGCGGCAATTTGAAATCTTTGAAGTTTAAAGTGTACTTGGCTCGACTATAATATATCTTTTATGTTATGGTTATGAGCGTTTTGAGTGTAGAAAATATTAATTCTAAAACTCAAATTGGATTATGCGATGAGGATTGTGAATTCTTGGAGCACTAAAGGTGTTTTGGCGAATTTTGATGGATGGTAGCTTCGATCTTTTTGTTGTAGAGTGTGCATGGCATTGATGGAGTGAAGATCGTGGTGGCGATCTAGAAGTAGAATGGATTCAAAGTTGGTGTGATCAATTTTGAATTTTTTGTTTTAGTTCTTAAAATCCGAATCTCAAATTTGAATTATGCAAGCACTGCTAAAAATTGAGATTCGGATGCTTTGAAGTTTTCGGGTAGGAAAAAAGAATGTCAGGTTTTAATATTATCATATATAGTGTCCGATTGATCCAAAATTTGGTGGGATCATAAAAATGTAAAATATCTTGTGATGTACTATATCATTTTTTTCAACCACGTGAGAGACTGGGGAATTAAGTCACATTACCCATCTACTTGGTAACTCTTTTGGAGATATTATATATATTTTTTTCATTTTGTGGTGCCATTACAAATCAATATTGTCAAATCTAGAAACATTCCCCTACATAGGTTATTAGGATTGAGGACTACATCGTTGGCTTGGGATACTATCTACAATTGTGTTCATGTACATGTTTTATTACTGAATATAATAGTTTGGTGCTTTTGAGCACATTGTTTCTCAAGTCTTGAACTTTACGTGCAATGTTGGTCATGTTCCGGTCTATAGTTGGAGGTTATTATCGGTGACATAATTATGCTGCAGTTTTGCTATACATGTTGACTTTCCGTAAACACCACAACAGATACAGATGAATGAGAAATGAGGACAGATTTAGAGGTGTTCATGGATGTTGTTGTGAGCGAAGACCGACGAACACTCCTATTGGAATTACACTTCTTCGACCTCGTTTGTTTTCAACCGGACGGCTTTACACGTCGAGTGTCACCATCCTTTCTGATCTCTCAGGGTCTGTTCCTTTATCGTTATTAAAGCACCAGTGGGTTCATCGAAGAAGAACAGTATTGTGTTGTGAAGACACTATGGTTTCAATGATGTACAGGTAGTAATAAATTTCTGATATATTCCTCCCTGGTGTATCATGGACAATGCTAGGGTGAAGCCGCATGGAAGAGCGGAATAAGTGTTAAGTGGAAAAAAATCCTCAAATATGCGTGAATGGTCACCCGGCTATGGAGACTGGAGAATTGCCGACCGGAGGTGTTTTCTGTAACATGGGAGCATACCGGCACTAAGTCCGGGCGAAATGACTCCATTACGTACTTATGGATAGTGGCTGATGTTCCATAGTCCACTGCCTCCAGCATCTGGACAATCTGAATGATATAATGAATCTAAGGACGGTACGGACGTGGGCATGCGGCCTTCCACCCGTGAACCATGGGTGACGAATGATACGCAACACTGACAGATACAAGAACACAAATACCGAGAGGCCGGAGCATGCACTTATCATTCTCAACTTAAACTATTGTTTATGTCCAACATCATAGATATTGATTTTCTTTAGAATATCATATGAAGTTAATATTTCACCCTGCACAAGAGAAGCATCAAGAAACACATAAATCCAAGAGAAGCATTTAACTGAAGCGATTTGAGTGAGTGTTAATTGAGCAATTCTGTGTTTTAACTTTGTAAACAGGGATTGTACACGTTCAATATTATCCACTGGAAGGCAAACGTCCGACTTCTCTCAAGTGCCAGTCGTACACTGGCTTTGAGACACTAGATAGGGTTTCTGTATGAAGGCAGATAATTACATGTTTCTTATAAAAAAGAAAAGTGATATTTAAAATAAAACCTTACACGAATGTGCTAATAGGTTAGCAATAGTATGACACGTAACAAGAAAAAAATATCACCAGTGTAAGCTGTGTGATGTGTGAGCTTGCACTGGCGGAAACTACAAAGTTCTTCACTTGATTGAGTAAGATCTGTACTAAGACCAAAGGAACCAAATTGTCAATCCCACAAACAATTACATTGCACTGGAACTATTAAATCCTCGCACACCCAAAACCCTCATACATATATTCACACCACAAGTAAGACCGAGAATATGTTCCGCTTGGGACATCAATCAATCTCATCTCAAGCAGAAACGAGAACATGATATTTACAGATAGTAGAGATGTAACTCTAAAATGTGCAGAAACGCCGATCAGTAAAAAAAGAGAGTTCGTCGTCAAGTTGTTTGTCAAGGAGAGAATATCTCTTGCAGCTGTACCAATGTAAGGTGCAGAAGAATTGGTGCGACGGAGGCCAACATCTGCACTTGTATCCGTGAGGTGTATCAGAGGATGTTATGAGAGTGTGAGCTCGACGGGCACGTTACTTGCACCGAAGTAGAGCGACCGCCACTCGTGTTGTAGCTCACATAAACCTCCAGTGCAGGCATCTGATGCTGCTGCTGCATATGTTGAACCTCGTTGTCCTGCTGGGCTGACGTTGATCCTGAGCGCGACCTGTTGAGTTAGCTAGGCCGTGCATGTGCGTAATATGTCGAAGTCATACGTTTGCTTCGGTGCATTGTTTGCATTCGCGGCATCTCCGCAGTTGCTCGGTCAAATCTCTCAGCTTGGCGCTGGAGACGTTTCAAGGTCAAAAACGTCCTCTGGTCCTCCAACCTCTCAGCTTCGCGCTGGAGATGTCTCAATATCCAGTACGCTCCGTTCACAGGATCTCGGCCCCGAGCATCAGATTCGAAGCAGACGCTCTTCATAAGATCTGCGACAGAGGCTTTGTTTTGTCTGATTAGCTTTACTATGTTCGCTACTCCGAAGAGTCCGTGCGCCTGGGCCGGTCGGGTTTTTGGGGGGGGGGGCGGTGGTGGGGAACCAGCACGCAGTCCACGTCGCATTTACGCCGTTGGAACTTGCAAGAGTGAACATGCGGAGGGCAACCCATGCTCCATGAGAGCGCGAGACCACAATACCCGGGAACAAGGAAAAAACTCGCTGAACCCAATATCAAAGCTGGGGGAAAGCACGAGACTCCGCATGTGACGATGAGTAATGTCCATGCTAGAGCAAAGTAGACATCACGGCGTGACCTGGGACTGAATAAAGCTCGGCGGGAGAGAGTTCCAAGTAGTAAATAACCGTCTCACCACCACGGTTCCTCATTTCCTCTAGGCGGTTTCGGTGTGTTCCGAAAACCTAATCAGACAAAACAAAGACTCTGTCGAAGATCTTTTGTCTGACACACAAGCGTATTCCGCTTCGTGTACGTATTTGGATTTGTCTTATTGAGGCATTTGTGAGTATTTCATAACACGAGCTGGTTATACAATCATAACTAATCTTGGAATGAACACAAAGGACTCATAACTAATGGAGCGAACCAACTTTTGTCTCTTCCTGATCATGCATAGCAGCACAGAGCGGAACTAGAATGCGAGGATTTCACCTGATTAACCTGGCAAGGTCATCTGTTGCTGATGGTTGATGCAGCATGGGTGGCCTGCAATGTACCGGAGATCATTAAATGAGGATTCTTGAAGGGTGTAAACTCTAGAAACTCTTACACTCAACTGCGGCCTACTGTGACTGTTGAAATTTGCTCGATTAATACCTCTCGCCTTACTGCGCCACGCACTGGCTACTTGCACTTCATTAGAGCCTTGGACGTGGTAACTAGCCATCTCGGTGAGGTTGAAAACTGCGTCCTAGTACTGATTCTCATTTCAACCCTTATTTTATGTGTAAATTGTGCACCATACTAATGAGAGGTGGTCACCTTTCAAACCCCTGCTCCGAATCAATGTGCTGCACGCTAATTAGTGAAGGGGGTGTCACCAGTGTGGGAAGAAAACTGCGGCCTACTCTGTCACGCTCTTTATGGTCCGAGATACAAGGACACGCTTACAAAGGAAGAACAGCGGCGATTCGTGATTGATTTGTACAAGCATCTTCTGTCTGTACTCTACTAATTCTCACTGAATTTGCATTCAAAACTCACCATAAGTTTTGATTGGAAATTCATTTGTGAAGATCCAATCAAAACTACCAGAAGTTTCGAATGCAAATTCATTTGTGAAGATGCAAATAAAACTCATGAGAAGTTTTAAACGGCTTCATAGATTTGACCACAGCTTCAATCTCCTAGCGCAAGGTTTCTCAACAAGAGCGACTGCCAATGTCCTAAAGTCATTCTGAAGATAGAGCCTGTTCAATCACGTACTGATTGGCGGACCAATATTGTTCCCAACGTTGAGTCATTTGGCACCAGTCTGATTACTCTCCCTTGGTTGAGACGGCTGCAACGTCGCCGCCGCCTGCTATATTCTGGACCAGGACATAGCTGAACCATGGATTTCCGAAGAGTGAGAGTCAATATTTTTCCCTGTCTCCAATATTTTATTTTGTTTACATGCAAATTTTTGAAGAAAAAAAATTCCAAATAACGTAACACATTGGGAGTGACAGAGAGAAAAAACTCCACAAACCAAAAAGGTATGACGTTGATACGATGGGAAAAAGAAATAATATTATATAGCTAATTCAAACGAAATAAAAAAACGACCCAATGAAAAGTTTAATAAAATAACGCGTAGTATTGTACTAAGAAGAGTACTATCGTAACAAACCTCAACACACTGCTGTAAAAGGAACGTGTAAGTTACAAACAGGTCGAATACAGGATCACGTCGTGGTTACGCCAAATGAGCCTGTTCAGCAGAATGGAAAATCCCTCACACTCAGATCGTGATGAGCAACTGTCGATTGTAGCAAACAATGTCAATTTGCGATACGGTGTAAGGTACGCTAATTATAGGACCATTCACCAATGTTTCGTGCAATCGGATCTGCAGCGATGTACGTTTACCGTGATCTCCACATGTCTGTGACGGACCAAATTAACGACCCAAAATATCCTTCCTATCTATGTAACGCGAAGTTTTACGATCTGAGATTGGTATGGTCGTCGGTTGGCACATATGAACTCGAGCCTCTCTCACAGAAGTCTGTACGGTGTACACCGCTCACAACAAATTTGCTCTGGTGCTCAAAGCCACGACTGCAGCAGAGTAGTGTCAACTCGCTTGTTCACCTTATACACACCAATCTTGCACCTCCTGTAACGGAAATAGAGAGATCTGCATCGAGAAATTGACATGAGCTTTTGTCACGTTTACATATTCTGCAGTGCATACATTATACAAGAATTCAGCCGCACCGTCTGGTAACAATTTAATTTCAATAATCCAAACAAAACACCGCCCAAAACATAAATTTTCGGCTTCTTACACGCAGCTAATTACATTGCTGCAACTGTTATACACCGAGACATTTTGGCGAAAAGAAGTCCTTGCCGATCTTGACGAACTACCCTTCTTATTTCTTCCACCAAGAAATTTTGGACTGGACAAAATAAAATAAAATATTATATCTCGAATGGCACACGTATAATAATATAATAAGAATAAGAATAATATAATAACTGATTGCTAAATTTTTTAAATAATTTTAAAACTATGATCTGAATTCTTGAAAAATTTAGATTATTTGAATGTTTGAATCTCATTTTATTGATCATTTTTACATAAATAATTTAAAAAAAATTAAATGATTGGAAAATAATATTTATTATATATTTTTATTTATTATTATCATTATTGTAAAACATACACTTCAGATTGAATAGTAATAGAGTAAATTAAATTAGGTTGATATTTTCTGAACTTTATCTTATGGTATGAACGTTGGACGTCGTAGGAGTGTCACCCAACTCTCTATGTTGACATTTTTTAACGAATTAGCGCTTGAGCCTAGATTACAGGACGTGTGTGTTGTACCATGGATGATCCTGAATGTTCATGAAATCCATTCCGCGTCCTACTAGTGGAATGATGCTCCATTTAGTGTCAGTACTATAAAAGAGCCTACACTGTCTTTTGTTCACCAACCGTTGTCTGAACCCATCGTGCTGCTCTTGGAGTTTTCGTGCCCTTGATCGTCTCCCGCCCGGAATCCGAGAAGAGTAAGGAGGATACCTCCAAATCTCATGTTCTGTTTTAGATCGGAGTGTTGACACGTAACTCAAGGTTCCATGTCTGTGATTGCGGACTCCATGTGAAATTGTTTTATTATGATATTTGCGATAAAAAATCGATGAACTTATATTGGACTTATGATAATCCATAACTAACTTGTCTGTTACTGAACTATCCAACCGGGGCTTAGGCATGCAAATGCCGAGCAAGCAATCCTAAGTGGATTCTAACAGGCGCTGGAAACTCTCAATGTGATGGGGATAAGCATCGAAGCTAGACGACAATAATATGCCCAGCCACGAAGACACGAAGAGATCAACGACTCGGAGGAGACAAGCATGTACACAAGCATCGACACAAGCGAAGCGAAGGTTCGGGGTACCTGACTAGCAGCACAGAAGAATCAGGAGCCTTTTCTGCATATACTACTAGCTTTCTTACTGACACCAGTGCAGGAAATAGCAGTTAGACAGCATTATCAGCATTCAATCACTCGGATTACACAATGCTGAGCAAGCAAGTTCATTGCGGAGCTATGTAGTTGAAATCCTCTTATCCTGGAATAGGCGATTTATAAAGGTCAACATGAGTCGATTAAGAATCATGAACGAGAAATGTGCGACTCATGGGCAAAAACTAATATTTGAGTGAGGACAAGCATTACTTACTCTCAAACCAACAGTTCGCCATGCAAATGCATTGCACTGGGACTCTTCTTTGAAACCCCTCGCACCTTTTTCAATGGACGGTACGCACACCCTTCACATCACATGTAAGGAGGAGAACCTGTTCCACGTGCTGGAGGTGCGTCTTTCCAACGTCTGGCGCAGCCTTCATGAGAAACAATCTCGTCCCAAGCAGAAGCGAGAACATGGTACTTACAACTGGTAGAGATTTAATTCTATAATCTGCAGGAAAGCAGATAGGTAACAACAAGAGTTGGTCTTCTTCTCTGAGTTTGACAGAGGAATTTTCTCGCAGCTGTCCCAGTGTACGGTGCGTTAGAATTGGTGCGACGGAGGGCGACTTCTGCACTTCTATCCGTGAGATGCATGAGAGGACTGAAGTTGTTCTGAGAGTTGTGAGCTCGACGGGCCCTTTACTTGCACCGGAGTAAAGCCTCCGCCACTCTTTCGTAGTTCACGTAATACTCGAGTGCAAGCATCTGATGCTGCTGCTGCTGCTGCTGATAAACCTCGTTGTTCTGCAGCGCTGACGTTGACTCTTTGAACGCCACCTTGTTGAGTTGGCCCGTATGTGTGCGTAAGTGTTATGATGGATCAGGAGGACCCACATTCATCGAAACAAGCATTCGGATGGGAACCCATGCTCAATGAAAACACAAGACCACACTACCAGGAAGCAAGAAAATACCCGCTGAACCCAATATTAAAGGTGCGGAAATCACAAGACTCTGCTTTGTGACGATGAGTAATGTCCAGGCAGAAACAAAAAGACATCACGCCATGACCTCGGACTTAGTAAAGCTTCAATAAGGCTACAGAGAGTTCCGAGTAGTTAATAACCGTCTCACCGCCATGCCCACCCGTCTGTGTATGGTTCCTCATTTCCCTTATTCGTTTTGAGGAAGCATCTCCTGTGCGCCTCAGGTTTCAGTATTCCAAACTGCTAGAACTACAAGTCGGTGAGAGTCAAGCACGATTTTAGTCTTTAGGGCCACACAAGAAAATTTCGTTGCCTCTTCATCATACATTGTACTTAGGATGTGCGAAATGTTCATTCATTTTCTCAGAATAGCGTGCTAAGTACCTAGGCAGTCAAGATGGTACAGAAGAGCGTAAAGTTGAGCAGCGGGTATTAAATGCCCGTTGTTGGTATGGGAGTGGGTCGAGCGTTCAAAATTTAGCAGTGGAGGCTGTGAAACTGAGGTACCGTCATTTTGACTGTGCCGGTACGATCAACGTTTTCAAGCCCCGTTCTAGAATAAACTTCTCAGGGAAAAGTTTTAGGGTCCAGTGCTGAATCGGAGATTGCATATCAACTATGTAATTTTGTCTTGGAAATGAATTCTGGCTCTAACTAGTGCTGGAGAATTATAAAAAATATTATTATTTTATCTCTATCGTCTTGAATGGTTAAGTCAAGGCTTGGAGCTGATGGACCTTCTTGACTGTTGCAGCTGATTATATAAATGAGGAGTTGGAGCGGGACTTGCCGAAGCGATTCGCAAGGGCATGGTAAAACGTGAAGTCTTATTCATCACCACCAAGGTATGTATGTGAAAGCCATTGTTGCAGACGATATAAAAGCGTTAGAGGTAGACCGAACATGCGTGGTGGAGATAACTGGTGGACAGATTGTCGACCAAGTTGTTTTGTTGATGTCGCAGATAAACTAGCACCAGGGGGTAATATCTTTTTGTCGAAACTTCTGTCGCAGTGTTTTTTTAAATACTGGAATGTTTTGAGTAATCACTGTGTCTCCAGCTCGAGGAGTATGGGTTTTGGGTCCAATCTGCTTGTTGTGGTCCTGCCTCAAATCTAATTTTCTAAGCATCGTACAGCGATCTGTGCAGCTGTTCCTGGTTTGTCAACCAATTGTCAAGATGATAATGATAGGTAAAAAGATGTGTAAGGTCAGAGGCCACCTAATGGTTTACAGGGCAGTTCAGGGAAAGTCAAATGCGGGTGGACTTAATTACTTCGTGTTGTATGACTCCGACCTTTGGTCAGGAACCAGGTCAGGGGAACTGAATTCATATTGGCAATTGTACCAACGATTCTGCTAACATCGTATTGCAAGGGAGCTCATCTAAGGAGAGAGGTAGAGGTATCTTTGTTTTATTCTCTGGTCAAAGATTTTTACCACTTGACAATGTCTTCTCTGGAGGCAGTTCTGCCAGAGTGTCTTCTCTACATAGGTCTTTGGCCATGTTCTCTGCGAATAGTTAATGATTGTACTAGATTGCCTTTTTTGTTCCCTTTCTATTCGTTCTTACCATATCTTTCAACAGATTGTGCTCAAACTAATTCGTTTAAGCCTGTCACAGTCGACACGAGCTTTAGTGCTCATGGTCTGCTACATACTTAGTACCTTCAATTGTAAGAAAATTGCTCTACAAATGATACCTCTTTGACGAATGTGAATGCCAAACTTAAGAACTTGTGATCCCTGGAATGATAAGCCTCCAGTTAATTTTGAGGTAGGTGTACTTGTCACCGAATTGCTTTTGTTGGTGTCTCTGCGACAGCTTCGCATCATGCATATCTTGAAACTTGAAACTGAACAAAGGAATGATGTTTGTATCTCCAATATCAACATTCACGTCAAGTTCTACAATCCAGAACACCACTGCTGAATCCCACGACGGTTGGAGAGGAAATATCTACTGATTATTTCCTGGGATGAAGCTAGGTTTTCTGGTCTTGGTCTATCATCATGAAATATGTGTCTCCGAGATACTAATTTTAAGGTCATGGCATGAAAAGTCTTGTGATCTAGGTGGAAAATGTACCCGAAAGAGGGGAATATGGACACAAGAATTAAAAGACTTGCAATGAACAAATTCTCATTCTCAAGCATGGAACTATTTGGTCATCTCAACACGAGAAAATCAGCTGATTCTCAGGTACTATACCTCGTAAGAAGAGCAACCACTGTATGTCACTAACAGATTTTGTCAGCTACACGGAACAGGAGACTGTTCTATGTTTTGTGGCCTATTGTCGTGTACGTTGGTTCAGGTCCACAGCCATAGGAGTACAGATCAAGAAACCATAAGCTTGTCTCGTAGGAATGTTGGGAATGTTTTCAGGTTGATTGTACAGTGTTCCTTACCTATGGACAAATTATAGCTACACAGTTTATCAGTTTTTATCAGCTCCGTTAAATTGTTAGATTCATCACCCTCTTTTAAACTGGTAAAACGGTCGAGTACCATTATGATACTCGGTATCTGTTAACTCCCAGTTCGAAATTCTTGGAATCTCAAGTCAGTCCTCAAGCTCAGAGCTGACCGTACTTTCTTCAGAGTCGGTGAAGACAGGTCAAAACTTTTTAACGGTCAATCTCAGTGAAGAGCTCTTAATCGCTGGCCCGCAACGTACTAGTTTCTACAAACAAGCTCAACTGCATTAAGTTGTTAAAAGGCATTCTTTGAATTGTCCAGACTGCTCCATTTATCCGATTTCCCCGAGAGCTTATACTTATTTCTCGAACTGCGTAGGACCCAGAAACCAGCACTTGGACTAAGCAGGATCTATGCTTAGCATTTTGTACGTATAGGGCAGTATTTGTCCACGTTGTATTTATAACAACAACACTGAACTTCAATTTGAGCAGGAAAAAACGTAAATAGCAGCGGTTACCTCATAAGTCCGTTAAAGAATCTCGTAGCTAGACTGTGGCACTGAGATATCGTTTCAGAACAAAGAGCTTTGTTATCAGCATAAATAAGTGGTAGAGTTTGAAACAGATTCAATATCAGCCTTAAAGGAGCTTTATAGTCAGCGGCAAGAACAACGTTACTTCAAAAGTGGCGGTAAGTTTAGTTTACTGCTACTAACAATGTATTCTGAGGTGTGGTTGCACTATCACAGACTCAAAAGGATCCACTTTTCATTGAAAGAATCACACAATACCAAACCTTTTTGGTGCTGATGAAAAAGCTCGTTGACTGCAAGGCTGGCTTTGAATCTGTTCCAAGGGCCCGAGCATGTACATTACAAGGGATCTATGTAGAAAATCAAACATGTGTTTAGATAATTTTATCAAGCTCGAATCCATGAGAATGATACTCAACTCCTTGGGAGTGTGTACCTCTTCTCTTGACGCACTAGATATTCTCTAGTACACAATTTATTCACGAGCTTATGCGCATGCACTCCCTTTTCCCATGTGCGTTCAAGCGTGGTTTTAACCCGGCCCTTTTAATATATTGATTTGTATCTTTTACAGGTGGTTTTGGCGATAGTTTATTTCTTTTAATTTCTTACCACCGAGTCTCTAAAAGGTAAGAGATAGCTAGATGCATGTTGTGTTCACTTGCTTTGACGTAGCTAATTCGACACCTGCTCACTTTTGTAAAGTTTTGCATTTTGTTTTACCCGAGGGCCGGTTTTCCTTTTCTTACTTTTTGATGACTCTTGTGCATCTCGCAGCTCGCTTATTTTTGAGGCTCGGTATTTTTACCCGGCTCCACCGTTCCTCCGGACCAGGCGAGGTGAATCGAAAAATGCAGTATCTTTCAGAGTTTCAAAAAAGAAGGAAATGGTCAAAGATCTCATGAAGAGCATTTGTTTGAAGCTGATGGTCGCGAGATCTTGTATACGAAGCGACCAGAATATGGAAACATGCTGGGATTTTGGACATACAATGTGGGTACTTCGGATACCTCACAGTAAACACATGCTTTGTCTGCGGTATCGGTAGTGTTCGGAACATATCAACCTTGGATGCAGAATACCATCTATATTATTGGCAACATCTGTAGCAAACCCCCGGCACTGGAATTTATCTGAATTAAAGCATGAGTGACGGTGGAATAAATTGGAGTGCAAGGGAGTCTAGATTTTCCAGATGTTAACGAAGAAGTAAATTAGCTGTGGAAACCTTTCCTTACGACCAAGGAAAAGATATTGTTTGTGCAAGTGAACCCCGAGCCAGGTTTACCGCCGCCAAACTGGTTAAAAGTAGACTTCTCAATTCCACCCACATAAAATCAACATGATATATTACATTCCTCCCTTTCTTCTGTTCCGTCTTGGATACGACCAACTAACTAAAGCGAAGCACTGATTAAGAGAGGCCGAAGTTATGATGCCTCTCCGCTGGTGGGGAATGAAAAACGCGTTTCCGGCTGCGCAGTATACCAACGTTACATGGTTCATCTCAGTGCCGCAACTCTTAGCTTCTAACCATTTCGTGTAATTCGCCGTGACGTCTGAAACCTTTCGACGCTCGCCTGCGCAACGTCTTTGCGCGAATCAGCTGGGCTCTGCTTTAGGTTGACGAGTCAGCAGTCTGAATAGAAATTTGACCGGCTGCTTGAGGTGCTTCTCCATCAGAGTGTCCAGTAAGCCAATTTCTGGGGTGGAGCGATTCGTTATTGATTTGTACACGCCTCTTCTAGCTGTACTTTTCTAGTGGTCACTGAGTTTCTTGTGAACCCATTTCCTAAAGTCATTTTCAAAGACATAGCCCGTCTAATCACGTACTGATCGGCGGACAAGTATTTTCCCCAATTTTGATTCACTTGGCACAAGTTTAATATCTACCCCTTGACTGAGACGGCTGCAATGTCGCCGCCTCCTGCTATTTTGTGGACCAGGACATCGTTACACCATAGACTTACAGAAAGTGAGAGTCGTGCTCTTCCTTATCTCGAACATGGAACTGTGTAGCACGAGGGCTACCATGGTTTATAAGCGACACTAGAACTCGACTGACGATCACACGTTGCACAATATTTGACACACCGAAATTCACCAAGATTGCAGATTTTCATGTATCGAAAGTATCGTTGCAATCTGATCAGATTGGATCAGTTTTCACCTTCTGTACTTGACGGATATGACGCCACTAATCGGTTAAGCGAGTTGCTGAAACATCTGATAAGACAAGTTGGAATGGAGACGAGGAGGATCACACCAGCCGCCCAACGAGATACGCACTTGACAGATCGATAAATTTCGATGATCCGATGAAGGCCGTATGGACTTGCTTTGAAATGGAATGGAATAATGGGACTAGTTTGATGTACGATGATTAGTAAATGCCGAGGTCTAAAGCTGCAGATTCTGTGATTGCTTGGCAGCAGATTCTGTGACTTGCTTTGAGAAACTGACACTGCAATGCTGTACAAATCCACATATTTACATGTATTTCATTAAATAAATAAAAACTTGAACAAATGCACATACTTACATGTTTTTTGTTTTTTAAGATATACAAATGTGCGCTATGACACCCACCAAATCTACGAAACCGCACTACCGACAAAATATTACCTAGACAGAAGATATCTAGCATCTAGCAGCGCACAAGTGGGTAAACTGTGATGTGTAAGCTTGCACAAAGTTCTTCCGTCTAAACCGTAGGAAGGACGGAGCTTCTGTACAACAGACCAAAGACCAAAGGAACAAAATTGACAACACTGCACTGGAACTCTTCTATTAAATCCCTCGCACAAATATTCACATAAGTAAGGACCAGAGAATGTTCCACGTGCTGGATATGCTTCTTTCGAACGCTTGGCGCATCCTTCATGAGAAACAATCTAATCGCAACTAGGAACGAGAACTCGGTTTTTACAACTGGAGGGACTTGACTCTACAATCTGCAGGTTAGTAAAAACGAGAGTTTGTCGTCGAGTTGTTTGTCAGAGAGAGAAAATCTCTCGCAGCTTCTCTCGCAGCTGTACCAGTGTAAGGTGCATTAGAAGTGGTGCGATGAAGGGCAACTTCTGCACTTCTATCCGTGAGGTGCATCAGAGGGCTGAAGTTGTTCTGAGAGTGTGAGGTCGACGGGGCCGTTACTTGCACCGGAGTAAAGCCTCCACCACCCGCGTTGTAGTTCACATAATACTCGAGTGCAGGCATCTGCTGCTGCTGATGATGCTGCTGCTGCTGCTGCATCATATACTGCTGTTGCTGCTGCTGCTGCATATGATAAACGTCGCTGTCCTGCAGCGATGACGTTGACTCTGTGAACGCGACCTGTTGAGTAGGCCGTGCATGTGCGTAATACGATGGATCTGAAGGACCCGCATTGTACGCAGGATCGAAGTCATACGTTTGATTCGGTGCGTTGTTCGCATTCGCAGCATCCGCAACCAAAAGCATCCTCAGTTGCTCGGCCAAAGCCGTCCTCTGCTCCTCCAACCTCTCAGCTTCGCGCTGGAGATGTCTCAATGTCCCGTACACTCCGTTCACAGGATCTCGTTCGCGAGCATCGGACTCGAAGCAGACGCTCTTCATGAGATCTTCGACAGAGCCTTTGTTTTCTCTTATCAACCTGAGGATGTTCGCTACTCCGAAGAGTCTGTGCGCGTTGGCAAAGCGCCTGGGCTGGTCCGGAGGAAACCACGGAGCCAGCAGGCAGTCCACAGCGCATTTACGCCGCTGGAACTTGCAGGCAGCGCACGCTGCATTCGGAGGGGATCCCATGCTCGATGAAAGCACAACACCACAATACCAGGAAGCACGAAAAAAACCCGCGGAACCCAATACAAAAGGTGCGGGAAATCACAGGACTCTGAATGTGACCACGAGTAATGTCCATGCAGAATCAAAATAGACATCGCGCCGTAACCTCGGACTTAATAAAGCTTTGAGTCGGCGATAATAGTAAATAACCGTCTCACCACCATGCCCACCCGTCCGTGTATCGTTCCCCATTTCCTCTATTCGCCTTGATGAAGCATCGTCGATTCTCCTGGCCGCCTCAGGGTTCAGTATCTCCACGGAGGCAAACCGCTAGAACTACAAGTCGGTCGAAGTCAACCACGACTTTTGCTTTTAGGGACACACACGCGAATTTCGTTGAGGTTCTGCGTATCTGGATTTGTCTTATTAGAGTGGTTGTGAGTACTACATACCCATAACTAATCTGAGAGTGAACACGATGGAGCTGCTGAGAATGCATAGAATCACAGAGCGAATTACCTTGTCTCTTCCCGAGATCCTGCTGATGCATGGCAGCTCAGAGCGACTATAATGGGAGGATTTCACCTGATTACCCTGAAAAGGTCACCTGTTTGGCTGATGATGCAGCATGGGAACGGTAGGAGACGCAGTAAAATAACAAAAGGGATGCAGCATGGGTGGCCTCCAACGTACCGGATTCTAGAAAGCTGTGAACTCTAGAAACTCTATACCCAACTGCGGCCTACTGTGACTGTTGAAATTTGCTAGATTCTTTTACCTCTCGCGTCACTGCACTACGTACTCGCTACTTGCACCAGTACATCAGGCTGCCGGATAAACCAGTCTATTTCCATGCCCTAGGGTACAATGAAGTAATTGACTTTCAAAAATGCATGAGGGAGTAAAGCAGTTCATTGCGGGTACAAGGAAATACAGCATGAATTGTACTTGAAAAATTTAGCAATACAAACTTGTTACTCATACTAAAACATCAGTACACTATAACCTTATTATAACCACGTGATTGGTTACAATAAAAATTGTGATTATTTGAAAAACTTAGCAATACAAACTCGTTACGCATACTAAAACAACAGTACACTATAACGTGATTATTATCACGTGATTGGATACAATAAAAAATTGTGATTATAACGAGGTGTGATTTAATATTGAGAAGAAAAATGCCAAGAGTTCATAATTACGTTAAAATGAGACTGAAAAAGTACATGAGAGTACAAAAGTGCACCACATACAAAAGGACCTGAATAAATAACGAAGACTCCAGGTCAAACATGCGAACAAGTAAATACTCATGATTTTCACTAACATGTCAACTTATGACACATCCATCTTATGTGATCTAAAGTAAGAAATATATAGCAAAAAGGATGGAAGAAAATAGCATCCTATGGATTGCACTAGCTAGTGTTGTATGTAGAGCAATGGATACATATTTCCTAAAAGAAACTATACAATAACCTAAAGAGGTTGATACCCTATGTCACCTAGTATGGTAGGCTCTTGTGCACTCTCTCATGAACATGTCGAAGTAGGTGTACATAGCTCCATATAACTCTAAAGCTAGAGGAACAAAGAAGTGACCTCTTTGCATACCTTGGCAGATGACATTCAACTCATCGTCCATCTAGGAGGATGGGTAATAATTCCTCCAAAACACTATTAGCTGTAGGATCTATAGCAATAACCATAACGTATGCAACATTAACCTGGTTTGGGAGGACCATGTATAGATATGCTCTAACCAGATGTCGCATGGACATTTCTTTGCTCTGAGAATGTCTGAGCGCCTGGATGTAGAAGAACCCTCCTAAATCTCGTGTGAGTTGACAATCTCTTCTTCTTCTCCTCCGCACATATCAGAGTGTCAAACCCCTCAATGTATCCATTCTTGAGATCACGTCGTAGCTCTTCCCGTAAGCTCTCCAACACTGTTTCCAAATCTTGGAATGTGCCATTGGAAGGTCTCCAAAACTCCTCAAAACCTCGAAGAAGTTGTCCAAGTGTCCTCATTGGCCCAAACTCCAAGACCAATGAGAATGAAGAGTGTTATTTTAACCTCTAGTGTGGTCAAATTAGATCTATATTAACTTAGAGCTTTACAACTATCCTAAACACACTACTTAGCCATCATATATACAATATGAGTTATCACTAATAAAGAGTCAAAATGACAACTCAAAACCGGCTAAGCATGAACGGTATCGTGTTGTGACACGGTTACTATGAGAAGATGATGACATGTGTCATCTTCAGAGCTGTAATCATGACGGTGATATTTTAGGTTAAGATAACCAACGGTGCATTATAAGGCTATTAAGAGCGCGCCGTTGGATTGACTTTGTAGGTCCAGGATGTTGAAAAGGCTCCAAGAGATATTATCTTGGACCCCTTATCAGATATAAAGCGCAGTCAAGGTGGAAAGGGTATGGGAGAGATCTAGACACATCACTTTGCTGACTAAGGAGCTTATCTGATCAAAGTGGAGCTGATATAGGACATGGATAGAAGACAACATGATCCTCCAGATGTACTGATGTCCAATCCATTTATGATTAATATCCGGTGTCTTCATCGTGATCACCTTCGGACATGGTTAGTATATCACTTTGGAGATAACTTTATACAACAAGTGATAAACTTTCTAGACCCGATTATTCTTCCAGTTATTTTCTACGGCGCGATTTGGTAACAGTATACATTTTGATTTAGTTTGAACTCTATGGATATGAACTTACTAGTAATGGTGGCTTTCGACACATGGGTTCCAATCCATCACTATTATTTACCAAAAATAAGTCATATGGAGTTGATTGTTAGGAATTTTGGCGAGGAGTATCATTCACAAGTTATAAATTCCATGGTTCCGTTTGTAGTTCCGTTCATACTTAGCCGGTTTCGAGTTGTCATTTTGACTCTTTATTAGTTATTTATTAATATGAGTTAGTGGCAACTCATATTATGTATATGATGGCTAAATAGTGTGTTTAGGATAGTTGTAAATATGAAGCTAATTTGAACACACTAGAGGTCAAAATAACACTCTTCATTCTCATTGGTCTTGGAGTTTGGGCCAATGAGGGCACTTGGGCAACTTCTTTGAGGTTTTGAGGAGTTTTGGAGACCTTCCAGGAGACATTCGGAGATTTGGGGACAGGGTTAGAGAGCTTACGGAAAGAGCTACGACGTGGGCTTAAGAATAGATGCATTTGAGGGGTTTGGCACTCTGATATGGTGATTCAAAGATCTTTGAGTGTATTTGTGATGTTTCTGAGAATCATACGAGGATTTTGAGAGACCAGATTCAACTGAAATATAGTTTACGACTTAGGCTTATGCTTGGATTGAAATTTCGACTCAATTGGATGAGTTTTGAGTACAAAGTGATAGCTTGAAGTTTGTGTATACAGTCAGAGTTGCAAGATTGCATTGACTGTCACAAAGTTAGTATATTGATCATATCTTTTGCAACTAGAAAGTTTCATCAATAAAACTTTTCACAGTTTGTATGATAGATGTCATGAAATTTGAGAGCGATTGGAGTCAAGGATTGGGATGTGTGATGGTTTTAGTAGACAGGGGTCTGCATATTGCCTAGTGATACAGTAATCGAGTTAACATCTGTGAATTTCATTATCGTTTTTTCCTTGAGGAGCCGCCTCGTGAGGGGTGGTTGCGGCGCTAAACCGGATTCCCCGGCAAGAGGCCCTTCGTTCGTGCCCGATTATTGTCGCTTCGCTTTTAAGGGGGCCGGGCGCCGGTCGGCGCTGGGATTGACCCTCGGGAGACCGGCGTTAATGATCGCCCGGATTGTGGGCTCGTTCCGGACGTCGGCTGGCCCCAAGCCCTTAGCGGGCGATAAAGGGGGGCTTGCGGTGGGGCGGCTTGCTGGGGCTTGCTTTCGAAGTGCCGGCGTATAACACGTCGTCGGTCGGGTGGCGCCCTCGGCCTTGTGTCCGGACGCGAGGGGGGGGGGGGGCCTCGGGGTCCCGGCAGTGTGGCCTTCGTCGTGCGGGGGACCCGTGCTCGCTTTTCGTCGGGCTGTGGGGCTGAGCGTGCCTTCGGAGGGCTTCGGGGTGTAGCTAATCTCGGGGCTCTTTTCTCTTCATCGGTCCCATGTCCGTCGTTTCGTCCTGGTGGAAGTCGCGTTAAATGGCCGTTCGCGAAGTGTTAGACTTCGGGCCACCCCTCCGGGTTCTGAGAGATCTAAAGGAAAGAAACATGTGAAACTTTTCCAAGAGAATAAAAAGATTGTAGAGAAATTTTCTGTGAAGTTTAGGCGAGAGTTATTGGTCCAATCATTGGATATCATAATCTTTTTACACTAAAGTTTTATCGGTTGTAATGAACTTGAATGTGGAGTGCTGAGGAGAAAAAGAAGAGATTGTCAACTCACACGAGGTTCAGGAGGGATCTTCTACAGCCAGACGCTCAGGCGTTCTTAGAGCAAAGAAATATCCATGCGACAACGGAACTACAAATGGAACCAGGGAGTTTATAACTTGAGAATAATACTTCTCGCCAAAATTTCTAACAATCAACTCCATATGGCTTGTTTTCGGTAAATAATAATGATGGATTGGAACCCACGTGTTGAAAGCCACCACTACCTCACCGACTCTGCTCGACCCCTCCCCACTCATTATAATCTTCCTTGTGATCCTGAACAACCAGTCAGCTTGTTGTTGATATGAAGTCGTCTTGATTGATGATCCCACCAATCCCCCAATTATCCAACCTTCCGCTTCTATCTAAACTGATCTAAATCTAGATCCCCGTGGTCTATGCCTAATGGATCGTGTGACCTAACCTGCCATCACCTCAAGCACTCTTGGGAGAGTTGGCCATCACTTCCAATTTCTCACAAGAGAAATATGCAGCACGAACTAGAGTGGTAACCGGTGATCAGTTAGGAGTTAACTCAGCTCTTAGGTAATTCTGGTTAGTTTGACTATATTTAGTTAGACTAGGGCTAGGGCTGGTACTACTATATAAGAGGGCTGGTAGAAGCTTTCTGTAACACAAATTAGGGTTATTTAGTAAAGTGACTCTGTGTGTTCCGTGGACGTAGCCTCAGTGAGATGAACCACGTATTTCATGTCTCGTCTCTTGATTGCATGTGTATTTCTCCATGTATTGCTATTTTGGACCTACAATTGGTATCAGAGCATAGAATTGGAGTAGTGGCGGAGTGTCGCTGTTTGTGAAGACAACTCGGGCTGAGGGCGTTTTGCGCACGAGGAGCTCCCGACGCAGCGTATTTTGGGAGGATCACGCAAGTGTTGTTTCGGAATTTGGGAGTGTCCGGGTGCAGATTTGGGAGCCCGAGTCATTGCGGAAGTACAGTCGTTCAGGATCTAAGGATTTGGTGTGAGGAAAGAAGTTCAACTGCCATGGCTGAGAATCAAGATCTTGAATTTTTTGGAGGCGTGGAAGGAAGTGTGTGCGTGCAAATTTCTTACTGGAACGAGATCACATGTGGATTTTGGAATTGAGGTGCGAGGCTTACCATGCGCACACAACTTTCATATGGCTTGCATCGACGAGTGATTACAGCTGAACGTGAAATGCCCTCACTGTCGCTGCCCAGTGTGAAATGGATTCAATCCAAGGTTCGATGGGTTCCTCTTGTCAATGTTGGCGACAAGCGCTATTGTGATAGTGAATATCAATGTTATCAATGAATTGGCAGCGATATAATAAGTGTACATATCCATGTATGGATTGTGGTGGAGTATGCAACAGTTTTCCTAGTCCGTGTAAGTCATTTTTAATTGTGCAGAAGATGCATGAATTTGGAAGAGCACACGAATTAACGATTCCAAATCTGTGAAAGATACACTGCCTTTTTCACCTGGCGGTTTCTCAAACGTGAGGCAACGGAGTGTATCCGCGTGCTTGATCTTGATTACATGAGCCATTGTATCAAACTCTGTTATCTTCAAACAAATCTTCCTGTGGGATTATAACTTCCTCAACGTGTGATCGAAATCTTGAACCATGAATAAGGCTTCTTCGCACGCAGGCGGAATCAACTTTTCTAACGTCGAACGTTTCTGTGAGTCGCACAGGACTCAATTGTAAATCTCAGCTCTCAACAAAAGGAGTAAACTACAGAGCAGACACGTCCATGTGATCCGCGTGCGATACCATGAGGGCCAAAGTCGAATGATTCACATTTTAAAGGGCAAATAGCAGTCATCTCATTCCTCACTTTTAAACTATATCCATTCCTGTGGGCTTGGATAGTGATTGGAAGCCTCTAGTTTATCGATGCAAAAACTTGCTTGTCAGCAGAAGATCAAAAGTGGGGATTTTTTTATATGGCTGGTCTTTAGTTAATGTGGATTGATTTGTGTGGCCTACATCTCCAATAGCAAGTGGCTATTGAGGTAGCAATCACGCTATCAGAGAATTTCCAGTCACATCAGATTATGGAGGAGTGGCAAGAATTAGGATTGTGACTTGGTTGTTGTTGTTGCTGTTCGCCGGGTCGTCTCCTTTTGTCGTTCACGCGGAAGTAGAAGCGGCATGAAATTCGTATTCAGAAAGGACGGATTGGAATACCTGGGCAGGATCATACATATTGAGGGGTTTTGTAGTGTTTTAGCTTGGCGGCATCATTGCACCCGGATTAGTGCGGATGAGTTTTTCGCTAATAGGTTGTTCGGATCCTACGAGGAGCACTTTTTTCTAGCTTTCATCGTCGTAGTCGTTCCACGCAGGGGTTACACTACAGGCCTTAACGAACAGGATAGAAATTGCATAATTGAATCCAGGTTTAGCAGGCTGACAAGCGGAAAGCGACAAAAGGTATCCCTTGTGGCTTAAGGATTTTTACCAAGAATAAATTTCCTTTAATCTCACATGAGTGGGAAGAAGTCAAGTTTGGAGGTTCCATCTGACAATCGAACGACACAAGGGACGAGTTTAGGGGCTAGACGGAACGAGATGTCATGAAGACAGAAGGAGCCAGATTTGACATTGTCAAATATGATGGACGTGGTGACTATCTTCTATGGGAGAGGCAAGTCAAAGACAAGTTGAAGGCTTCCGGTTTGGGCAAGTCATTGAGGCCCAAACCCTCTACATTCAATGATGAAGACTGGAAAGACCTTCAGGAGCAAGTAGTGAGTATTGTTATACTCCATTTACAATCTTCAGTTCTGAAGCAAGTGGACGAGTATGACAATTGTACTCTATTGTTAGAGGCTCTTCAACGATGGTTTCATCGCAAAGAGTTATCAAACAGGTTGTACACCTCCTTGAATCTGATGAGCTTCAAGATGAAAGATTCAAGTACGAAGATACAAGATCTCATTGATGGCTTTGGTGAACTTGTTATTGATCTTCAGAATCTGGGAGAGGAGATAACTGATGAGAGTAAGTCCCTTCATCTGTTAAGTTCTTTACCTGCTTCATATCAGTCACCGTTACGAGTGTTGCTCCATCGTGATAGACAAATGATCACTTATAATGAAGTTGTAAATTGCTCTCCCCGATCGATGACCTCTGAAGAGAAGATGATGATGCCATCTACTCCATCCTCTTCATCTAGTACGGCACTGAATATGACCCGTGGACGGTCACAATCAAGGATTGAGAAGGATGGGAAGAAGTTTGGATCTAGAGGTAGATCCATGTATAGGGGTAAATCCCAAGAGAGAAAGACGGTGGTCTGTTAGAAATGTGGCAAGAGTGGTCACTTTAAGAAGGACTGCAGTGTGAAGATCAAGGCTACTGATCCTCCTTTGGCCAATGTGGCTCAAGATTTTGATGAGGAGGATGACTTGCTCGAAGATGGACTATGAAGCCAGAGGTATGCCCTATTGTAACCAAACTTGGTTAGCCATAGTTAGTTTAGCCAAAGCGTAGAGTGGTCACTAGATCACAAGAAGACAAAATAATGGTGTGCACTATCCAAAAAGCAAAAGGTAAATGACGAGGTGGCTACCATGCATTGGTGGATCAGATTGTGTGCTAGACGTCTGTTAGGAATTGGTTAGGATAAGATAACAAAACATGCAACCTACGCATATTAGCCATGTGGCATAGTTTGGATTTCGGACTTCTCTAGTCCTACAGTATATAAAGCAAAGAGAGGTCTTGAGATGACATCTCTCATCTTGGAAGTCATTCCGGAGTCATTGCCTTCAGTGTTACACCTATGCAACTCACCAAAGGACGTTGGTGATGTATGGATTCTGGATAGTGCTTGTTCTTATCACATTTGTTACATTAGAGAGTTTTTTCATACTTTCTCAATATCAAACGGTTTAGTTCTTATGGAAAATGATCAACCCTGTAGAATTAAAGGTGTTGGATCTATCCAGATTCACATGTTTGATGGAGTCAAATGTACGTTGATTCACGTCAGGTTTATACCTGAAATGAGAAAGAACCTAATCTCTCTTGGAATTTTAGATTCAAAAGGACTTGAGTGGAGTTCTAAACAAGGAGTATTTGAGGTGAGAATAGGTGATAAGACTATCTTAAGAGTACACAAGCATAGAAATCTGTATGTGCTAGAGGGCAATACCATTTGTGGTGAAGTCAATCTTACCAGATCTCGGCCTGAGATGGCTCATGTTTGGCATTCTAGAATGGGACACATGAGTAACAGGTACTTGACCTTCCTTCGAGACAAGGGCTTGTTACCTGGTTTAGGTAAAGTTGACATGGAATTTTGTGAGCATTGTGTAATGGGCAAGCAACATAGAAAAGCCTTTGGTGTTGGAACTCATAGTTCCAAAGAGTTACTTGAGTATATACATAGTGATGTGTGGGGACCCTCTCCTAAAGCCTCACATTCTGGGAAGTGGTACTATGTATCGTTTATTGATGATTACTCAAGATTTGTGTGGGTCTATTTTCTCATACACAAGTCTGAAGTATTTGCAACTTTCAAAAGTTGGAGAGCCCAAGTTGAGACTTAGACTGGTCACAAGGTGAGATATCTACGTTCGGATAATGGCGGGAAGTATACTTCAGAGGAGTTTAGAAGATACTGCAAAGAGGAGGGGATCACTTGTCATCTCACCACAGTTTATACTCCGCAACAAAATGTTGTTTCTGAGAGGCTCAACCGAACAGTATTGGAGAAATTTCGTAGTATGTTGAGCCAATCTGGTTTACCATATGAATTTTGGGCTGAAGCTATAAATACCGCAGTGTATTTGGTAAATCTGTCTCCTTCAAGTGCAATTGATTTCTTGACACTGTTTGAATTGAGGCACAAACGGAGGGTTGATTATAGTCGATTGAGAATTTTTGGTTGTACGGCTTATCCTCTCACACCTAAGAAGAATAGGACCAAGTTGGATCCTACATCCAAGAAGTGTCGTTTTCTTGGATATACAAGTGGTGTGAAAGGCTATAGGCTATGGGATCCTGTAGCTTGTAAGGTTATTGTCAGTAGGGATGTTTCTTTCAATGAGCCCAAATCATTGAAAGAGGGGGAGATATCTCAGGCTCCCCATACTGACAAGGGCAAATCTCCACTAACGGATGTTGTTGAGGGGGAGATTGATCATTATGGGTTTAATGATGCGACACAAGGAGAAGCTCTATAACAAATGGAGCAAATTCCTGAATAACAGGAATTGGAGGAGCAAGTTGTCGTTACTGAGCCTCAAGACACAACACGAAATGATAAAGATCAACCAGGACCATCTTCTAGGAGATCATCAAATCGGATTAGTAGAGCTCCCAAAAGATATGGAACATGGGCTGACTCATCTATTCTTGAGAATCATGATATTGAAGCTGAGAATGATGATGGCAATGCGTTGATCTTGGAAGAAGGAGAACCTTGTTCATATAGAGAAGCTCAAGCCTCTATCAATAAGCTTGAGTGGGATATTGCTATGGAGCGTGAGATGCAATCGCTTGTTGAGAACATGACTTGGGAGCTGGTGGAGCTTCCAAAGGGTCAACCTTTGGTTGAAAGCAAGTGGGTGTACAAGTTGAAGGATAATCCAGTAGATGAAGAGAAGAGGATCTTTAAAGCCAGGTTGGTGGCTAAGGGCTTCACACAAGAGAAAGTTGTGGA
Source organism: Marchantia paleacea (assembly GCA_014180765.2). Classification (NCBI taxonomy): domain Eukaryota; kingdom Viridiplantae; phylum Streptophyta; class Marchantiopsida; order Marchantiales; family Marchantiaceae; genus Marchantia; species Marchantia paleacea. The sequence goes on along the minus strand of MUAA02000079.1, from coordinate 1,430,982 downwards.
CTACAACGAAGTCTTCTCACCTGTAGCAAAGTATGCTACAATTCGTCTGGTATGTGCACTTGCTGCGATATTTGGTCTAGTTATGGATCAGATGGATGTTATCACGGCTTTTCTGTATGGATCTTTGGAGGAAGAAATCTACATGAGACAATCTACTGGCTATGAGAAGAAAGGTCAGGAGAAGTTAGTTTGTAGATTGCTCAAATCTCTATATGGATTGAAGCAAGCTCCTAGGCAATGGAATGCAAGGTTTGATGAGTTCATGAAAGCACAAGGATTTTACCGGAGTGTGTTTGATCCATGTGTTTAATGAAGAAGGTGAATAATGAGATCTTTAGCCTCATTATTCTAGTACTCTATGTGGATGACATGCTCATTTTGGCAAAGGAACAATCCGACGTTGATAGATGTAAGAGAAAACTGAAATCTACATTCAAGATGAAGGATTTGGGTGAGTCCAAGAGTATATTAGATATGGATGTTCACAAGGATTTGAAGAAGAGGAAGCTATGGTTAAGTCAGGGTAAGTACATTCAGCGTGTGCTTGATAGGTTTAACATGGCAGACTCTAAAGGAGTGTGGACTCCTTTGGCGGCACATTTTAAGCTCTCAGCAACTCAATGTCCAATTGATGCAACTAAGAGAGGAAAGATATCGTCAATTCCCTATGACAAGGCAATGGGAAGCCTCATGTATTTGATGGTGTGCACTAGACCTGATATTGCTCTTGCTATGGGCAAGGTGAGCAGGTACATGTCAAATCCAGGGAAGGTGCATTGAGAAGCTGTGAAGTGGATTCTCATATACCTCATGAGTACTAAGGATTTTGGTCTTTTGTTTGATGGTTTATTGGACCATGCCAAATCCTTGTTGGGTTACGTTCATGCTGACTATGGACAAGATCTGGACAAGAGGAAGTCTACAACTGGGTATGTGTTTACACTTGGAGGTGGGTGCGTTGGTTGGAAATCTACCTTTGCGTATGCATAGCTCGATCCAACTACGGAAGCCGAATATGTAGCAGCAGCGGAAGCAGCAAAGGAGGCTATTTGGTTGAACAGACTTCTCACTAAGATGGGATTGAAACATGATGTTGTAAATCTCCATTGTGATAGTCAGAGTACCTTACATCTTGCAGTAAATCAAGTGATGGATAGCACGGTGAAGCACATCGACATCAGATATCACTTTATCAGACATGCAGTGTATGATAGAAAGATTGAGCTAGTCAAGATTGATGGTAAACTCAATCCAGCTGATGCTTTGACCAAAGTTATTCCTTTAGAGAGTTTCAGGAGGCATTGTGCTATTATGCAAGTTTTGCACAAGGAGCACTAGTAGAGTTACTCTAGCAATTGTTTGATTCTCTTGTATATGCTTTACTCCTTTCTAGTTAGGCTACGCCTTAGTTCTAGTTAATCCTTGTTTACAGGAGGGCCTATGCTTTAGGTTTCCTTCTAGGACTTCCGTCAGAGTATGTATATGGATAACAAGAGTTAGAAACCCCAAGACATGAGTCAAGGGGGAGATTGTTAGGAGTTAACTCTTGGGTAACTTTGGTTAGTTTGACTATATTTAGTTAGACTAGGGCTAGGGCTGGTACTACTATATAAGAGGGCTGGTAGAAGCTCTATGTAACACAAATTAGGGTTATTTAGTAAAGTGACTCTGTGTGTTCCGTGGACGTAGTGTCAGTGAGGTCAACCACATATTTCTTGTATCGTCTCTTGATTGCATGTGTTTTTCTCTGTGTATTGCTATTTCGGATCTGCATGATCAAGTCCAGAGCACTCCTATAGAATTAGGCGCCCACACAAATCCAACATGATGCACACACAAGAAGCCCGTATGGAGGGGATTCAAACACAAGAAGCAAATAGTGATCCTCCATACTTAAATTGTCCCAACCCACCCATGATGGACTCTTTCCAGCACTTGGCATTTGACATATCATAAAACTCAACGTTCTACACTAAGCTATCACTATAGAGTTCTTACAAATCTGATTTCTGACTAATTTTATATCTCAAGTCCAAACAAATCTTGAACTTGCACCCTAATATCTCAAGGCCAACCCACAATCTGAGCTTGCAATCTACACTTTGCTCTAAACTTGGAACAGTCAACCATAAACCGAAACTCATGAAACTATAAACTCGCAACAAGAAAATTCATGAAAGTTCCTCCACCTCATAAATTTCACGTCAAATTCACCACTTATGTCGCATGGACATTTCTTTGTTCTGAGAACGCTTCAGCGCCTGGCTGTAGAAAAATACTCATGAATCTCGTGTGAGTTGACAATCTCTTCTTCTTCTCCTCAGTACATATCAGAGTGCCAAACCCCTCAAATGCATCCATTCTTGAGCCCACGTCGTAGCTCTTCCCGTAAGCTATCCAACCATGTCCCCAAATCTTCGAATGTTCCCGTAGAAGGTCTCCAAAACTCCTCAAAACCTCGAAGAAGTTGCCCAAGTGCCCTCATTGGCCCAAACTCCAAGACCAATGAGAATGAAGAGTGTTATTTTGACCTCTAGTATGGCCAAATTAGCTCCATATTAACTTAGAGCTTTACAACTATCCTAAACACACTACTTAGCCATCATATACACAATATGAGTTGTCACTAATAAAGAGTCAAAATGACAACTCGAAACCAACTAAGTATGAACGGAACTACAAACGGAACCGGGGAGTTTATAACTTGAGAATAATACTCCTCACCAAAATTCCTAACAATCAACTCCCAATGGCTTATTTTCGATAAACAATAATGATGGATTGGAACCCACGTGTTGAAAGCCACCACTACTGGTAAGTTCAGCACCCAAACTAAATCAAAATGTATACTGTTAGGTCCCAAATCGCACCGTAGGAAACAACTGGAAGAATAATCGGGTCTGGAGAGTTTATCACTTGTTGCATAAAGTTATCTCCAAAGTGATATACTAACCATGCCTGAAAGTGATCACGATGAAGACACCGGATTTGATCACAAATGGATTGGGCATCGATACATCTAGAGGATCATGTTGTCCTCTATCCATATCCTACGTCGGCTCTACTTCTATCAGATAAGCTCCTTAGTCAGCAAAGTAATGTGTCTAAATCTCTCCCATACCCTTTCCACCCGGACTGCGCTTTATATCTGATAAGGTCCAAGATAATATCTCTGGAGCCTTTTCAACATCGTGGCCCTACAAAATTGACCCAATGGTGGGCTCTTAACAACCTTACAATACGCCGTTAGTTATCCTAACCTAAAGTATCGCCGTCATGACAACAGCTCTGAAGATGACACATGTCATCATCTTCTCATAGTAGCTGCGCACAACACAACACCGAGTTGATTGCAAGACATATCAATGCTCTGTCCATATGAGATATCCATCCTCTCGCCATAACAAACATCACATCCCTAATGGCATCATGGATAGCTATCCTCTACCCTCCAAATTGGCAATATGACCCCAATAGAAATCATATGGACTCCTATTGCATCTAAGGTAGTACCACACTCACATGTGATGTGAGTAATGAAGATGCATATATGTGAATCAAGCCAAGACGGAACCTCATCGTTGTAGAAAAGCTAGCTTGTGCGAGTCAGAAAGCCCCGATGCATGGTCGAGCCAAGATCGATGAACATGCATCCTTATCTAAGCAAGACCATAAACAAGCCCTAATAGTAAGAGGAATGGACAGATCACTAAGAGAGAGTGTAGAGCTTATTGAAATTGTCGGTCCTTTAAGGTAGACTGTAGATCTCAAGTCCAATAGGTGGACAAAGAGGAAAAAGACATGAGTTCATGTCATACCTTATGGGTAAAGTATCTCTCATTTATCGTAATAATACTTGTAAAGGAATAATCCCCCCGTCTCCTCCCTCCACATCCCTTGCATACATCTTAAGGATGGATCTATTTGCAATCATAAAATTGGGAAGATAAGAAAGGTGTTGAGAGTGTCCAACTAGCCAAAAACACTATAGGTATCATCTACTCCATCAATAATAAGCCTGCCCCTCCACAAGAAATCAAAAAAGATTTTTTTCTCTATGCCAAGTCTCCTGTCACATACTCAAAGGTTCTTGGCCAGATGATGTCACCAAAGACATCCATGATCCTCCTATCAAAGATTGTCAAGTGTGATATGAATGTATGTGAAGGAAGAATCGTGTGAAATAGGTAGGTGGATCAACAATCAATACTAGAGAAGAGTATGTCAAATGCCACTTGTTGATCCTTTACATGCAGTACATTCTCGACAAGTATCATGTCTAGATAGTGTGAGACAAAGTACTCTAATCCTACTGACACTCCTAGAATGCATAAGCCGTCTATAGATGTCATCCATCCCCCTAGAAGCTGGAGATAAGGAGGAATGTCCAAAGGAAACAATGTCCTACAATTTGACATCTTGACTCTCAAGTCTACAAGATGAAGCTCGGTAGTCAAGTATTCAAAGGCATGTCTAATGAGGTCTACATGACTCACAATGTGAATACACAACCAGACATGATCAGATCATAAGACATAAAAGCTCTATAATGATTCATGGCAAATAGAGATTCTACAAATGATCTTCATATCAAGTACTAGCGGCGGATTGTAGAATGGTGACTCCCTCTTGTGAAAAGTCATGTTGATAGAAGAGAGAAAAATTTGAACCGTATAAAGATTGTACATTGTACAAAAAGAATGAGGCTCAAAAAGATCCACCAATCTCTCTATGTTTTCTAAAGATGGATGCATATGAAACATTATTAAAAGCTCAACATCTATCTACAAGATAATCTAATCCGGATGGATATCTATAAGTGCTTTAATTACCAACAATACCGCCTCACAACCCCCTAGTGTGGCGACACCAAACTTGTATGGACAAAGAAGTTGATGAAAGTGGAAATGATGTTGCATGATCACGATATAACTAACAAGGCACAATAAGACCTCTCCAATAATAATCGGTCTAATGTCTCTCCTATTTTTCTCCATCGCAAGAATCCGACTAGCACCTAGCACCTAGCATCAAACTAACTAACAATAGGATCTCCTCTTTTGCAACTGATGCATCCATCTTGAAGAACTCCATGAAACCACTAGATGGATCATTTTCCTAAAAGCAATCTCTAAAATGCTCATATACCATCTGTGACAAGTCCCTTGATGATAAGCGTGGGGTTGTGCATATACAATGGGCAAAAAGCGATGTATCAATACATAATGGCTCTTCTGGCTAATACTCAAGGACCTCTAATGGTACTCCCTCACCCACAGGTGGATGTAAAAGGCATAAAGAGAAAATAGTCTCCTCAATAGGATAAGCCATGTAGAAGGGATGAAGGGCTTGTGCATCTCTGCTATACTCCCAACTTGCCCCAAAATACTACACCGTCATAATCGATTGAATCTAAAATATCATGTGGTTGAACCTCACTCCTAACATTTATGGTCTGTATGGATTCCTCCTACAATTGTAGCCCAGTCCCTCGCTCAAAATCAAAATCTAGTTGTCATCTCTCTATATCCAACACCTAAGTCATTAAGTGTGAGGGAGTCTATGGAATAAACGTTGACATGGAAACCATAATTGAACTCCCAAAATTCCTATAATAAAACTTGACTATGATGCTAACCACTCCCACAACCCGATCGATATACCCAAAATGATCAACGAAGGGATCGACATAGTGTGTGTGATCCTCAAAGTGATCAATATCGATGTGTTCACCTCAAAAATGCATTCGTAGTGGTCCAATCATAATATTTAAGCATCTTTTCTGCGTGAATTTTTACTCTAGTGGGGTAAAAAGATGATGACACATCTGACATGATGTATCACGCACCATTCTAGGTGGCCTCATGAGGAGAATGAAACTATAGCTAGCACAAAGACAATGATAAAGATATAGGGTACTTCATCATGTATCTCCTTCCACCTGCACAACTGCAACCCCTTCACATCCCACCTCATGTGAGAAAATGCTAACTATCAAAATCCTAAAAACTAAAAACACTCCTAACTTTCTATTCCAATCTCCATAATTTTCCAACTATGATTCAATAGAACCAATGCATGAAAATGAAGAGATTGAAATAAAAAAAAATCCTACCCATCTGTCTAATATGAAAAAAATCACTCAAAATTTTAAAAATAACAAAATCATTAATATATATCTATACTATTTTCCATAACGTTCAATTTAGATAACAATGGAATCGAAATTGAAAAACAAAATGAATTGTATATTCACTCTCAACTTTTCACAAAGTATAACCCCACAATATGTGAAAAATTAATTCTAGTCTCCTAACCTATTCTCCACTCTACCATCACTCTCGCAACCCTCCAAGCCAATCATTCAATTGTGGTACTCACATGGGACCTAAAGACAACCTCTAGAATGATAGTCAAGGTTTGAAAAAAATGAAAGTTAATTAATATGTGTTGATGATAATAAACAATCAGTGGCTATCTCACCTTTTTTAAGTCGTTATGTTAGAACTCCATATCAAATCAAGTCATTAAAATGAGGATGGAGATGATCAAAGATCTCAAGGGTGTGAAAATTCATGAAGCATATCAATCTTCATATCTCACTTTCTTGTTTTTGCATGTCCTATCTACAAACCTATCATCAAAATAAGATCTTGTTGTATAATGTCATGTGACCCTCATAGATAGTGGTGATTTGTCTCAATGTTTTTTAACATAAGATCCTTGAAATAGACTTGGCATTTGATCATATGTGTAATAATGTAGGTCCAAGAATATGTAGCAAGAATATATTTTGGTTTACGTCATGAGTCATGGTGCGCTCTTCCAATAACTCTCCCAATGACATGTGAATTGCAAAAAAGCTACATCTTTGAAAATGAATCCTTGTGTCATCAACTGTCACATCACAACCACATGTAGGTGGAAGATCTATTACAAAGGGATGAAAAAATCTTAGATAAAATGTGTTGTCGTTATGAACTTGGCATACAACATGAAAAAATCCATGATGAGGAAAGATGCATGAAGAGTTTCCATCCTTCTCGGCATATGATAAAATTGGCTCGAGTATACTCATAGACATTGATAAAGATGTAAGTAAGGGTAGTCGTGTGCATACTCTCACTCAATTTTGACTAGAATATTAAAAAATCCATGAAATGAAAATAATTTAGCAAAAGAAAAAACAATGGCTAAAGAAGACTTTCTTGGTAACGCTGATCTAACTTCAAATAAATTTGAAATGGATATTTGGCTTTCTTAGAATCTAATAGGTATTCCAATGAAAAAAATTTATCCTTGTGCAAAATATATCTTAAATAAATGGTTCGATAAAATTTTTTGCTCAAAAAAAATTAATATAATTTATCCTTCTCTTGAAAAATCAAACTCATGTCTCAAAGCAACACAAAAAATGATGTCAATAATATGTGCAGGTAGTGATCTTAGAGAACTAAGGTAAGTTAGTATGGAAGATAATAAAAGCAAAAATATAGCGGATGATGCTTTTGAAAAAACGTATATGACTTGTGAAAATAACATCAACATGATGGATTCAACATAAATATCTTGTTTGTGATAACATATATCAAGACAATAATAATGAAATATTTAGAGAATCTTCATGTCATGTGTTCTTCAATGACATGTTTACGTCGTAGCATACTATTGTAATATGAGGTTATAGAGCAAAAAAAAATCTATACCATATATTTTTCAAATAAAAAATATGAAAGAAGGTACTTCATTGTTGAGTTTATAATATTGTAAAGCCCAAAATAAAATTTCCTAAGACATTATCTTGAACGATTTTTTTACATCCACCCGGATAACACTTGGTGTATTTTCAAAGTAACACAAATGCTTGCAACAATTAACTCACATCCTCTAGGATTAGCAATTACATATTTATAATTGATGAAGATATAAAACACTGCAATATTAAAGACAAATGGCACACAAACTAAACTAAAAAACGTATTACTAATAGCAATAAGATAAACCTCAATGTTTTTAATTCAAGGAAAAAATATTCATGAAGTAAAGAAGACTATAATACGTATAGATTCAAGAGTCAAATCAAGTCTACAAGTTCAAAAAATAGAAGAGTTTGAACACAGAACAAAAAAAAATAATAACAACAAAGAAATTCTAGAGTTAGATGAATGTGACAAAAAAAATAATCAGTTTGGTGCATATAGAAAAATATACTGTAGTATCCATTCAAGTTCAACTAAAAAAAATTTTATAGTGAGTTACATTTAGAATTCATCATCAATTCATTAAAGAGTGTGTTGTTACTATGTGAAGGTTTTTTGGTAAAACATAGAAGCGTATCATCCTAGGCACAATGTATTGGGATCTCTGACCCCTTAAATTGTGAATATAGTTTTGTTTAGCGCTTACACAATATCATAATTTTGAAAATCAAACTATGATAAAATCCTTCTTATCCAAATAATGTCAAAATTGCATATGAATGTTTTTCTTGTTAAAGCATTGTATAAATTAAAAGATTCCCACAGGGTTTGCAATACAACATTCTTTATGTTGCAAACATGATATTCTTATTTTGCACTTCTTTTCCATGTTAACTTATCTTGAATCACGCTTTGAATTGATGTGTTAATGCATGATTGATTTTGAACATAATTAAGTCCAAAGGAATTGTCTTGCTTCATATCTGACCCCAATTGGATTTTTTTAAAACTAACTCGAGAATAATCACTTCTTGATTAAAAATTATTTGATTTTGACTATTTTAAATAAATTTTTTAATTATTTGAAATAAAAAATAAAAATATTTAGAATCAAAAATATTTTTATTTTTATGAAGGATTTATAATTCATTGAATTATTGATTTAAAAAAATTTACCATGTACATTGAAACATTAAAAATCACAATTTTCGATAAATTTAATTTAATTTATAAAATACTAACAATATTTTGGATTAGTTCTATGATATAATTATAAAATTAAACATAAATATTAATTTCAAAATTTCAAAAACATATTTTTTTTATTTTTATTTTTATTTTTACTTGTTTCGAATTAAAAAATAAGTAAGTGTTTAAATTTTTTTGCACACTTAACATGCTAGCCAATTTTTATCAAATGGTTTTTTATTATTTTAAATTGATTTAAATGTAATTAGATCTTAAATTTTCATTTTTTTAATATTATGTAATTTAATTACATAAATTTTTTTTATGAAAATATGTTGTTTCAAATATATCAAAATATCATTACTATATTTTATTAGTGTTAATTGGATCAACTTTATTATTTTTATTCTGTGAATAAATTCTTTTAATAAAGAAAATTTACGAAAATTTATTGAAAATTTTTTTTTAATATTTATTTCTTTATTTAACTAAAAAATAAATTATATCATTTTTAATAAATTTTTATATTTTTCATGAATTTTTATCATAGAAAATGATTTTTTAAATAGTTATTTAACTATTGATATATTTATATGAAAGTCTGCAGTTCGTAATAATTGGTACAAGACTCAACTTGCCCTTTCATTCAAATAAAAATATTTTATTTATTATTGATAAAATGGAATTTTTAAATTAATTTAAGATTCATAAAAAAATTTAAAACTTTTGATAAATAATTTTTTCATATGTTTTTATGTACCGTTATTGTTGAGATTTTGATTACTATTTGTTTTTTTAATGTTGTATTTTAATTTTTTACTATAATTTTATTTTAAAAAATATTTTTAATATTTAAAGGTGTTACATTTAATTATCAATCAAAAAATACTTACAAATAAATGATAAGGTGTAATTGTTAAATCTCTATGTAAGATATGTTCATTTCTTTCCTCATCATTGTCTCACCAGTTTGTCTCAATTGTCTAATTCTCTCATTTGACATATTCTGTTCTCTAACTTTTGCAGTTCCAATATATGCTCTTGAATTATTATTTTTATTCTTTTCGAAGGAATTACTTTGTTCATGAAATAAAGCAAAGATACAACACCAACAATAAACAAAAACAGTAAAGCAAAAGACAATAAATATGAAGAAAGATACAAAGAGAAATTGAAAAGGATGAAGACATGTAAATATATAAAATACTCATGCTTTAGAGAGTTTACTCGAACGGTTCCAAGGAAAATCCTCCACATGCTCCGAAAGTAGACATCATGAGTTGTATACAAGAACATTAGGTTGGTATAAAGGACAATATACGGGGATAGTGGCAAGAAGGGGGCCAATATTTGGATTGAATAAATACATGGGAGTTGTTTCAAGAAAAGATACAAGGTATCAAGCACTAACACTAGCAATGATCGGACTTGGATATTTCGTTATCACCAAAATGTGACGACCAAAGCAAGAGTTTGCTTTGAATCGTGAATAAAACTTTTGACTTTGTCTAGTCTACATAATTTACCAATTTGAGTGGATGACGTTAATCATAAAAAATAATTCCGACGTGTAAGAAGCGAAACTTTGCATCGTGAACAAACTTTTAGCCTTGTCTAATCTACATAAGCGACTATATTTAGCGAATGGATAAAACTTAAATGCCACGTGAGCAGTAAGAAGAAAAGTAATTAAGAGCAACCTTGGATTTCGAGTCTTAAACAAACTCTACAACCTTGCGTAATCTGTAAGGAGCCTAAGTGAGGAGTTACGATTCAGGATGTTTTCAATCACGGCAGACCCTATAAGATGCCCAAGTGCTGAATAAGGACTACTTATGTGACTTATGATTTGAAAATATGAAACATAACCCTTATACAGTTCACGTCAAAGACAATATGAAATGGAAATATACAGTTAAAAAGGGCAGCGGGGCGGGCAACTGAGCTGAGAGCAGGATAGGGTTTGGTTCCGCAGGGCTAGATTGATCTTATTTCACCAATTTCAGGCAATTTCTTCATAAAATCAAGAGAATTTGTATGATTTTGCACTCGCAAGAATGTTGAGGGCTTTTCAAGGGTCGCGACGATTGCTATCAGCCGGTCATGGAGATAACGTTTGATTATCACCGCAACTCGTCACACTCCGGTGATAACTAAACCCGCCATACTCCTATGAAAACATGTCCTGCCGTGTTGATTTATCAGGTTGCTTTGATTTATTACAGGGTAAGTCACCAATACACCCATAGGCTGGAAAACGAGTCATTGAGCAACTGCGAAGAGTCTTAAAAATGTTACAATCATATATGGAAATTCTTTCTATGGATTTCGACATGGGAATCTAGTAAGATTGTTTGCCGACGTAAGTTTAGAGAGATCAACGTAAATTTAGGGGATATCAAGTTAAACGATAATCAACAATTCCAAGTATTTTATTTGATTCTCCTGAGGTTGGCACTCAGAATTGTTTTACACACTCATAAGGAAAGAGTGTATATTGACTGCAAGCCATTTACAAGAGAACACCACTTCATGATGGGGCCAGTTTTGAAACCTTAAGGAGATTCGTACAGAACGTTGTGCTTTGATAATTACTACTCATTTATCACATCATTTGATGCTTCTATTGCAGTAAAGCTTCCATTCTTGTCACCTACACACTCCAAAGATATAATATTTCTAAAACATGTGCCTGTGCCTCTTATAACGTGACTGCAAACTTCGCTGTGATTGATGTTGATATCAATCATTGGCCTTGAAAATTCTCCAAACTCTTCATACTCTTGTGGAACGAAAGGGGAAAGTTAGCCTCACTTGCCTTTGTTTCTGGCTGCTAGATCATACGATGGTTGATTTGACTGGAATAGTTTTGCTACTGACAAACGACATCAAGACCTGCAAAAGGATGATGAATTAGTTTTGGAAAACGAAATCTGGAGTTAAACCGAGAAAAATATCCAGAAGAGGCAAGCCAGAGAGACTGCAAGCATTTATAGGCTAGAAGATTATATGAATTAGGAAGGTGACCTGCTCCACTTCCAACCTAGAAGTCTTCTCTTCGAATCTGCATTTGTGATTCCCCATGTAGACAATAAAATAACCTGATCAATCAACACAGTCGCGACATGTTAGAAGACTGGTTAAAGCAAGAAGATGGTTACAAGCTTTGAGTCGTCAAATAACTCATTAGCCTTGCCTAGTCTTACATAAAAAGACCAATTCTGACTTTTCTTTACTACAAGTAGTCAAAAAATACAGGCTAATTGCGACATGTGAGGAGTACGAAGGAAAGTAATCAAGAGGAAGCTCTGATGATTCGAGTTTTCATCGAACTCTACAACCTTGCCTAATCTTTAAGGAGCCTGAAGTGACGAGTTCTGATTCAGGATATTTTCAAGCACGGCTGACTGGGTAAGATGTTCCAAGTGCTGAATAAGGTACGACTTATGACTTAAAAGGTATGGGACATACCTGCGGGTGTTCTGCTCTTGGGACGGCGTCGTCATTTAGAGAAAACACCTCTATCTGTGGACAACTCGAAATTTGATTGTCGCAAGAGATGGCACAAAGTATCAAGAGATGTTCTTTGAAATATGAATGAATCTCTTCGTTCTATGTCGAGAATAGCAGAAGCCAAGCTAGCACAATCCATTTACTGTAGCCCTCGAGCACCAACACCATGGAAGTCAAGCCTCAAGACATAACATTCACTCTACATAAAGCAAATTAATAAGATTACCTGGTTTCCTACTTGTGAGAACAGCTGTAAGTGGGCGATAAGGTACATACCTGACAAGCTTTGAACAAGCGGTATGAAGAACTGATGTTACGAGTGCCCCACGTGATTCCTGGCCTGCTGAGCCAAGGTAACAGGTATCACTTGACATGCACTTTCAAACAGGAAAAGACAAACACCTTGTAACGCATAAAAATTCGAACAATGTCAGTTTAAGATCAACGCAGTCTTCATATCTATGGTAAACAGGTAAGTACAATAAACTTGATGCAAAATGACTCCCAGAAAGAAATTTACTGAGCTGCGAACCAGCCATTGCAATTCTTCTATGTTGTAAATACCTTAATGAGGCAGATACGGCGTGACTACTTCACTTGATTGATCCAAGATGAGGTTCCAAGGTGAAAAAATTTGAGCCAATGATGGTGAATGCATCCCTTGCTTGCTACATCTGTCTCATCCTTTCAACCTTTGAAACCTGAAGCAGGTGGCTATTCTGGACTTGCATTCAAGGGGTAATATCAGCTACTAAGATCCCATTCTTTTTATAGCAGTTGTAGCATTTCTCACATATCCACGCACACTTCGCGAGATTACCATCTTTGTCTCTCAGTACTGCTTTCCTAAGACCTACTTTCTGCCAAAACTCAGCACGTCCAACTGCCTCGATGAAATCTTTCAGCGTCTCTGCCGCCACTGCTCTGTCCTTCAAATTGATTGGATGTTGCGGCGATGATCCAGGAGCATCAATCTGGTGGTCCCCACTCCTCAGAGCGGTTTCTCCGAGAGTAGCAACGGACTCTATGACAAGAGCTAAGTTTGCGCCTTCCGTGTAGGATAAATTTGGGAGAAGCAATCCCAGTCCAGGCAACGCCGTAACTCCTACAACTCTTGCTACAACAATGGCGATTGCCAGGGACCATTCCAACAACGGCTGAAGCTTGCGCACCCACTTCTTTGGGTTGGTTATCTCCACACCTTCTTGCCCTTCGACTTCGTGCAAGTAGCCATTATCGGACCGTGCTTCACAAAGCAGGTGTACGTGAAAGGTAGACCCAAATGCTTCCTTGACTGTAATCCAGGACCCAGAAGCAGAGGATTTCTTGAGATACAAAAATCTTGGCAAGCTGCTCTCCTTCTCTGCCACAGAGTAGCTGTGGAAAGCGTGTACTTTCCTCAGAATTTGATTTTGCTTGTCGTAGATGAATTTGATACTTCGTTGAAGCTCTGCCACCATCGTGTCAAATTGGTTTTGCACTAATTTTCCCTGCAATCGAACTTCACTTCTGGTAAGTAAACCCTCTCTTCGAATTTCTCTCACGATGCAGCTACTCTCCGGGCTAAGTTGAAGCTCCTCAACGGGAACTGCTCGACTGAGTTCATTGAAATCGGTGTCATCTACATCGATACCCAGCTCAAGGACGTCTTCTTCGAGACCCTTACACCGCCTGCCAATAGTCTTTTCTAAACCATCCAAGTCTTCGGCCGACAGCAAGTCATCATACCGCAAGCATTGCCCATCGATATACCAATTGCTGTACGATCCCAGACCTTGCTCCTCTACCTTCTTCTTGAAAAACTCTACTGATTTCAAAGTTCTGTCTTTCATAGACGGCGTAGATGTAGCCGTACTCCACGGTTTGATCACCTTTCTGTGGAACTGTACTCCTGGACAGCAGAAAATACTAATGGGCTCCAACTTATCCATGATATCCTCAATCACATTCAGCTGCTGCTTCCTAACGCTGCCAGGATCGTCGTCCATCAACCCCAAAGGTTTAACAAGAATATCTATTCTTTCTTCCGGATCTTTCTCACTAACATCGAACTGGAGGAGCACACTCATCCTCCGAATATTGAAGTTTGTCGAACTCTTGGAAGCCGTGTATGACTCACACCCTGGATCCCGCGCCAGAGAAACCTGCAACCGTCGAAACAAAGCGGCCGGTAGAGCGGTCTTCGCGCTGTCCATCAAGGTCAGAGAACGACCCATGACCCACTGACATGCAGTTGCCTCCCTGACTCCGCATTTCTCCCACCTATCCATATCATCTTTCTTGATAAGTGCAGGAACCAAGACTCTGTCATTCCCAACTCCACCCCGGTAGCAGAGCCCCAGACACATGAGCATGGCCACCACCCACGACACCGGCTCAGTCCCTAAATTTTGCTGTAAAAATAAATGCAATGTCTTGAGCGAGATCGACCCGTCTTCTTCAACTATGGATCTCACTGAGGACTGCTCCTCCTGCAGAATGCTGTCAGGCAGTAGCAGCTCTCCCACAACTCGTTGACAAAACCAATTAGGATCTAGAACAACAAGACCTGAAACTGCGATGTCCGGGTCGGACATCTTAAGCCTATCCTTTTTGAAAAACACAACGCTCCCTGCTTCGTGGAGGAATTCCAGGGCCGCCATAAGGTTCCCCTCACTCTGGTATTTGTTCCTGACCCGAAATTGGAGTAGGAATTTGTCTAGCGTGAGAACAGGAAACTTTTGAAAATCCGGATTTGCTTTCAACTTGTCCAGAAATTTAGGAAGGTTCTGACAGATTCCGGGCATGAACTGACCTTGCAATAACTCTCTGCACAGAGTCGTAAGATGGCTCTTCAAGTCAACCACCGACGCACGCTTTCGAGCATCTAGAACGAAAGGAGTAGCAAAGATGTGCAATAAATCCCGGAATGTGTCCTTCTGCTTCCTTATCAGGTCCACCCACATGACCAGTTCCGAACAATCACGTCCATCAAAGCAGTTCAGGACGACCAAGACATGACGTTTGATACCTGGCTCACAGCTGGAAGCTACAAACCTCAACCAGAACAGAAGTTCCGTCTCCGAGTGGCCCAGCGGATAAGTGGCGTTGCACACAATTACAAAGATGGTAGCCTTGCCCTCCGCAAGGCAAAAGGCGCTATGCAGCACCCGGTACTCTGCTTGGCCTGCAAGATCCCAGATAGCAAGCACCACATCCGGTTGGCCTCCCTTGCCCTTGTTGACAATATGAGTGACTTCGATACCTCTGGTCCGAGGTTCTGCTGTACTGCTGCTACCCACGTTCGAGCCGGATTTCATGCATCTGTACACAGCGCCAATTTTGCTTTGCTGCAGAGTTCTTCGAAGCGTTGTCTTCCCAACCATTTGAAACCCACAGAGGAAAGCTTTCCCTGTGGTGGCTGGCACGTCTTTCTCATCCTTCAGGTTGTTCCTGGCAGAAGCGAAGGCCACATTACGCTTGCGGAATTTCTCTGCGTTGGTTTCAAAGTAAGTGTTCGGCCATGGAAACTTCTTTAGCTGTAAGGTCAGAGCCTCGTTACTCGAGTAGGCCGAGACGAAGGCTCTGGCGCTTCTTTCCGACACATTCACTTCGAAAAGGTGGAGCTCCTTGAGACTTGCAAAGAACCGCCCCTCTTCTAGAAAATTTGCCAAAGCCAGCATCCCCTCTTCCTGTATCCAGTTGAATCTGACTATCAGCGCTTCCAGCTGGGGTAGATGTCCTGAGCGCAACGCCTTCAACAACTCTGCGATCCCGGCATCTCCAATTTTGTTCTCCTCCACATTCAGGACCTTCAGCACGGACGCCCTTCCCGACATGGCCTCGGAGATCACTCTCATCCCTCGGTCCAGGATCTCGCACTTGCACAGAGACAGGTACTCCAGATTTGACAGGTGACCCGAACTCCACAGCCCTGCTATCGCCACGCTTCCCCCATGTCGAAGAGGATTCCAGGACAAATCTAAGTGCTTCAATTTGGATCCTGAATTCGATTCCATAGCCCGCGCGAGAACCGCCACGGCGTCTGCTTCTAAACAGCAATTCCGGAGGCTGAGATGGACCACTCCCGAAAGCAGCCCCACATCCAAAACTTCCCTCATCTCGTTACTTCTCTGCTCCAACTCTCTACTGCCTTCCAGGTTCACATGGTCTAGGTTAGACACTTCTCCGGAGCGCAAAGCTTCGGCGATGGTGGGTACGTGACATGGTGGCAAGGAAAGATGTCGAAACCCACTGAGATGGCCGGTTCTCAAAGCTGCTGCAATGGCCCTGCTGGACTCCATTCCCACATTGTAAGAAGTTTCGGACAAATCCAAGTGAGTCAAGCTGCCACAGCGTCCTGACTCCAGAACTCTGAACACGGCCACGATCGTTCGCTCGTCGAGAAGGTTCTGAGAAAGGTCCAGCTTCGCAAGCCTACTCATGTCAGCCTCCTGCAGCACTTCCACCAGAGCTGCCGCCTCAACGTCGCTCAGAGACTGGACCCAGCATCCGAGCTCCAGATCATACTGGCCCCTCAACTGAAGGCACTGTGTGATTCCTATCTCGTCCCGAAGCAACTTGTAATATCGATCGTAGTCCGAAGTACCCTTCTCGGGTCTCACCAGATCGGACAGTTTCTTCCTGATACTAGCGGCACATTTCTCCTCTTGATCCATCCTTGAAGAGAGAGAGGACAGCTATGGAGCTAGAGCCTCACAATCGTGCTGGCGATCATGAATATGAACCCAGGTAAGACTGGCCATTGATCGTATATGCTCAGAGAAGGGGCCTTGCGAACCAGTACAAACGTGGGCGAACGACTGCCATATTCTCTACTCCTGCCGCCAGCACGGCCCGGACGGGATGGAGACGGGGACTGCTACAACAATCGAGAAGCCTGAATTCCTCGATAGGCCAGCCCAATGGACGCTCCAACTGACGGCCGCGGTCAAGAGCGACGTGCTCTTGGAGCCCTTCGAGTTACCGTATATAAACACGGCTGCGTGCCTTCAGACCAGCTGAAACTACTCTGTGTACAACGACTGAATCCCAGTCAGACACAGGTTCCGAACGTCATGGAGGAAACGTTCAAAGAGTTCTCTACACAAGCCACGAAACTCACGTCTAAATTCAACCGCGACGCGGAGACTCTCGCTGACTCTCGCTGCTCTCCGGGTTCCTGACGACTGGACTCGGACACCCGAAGACTTTCCATCACCACCACAATAATGTTTGGAAGGTGCGCACCAGATTTCAGCATCGTCTCGGGCCCTTCCTTGGTATTTGCAAGTTCCTCACACAGAATACAATCAATTTGGAGCAGGGTGCCCGCTAGTAAGGCTCTGCGTCATAGCGCTATCCGGAAAAAAATAATTATCTACATTTTTTATATTAGGAAAATTTCAATTCCAGTTTATTCAGTAATTATATATAAATATGTAATCAAATTTACAATACTTTTAACATAATATACTTCTTTTGTGATTGTTACTTAACATACACCAATTACATAGGATGACTTTATAAAAACAATTTATTGAAATTAGATTTTTTCATAAAATTTTTTTAATTTAAAAAATATTTTGATCGAGTTGAAAAAGCGATGAAAAGATATCAGATTTAATTTTATGTATATAATAATATTGTATCTTTAATTCAAATTTGTGTTTATATAATTCAATCAAATAAAAAATTAATCCTTTAAAAACTTGATTATTTAAATTCATTTTTATACATTAGTTTTGAAATTTTGAATTATTATTTATTATTTTATGTCATTAACCATTTTATTTTAGATAATGATTTTTTTATTTTGGAAAATATCATAACTACATTTTTTTTTAAGGATTTTTCAATTAACCATCAATGCTACAGTCAAACTACAAAGATCTAACACTAATTGTTCTAAAATTTAAAATATTAATTTTCACATAATGATTTTGTAATGATGAATAAAAATTAAAATATTAATAAACTTTATAAGAAATTTAGATATGATACAAAATTATTATTTTTTAATAAATATATATCATATGATTTTGTAATGATAAAATAGTTTTTTATTTTATTTTAATTAAAAATGTTTAAAAACATGACAATCTTCAATACTATCATATCCATTTTTAACTTGCATCATTTATCTTAAAATTTCATTGAATTTTTTTTTATATTCATTTAATAAATTTTACTATTTTATTTAAAAAAATTTAAATTTTTATCTTTTTACATTTAATAATTTTTGTTCGTAAAAAAATTATAATATAGAATTATTTGTAATATTATTATGGATATTTTTTATTTTCATTGTGTATGACTATTACATCAAACATTTTCAAAATTTTCATCATGAATATATCAATATTATAAAGTTTTTACTTCTTGATTTTTTATTACAATCAACTTAAAATAATTTTTACAATTTTCAACATAAAAAATTAATGTGTTTCAACATGATATGAAACAAAATGGTAAAATTTATCAATTAAAATTTGATGCATATATAAAGATTAAATTATTTTGTAATAATTTTCATTTCATAATGCCATGTTATTCAGAAAAAAAATTGTAATATTTAAATCATAAATATTAATTTTTGTAATTTTTAAGATAATTTTCAAATTTATAACTTGACCATTATTTTTTATCTCAAAATGAAAAAAAAAATGCATTGATATATTACACACTATACACACAATGTGAGAAGCCCATTAAAATAACTATTATGATTGATTCTCACAAAAAAACCCAGCTATGCAATTAAAACTTTGCTTTTATTCACACAAAAAAAAAGTGAAGACATTGAGATTGAAATCATGTTAACACACAAACACCTTGTTTTGCAAGAAAATAACTCAATTTTTGTATCAAGTGTAAATAGATTTTTATTTTTTTATTAAAGATAAATTTTGTCATTAAATAAGATTTTTTCATTATAATATATAAGTAATTTTATTAGCAACAAAATATTTTTCAGGTAATAATATTATTATTACAAAAAAATTTAAAAGTTTTATTTTTGATGTTTTTATTTCATTGATAATCATAATTATGTCTATTAATCAATAAAATGATTAAATAATATTATTTATCAAGTTGATAATGATTTTGGAAAAATGCTGTTAACAAATTTATGTTTACATTAAAAAAATTAATCAAAATATTTATGTTTTGTTATTTTATTTTATTTTATTTTATTTTATTTCAAATTTTTTGCCTTTTTTTTGTAATTCAAATATTAAGTGATAAAATAAATATTTTCCATTCATACTCAATTTCAATTTGTTTAATTTTCATATTGTTTAAAATTTTCAATACATATGTTTCAATTCTAATAATTGTAATCATAATTTATTTCAGTATGGAATTCATATTTTGCAATCAAAAGGTTTTATGTCGCTTATCTTATCAATTTTTTAAGATGTGTTGTTGATACTCAATTATATTACTTACGTTACCTTGATAGAAACCAACATTTTGTGAAGAGTCTTCAACATCTGTCATGATATATTTCAACCACCAGATTTGAAATCTTACATGTGTAACGGTGTGTAATGGGACATGGAAGGATTTACACACTTGTTAGGTAAAAGACTGAAATAATCTAAAAAAAAATACAAATATTTACGCTTCTTTGTACATATCATGTATAAAGTATATTTCTTATGATTCTAAGTATAGATTCATAATTTTTCAATAAATCTGTCATGAATCATCTAAACCTTGAATCTTGGAACATGTCCCTGAACTCTAGATTCTTAAAATATTTTAACTCCTTTGTTTCTTTAATCAGCCACTCCCTCCTTTATTTAATTCATATCTACCAAACCATTTGCTACATACAGGTGACTACTATAATATTTCACCTCATTTGTCTCTTTAAGCTGCCATTGACTCCTTTCTTTACTTCATTTCTCCAAAACCAATCACGAACTATAGATGATTACCCCAGCATATTTATACCATTCATAATCATCATGTTCCAACACAAAAACCATTTATGATCTCCAAAACCATTCATATCCTATAGATTATTACTCCATTATATTTACACGCTTCAAATAATCAAATTTCAACACCAATTACCATATACGAACAAAGATTAGAATGGATCACATCTTTGAGTTTCTGAAAGGAGAATGGAAATGCCCAGAACGGATGTTCATACTAATTTCAACAATTAATTGAAATTGTTGTAAAGATTTTACATCTCACAAAACTTAATCTTTCTTTTTAAGGTTCTTTCATTGGAAAAACGGATTTTTATTGACAGAATACTGTGTGATTTTTTAACCTTAAAGTCCAGCGAATTTGATAGTTTGTTTAAGTCCACCATTTTTTAACCTTAAAATCCAGCGATTTTGATAGTTTGTTTAAGTCCACCATTGCCTTGATATTACTTGGCCGTTTGCTTTGCCCAACGCTGAACTCTACTCCTAGTGTAGAGGATAGAGAATATTCGAAACTCCCCTATTTCCTTATAAAAACCATTCAGTTGGCTACTTGCTTGACAAGTCATTGAAATCTACCGCATTCATCATATCATTCGCTTCCTTAATTATGATGATTTCATTCTCTGGACCCTCCCAAGTAATGACATGAAGGATGTTCGGACAATTGAAGTCCCTGTCGACTGCTTCAACACTCACTATATTGAGAAACTCACGTGAAGAAATCTTCCTTTGAATACGTTTTTCACTCCCTCTACTCTGAAGTAGAGGGATCGATCAATTCTCCATTTGTAAGCTCTCCGTGCTCTTCCGGTCTCTATATGAACTGTACTCTATTCTCTAGCTAGAATGACCTACTAGTCCTCGCCTCACTTTAGAGCGAGTGAGTCCGGTGTGAAATATGAGAGAGCTTGCAGACGGCAATCGAGTCCATCTGCTACCTATAATCGTGTGTAACTAAAACCTATCTACACATATCACAGGTGGGACGAGTAGATCATTACCACTACAAGTCCGGTCTGCTCCGATCTGTCTGATACATCAGCACTTCTGATCAGTTCACTCCTCTATTTAATATGTTCCTCACTCTCAATATTTTAATCCATCGAGATTGTCTCTGGCACACAACCTACCTCTCGAGTACGGAGCACAATGTCATAGACAACGAGTATAAACGGCTCTATCAGTAGGACGCTGGGATCTAACAGTTATATATAACTGTTAGATCCCAGCGAATTTCATCAGCAGCTGTAACTCGGAGAGAATAGCACATGACAATGCCAACTAAATCAAGCACTAGTCACTGCTCAAAGTTCAGGAAAACTGTTACTCTCTAACCATGCATGGTTCTCGGAGATGCAAATTTTTTCAGACAATCTTGCACACAACTTCTGTACCCATGGTTTCAAACCTACGGAACGTAGTACAAGAATTTCGCCATCTAAGGCGGTGCATTCACTGTCTATTTAAAAAATGGTCGCTTAGGTTGCAACGTCAGCACACTTCACCTAAGTACTAATGTTGAATGTTTATCCATAAAAGAGAAGGCGACACAAAGAAGACAATAGCCAAGTGCGTTGTCTTTCATGGCAGCAGACATAGCGGCTAGCAAGTAAAATTTACATAGAACTAATCAAACAATGAGTCTAGTCTTCGACGCCAACAAACACAGTTGCTAGCTCCAGCTGCTGTGTATTATTCAATATAATCCAAGAGTAGATTCCCACATATAGACATGATGAACTAGTAGTAGTGGACAGATTGCAGGGCCACTCTCCCCCTCCAAAACTTGAATTCTTGCACAGTTTCTCAACCTAGAATGTTCTCAAAGGTGGATTGAATTGACTAGATGCAGTATGCATAAGAAGACATAGGAGCAACACACATTTCAAACTCAAGACTACGCCAAGTTTCCTTATCAAACAAATCTCCAGTATACAGGAGTCTAAAAGCCGAAAATGTCTTAATGAACGAACTTGCAAAAGGCTATTAATGCTCGGCATCCCTGCTGTAGAAAGCATCGAGGGTCTTTCCAGGAATACGTCGAAGAAGCTCCCTCGGGAAGATGCGAAGGAGAGTCCACGCTAGGTCTAATGATTGGTAAATGTCACGAGTATCGTATGCCCCTTGTGACACAAACTTCTGCTCGAACTTCTCCAAAAACTCGAGATATAGCTGGTGTCAAACAACCACCAACGGACAGCCCAGTGAGATAACATCCGATATGATTAAAACAACAAGAACGACAACACTCTAGTATATCTGAAAATAACGGAGGCGTGGCCAACTATAAGGAATGGGATGTAGAAAACAGGAACGTCGCATCAATCTTTCTACACCCTAGAGATAATACCCTAAACATTGAAAGAGGTATCAATATCAAATATTACTTCTTAAAAACAGATGACATGCCAAGGTGAAAATGAA
The DNA here is from genome assembly GCA_014180765.2 of Marchantia paleacea. NCBI lineage: Eukaryota > Viridiplantae > Streptophyta > Marchantiopsida > Marchantiales > Marchantiaceae > Marchantia > Marchantia paleacea. Next base: position 1,408,226 of record MUAA02000079.1, on the reverse strand, counting down.
AAACCAAGTACGTACCAAATCTTCCGAAGACAACGCTTCCTCTCCCACGACAGCCTTCATGGATTGCACATCCTTACCAATGGCATAATTGGCATAAAGCTGTAAACAGAAGCGACACACAGTCAGCGCTGCTCTCAAGTTTACAATTAAGGAAATACAACTGAAGTAGCCAACAATTGAATATCGTATCATTCTCACAGTACACTACTCTGAAAGTACAAACCTGATTTGATACATCGGAGTGATCTCTTCGGGTCATTCCTTCTCCGATAGCACTCTGCGTACAGGACATAGGTTTAAGGTAACAGTTTACAGAAGCATAAATCAGCCTTATGCTAAAATCCAACATGAAAATCAAATATTATACAACAGAAAGAGAAAATCCAACAAGTATTAGAACCAAAATCCACAGCATTGTACAATACGGTTACCTTCATAAGTCGTGATAGAGAAGGAAGCACATTGATTGGGGGATAGATCTGCAATCAAACATTCATATGTAAGTCAAAATTAACCTCTTCATCTGGCAAAACGTCATCATAATCTATCTCATGACGATGCGTAGTATAGTGAGCTATCCGTGTGGTTACACCCACCTGTCTGTTTTGAAGGTTACGATCGATGTAGATTTGTCCCTCTGTGATATATCCAGTCAGATCAGGGATAGGATGGGTAATATCTGCAGAACACGTTTCAGAGTCGTCACTGCCTGTATGTATAAACTGTCCTTTCAACAAGAATCGCATGTATTTCATAACATGAAAAGAGCAGCCGAGAATTGCAGTCGTTGTCTCCAAAAATCATCAACAACTGACTGTCGACGTTTCAACAAAGCTATGGGTAAAATCAATGTACTAACGTAAACATCATAAAGTAGGCATAATATACGGTAACGCCATCACAGAGTAAAGGTCTTCATACCATCGTTGGGCATAGTCAGGATGGGAATTTGAGTAATGGAACCCTTTCGTCCTTCAATACGCCCAGCTCTTTCGTAAATTGTAGCCAAATCAGTGTACATGTATCCGGGGTATCCACGTCGCCCAGGCACTTCTTCACGGGCAGCAGAAACCTGGAAGATCCACAGTAAGAATAAGAAGAAGAAAGACTTCTCCACCGTAGCAAAGACGGCGCATATAAACTTGGCGAAAGTCAGAACTGCATCTTCAACCGAAGCAGGACGAAAAAATGATATCTTCGTGAACACTGTAATTCTCACTTTACCTCTCGCAAAGCATCTGCGTAAGAACTCATGTCGGTAAGAATGACCAAGACGTGCTTTCCACATTCGTAGGCATAATATTCAGCTGTGGTAAGGGCGATTCGAGGGGTAATAATACGCTCGATCGTGGGATCATTAGCCTGCAAAATTTAAGAGGAAGAATTCAGTTTGCTGCAGCTCCAGCCAAATATATATCCTTCCACTCTGTTGTATGTCCCCAGGACGGGGCGAAATCAGGCTCCCATCAATGTCTCACTTCGTCCTTAAACAAGCTTTACGGTGAATTCACTAAGACAAAATATGTCTACCAGTAGCAGAATACGAGGAAACAATCTCGGGGGCAAGATAAAATACCAAGTTTAAAAACAGCGTCACCCTTTCCATGGACCCGTTCTCTTCGAAATCACGCTTGAAGAATTGTGCAGTCTCCATGTTGACTCCCATAGCGGCAAAAACGATAGCAAAGTTGTTATCCTCTCCTTCATCCTGTTTGTAGCACCAATTAAATGGTCTTAAATTAGCTTTTACATCTCCTAATTAAGAAAACCCTTAATTACATATGAAGAACACAATAGAATGACATTACAGGAAGAACATAAATACCTCCAACAAATCTTTCTGTTTCTCCAATCTCTTCACCAAACCTGCTTGCCTGCAGATTTGAGCAGCAATTTCATTGTGGGGCAAACCTGCAGCTGAGAAAAGCGGGATTTTCTGTCCACGAGCAATGGAGTTCATCACATCAATGGTAGAGATTCCGGTTTGAATCATTTCCTCTGGGTAGGTTCTCTCACTGGGGTTGATAGAAGCACCTGATCACATCAAGAAAAGAAAAGGTCAATTCAAATTGAAAAACGTGGTTTTTCACATCATGATCATCCCAGTGCTGGCATTGACACTCGCAACATCTCATCAATCCCTAACTCTCCTGGCCATGACGACCGGCGAGTACCTATGGCTTGAGCGGCAGCACAGATGACAATAACCAAAAAGGTAAGGAAACCTCATGTCCTCTTACAACGTTGCCGGGTGATTTTGAACCACAATGTACTCTATAGCTACTGAGACTACTAGTTGAGAAGACTACGGACCTTGAATATCCAGGAAAGCTTCTGCCAGAATTGGGGGCCCGTTGTCAATAGGTCTTCCTGATCCATTGAAAATACGACCCAGCATGTCCAAGGATACAGGAGTTTTTAAGACCTGTGATCATAAGAGTGACATTTCAATACGAAGCCTTGCGATAAAGACAATCCATATAATAAGCTACAATGAGTACTGTGAACGAATATATGCCGAACATATTGTACGATATTCTTTTAATTACCGTTATAACTATGACGGAAATATAACTAGAACATCAAGCATCCATGGCTATTGCAACCAGGATATAATATCATGTCCATCAGAGGATAAAACTGTGGAAAAGCCAGAGACGCGAGAGAAGCTAGATAGATCAGGCCTTTTAGCCTGTTACACTTAGCGAACAAATCTCGGCTGGAGAACGATGGAATCGGCATCTACCTCTCCTGTAAACTCAATGGTCGTATGCTTGTTATCAATACCAGCTGTTCCTTCGAAAACCTGCGATTAAAGCGCAAATTACAGAGGCCGACTCAGTCAAGTAAAACTAACATTTAGCTTCAGCAATAAGGTGTTTGGTAGTTAGAAAATTTGTTGCTTTCCAGGTTGATAAAAATTGAAAACACCCCATAAACCTGATGAAGACAGCGAAAGGAACAATTTGTACCGAAAATATCAAAACTATATTTCACATCACACATGAAAAGCAATAAAGGAACTTTTTGCAAAAAGCAAAAGCAAATCATGAGAATACCTGAACGACGGCCCTTTCTCCGTCAACTTCCAAAACTTGTCCTCTACGGATGGTTCCATCTCCCAATCTCAGGTTCACAATCTCATTGAATCTCGGGCCCTGTATAACGCAGGTCAACGGGTGTAAATAAAGGGTATTTCTAGCCGGCCACGCTCATTGCTTAGATCTAGAACAAGCAAAAGCCAGACAGTTTTGAACATTCATACCTTCACTTTATCGAGAATGACCAATGGTCCTGCCACTCCAGTCACTGTCCTGTACTCTGTACAAGACAAAACAGGAATCTCAGTTATTTCTGTGACAGTCTACCCAACGACAGCTCTGACTTCGACTTGGCGTACAATCCACAGCTCGTAATTAAGAGTAGGAATACGAAAGTGCATACTATGACGGATCTATTTACAGGTACTAGTTATGGTGGTAACCCAGCATGCAATTCTCCCTCTGGATTTCCACTTGAATTTGGTGGAAATGACCAGGAAACATTAATTCCCACACATCTGTATCTCTGGCCCTCATCCTCCACATGTCCTACTTGAATTAGCCCCCTAAAACATCCACTTCCGTTTGAGGGCTGGACCAGTAGAAATCGCAAGTCCGTCGATTGATAAGAGGAAGTGAGTATTGAAGTAAGAATCTAAAAGATCACGACTTCTTCCCATCTCACGTTACCACAAACTCCACAAAGCGCCCTAATCCAAGAGTGTTGCTTAATCGCGCCTGTGAGAAAATCGGGACACTGTCTGCGGTCGCGATATGACTCTTCAAAAACAGCTTCCATCCATGCTTTCCAAATTACCACTCGGGAAACTATGACAAGATAATACCCCAAACGATGATATTTTCCAACCAGCAGTAAAATGTACGACTTACACAAAACACCCGCTCCCCACGTCATTCACAGCGGCAAGATCTACGGTACTGAGCTTTCGTCCTCATTCTACCGAGATGTTCGAGTTCGAGATGATGAGCTAGAGCTGAAACCCCGAAGTAATAAGAAGCATCAAGGGCTCAATGACAGAGGACGCTCCAAGCCACCAAACAAGGAGGTGGATCATAGAACTAAGAAGCTTCTCAATCTCAAATAGGAACACGGCGCATCGTAAGCAACGGCCCAGGACAGAAATCAGACAGAGAGGAGCTGAGCTGACAGATCTGAGACAAACGCATCGACGTAACCAGGAACCTCGATCAGAGAGGCTAATGCCACGACCACATCGAGGTTAACCACAAAGGAAGTCAAATATGCACCAAGAATCACAAGCAGCGACAGCGAGAAAAGATCGACTCGTATTCAAAATCCATACCGAGCAAGGGCTGGCAATCGTATTCCTTCGTGTTGCCATCAGTGGTCACCATGTTGGACTACAGGTACTCTAGTGGCCTTTCCTCGCCGAGATCTGGCGGAAGACGAGTTCAAACAAAGAAAGAGAAAGACCTCCCGACACAGGACAGGAGGCACTCGCTGCTGATCCAATCTCTGAGACCACCGATGTATTAAAACATGAGAAAGATGGACGGTCTGGACAGAGTTGTCCAGAGATCGAAGCGAGGCCCCAAACAGCAGCGGAACGCAGAGACGATGAAGGGCCAAATCCTTCAAAGAAAACCGGAAGCTCATCCGGAGGAGCTCTGCCGGTTCTCCGGTGGGCCAGGCGCCAATCCACCGGAATCTGGCGGTGTGCCGGTCATTTTACCACGTGGCGCACGTGGATTAATTGTGGTGAGCCATGAGAACTTGGTGTTCTCGATCACTCTCTCTGCCATAGCAATCATTCCCGTGTTACCGCCATTTACGCGCAGTAACTTTCAGATATTCGTTTTCCTTCGCTGAATCCTTGAACTCTGTCCATCCGATTTCCCACTCGACGGTACAGATGTCATCCACAACTACCTGTTTTGGGCAGGGGCATTGTTGCCCCGACGTTTCGACCTCTGACGTGGCCAGTTACAACTGGATTGTGTACAGATCACGATTGTCCTGTTCGCGATGAAGGTTAGAAAGACTTTTGCTAGGAGAACCATCTCGAGGGATCCGACCACTCTTCGTAGCGTGACTTTTCTTATAACGAAACTTCTCCCTCCTCCCTCCACCTCGAATTTCTGCTATTGTGACCCTCCAGCTCGATTGTAGAACATGGGCTGTGTCTTAGACTCTGCCCTCAGGACAAGAATGTGGGGTCTAGGAGGACTCTCGAGAATATGTTATTTCTAAAAATAAGAAATATATATAGGGAAGTGGCACCAAAATGAAGAGGCCTAATATTCTCCTGAAGTGTCCAGTTATTTTACTGGGTCTTTATTACTCCTGAAGTGCTCCAAAGGCATTCTCAGACTATCTCATCAGTTCTGATAAGCTGCAACTTGCTGTTGCTATTCTCAGACCCAAAGGAGTTCCACGTAATGGATCATTCACAATCGAGTTTGTCCTTCATCACCTCAGTGACGAAAACTCATAAGCCAAATCCTCTAAGAGAGAGCATGATGTATGTTTGTAAGTTTTTCGCTTTCTTCGCGGTCCTTCACTTTCGTGTTGAACTGACACCAATCATAATCAATAAGTCGACATGAAGAATCAACATGATTTTACAGATCTTCCTTTCTCATGGAGGAGATTATATAAACATTGGTAAACATATTCGGCAAGAATACAAATCCCATACGTGTCATAAATTGAAAATAAGAAATTCTTAAAAGACATATATTGGGCTTAACTTACGCCTGATATTAGCTTAAGATGTTATCAAAGAAATAAAACTGGAAAAGATGGAAAGGTAAAGATGGTCTGGCACTGGTTCTCAGTGTCTACAAAAATAGATCTAAAGCTTGCTAATCGCTGGAAGCATTTACAGTGTTCCACGTCATCTTGTTGGACCTACAAAATGTGGCACATAGGATACTTGACTGTTCGTTAAAAGTGTATTCTCATATGAATAGCTGAAAAGTAATTGATAATATCTGCTGTAAAATGAGCAATTGACACAAGGTGATTCATTCAGAGACATGACCTGTAGGGCATGCTGCATTACTGATTAAGACAATATGAAGCTAATCCGCAACAATTAGCTTCATAAAAATCGATGGAAAAGACCGAAACGTTTTTTATTCAGAATTAAGTGTCATGACAATTTCTAATTCAAGGATTTCTTCGTGGCGCTGACATGTAATCTGGAAAGTCTTAAAGGAAGGAGAAAGAGGGGTACAGGGACTGAGGTTTGTCGTCTTCTTTGATAGTACAACGTTTGAGGAAATTGAGAGAGTAGCAGATCAAGAGTGGCAACGTTGGTCCTTCTTGTGACTCAAGCGTCGCCATCTCGCTGGTGAAAAGCACTTCACAGGCGAATCACACGGCCTGGTCCCACACTTCATTCTCAGGAACGATGATGATGCTGCTTACATCATTTCCACTTCACAGTACAAACTGTACTCTGAATACGACTTCCCTCCTTATACGGTACTCGCTCTCGGTGATTTCCCATCGTACTGTCAACTGACGTTACTTCACGGAGGTCTCGAATTCACTCACTGATGTAAATGGTGCCCTCGAAGGGACAGAACGATTCAAGTGAAATATTTATCATTCACGCTGTTACGTCTATGCAAATGGCGAATTGCGCTGGCTGTTTGATATGATTTCTGCACTGGAAGTTAGGAGGCCTCTATCAACTTTCTAATAATCTGGTATGTTGTAACCTCAGAGTAGGTGAGAGAGGCGGAACATTTCAGCAGAGTAATGCTTTTGACTTCTGTTCCAGTAACTTCGACTCAACACCTGGAACGATTTGCACACATAAATAGATAAAAGGTGTGTACAAGTGAAGGTGAAACTTTCTTTCATCCAGCCATTGACTTCAACCATGTAACAGTTGGAATCAGATGGAAAAGCTTGCTTATGGCCACTCTCATCATTTCACATATACTTACTGAACTTGCTACAGAAACTTTCAGAATATTCAGTCGACCGCGTGAATACATCATGCTGGAGCTGGAATCTCACTGCTCTTGGACGATTGTTCCATGACACATTTGCACTTCTTAGAGGAGCTCAATGGTCACCATCATGTGGGCATACTATCATAATCTAATGTCAAAACTTAAATGAAATAATAATATTCATCCTGTAAAAATTAAGATATGGAAGCTTTCACTAATGTTCGCATGACAATACTGAATTCAGATAAAACATCATCAAAAAGATTATATCTCTTGTCGGTCTCTCACCAGGGACGAAAGGTAAGAAGGTTATGATACAGTCAAATATATTCCTCATCTTACTGAATGAGCTTATTTAAATCTACAATTTTCTTGAAAGAAAAAGCTCAAACTTGTAAACTGAGCAATATCAGCTGCTTCAGATTTAATCAATTTCAACTCTCCACAGTTGTCAGTCCAGACAACTCGAACATTTTTTGTTGCCCGAGAGTGGTAACCACTCAGCAGATATGATAGAGAAACAGGGTTCAAAACAGAACTAGCCTTAGAGCTAAAGGTGGTATAAGCTAGCCAATGCCAAATAATGTCGCAACCTGGCAAGAAGAGAAAAAAAAATTCAAACTTCAAGTATGGCTCGCGTAAAAGGCACAATTTGAAATACTCGCAAAGAACTTGGAAATAACATGAGAAAGTCCGCTCTTCGACAGATATTCAGAGATCCAGAAAGCCATTTATGTTTCCAGTAGAGTCAACTAGATTTGATACTCAAAGGCAAGACCAAAAGTAAGTGAAAAGTTTTGACATGTAATTACTGTAGTAGAAGTGAATCTATTGTCGAAGGACGTGTGTGTCGATCCCTACAAGTAGAACACATATGACCGGAAAGGTTCGTACATGTCCAGCAAATGAAGCCACTATCGAGCCCCATACATCTGCTACTTTTGGAAAGAGTTTTTCCTAAACATATGGGAGGACATGTCCATGATCTTTCGCAACAGCATTATGCAATAGTGAGTCTAAATGCAAGACTAGGTCTCGATGGTACACGAACTACTGTTTCTTCAAAGAGGACTAATAAATAAAGAAGACAACAAGTAATATAGCAAAAAGGATGATAATACCCCATCCAGTCCTGCAGGGATGAATCCAAAGGGTAAGATGGGGGATAAGTCCCAATATCATCACAATGGGAACTGCGTCCTATAGGTCGAACGGTGTATATATTACATGAGTATCCTAAGAACATCAACTAACATGATTGTTCTCCTATGGATTGCACCAGTTAGTGCTCTTTGTACAAAAGAGCAATGGATCCACGTTGACTAAAATAGTTTATACAATATGCTAAAGAGAGTGATACCCACTATCCCTTAGTACAGTATGCTCTCGCGCGCTCTCTCTCATCAATGTGTCGAAGTCTATAGCTCCATATAACTCCAAAACTAGATGATCAAAAAGGTGACATCTCTGCATACCCCTATACTCGGAGACCTTGGCAGTTGCCGGTCTTCCACTTGCCGCCCATCCAAGAGGATGGGTAATCACCCCCTACTCAACAATAACTTAGTCCTCTTGAACCAAGTATAGTTATGCTCTAACCAGAGTCGAATGCAATGCATACCAACGCTCCTTCCATGTGAGATATCCACCCTCTCGTGCAAAAGCAAACATCACATCCCTAACGGCATCATGGGTAGTTATCATTTGACCCAAAAGTGCAACGAGTCATGTGGACCACTAATGCATCTAAGATAGTATCACACTCACATGTGAGTAATGAAGATGCATATGGGTGAACCAAGCCAAGGTGTAATCTCATCACTATAGAAAAGGTAGATGGTGAGAGTCTGAAAGCCATGATGCATGGTCGAGCCAAGATCCATGAACCTGCACCCTTGCCATAGCAAGAGCAGACACAACCCTAGTAGTGCACCCTTGCCATAGCAAGATTGTACACAAACCCTAGTACAAGGAATGGCAGATCCACTCAAAAAGAGTATAGAGCTTCTGAAACTATAAAATAAACTCATAAATTGCAAAGTACTTGAGGTGTAATGACCCAAAATCACATACCAAGCACTTTCAATATGCACGCAACCCTCAAAAACAGGTCTCAACTTCTTCCATGCTTTAAGGAGATGATTCTTTCTTTCGAGGAGGAAATACTCCTTGCAAATTGGGGCCGAATGTTCAGAATCTGAATGAATGTCTCCTTTTCTATTATGTATAAATCTAAACTTCCGTGTTTCTCTAGCAATTAATGTGGTTAAAAGGAACACAATTGCTAAGGCAATTGCGGTGCAGTCGAAAAACACATGTGTCTTTGGTGTTGGAGTAAAAGAAAAAGTTATAAGAAAGTTCTGTCGATACGCTCAAATACAGCTGAAACTATACCGGCATCATGACATCTGAAAATTACTTCATCCTTCTTCCCATCCTTTTTGTTATTTGCGGTGTCCCCTCTAAACAATTACTTCATCGGATATGGAGCATTGTGTAATACAATTACTAGATATATTTTACATTCTAGTTTCTTTTTATTGTTATAATGGTTATAAAAATCCATAGCACTAAAATATAACAGGAGAGTAGTACTTGATATACTTATGGATCATAAAATAAGGGCGTTTCAATCTAGTAAATACAGGTTTTTTTTATGGACAGAGTATCTTTTCCCATGAGGTAAGTATATATTTCCGGACAATAAGAAACACATACCCTGGTAAGTTATATTTATTTTCAGTCAAAGGATTCCTGTGTGATATAAAATCAGGATGTCTCTTAAAAATAGGAGTCGGCCCTATAGCATACCCATAAATTAATGGACAAATTTACTTGTAACTATTTTATGGGCCCATGTAATATGCCTTACGTCCTAGGCTGATTCCCCCTATAGCATTGATATATGGCAAACTTTGAGAACCTTATTATCAGGAAGTTTTGAAGACAAGGGTTATGTAGAAAAGTCTCCCGAATTTCGAATATGAACAATGAAACACCTATTATACCAACTCAAAAGGATATGAATATGAGGCCACCTCGAGCACTGTGTCTTGTGGTACCAGCAACATGTACAGGTGGATTTAGAAAATCCAGGCGATACCTATTTCTGGCTGTGAGCAAGTTTGGCTCCATTTGCTCGTCCTGGTGCATTCTTGTGCAATAGTTTGTGAAGCCCCAAGAACGAGAATTAAAATTGTGAATCTACCTTTTAACCTACTACATCTGCGGCACTAGAGAATAGACCACAAGCAACATGAGCAGAATCCGGCAGTCAGGGAAGACAAAATACATAGTATTTTATCCTTGGAGATGGATGACTGCGCCAGAATGTGTGATTTACTGATGGGAAAGAAGACTTGGATACTCATAAATTTAATATGTACAAGACGGGGAGCTATTCACTCGAGGCCCTGTCAACAGTAGTGCATGAAGTTGTTTCCGTCTGTGTTTTGATCTTATGGTCATTCGCAAGCGTAGAATATAACCCGTATTTGATCGTCACAAAAGGATCTGTACATTGCCAAACACATTCGTTATCGTTTTGAGGATCCGCGATCCTGAGCTCGTGGCATGTTTTGAGGCTCATTAAAGACTTGGATGGTTATCTTTCAGAGGCTAGACAGCTCAGGAGCATTTGGAGCTGGTGGTAGAAGTCCCTCTCTTGATGCCATTTCGTAAAGTGCTATAGCTGCTAGAGCCTTAGAATCTGCGGTGGCTCGCCACAGAGATGAATATGGCACTACGTGAACCTTGATCAGCTCTCCATGGTCTCTTAAACCTGTCTCCTGGCCCTGAAGTGATGTGACAACCTGCATAAAACACACAACAGCATTACAGCCTTCATAACATCCAATTCAGGTTTGGATGTCGACAAAAACTTAGGATACAAGTTTCCAATTCAGCAAACACCAGAAGACATGACCATTAGTTCAAAGACAAGAAACTTTGACGTATCTCTCTCAATACAACGAACTGCATTTGCACGAACATCACAATCAAAATGCGAGAAAGAATGAAGCCCCAGATACTTGTTTCGGGTCTTGAATCAGTAGCATGATCACATGATCAGTAGCACTCACCTTCCTATCAACATATCCTCTATATAGGAAAAGTGTTATGTCTTCATCGCTCCCACCCTGATCAATTCGCAAGTTCAGAGTGTAAACAGTCACTGCATGATTCTGAAGATTCTTTATCAATTTGCTAGCTATACACTGGACTTGAAGGAAAGAATTCATCAGCAGAATTCAAGACAAGTCTTCCTGTGCGTAACACATTTTCATACACCCACGAACGTAAATACAAGTAACATGATAGAACGGTCCATGTAAAAACTTAGGTTATTTCTCAAACAAGGCATAAACTACTCCTCAGAAACAGATAATTGAAAGTGCTCGGAGACGGTCTTACTGGTGAGGGAAACATCTTCCGACCAGTTGACTCGTCGAGCAGTGCAGTCAAATCGACAAGATCTGAGGTTTTTACTTGAATTCCAGTCTCCTCTTCTATCTGCAAGAGAATATGAAGTTAGTGCCAAATGGCCTGGTAACGGTACTAAAGTGATGGGGATAACAAGAAACCATGCAGTCAAGGTCAGCATTGGGTGTTCAAGTGGTCAACTGCAGTAATTTGTGACGCAGCAAAAACTTCAAAACCAACATAAGGTCAGATCCTGCTCAAAGGAGTATTGAGATTAGATGAGACTGAGATAAAGCAAGGATGAATGATGTCAACCTCACGCGCCGCAGTTCCGACAAAGTCTCCATCGTCCGAATCCAGCATACCAGCCGGCAGTTCCATCAAGGTTCGACCCACAGGAACCCTTGCCTAACGACAGGAAATTTCGTGACCAAATGAATGTAAGTACACTGTGCGGGACTGAAGAATGAATACAAACACTTCTCATACTTCTTCCAGTGAGTTCGGAATTTTGAGTACACAGTTCAATTCAAACATGAAAGACGATTTCTGGACGTATCAACATGAGCCACATCTAGGCACTTTGTGGGTGCTGTGCATCTCCAAGTAAAGTTTGTAGAGTCCAAACGAACAACGTCATTAGTTACTCCGCTCAAAAAAGAAGTGCAAGTTTCACTAGATGTTGCAACTGGCTTGATACGCATTCCACAGGAGAGACCTGTTCGGTGAGAACTGCATATTTTTCTCCTTCACACTCTAACAACATGAGAATGCCAACTGCTCCTCCACGTCCGAAGACGATGCCGGGCAGCTGTCCAACACAACACACTGTCATGAATTAGACAGATAAACACATACCAAACATTGTTATTGAAGTCCATTTTGTAACTTGAAGTATCAAGAGGATGTAGGTCTGCTCCAATTTTTTTTTATCACCGAGGAATAAATTCTTAGCAAGTTGAAGAACCATATAAAGGCTGGAAACCTATCAGTAAACGTTGGCGATGTAAGTCGTGAAGCATACACAGAGAATGAACTTACCTTTGCCCCGGATTTCTCATCGATGACCTCTGCTTTGAATTTCACAAATCCAACTCGGGACCCAAACATGTCAACACTCTGTTGGTAAGAGCCCCAACTGCAATGTCAGAAGAAATAAATGAACCATCCACAGAAATATCGTAATGGTATATACAACAAGGAAGAGAGTGCATAAATCCATGACATGCCAAGTTACTGTGGAGGACGGAGGAAAATATCCTCGGTACCTATTGTAAATTTTGATCCGGTATATTATGGGAGCAATGTGAGGAGATATGAACTGATTATGCCTTGAATTTCACTAGCAAACAATACGAACCTGAATAATTACTTGTTTGAGAGAGCATCGGGCTCCACCACTTCCACCAAGAGTTAGAATCCCATTCTGCCCGGTCATATACTTAACCCACTGCTTGAAAACATGGGAGTTCATGGCCTGCCTGCAGTTCATACGTCCTCACGGAATATAAGTGTCATGTGGCGTTTACATAGATTCTACAGTCTGAAACTCACTGATTAAGCATCTCTAATTTATTGCCCTGAGGTGACAACAGGATGTTGTACAACTGCAAGCACATGTAAGGTAGACACAACAACCTTCCCCACAAGAAAACGGGATGTTGGAAGCAAGATTTATGCACTGAAATAGCCAAAGGGTCTGATTTGAGGTTTATGAGTATAACTAAAGATGATTACAGACGGCAGGAAAAACGAATGTCAACGACTGATCTCCATGATAGAGATGAAATTCGGGATACAGAAACAGAGAATTTAAATCATAAATCATGATAAAAAAACCTTATATGAGATTCAGTCACTCCATCAGCTCCTCTGATCGGTACTGCAGCTCCACCTATTTGAATCGCTCGTGGTTCTGCATCTTCCTGACATGCCATTGAACAAAACGTTTCTGAACGACAGATTCCTGTTGTCAAACGAGACTCCAAACGAGGCCGTTCCAATATTGTTGCAACCCTTTTGGTGTCGCTCGGATTTTCAAAAACTCCAACAACCTGCTTCCGAAAAGACGCTGCCTTGAACTTCGGAATCTGAGAAGCCCGACTCGTCGTGATCTGTTTCTGCATTTCAAGACTGTACACTTGAGCTAAACTCACAAGAGGTGGATCACCTATTCAATTATGTTACTGAGCAAGAGGTCAAACAATCTCTCTGTGTTCACGGATCTCAGATCAGCATTTGAGGCATGTGAAGAGCTACTGCTTCCATTTGGATTAATTACACCGAGCGTGTAACTTCTATCATTAAAATTCATTGATGAAAACGAAAGGTTCAAGTCACAGAAGGTTGACAAAGTCAGCGTCGCTGGCATCCCATCTCCTTTTAAAATCGAGAGCGGAAGTAACATTTCCCAAAAAAAATTTCGACTGACATAGCAGATGAAACATGCTCACAAATCTTGGACGTGTAAACACGATGAATGATTCAGCCCAGCCATTATACGGATTCATGAGATACACCCATCACAAAGAGAATATAATCTTTCAAATTCAACCTTGGAAAAACATGCCCCACCCGAGAAAAGTGCACAGATCACTTTCAATAACACGACACTGCTTAGCTTAAAACTCTTCAATCAAAACCCATCCATGCAGGACAACGAAAGAGACAGGCATGCGCCAGCTCACATGCAATCTCACAAAAGAAAGGATGGAACATCACGAGTTGTGGAGTTCAAATATGAGTGTCAGGACAACTCAACTCACTCCTTACTCCATCAGCATGAAAGTACACCAATAATGAGATATCAGAGACAACCGACGAGGATGAAAAGTGCAGGTACCGGGCAGACAATTACCAGCTGCAGCGTGATCGCATGAGAAAATCCTGCAAGGAAAAGTCCCGAGGCTCGCATTGCATCCACCCCAAAGCTTTCGTCTCCACTACCTGGCCGGTCTGTGGCTCTCTCCGAAGTCACTCCGGAAGACACTTCCTCCTCCTCCGCCTGCCGGGACACGAACAGCAACAAGAACAAACCCGTCCCTTCCGCCACGGCTGCTTGAACTGCTCCGAGGCTCCGAGCCCATGGGCCCACAACAAGCAGCACTCTCAGAGTCTCTCACCCGTGTCAGAACGGGCGGGTTTTCATACAAGTTCCTCACTCCTTTTGCAGACCGACACGACAGCCCGCGTGGACAATGGACGGGAGAGAGGAGAGGGGTGGGGAGCACAGGACACTAGAGCCAGGAGGACAAGAGATTTTCAGGCACTGGGTCGGGAGGGCCAGGAATACCGACAATCCTTGGAGCTGCAGAGTGCCGCGATGCGGACGGGGATGGCACGGAAGAACACAGCCGAGAGCGTTGTGATTCGTCCTCCACTTCTGTTCCGTGTTATGGAACACTGCTCCAGGAGCTGAACAATGAGCTTTACGATCTGCTTCCTGAATTTTGGTGGTCTCTTCTCTTAGTTGTGTGCTCCTTGATTGACGCAGGAATCGAGCTGCTTCGGAACAGGTTTTTTTTCAAAGATGTAGTTACGTAAAACTGGATAACTAAAATCTACCGTGCATATGAACACCGTTTCCTATCGAAACGCACTGCGTACATGCAATCGGCTGCAGATGGGTCGCTTCCGTTGTGACCAAACTTGCTGAATTCGCGGAAATTGAGGAGAGAGGACGAGTGTGGGGATGGTGGATTAGACGAGTCGTGGGACAGCAGGGCTGGTTATTTAGTTTTGCTAACTGGTATTTGGATGCATGTGGTTGGAACTCGTTGAGGACCCGGAGGAGACCAAGCTCACTCTACACGTTGAGTACGGAGGGTAAATGTTTGGTGGGGTGGTTGCATTTGCAGTTTGTCTGATTCGTTTCCTCATATCCTATTTGACTATATGGAGAACGCAGTACTTTAATCTGGTGGTCGTGTTTTTCCTTTCTCTTTAGACATCTCCTATTTCTTAGTGTGTGTTGACCTCTTGCCCTTGGTTTTTACCCTGTCCGCATTGCACTTCTTACTTTCTTGTTGGCTAAATTCTACAACGACATGCTCTGCCATATAACATGCGCTTGTACCTGAGTTGGTCCTTACATATTCCATTCTAAGCGAGTGATTTCTAGCCTCGACCCTGCTCTGCCTCTACGAGCAACACCTTCTATTCTGACTGTTTCCAGGTTGACCGGGCAATGAGAGGGCTAAGAGACCGATATTGAAATAATTGATTAGATTCTAGTCCTTATGATTTCCCTGTCTTCGAACTCATTTGATCAGGAGTTCTTTTACAAAAATAATCATTGAACCTTTACGCTTTCCTCTTATACGCACAACGCATCAAACCTCTTGATACCTTTAAATCGTAGTTTATGAGTTCATCTATTACGAAAGATGGAACTAGAGTTAGAGACTGAGCGAAGCAGACAACAACGTGATGTGCGCGTAAAGTTGTTACTCTGCTCAAGAAAGCGAATTTAGCTTCAACTCTGAAGATAAACCCACGACATCGTGATATGTTTGTCCTCAACAGTTACTTATTCTACGGTGTGAACGATATGAGGGCTTCAAGCGTGTTAATGTGTCTCCTGAAGATTCATGTTCAGGGTTGAGAGGAGTTGGTGGTTTATGTGCTTCATTCTGATGTATATGAAGGCCCTACCTTAACACTTGTTCTTGTTCGTGTTTGCAAGACTTACGGTTGTTTCATGGTTGGACGATTGACCAAGTTCATGTGTATATGTATAGAGGTACGTTCATATGCTTGTGTGGCAGCAAGACTGCTGCAAATTGGTCACTCCGCTTGCTCAGAAAAGCCGGTTTTGAACTTCTAAAAACGTTGAAACGTTGCGAAGGCATACAGATGAGAAGCTGAGTATGGAAGTCTTTTAGGAAGGGAGTATTCATCCCTACGGAAGCAAGCAGGGCCGAGAATGCAATTTCTTCCCTTAGTCCTGCGCTTAAACATTTGGTGCTCGTGATAGATGTGCGCCAGCTTGCTTTTTCGTCGCAGTCGTAGAGCTTAGATGTTAGATGCATGTTCGGCTGGCAAAGTTAAAGTGAGAAATCGACCCCCCGCCCTCGTTCTACTGTTCTGTAGAAGTTGTCAGGAATACAAATCCCCAGCCTGCGCAATTTAGAGAGGTTAGGGTAGCGAGGCGTTTGACTTCTGAGTTTCCTCCTCCCAGATCTAAGCCCAAATTCCTCTGTACCTGTAGGGTCAGGTCAGATAAGGTAATCTCATCAGACATTTATATCAAATCTCTTAGCCCTTCTGTGTTTTTTGAATCGTCAGGTCCTCTTCTGATCCACTTTTATTACCTTTGAGCTGATCAAACCGCAAGATGCCACGTTGGGTTCCTACTGCATCCGATGCTGAAAGGGTGAAACTGGCTGTTAATGAAGTAATCAAAGGAAGACGTGTTGCTAGCGTTGTCGAGTGTGTTGCATGCCGAAGGGTGTTGATTGTTCGGCTTTTTGCGAATACTAGTTCCATCCTCTTTCTTGCAGCCACGGCTGGCAAGTGCAAGGTTTCCATGACGATAGCAAAAGTTGCTCCTCGCAGTTTCTTTTTGTTGTGAATCTTGGTTTGGTCACTTCGATTATGACTCTGTGCAAGAAGCACCTACGTCGTGATCGATCTCTAAAGATATTGACCGATGACAGAGTACATGAACAGCCGAAGTAGTGTGACCCTAAATTCAGTGTGAACAGAATGTTACCTGAATGCCCTTTTTGTAGGAAACGTGTATTCTGTTGCAACTTCACTCAGTATCACACATGTTGGTAGACTTTTACATCCGTCCTCAGTTGGATGAGTCGGTCGGTACCTAGAAACCGAACGAAGAATCCCCCTACAGAGAGCCCCTTTTCATCCTCAAGCAGTCGTCTCTCGTTTCCCATCTACTTGAATCCCGTCTTCTCCACCTACCACATCTCTTCACTGCTCAGCCATGGCGCGGGGTCTTTGGTCCTCGGGCTATTAGAAGCACATATTAAATGTTTACAGTTTGTACATCTCTGTTTTGAAGGTCATAAGGTCGTACTAAACTGTCAGCTCAAAAATACTTCACTGAGTTCAGGGCAAGTTAGCCGTTTCCGTGGGAAGGCAAATTGTGTGTAATCATGGACATTAACAACAAAATTTTAGTATTTTGATCTGTGAATTGTCGGCGGACATTTCACTGATGAGGCATTGTGTCTCAGGTTGCCTGGCTGAATTCTCCTCTCGTTGAGAAGACGCGTTGTTACTGTTTACCTCATCCTCATATGCTTCAATTCAAAGCATATGAAGATATTTGAAGATGTCTATGTAATATCCGCAGTCCGTAAGAGGTTCACGTTCAGGATTGTTGATGTGGAGCATAATCTCACAGTATATCCTGTAGGGTGGTTCCAAAGATTGGCCAAAGCATCGGCCGCAGGAAAAGGTCCTTAAAAGAGAAGTCCATATACTCTGTGAAGGCCAGGGTGTCCCACCTCTTTTACCGGACATGTATATTCCGGTGTACTCAATTAGAGCTCCTGTGTACCTTAGATAACCCAGCCTACGAAAACCGGATGACTCAAAATAAGGAAGAAAAGTAAAGGAAGTGACGGATGATACAAAACTGCGAAAATCGAGAGATAAAGGTGTTTCGTTTAACTCATGAGTATCGCCAGCGCTCGCTACTCGAGTTCGCTCTTGACACAACCAGAACCCAAACGATGGTCCCTGTTGTACCGAGAACGTCGAAGGTGGCCTGAAGCTGTGACAAGGTACGCAGAGTACAAAACGGTACACCTTCGGTGAAAAGAGCAATTATGTTTGTTAGGAATCAGCTCGACAGAGCGGTATGAGAGCGAAGACTTGATTACTGACCTCATAGACTGAAAAGCCGGTGCTTAAGCCAATGCGCAGCGTCATACCAGTAACTCTGAGCTTTGAGCTCGTTCGCCGTCCATGTCCAATCCCCAGTCATTTCTAAGAACGTCCGGTCAATCAATCGTCCGTCTGGAACTCTTGTCTGCTTGTGTCACAACATGTGCAGAAGAAGAGAGAAAGTTTTGGACTTGACCTCAGTCACTCTGGAGAAGCAGTTCGTTTGCGTAACTGACCAGCAAGTCGTCATACTGAATAAAATTTAGATGCTAGAATGGTTGTGGACGACCGCAAATCCACAACAGCAATGCATAGGACGTAAGAAACAACCGTCGCACTTGTTTTCTATCATCCCGTCCATGTGAGTCAAGTACATCATAGTCTCCTCTGCTGTCCTCAGTTGCAATAGTTTATATGGAGGCGAAATGCCAGATACTATACAATACATCCCGATGAGGTAACGATCAGGTGTACTCTTGGAAGCTTCTGCATGGTGGCCCTGGTACCAAATCATTAGAACTCGGATGGATGTACTTTCAACCCCTTCGAGTGAACTAAATGGGAGCTGTGGATCACTCACCGCCTAGATCTCAACCCTTGTGAGCGAGTCCTACTTTCAAGGTGGCGTTATTCTGTGCGCTGCAGAATTGAAGTTGAGTCTCCCTAATAGGAAATAGGTCAGCCGTCCTTGCTTGAGATGATGGTCGTATGCTCTGCTCTCTGGTACGATAGTAGTATCAGGCAGTTGTAGACCACAGCGTCCTCCCTTTATCTGTGGCAGCCTTTGAGTGCGTGAGACTTACACTTCTTTACTCGGCAGTTCAGGACACACCCATAAGCCAAATGCAAACTTTGAGTAAGCTCCAAGACACTCGTCTTCATAAGCTTCAGTCCCACATCTTGACGCTGTACTTTCCAAAATCTTCTATTCACATTCTTGGACTGTCTGCTTGACATGACTGGATGATTCCAGTTTCGAGAAGAAGTAAGTCTCTGTGTGTTCTTTTCTCCAAACAACAGCAGAGAAGTCGGCTCCTAATCCAGTGGCGACTTTGAGAATATGACCCTTACACTTGTAATTCCTCATTTGATTTTGCGCTTGGACTGTGCTCCACTTGTTGACTCATGCTAAAAACAATGCATACTTTGCGTTCTGTAGCGAGAAAAAAAGCATACGCGTGAAAGATACATCACAAATATTTTATCTTAAAAAATAAAAGAAGTCACTTTACACTAGCAGATTCCACTTTGTTTGGTACGAATAAGTAAGAAACTTGTGATGATTTCCTTATCCGATCTGGCAGAGTAACTTCAGTCTATACGTTCTCTATTTACAATTTGTTAGAAATATTTTTTCCCCATTTTTCTGTACTTTTGACCTTGATATCACATCAAATTTTAGTAGAAATTATGTCAAAATCATATCTTTAAAGAGGCCACAATTTTGAAACTTTGAGACTGGAAATTTTTGTAAAATTGCAACCCCCCCCCCAAATTTGGTATTATGCATACATTATTCTCCAGATACGTATTTGACATATAACATGAATAAACTCAAAGCAAAGAGAATATATGTGGGGGTTTTCCTTATCAAGGACGCTCTTGTCTGCATGTTTTTCTGCAGAAAATATTCTTGAATTCAAAAAATTGGGAAGATTCATGTACAAACGTTTGTATTTTGTTGTCTGATTAAATTTTCGCAATGACATGAAAATACTTATTTCCTTTTCACGATGAAACCTTTTGAATTTTCAGCCCACTTCTTGCATGTGCTAATTAAATTCAAGCCATGTGTTGAGACCTGACTGAAGAAGTTTGCATTGAATCACGCTCTTGGTTTGTTGAAACGCAATGCCCCAGAAAATAATTTTAAAATCGGCTGGTAACGAAAAGGAACTCATGATGAAAGGTGATATGTGACCAGATTAGATTTTTGGTGGACATTCTTTTCCAAAAGTCTTTCCTCGCAGAAAGGATGACATGATTTGTCCCACTCAAAAAGTTTATTGTCTTCTGAATTCCTGCTTTGGAAATGACAAATTTTGATATATATCGAGGAGCACTCATGAACGACAATACGTACTGCCTACACAACCATGGTGTCATCACGCAACTTTCTCGTTCTTTCTACTTCCGCGTAGAGCTATGGATATCACACATGTGAAGCACAAATAGATCCATCACATCTGGACTCAGACTGATTCAGAGTGAAACAACGTTTTAGCCAAAGTAAATCCTGTATCATGACTCGGAGTGCTGTAAATTCTCATCCGCTTCGTGTTTGGAATCTATCTTTTATCTTTACAAGAAATCTAAAGATTAACATGAAACCTAAAGATTGTTTGGAGTCATCTGTTGAAAAAGTCCAATTCATGTCACCTCTCAAGAGCAGACAATTGAATACTGTCATTGAAATATAAAGAAAGGAAGTTGTTGCCAGCCGCATGGCAACAGCAGTAACATTTGATGCACTGAGCTGTGATAAGATGAAGTATTGTGATGTTGTGAATCACTATAGGAAAAGTACAGTATACTGAATTAAGGCGTACTAATGATTACATAATTATTGAACTTATACACGATAAATAATTTTCACTTTACATGTCACTGTAATCGACGAGCAGATTTGTATTATGGATGGTTTTCATTGGAAATGCTTGATATTGAAGATTTCTTCTTGATAATCAATAATTGTGTTGAAATTATCACCACATAGCCTAATCTTCATGTCTCCTCATTTCTCAAAACTGATGCTCGTAATCATTAAACATAATGGCAATGAAGATTAGTTCACGTCTAACGTGCGTAAATCTGATTCAGGTAATCACTCCCAAAGCGGAATCTTTTTGCTGTCGATATGATGTTCTATTATATATGACCATGACTATTGTACAGATATTTCACGAGTTCAAAGCATCTCTACAACCTGGCGACAATGTTAGATCTCTTTCCAAATCATCTTTTTATAATTTTCATGCAAATTTTGGCAAAATAGGAAGACATATCAATTTATAATATCTACATGTAACATTCAGAGTCACTATTTTAGTCACTTGGCTGACTTATGACATAATCTGATTCTGAGGTAACCTTGTACAGCAATTAAAGTGGATCTTTTCAAACCTACCACAAGTTCTTGACCTAATTGCATAAAAAATGTAAGATGAGAGCCACATCTTCCTTCTCAAGTTGTTGGACATTCAAATGGATGATCTTTCTAAGGCAATGTGATGAATGATGAGGTGGATTCCTGAATCTAGATATCCTTCCTAAAAGGAGGTGTAATCTAACGGTAAGAGTTTCATCCAAAAGAAAGAGGAATATGAAATGCAAAAATGATGAAAAAAGATTCCAATGTGATACATGAATGCACCTAAATGATCACAATCTCAACTACTTCACCCTTGGCTGAGCGACTGGGATCCAGCTCACAAAATCCATATTCAGTATTTTATACATTTCTGTATATACAGAAAGAGAATGAGATACGGAAAAAAAACTCGAACTTCATTCCCAAAGTCCAATTATAATTACTTCAAGTTTTGATGTGTAGATTGTATGATTTGGTTTCGCTCTAAGTATCAAAGGTTTGCACAATGTATAAACTCGAAAAGACAGACCATCTAACGTCGAAAGTGCAACAACTTGTAGGATAAAATGCCCAGATGGAGCGCCACATTCTGCTCATGATTATACTCCTGTTTCAACTACCAAGAGGTTTTCAAAGGAGAGACATCATGATGCAAATGATGAGCTCATATCCCAAACGGTGTGAGGCGCTTCCGCGCTATGCATTATTTTCTGGTTGACATTCATGCTACCTGTTGCCATGATAAAAGGTGATACTAAAAGTTCTTGGATATTCGAATATCGAGGGAAACGCAAGAAGAAATCCATAGAAATGTACAAAAGTCTCTATCTGCACGATTCTCGCTATCCTGTTTAGATTTTTCTAATAAAATTGATATATTTTATTCGCAGAGGTTAGGTGCAGGATACGTAGGACTCTGGGTGGTTATAATTTATAAATATCAATCAGCTTCTATATCATAGACACCTAAAACATAAGTATATTGTCATATATTTATTTATGACAATATACTTATGTTTTAAGTGTACTTATGTTTAGAGTCCAGAGTCCTCTATATCCTACACCTAAGTTCTGCGAATAAGATATTTCATTGGAAAAATCTCAAATAAAATATTCACCTAAAATAAAATGCTTTTTAGTTCCGTTTCCTATTTCCTGGCTTTGGTTGTTTTCATGGTCTTCCACATGAAAAGAATTTGTGAATACATATTAACTGTTGGGCAATTCGGATACTTTAGCAACACCTTCCAAATGTATAAGTTAATATTTTCCACCTGACCATACTGTCTCGGATTTACAATGTTTAGATATTTTTGGTCTCTCAAAAAGTTGATTTAAACTTGTATGGTATTCAATGACTTTTTCTTCTCTCAGTGAGTCGTTTCTTGTCAATATTTATCATTGTCACACTCTAGTTTCTTACCTTTCTTTCTATTCATCTTATTATGCATCTTATTACTTCCTTCTACCATCGACACCGAGGTACCCCTCTTCTCTTTGCACTTTTCTCTTTTCTTCCCATATATAGTTTATGGTATCTTCGCCTTCCATGGCTACATATGCCCTTCAGGTTGACTTTTCTCTCTTCATGTTTGGTAATAACATATCATTTAGCAAGTGAGAGTCAATATAACCCGGTGGTTGCAATGCATCTTGAGAGAATCAAATTTCTTGCAAAAATTGGAATAAAAATATATTCTCATATATTAATGCTCATGAAGAATTCTAAACATAGTTCCAAAAAAAACATATGGAACATAATTTTGCCATGTGAAAATGTATTATTATGTACTCACTAGCTTTGAAAGGTATAATAATATTTCTCATTAGCCCTATTCCATATTGATATATATCAAATGATAATATAATTTTTATATGATAAAAATTACAATGCAAAACCAATTTTTTGCAAATTATTTTTGAAACGTAGTTGTAATGTAAAGGATTAGTTTAATTCTTGATTAAATAAACATTTTTTTAATTAGAACATATGTCTTTTATGTTCAAATATGTTATATAAAAATATAATAATGATAAATACAATTTTGAGTAATAAAATTGATTTTTAAATTATTTTAATTTTGATATTGAAAATATTATTTTTTTATTAATTTATTTTCATTTATATATATATATATAATTAAAAATATATAATGATGCATTTGAAATTATGATAATATAAAATTATAATTTTGTATATAAAATATACAAAAATCTCTTTGCTACAAATTAGAAATTGACATGTGAGTAAAATTTACATTAACCAACTTGGGAATGTATCCATATAAGATGCGGACACCAAGTAATATAGCAAAAAGGATGATAAGATCCTATCAAGTCCTAGAGGGATGAATCCAAAGGGTTAAGATGGGTCCAAAGGGTTAAGATGGGGTTAAGAATTCATCCATATAACAACTCACCAAAAGTTTAGTTAATAGATTTATACCATAGGTAAGTACATAGATGTATGTGGTGCATATTGAAAAACTTATGTTTAACTTATATCCCCCACATTGCACTGAACAAAATCATGAAATTATCTATATTCCACAGAGTTGATAAAAGTTCAACAATAAAGTTATTCTTATTTTGGGCAAGAATTGTAATGATAATAATTATATGGTACTAACATATCTAAATTAAGATTATATGTCCATCCTATAAATATTTGTATGTTGCTACATACAATTTATGTATATTATTTCATAATTTTTTTCCAATATTCTGTTGTTTTAATCTAATTTTTAATATATAAAAAATATTATTAAAAACAGAAAAAAAATAAGTTAATAAAAAATAATTTAACTTGAAGATATTAACTTGTAATTTTGAGAAAAATAATTAATTTGTATTTAAAATTTAAAAACATAAAAATTATTTATTATAAAATCCTTGTATCCAATATTTTTAGTATAAATTCGTTTTATAAAATTTTTGATTGATAAAAAAAATTATTTCTAAAAAAAATGGAAATTTTTATTCAAATTTTTTTTAAAAAATAAATTTTATTTCATATTTATATAAAAATTTTATTTTGTATTTTTAATAAAATAAAATTTTATTATATTTTGTAAATAAAAATAATTTACAGTTCACTTAAAACATCTTTATATTAGTTACAATAATAGGATTTTAGAATGATGGCATTTTGCATATCATTTGCAACAAAATAATAATTTTTATCTAAAATTATGAGATTATAAGTAACATGAAGTCACTACACGTAAGTAAGAAGAGTATATATCTCAAAGGTCCACACCCTTTTACTACCTCCTCTACTGAAAGATGGTGGTGGTTGTGTTCACCCCATAACATAAGAAGTTCAATGGGTGAAATTAATCCCATTCTCATAAATTATGTAAGGTTTAATACCCTTAGTAATAGTTTGAACACTAATTGTGGTAATGTTGAGCACATGAATTTCAATATTTTTATAAAAATATAAAAAAATCACTTATATGTGATTGTGACTCCATAATTACTTAATTTGAATAATACATCATATTTACATCTATGATATAGTGATTAATCAAATTAAATTTCATAATTAAATATTTGTATACATCAAGTAAATGAGTAATTTTATTAATTTATGTATTTAAAATAAAAAAATAAAAGAAAAAAATTCGTTTGAAAATATATGAAATATTTTTGAAAATAATAAAAATCAAATAATTTTATATAAGAATATTTAATTTGTTAGGTTTCAATATGATTCACAATAAATATATATATTTTCAATTTTTTCCATGATTATTTTTATAATACATATTTTAATAAATTTTTATACTAAATGAATATTGCATGTGACATCAAAATTATTATTTTTTAACAATAATAAATTTATTTCTATTTGTAACACGTAATTTGAATAAAGAAATGATTTTCAATGTTTCTGATTTGAAATCAACATTACGCATGTTAATTTTGATCATGATAGGATGCATTAGGATTATTACTATAATTGATTGAATAATAATTACTGTATTATCGAAATGGAAATTTATTTTTATGTAATAATTTATACAATTTATCATGAATATTTTTTATAGCGCATTATTAGGTTAATTATTGAATAGTTTTTAAAAATTCTGTATTATTTATTTTTATTTTATAAATTTTATATTGAAATTGATTCAATAAAACCATTTTATTTTTTACGAAATGAAAGTTTATTTTTCTCAAGTTTTTTTGTAAAATAAATTCTTTCCTGCCTTACTGACATTATACATGATAGTTCCTATGATAATGTTGAAATATAAAGCTGAAATCAGAGGAAATGTTGTCATTTAGTTATTTTGGGATTGAATTGAAACTAATATTTTTTTTTATCATAGTTTTCCTTAAGTTGAAATGATGCATATTCGTCATTATCTACGTAAAGCATGCATTCAGAAAAGACCTTAGTTAGTATGATTTTGTTCACAATCCTATTCAAATGTGCAGGTGTAAAAGTGCAGTAATAATGAAAAGAAGCTATTATAATTAAAATAATAGTGTTTATAGATACTGTACGCGGTTGCTAGCAGATCCTCCACTACGTGTGGTTTTATGGATGCTTTCTATCAACGCAGTTCGAAGTTGAGCATGAGCAGCAAAATTCGTAGAAAGAGGGTTTGAAATCTCAATAATTGGCATTATTGGAGAAAACATCAACTTGTGAAGGAGGGATGTCAAGAATCGAAACTCGTTCAACGTGGGAATCAGAAGATCCGAAGAAAAAACCCCTGGCCTGGAAGTCGACCAGATGCGCGATCTAAGGGGAGCAAGTGGCCGATGGAGGATTCCGAAGTTGATGCGGTTGATACGAAAGATAGCCGAGTTTGTCCTCTTGGAGAGTACCTGTTGTTGTTGAAAACCGGAAAGCGGGACTCATTAGTTCCAAGCACTGAACTAGCGTGGTCTACAGTAGGCACAGCACTTTTCCAGAGTACCGAATGACTGCGGTTAGGGTTTAGGGCCTTGAGGCTGGACAGGTGAAATATAAAGGAAAAGCCTGAGCAATTGATGATGAGTCGCTGGGAGGTGATGTGTTACTTTTCGCAAGCGAGTGAACTCATAACAGTAAGGGGTGCCTAACCTTTAGGCCTGCAGTTTCCCGGACAGCGTCTGGACTTGGGCGACGCAGGAGGACAGGGAGGCAAAAAGACAGAGCGAGAGTTTGTCCGGATATCTGCTGGCTCTTGGCAACTGGCCCGCGGCAGGAGCAACAGAGCAGGAGAAGGAATACGATAGAAAAGATAACAGAAAGACGGTGCGAACGGGTCGCGAAGAGAGGGAAAGCAAGGCTGTGCTGCTGCCGCTGGAGTTCGCTTTCGTGTTCAGGCCTCTCTCTCAATCTCTCGCTCGCTCGCGCTCTCCGTTCGCCCTGCTCTGCGCTCTATGATGTCCTGCCGTCGAAATGGACTGACAGACTCACGGCGGAGGGAAGGAAGGAAGGAAAACGCTGGAATCTGAGAATGAATGAACCGAGCGAGGGAGAGCTTGCAACAAAACAAGAGCAAGAGCAAGAGCAACAGCGGCCAGAACACCCGAGTGCTTTGATCTGCGCTAATGGTTCAGCGGAGCCGGCGACGTTCGGCAGGGAGAGGGTCGAAGGAGTAGTAGTGGTAGAGGAGAGGGGAGGGGAAGCGGCCGGTCATCTCTCTGGGCTGCGAAAGACCCGACCTCAGGAGTCAGGCCTCGTATGTGTGTCGTGTCCTCCGTACCCATTACCCATGGAGCTTCCCTCCCGGCCGTCGTCCTGCGCGGATCCTTGGCCCCGTGTTTGAACCTTGAATTTGATTCCGACTTTTTCCCGGACTCATACTATTCGCCCCGCGCCTCGTCGTCCTCTCTCTGCCCGCGCCTTCCTCTTGTCCATCTCGCTTTCTTCGTGACCTCGTTAATTGTTCTCCTCCTGTCTGCCGAGAGAGAGAGAGAGAGAGAGTGTGTGTGTGTGGGCGTGTTTGTGAGAGAGGGAGAGGGAGCTGGAGTTCGTTAGCGACCTGTGGCGGAAGTGACCCTTATGATGGTGATCGTCAAGCGTGGGTCACGGAGATTGGAAGGAGCTGAGATTCGTGGGTCGTGGAGGAGGATCGTGCACTCAGCTGTCGGCTTGACTTCTGCTCGGTGTTATGATGCGTATGATGTTATGATTGTGGGCTCAATCGGTGTCGCGAGTGCTCCCTTCAGCTGTAGTATAGACTGAAGAGAGAGTGAGCAAGGAGCTGGACGGAGAGACGAGATGAGGAAGATCACGGCTTCGGCTGCCCGGCGTTCAATATGGAGTTTCGGAGTTTCAGCAGACACCAGAATTTAGGACAGATGCGTGAACATTTGGACGCCTCGCTGTAGGAAGAAGGCTCGCTGGAGATAGTCAAGAGCTTAAGGTGTTGCCGCTCCAGAGGGCCCAAGAGGCGGAAGAAAATGCCAACGCTTTTCAAGCAGCTGCAGACTGCTAGGGATCACGAGCCCCCGACGCCTGCGAGCCCTGTGACGGATAAGGGAAGCTCGAAATCCTCGAGTAGTGGTCGGAAGGTCAGCAGGGCTTCGCAGGCTCGGGTGGAAGCCCGCAAGGAGTTCCTCAAGGTGACCACCAAAGGCACGCGAGATGAGGCTTACACGAACCCTGAGAGTTTGCCCCCTCTGGACGATGCTTACAACAACTTCCAGCGCATTTATCCCAAATTCTCTGAGACTTGGGCCGTCGACGATCTCAGAGAACGAGAGTACTTCCATCTCGAAGAGGGTGAGCATGTGTGCATGGACTACTGTGGGTTCGGTCTCTTCTCTTACTACCAGCAGGTCATCAACAAAGCCTCTTCGTCCTTCGGGCTGGCTTACATCTCTGCAAATCTTCCGACCCATGCACTCTATGGAGCGGCAGAAGAGGGCACCGCTGAATCGTACATCAGGAAAAGGGTGATGGATTATTTGAATGTCAATGATCGAGAGTATAGCATGGTATTTACGGCCAGCAGGGGCTCTGCGTTCAAGCTCCTGGCAGAATCCTATCCTTTCCATCTCAATCAGAGGCTGCTTACAGTGTACGACTTTGAGAGTGAGGCCGTGAACTGGATGGGGGACTGTGCGAAGCAGAAGGGCGCAAAAATCATGAGTGCCTGCTTCAAGTGGCCGTCTCTCAGAGTGGGCACGAGTGATCTGAAGAAGCAGTTGCAGGACAAGAAGAAAAAGGGCGAGTCAGCCAAGGGCCTCTTTGTCTTCCCCGTGCAATCGCGCATGACCGGGGCCAAGTATTCGTATCAGTGGATGTCTCAAGCTCAGCAAAACAAGTGGCACGTGCTACTGGATGCCTCAGCTTTAGGTCCGAAAGACATGGATTCATTGGGCCTGTCACTCTTCAGACCGGATTTCATCGTCAGCTCCTTCTACAAAGTGTTTGGCACAGATCCCACGGGTTTTGGCTGCCTATTTATAAAGAAATCTGCCTTTCACAGTCTGCACAATTCGTCTCGGGCACGAGCTGTGGGCATGGTAAGAATCGTCTCAATCAGTAACAACCCAACAAACGGGCCGGATGAGAGGGAAGCCGAGGACGAAGAGTTCCAGCGAAGTGCTTGGCAGTTGGATCAGCAAGCCGGGATGAGCTCGTTTTCCGGCCCAGTTTCCTCCTTCTACGCAGAAGCTGATGCGAAGAAATTGAAATCTCCCGTCAATGAGGATAGCAATCATCACGCTGCGTCGAAATTGCCCAAGAGCAATGGGAGAAGGGTCGGTGAGATTGAAAACTCCGGGCAGTTGAGAAGGGTGAGTGAAATCGAAGAGGAATCTTATGCCGAGGAAGTACACAGCGGGCGGCTGAGCAGTGGCTATCACAACCGCCAAAAGGGAGAAATTGAACAAATGAATGAGATCGAATATAGCGGACAGCTCAACAAATCGCGATACGACCCGGACTCGGAGCGGAGGGGTGGGAGGACCAGCGAAATCGAAGAGTTTGTTCCCAAAAGTGGGCTGCTCACGAGACCGCGCTCCTCTTTCGGAAGTAGCTCTGGCGAGATCGAAGAGGTCATGGAGCAGAAACCTCGAAGAATAAGCCTTCGTGAACAGCTCCATGAGCCTCAGACAAGTCCTTTGAAAACTGTGAGTCAGATTCTGCACGAGGATGACGACCCACCGACAACGTCTTCTTCCGCCAGATTTTACAGCGTCCCTCGCAGACGGTCCTACAGGATGGACGACGACGACGATGACGACGAGCTCTCGCAAACTCCCGTTATCAATGATAGAAGAGCAGGCGATAGTGATGACAGCGGGGGCGAGGATTATGAAGACTGTAGAGATTCTAGCTTTAGAAATGGCAGAATGGGCGGGACCAGAGGCCAGTACGACTTCAGCCCTGACGTAGTGGTGCACAGCGGGTCCACCTCCGACGATAGATTTGACTCGAATTTAGAACGAGATACGAGTCTCATAGAGGAGGAGATAGAGGAGAGGGAGTTTTCTAGAACAGCTCTCAGTGACATAGAGGAGGAAAAGGGTGAGGGTGAGGGTGAAGTGGAGGGCGAGGGCGAGGGTGAAGGTGAGGGGGAAGACACGCTTGTTTGGGACCAGAGCGATGGTGATGATAGAGGGGCTGAACAGAGATCCGCCCTCGAAGTAACCGAGAGGGGGATTGCATATTCTGGGGAATTTCGGACTGGGTTAGGCCAGGCTCCAGCTGCAGCGCGCGAGATTGAAGAGGTGAAGAAGATAGAGGACGCCGAGGAGAAAGCGGAGCAAGTAAAGAACGTACAGCCGCAACCCGTAGTGGCGGAGAAGAGAAATGTAGAGCCGCCAGCTGTAGCTCAAAAGGAGACGAGAAATGTGGAGGGTATCAAGGCAAGACTCGCGAGGTTTGTCGGAAGGGCCAGCTTCCGCAGGCATACCGGAAAGGAAATGAGCGATTTTCAAGAGTTTGGAGTACAAGGACTTGTTAATAAGTTTCAGAGTTTGGACAGTGGCAAGGGCCAGCGTGAAGAAGTTGAGGGTAATCTGCAACCGAAATCGGATGCTCCTTCTCACAAGCACAAAGCCCCCATCGCACAACCGGAATTTCTAGCAAAGGAAGCCACAGATGTTTCGGAAGGTACATCTTCTGAAGCGCGAAATAACGCCAATGGTGACGTCATAAGTGGAGGTTTGAGTCCTGCTCTTCCTTCTCCTGAACAAATTCATGAGAGTGTCGGCCAAGCTAGTGGCAGTGACAGCGAGGCTGAACCTGCTGGCTTCGAAGAGACCGACCGTTCGGGCGTTCAGGATGGAGCAAGTTCGAAAGCTTCGAAAGTTGTTCCAGCTTCATCCGATGCAGGAGAGGAAGTACATAGGGAGTTCTCAAAGCAGTATTCTCTAAGGGACTTGCCTGCACATCCTCTAGAAAATGCTGCCTCTCCTGACGCGAGTGAGGATGGTGCAACTTCGGAAAGTAAGGGAGTCATCATTGACCCCGGGAAGAGAAGAACGCCTGCCAGGGGACCAAGTTTCACCTTCTCGCATGCGGATGGCAGGTCAAACCAGACAGAGCACGACGAGGGCTTGTGGAAGGGACCAGAAGAATTGGGAAGATCAGGCAGGTGGAGTCCTGATCAAGCTGCACCTGCAGGCTCTCCCCGGGACGGTGGCATGGATGATGAATTTGAATCTAGACCCGCAGATTCGAGCGTCGGTGCTCCGCAACCTACCAATGTCGCTGCGCAGGCTCTACAACATGCCCTGTCGTTTCGTGCGGATGGAGGAGGAACTCCTTATGAATCCGGCGAGGAGAATTACATTACAATATTACCTGGCAGCAGAAGTGGTAAAAATTGGGATCGAATACCTGAACCTGTGAATGAGTCTCCAGATTCTGCCAGACAAAGGGATAGCAAATCCTCTCTTGAAGAATTACCAGACACACCAAGTCCAGCTGTTGGAAAAGGGATGGAGAAACGAAAGAGTACAGTCGTTTCACCGGCTGAGGTCGCTGAATCGTCTGAGGTTTGGGAAAGACCGAGATCCTCTGGACAGGATGACACGGAGAAAGCATTTGATACTTCACCTCAGTCACCAAGGAGTGAGTACTCTGAAAGCAGAAGGGGAGCTAATTCTACACCACTCTACCTCAGGGCAACTCCTCGGTCTAGTGCCAGCACACCCAACAACGCTACCAGTAGTTATCAGACGGAAAGAAGCAACACGGAGGATTTGAGTTTTGACGAAGCCGATTTTCACGATGCCAAGGACCAACGTGGGATGAATGGATCTTCGCAGGACTTGCGCAGTGGCAGAACCCTGTCAAGAGACGTAGACCTTGATGAAGATATGTTTACCTCATCAACAAGAAGGAATACACTAGCAGAGGATCTTGCCAGAGTTGATTTGCAAGATAGTGACGATGAGTCATTTTATCAAGCCCAGTATGACCGTGATTCCTATCATGGATCAAGTACTTCCCGGTGAGTTGCAAACTTATGAATCGTTGCATACTGCACTTGAGTCATTACAATGCATTGAGTCAGGAATTGGTGGCTAATAGTTTCTAGCAACCAGCTTGCTGTCTTCAAGATGTCACACATGTCGTTTTACCCTGAAAACGAACTGTTTATTGCCGAGACGCTTGACATCCCTGGACTCCACAAGCTGCTTGTTTCATGTTCACTGTAATGGCCTGAGTCTGTTACATTATGTCAAAGGTGAAAAAGTTGCTGTTGTGTTCCTCTAGTATCTCGGCCACAAACTAAGCGATCATGCATTCAGTTGCTCACATGTTTCGAAGTCTTCTCTTCAGGTACTTTGGAGAAGATGCCGCCCCATCTGCGAGTTATCAGGAGGGGGAGTCGGATGACGATTTTGAGGAGGGAGAGCAGGTGGGAAACGGCGACCTAAGGCAACCCAAAATCGTGTGCAAGGGCCTTGATCTGGCTGATTCATTAGGGCTTACCAAGACAAACTATCGATTACGGTACCTGATTAATTGGCTGGTCAACTCTCTCCTCAAGCTGCGGCATCCTAGTCCAAATGATCGAGGAACTGCCTTGGTCCGCATCTATGGCCCCAAAGTGAAATATGATAGAGG
Organism: Marchantia paleacea; assembly: GCA_014180765.2. Lineage (NCBI taxonomy): Eukaryota > Viridiplantae > Streptophyta > Marchantiopsida > Marchantiales > Marchantiaceae > Marchantia > Marchantia paleacea. The sequence continues at coordinate 1,375,834 of MUAA02000079.1, read as the reverse complement.
GGCAGCGGTGGCCTTCAATTTGTTTGACTGGAAGGGAGTGTTCATCCAGCCGGGTTTAGTACAAAGACTTGCTGACAGAAGTAACATCTCGTTGGGAGTAGGCCGACTTTGCAACATCGTGGATCCAGATCTGTCCCCAGATTTTTTGGCAGAGAAGGAGCGGTGGGGTGGAACAGAAAGAAGTGACCATGGTAAACAAGGCACTCCTTATTGTGCCGGAAGGTCAGATGGTGGAAAGTCGTCATCTGCCGGGAAGTGGGACTCTCTTACCATCCCAGTAGTGACAGCTGCCATGGGTTTTGTGACCAACTTTGAAGACGTATACAGGCTGTGGGCTTTCTTGGCAAAATTTTTGGATGCAGATTTTGTATCCAAAGAGGTGTGGAGATACCATTCTTTAAATCAGCAAACAGTAGTTGTGTAATGTTTAGCCTAGATTTATTCTTTATATCAATTTCATGAGATGGAAATGTAGAAACATCCCACATGAGCAGAACTCAAGAGTTCTGGTGAGCTCCCGTTTGTCATATCGATGGAGAGGAGGTTCATGCAATGACTTGCCGATGCTTTGTACAGAGATGGAATACTCATTTTGAGACTGCTGTGGCAACTGCATCACGAATGCAGCTTGCTCCAACCTTTCTCAAGACATAGAAACTACTATTTAGCAGTGTGCCTATGATCCTTATTGTCCCAGATTCGAAGGAACTGGCACGAGTTTGTGGACAGATGCTTGAGAAATATGCACATATCACATGGAATGAGATCTTTTGAGAGGCAGAATCGTTGTATTCGTCCACTTTTTCCAGTCATGTACGCCTGAGAGTCCTGAACCGACCACGGTTTCCAACGCTTGTCATCTGGTTACATGTTATTTGCGGATTAAACATCTTTTCCTGCTAGCACTTCAGATGCATCCCAATTCGCTTTATGACTGTGATCAGCTATATATTTTTGGCTAGTTGGGCGAAAGTTGGACACATGGAAATTTGCTGTCCCATAGCCCGAGGCCCGTCAGACAAGACTTTTCCCCTTAAGACACTCTACATAGTCAATGGTTTACAGGAGGTTATTTGGAAAAAACGTGCCCCCTCACATCGCCGCTAATTGTGAAATAGAATCACTTGATTCATCAATGTCCGATCGAATAAATTGATATGTGTAGGACAATGGAGGAAGTTTACTTCCGAGATTGTTAGGCCGTGTACGCGTACTCCATGGTGAACTCGAGGTTCCCAAGGGCAACAATGGATCCTTTGAAAATTTGCTGATATTCGTAATTTAAGAAAGTTACAGATGAAGTTACGAAATGAGCATATCACGGGTGTGGTACCAAAAAGAGCTACACCACGGGTTTAAAGACTTCTGTTCAGTGGCTGTAGTTAGTCAACGTTCAGAGAAGCTACAGCGTCGTGCTTTGAGGGGACAGTGTCTTTTGTTTCCCGCTCTACTCACTGATGCTCGTCTACATGATGGACCCCGTTAACAGCGTAGAAACAGGATGCAGTATCCAATTCATTGGATAGTCATTGATGAGAAGTCTAGGGTAACACCTTTATCACCAAAGCATTTCAAAACCAAACCTTTGGGATCGACGGACTGTTGTCAACAATCTGACGTCGAAATGATCAAGAATCCGCTTTGACCGGATTTGCTGTCGAGAATATGATAGGCAGCGCACTCCATGCTGGAGTGAAGTACGCCAATGGAACAGACGACATCGGGTATTGTCATGCGCCATACCGCGGAGTGAGCGGAGTGTTGTGTATGATGAGTGGAGTAGTGTGGATTATCCACGAAGACTAGAAATTGGCACTGCCATAAAGCCCAGTAAAGACCAAACTGCTTCTCTGACTGGGATTGCTGAAAGCCAAATCAGAGAAAAGTTTTATTTCTTCCTTGTTCGTGTGGAGAGGTAAATATCATAGATCTCTTATTGGACTCTGCCCATAATTCCATTACAACGTGGGTTTGATTGTACATCATCATTTTGAACTAAGTCTTGTCCGCTGCCTGTTGTTGCAGAAGGGAAAGTAGATCTGCACGTATTCTCTGTGTATGCATTTCGAATAGATCTAAAAGTTGTCAATTAACCTGATGTTTTGCAGTTTTAAGTTTCTGTGCTGGTCGCACTTTGCAAGTTATTCAGTGGGCCTTGAGATGCCTTTCCGAATAGCCGAGAGATCACAACAGACGTGGAATGAGATAAAGGAAGATCACGTAACAAGTTGCATCTTGACCACTCTATTGATTATTGAGAGGAATGTGTTGTAGCAACTCAAAAAGCAAAATGGGTGGAACGGATGAACGTAATATATTTTCGAGATAAGAGGATATGATTTCGATACAAGCAATCATCTAGTATCCGGTTTCGTGATACTTTCACGCTCTTTACGTTGCAGAAAAAGCCGATAGTAGTGTCGGTGTAGTAGTTGTATGTATATGTTTTTTATTTCTCCAACACACTAAATGAATACGATTTCGTATTCTATCCTAAGTCGGAATATAGATGGTTGTGAGATAATCTACCAATAACAGGATAATGGAAAGACTAATATGTATTTTAAAATTTCAATTACTTGTTTCACCTAATTAACCAGTGTAATCTAAAAAGCTATTCAAATTTTTTTTATATAGTCAATTAACTCAAAAAATGAATTCTTAGTGCTAGGTTCGGTACACATTTTTTTTTTCTCTGTTAAAAATTTCTTTGTTATATCTAATATATCTGAAGTGAAATTCATCATGAAAAGAAATTTTATTTCTCAACACAAAACATTAGCAATATCAAACTCTTTCACAAAAAAAAGACACCGATTTGATTAATGAAGAAATGACTTGTTCTTTTCAGAGGATGAGAGCCAGCATAATCATACCATACATGGAATGGTAATATGCAACATCTGTAATCAAACTTAGTTTCAACTATTTTCAGTGTTAAATTTAAGATTATGTTGTGAGGTAAAATTCCATGTATAATATTTATAACTGTTGAATTGATATTCAAATTCTAGACCCTAAGATTACCTTCGAAGAGATAGATGAGTTCAATCTTGCGGGCAGATATGAGAGCAAGAATTTCAGTATGCTTCCAATTAGAAAGAAAAAATGCAATGTAAGAGGTGTCCATATGATTAGATAAATGACATGGATCAACGAAAAAATTTACATGTATGGAACCCGGAACTCGGGAACCCTGAAGACCCCTAATTTGAGTTTGATACACTTATAGCGATAAGGAAACAAATGGAGCTTTGAAGTATTTCACAAGGGCTTTACCAAAGGATTTCAGATAAAAAAAAGATTGTACTTGTATGCGAAGTCTAAAACATAGCTAAAGTAAGTTCAATAAATCAAATAGTGAGTAGACCTTAAAGAAACAACCTGGCTTCTCGGGGGAAAACGTCGAGGAAAATGAAGGAAATAGCAGATAACACCTTCCCCCATCTGATCCCCCTAAACTAGAGGATTTCTCTTGATCCCATCATATCTTGTCCAGATGATTTCACAAACCAAAAAAGTTATGTGTGGTCGAGCCATGTCCAGCTCCATCGCTGACGGATGATTTGCTCAAGAGAGGATCATTTAGCAAATTGTATGGTAGAAAAGAATATTCAACAACAGGAGTATGCGTGTCTTGACACCGGAAGTCTTCATCATTCCTCATCTGCCTGCCTGCCTGCTCCTTTACGTAGCGAACCTCGCGCGACTCATACGTAAGGAGGGGGACAAGGGTGGGGAAGGAAACCACGAGAGTCGTGGTCATGCACGTATTTCTAGAATCTTTAATCTGAAGACATGTTGAAGTCACGGACTGGATAACACAAGAGGTGATCTGCCACTGTGGTTGCTCGCTCCCTTCGGTCTCGCCGAGAGGTTCTGTTTTGAGAAGGAGTTCACAAAATCCACAAGTCCATTTGAAAATAGAAAAGAGTTGCTCCAAACACAAGCTTCACAATCAAAAGGAGGTGATCAATGACGCCAACACTGACGTGATGCTTGCCCACGTGGCTCCTTCAGACGTCATCCGCCGCGAGTCAGAATCTTGCATAGTAGCCAAAAGAGGAGAACATCGCCACAAGAGGAAGTGGGTTTTGAAGCCCATGAGTTGCAGTGCAGTGAGAAGATCCGACGACCGGTCACCGATGCTTTGTTCCGTCCGTTTCTCTTTCCTCTTCTTCCCTTTCCCGCTGTGTCTCTCTGACCTCAGGGCCGGCGTCAACAGCGCCAAAGTACAGTGCACGACGTGATGCGCCCATCTCGGTCCGAGTTGTAAAGAGCTCGGGAACGAGCGAGCTCGTCCATTTCAATTTATTGCAAGGCATTGGCGAGAGGTCATGTCTCCAGTATGATAGCCTCGCTTCATCTTTTCATCTCATCCAACCGTCTTTTACTCCTGGTGTCAGACGGTCACGCGTTTATCAGTTTCCCCTTTGAAGCTTCTCCCTGCCACTGTACGTGATCCACAACCCACCCACAGCACCTACGTCCGCGCTCAGGTTCCATGAATTCATTTCCTCGAGCATCTTAGCGAACCCATCCATGCATCGCACTGATTACAAACTACAGAAAAAGGAAGAAAGTGGGTCATGCATTTTTCAAACAGCGATCTCCGAAGCGCAGTAAGAGACAAGTTCCATATGGAAGCAGAGTTCTCAGGGAACATTTCTGGGTCCGGCAAGCGATTCAACAATTCCTTTTGCCAATGAACTCCGAAGCTTAGAGAATCACGACTGGGAGTAAATGGCTAGAGAGTGATGAACAGATGGACTCCTCTTTTGCGAATTTTCAACGCAATTTTCGAGCTGGGGTCTGGTCTTCAGCAGACGCAGGACAGAGTTTCCACGGAGGGGAGGAAATGGAACCGGTCACCGGCGAAGCCTTGAGGGCCCAGGCAAGAAGACAAAGGTGACCGGAGGTTTAAATTAGTTGGTAGGTGGTGTATAAGAATTTGTGTCAGTCATAACTCAGGCCGAAACGTGGAACATCTGCGGCAGATATCCGCCGTTTTGAAACGGACAGTCCAACATCCCTTTTTAGACTATTCTGTCAGCAGGATTTGCTCAAATTTAGAAAGTCCAGAATCCGGATGCCGGAACCCAAATGTCCTCCCCCTCCCCCTCCCCTCCCCTCCCATCTCACATGTCATGCATACTGTACCCCCTAAGATCACATGGCATGGATATCCGCATGCCCCCGCTCCCGCTTCCCATCCAGCTCCCCGTCCATAGCTCGCCGGGATTTGGTCCATCTTCCCGAACCCGGTGCGTGTACCGACTCCCGGCCGAACCAGGTCAACGGCGACCAGATAGACTCTGATGCCACCCTCCACTGACTCGGCTCAGCTCAGCTACTGTACAGCACCATTTCTACGTTGCCCCCTTGAATGCAACCTGTCTGTGCTCCCATACACGCACGCATGATTCCTAAGTCTAAGCTTTGGCCTTCCTTCAGCCGAAGTGAAGTTTTGGGAATTACAGTCCAAGTCATGGATACTCAAGTCGGTCAGTGAATCGGTCAGTCATCAGTCACGTCGAGACTCAACTCGACTTGTCTTCTTACATCTGAGAGCTCGGCCCGGCACAAGAGTCAAGTCCAACCGCAGGGACCGGATGTCTTGTGTTGTGAACTCCATGACATGGCTCCCTTCGTTTCATCAGCGGTGACGCTGTACTCTGTTTGAGCTCGGCAGCCGAGATTCGAGGTGCCAATGTGTCCGGTTCACGTCGTCAGTTGGGCTAATTCCACCGGATCTGACGTCAGCACTCAGACAGAAAGAAAGAAAGAGGGAGGGAGGCAGAGCTGAGTCCAAGGTCGAAGGCGAAGTTCGTTCCTGACTTGATGCTTCGAGACTTGGAGTTTCGGGGAGCCTCGTCTCGGAACTGATTCGTTTGGGATGCTTTTGGAATTTGGCGTGGGATCGGTCTGGGAGGTGTGGTGTTGTGATGGATCCAGGATCTGACTACGACTGTGACTGTACAGTGAAGGTTTGTCCGCTTGCGGGTCTGGGTTCGCTGTTGGGGAGGGGGAGGGGGACGGACGGTCGCTCGCATCACCTGCAGAGCAGCAGCTTCACGTAGCCAGGTCGAGATGTGAGCTGCTGGTGTTGGAAGCCTAGAAGGAAGGGATATCGGACAGGAGGTAGGGATATACATGAGGACATGTGTTTGGATACATGTGTCCTTCGTGAGGAGGTTCGGATCGCATGCTCGCTGTTTCTTCTCAATGCGACATGGGGGGAGGGGCTGGCCCAGGCCCCATCCATCGGCTCAGAAGTGCCGATCGATGTCCCTTCTTCTCGGGACTCTGATTGATTCGACCAAAAACTTGTTTCGATTCCGATCGATGGTGGAGAGTTTTGGACTTGGTCGGCCCAATGATGTGAATCTGCCCCATCATCACTCATCAAGCAGAGCCGAGCTAAACTCGGGGGAACTGGGGAGCTTCCCGCCCTCCCCCTCCCCCTCCCTCTCGCTGCCTCGGCTTCAGAGTGCCTGTTGTTGGATACACCTACAAAGATAGCTCCCGATCACGAGCCGCGAGGTGAGGCCAGGCCAGGCCAGGCCAGGCGACGCGAAGCACTGCAATGCAAACAGTTCGCAGGGTAGCGAGACAGTATGGCTACTTTCTGCCTAGAGCCCCAGCCGATCGGAACCTTAAGCCAGGTGCAGGTGCTAGAATGATTAGGCGTCTGGCCAGTGGCGAATCCCCACCAATTCTGGGGGTGATGTAGCCGAGAACTACTGCCTCGGTATCTATAGATAGACCGTATATAGCAAGCAAGGGGAAAACGCAAAAAGCGAAAGGGAGTGCGGGTTTGTCTGTGAGCTGCAAAAAGTCGAGTTTCCTATTCTCCAATGATGAGGCGACCACTACTTTAGTTCGTAAGTGGACACATGTTCACGTCCTTGACATGGAAACCCGCATCCGAACTGGCCTCTTGTGCGACAACCCTCGAACCGGAGGCAACGTACTAGAGCCATGCAGGTTACATACACAGGTAGGGTCCGGTTCTCGAAATGCTGGCTTGACCGTTCTCTCGCGCGGAGGACCCTATGTCGTATCTTTGATATTCATATGTTCGACGTGTTGATAGGCTTGCAGACGAGGAACTTGTTGATGCCAACAGACTAGGTTCCTTCCTGCGACAGATACCCCACCCCACACCCGTGATCGCGTGAGAGACAAGGCAGCCATGGGACTCGACAATCCGCAACAACCAGAGGGCGAAAACAACACCACGCAAACGGTTTGCCATCCATCATGAGGAGGAGGAATGGGATTGGAAAATTGTGTCTTATTAAACAGCGTTGGTCACACCTCTTCCACCTTTCCGGTAGGTGACCAAAACAAGAGGTATGACAGGAACCGGTACACACCTCACCTTCGAGGAGAGTTTATAGTAAATAAAAGATAGATACAAGGTACTGTGTCAATTACAGCGTAAGAAAGTAAAGAGTGCTTTCTCTGCAGAGCACCACATCAAAGTATGTAACAATGTGAGTGATGACTAACAGTGTGTGATAACTGTACCTGCGAGCCTTCTGGCCCGCAACTGGTTTGAAAGGTAATTCACCCTCATTAGAACAGGGCGAAAAAAGAGTGTGGGGTACAAAGAATGAAGATGAGCTAAACTATCAATCCCACTTAGTGTAGAACCCCAGCACTAATCATAAAAATCTACACTGTGACTCTAATCTCGACTGGACTTGGAACCCCTAGATGATCCGTCCGTCTTGCTTTTCTGTCTACAGTCGGGGATACTCTGCCGTGACGACTTGACAGGTACCGGGGCCGTCCCATGTGAAGCTGGAGTATTGTTGTTGTGAGCAGGTCTACTACTCCGAGACCCTCCTCCTGATGCTACTCTTTGAGTACTGCAAGCGGTAGGTACTTTCGCAAAATTTGCTGTCGCCGAACTCCCCTTTGGATTGCTTGAGTGTGTATATCCGTTGGTTTTCGCCCCTTTGTGGGCGCTCTTGGAGGAAGGTACACCTAATGGAGGAAGGGAAGACAGGCTCCGTCCACCGGAATCCTTGTTGCCACTCGAATCCTTTGCTGATTCTTTTGCAGCACACTTCTCCATCTTTACAGACAGGTTGCTGGTACGAACTGCTGTATGTGAACCGCCACGCGAACTCGTAGAGACACCACCTCCACTTGAATTCCGAGGAGAAGAAATGGAAGGCTTCTCTGGGGTGTCAATCTGACTTAGACTCTTTCGTCTCTCGCTGACCAGCGCTTTACTTGGAGGAACAGATCCTGCATCAGTATTCGTCCTTCCCTCCTTTCCTGCATCTCCTCCTGACTGTCTGTGGTTTACACTGGTACTGCTAACCCTCATGCTCTTCGTCGCCTTCTGTGTCGGTGCTCCTTGATATGGTTGGAACACTCTCCTTCGTCTCTCTCTCTCCCCATCGGTCTTCTCTGGCTCGACTTGTTGGAATGTATCTTTGTGGATGGACATCAATATGTGGGCAGCTATCGATACTCCCGGTGACAGTGGTACTGCTGCATCAAACAAATTGCCGTCCACAATTAATGTCTAGAAGGTACAGAACAGACATAAATTTCAGACAGAAAACTTAGCTTCTACTCGAGCAACTCCTTCAGAGTACTCCATAGGTACTATTTGCAACAATATTCATCTTCGTGTCCACCAACACCAGGGCTAAAACGAAATAGATGAAGAAACAAATATCAAGCCTCTAAACATTTACCAGGCAACGTTGAGGCCGATTCATTTTGAGTGGGCGATGGGCATGTAATTTTGATGTCCACAGATGGAAGCGCTGGTGATTGTTCTTCTTTCAGAACCGTCTGGTCCGGTTTGGATTCTCCATTGCTCTCGACCAGGTCCTTCACCTCTTGATCACTAGCCTCCTGCTTCACATCAGCTAACGGTTTGCTTTGCCGATCACAAGTATCCATCTCTTGTGGTCCTGGCAAGGTAGCAGGAGTTTCTAAAGGTCTGACAGCTTCCCACCACTTCTCTCTTGATCACAACCCATAATCTCTGCTTGTTTACCAGGTACTGTTTCTGGTCTATCAATGACAGTGACAGCAACGGCACCGTTATCAACTCTGCAGGAGTCCACTTCCATGGGGTTTGGGGTACCCTCAGAACTAAGCACCACAGCATTTTCCACTTGTCGTGGTTCTTCTTTGACAGAAACGGTACATTCTTCGGTTGGAGGATTTAGAAGAGGAGTTGGAAGAGGAGCTGTGGGCGAAGAAGGAGTAGACGGAGGTATACACATTGCCATGGCTTCTGGTGTCTGCGCTTTCACCTTGTTGTCAAGTTTCCTCCGCCTAGAATTTGGTGACCTAGGGGATGCATCCTCTTCAGCCCCAACTTGCGCATCCTCTACACTCGCACCAGCTTCACATGTCGCAGCATTGCTTGGTGCGGCTGGTTGAAGACTCCAGACTCGGTGATTCCATCTACAATGTTCTGCTTTCACAGGTCCAACAGGTGGATACGAACAAGGTAGAGGTGGTATACTGCGGTTTCTGTGACACATATCAACTACTGCACTATCCATACGAGTGTCTGAAGTAACATTCGCGTCGTTATCGGCTTGCGCTTGCTCAATGAGAGACTGTAATGAATCGCTGGGCCCGAGTTTCAGTCTCGTCATGAAATCCTCAAATGGATGTAGTGGGAGACTATCTACTGTGAAGCTGCTCACACCTTGCGTAGTTCCATTGATCGACTGCGAGCCAACTCTCATATCCTTGTCTGACCCAGTCTGCAATGAAATACAATTCTCAGTATTGGTGGCATCTTACAACTCCTTTGTCATCTGGTAAATCAAAAACCCTATGAAAGGCGAGAACAATTTCATAACATCATTGTGGAAGAAGACGGAAGAAGACTATTGTCAAGTACCTCAAATTTGCTTCCTGAGAGAAAATTTGCTCCCGGCCCTTTCTCTACTCTCTCCTGTTGTTTAGGCAGCACTTCGTCTTCGGAAGGAATTGGAGACTCCAGATCCACGACGATTTTGGAATGTTTGGTGAACTTTGTACCAGCGTTTTCTGCAGTTTCTCCATGAACCTCAACCTTACTCGGACGTACTGGGAACAATTGCAAGATACCGGAGATCTTTTGATCAAGTGTCTCTTCGTCTTCGACCTTCTCGAGTTCCCGGTATTCCTTCAGGACTAATTTCGGGGCTTCGTAGCCGGCCGAAAGAAGCTCATTCAACGGAATTTCGACCATGTATTGCCCAATATTTGTCTTTCTTGTCCTCAGGCCGTAGATATCTGGAGACACAGGGACGACGACATGATTCAACGGATCAGCAATGTCGTCAGCTGAAACAGTACTTCAGAAGGTAAGCAGACTTGAAGAATGCAGAGGAACAAGGAATATTCTGTGCAAGTTTCTCTCATTCTACAAAGCTTCGGTCCAAGGAAGGTCTAACATACCGAGCACACCGCCGGTCCAACCGGCTGGAAATCCATTAGCTTCCGCTACTCTCGTCGCATGGGGGAGTCCATTGTAAGGTGCGCATGGAGTCTCACTTACAGATGGTGCAACGGGTTGTGGCTGCTTCTTCTCACCGCGTTTGCTACCCTGCCCGCTCAGTCGTCTACCAGTTGACTTCTCTGCCTTCTCTGAATTTCAAGGAAACAAATAAATGCATCAGAGAAGGTGCAACTGAGTAGGATCAATGTTCAACGATCCGTATCGAGAATTCTATCCGACAAAATCCTTCACGTATGTAAAAGACCCAACAGAGAACTCGCAGAATTAGAAGATGCCAGACCGAACAGACCTCCATTGCTGTTGTTTTGCTGACGAGCACCACCATTAGCAGCAGTGGCCCTGCCAGTGGATTGAGCTCCACCACCTCCGCTGAGACTGCCCTCCAATACACTTCCAGTTGTAAGAGAATCGGTCATTTGGCCTCCTCTCGTTCTCTTCCTACCGGTTGTTCCACCACCTCTACTTCCCCTGCCACCTCCTTCTCCTCTCCCATTCCTCTTGGTTTTCTCCATGGTGCCATCTCCGAGCAGCGATGATGCCGACTCACCAGGTGTTTGATGTTGAATCATTCCCGTCATGTTGAGTGGTGACACGGTCATTGGGTGCATGTATGGCCTTCCCATGTCCTTAAAATGTTCTTCAAGAGACCTTCCGGCGAGCCCAGCACCTGCATCGTGATCACAGCCATTAGTTTCGATCTCAAAAAAATGCTCTCAGCTGGAGAGATAAGATTCATCACAAACCAATCTTGACAAATCCTTGCGTGAGCACGTATGTCCAAACACAGTTCCGAGACTGCTTAAGTGAGGCGAAGAGGAGCATCAGCTTTGGACGAGGTGCTGAAGAGAAACTCTTCAGTCGGCCGATCAAGGTCAACTCCCCGAGAATTCACTCAATCAGTACCACCCCACACCCAGCCCCAGCCCCGAGAGCGAGAAAGATGCATCGTTCACTCAATTGGTACGGCGCCCTTCAACGGGGTATGACTTCTATACACAACTGAGATGTCCCATTCTTATCCCCGCTTAACCAGAAGTCAAACTCAAACTCACACAGACGAGACCCGTCCAAATCAAAAAGCGCATTCATTCTAGATTTGTCCGTCCCATCGTCTGCACCAGTCCTACCAAGGGGTCCCCAGGTCCCCTCACTCGAACAGACCCTGTTTGTGTTGCCCTCGCTATACGGCCGCTCGAACAATATACAGTACGGCGGTAGCACCTACGTTTGTACGACGTGTATAGATGGCTGAAAGAAGGTACCTGGCTGCTGAGGCACGGAAGCCCTGTCCAACGAAGCAACTGCTTTGGCATGATTCACAGGAAAGACAGGAAACGAGGTGGGCATCGGTCGATAAGCTGCTCCGCCCGGCCCACTTGCGCTGTAGGGAACTCTCATGGTATCGGAAGCCATGATTTTGTCGAACATTGCATTCGCGGTGGGTACTTGACATTCAATGTAATCCATCGAGGTCGTCTTCGGTCCCAGATCTAGATAAGCACTTGCGCGGCACGATAGGTGCTCCACCACACGCACGGACACAGGCAAAAGTATTGTGCCTGTCTTTTCTCAAGTCGTAATGGTTGGAGATGTTTCTGCCGACTCGGTCGAGAGGCCTACTAACTAAACTACGCAAACCAGGCGCTGTGATACTCCCTCCTGCCGCGCTCACGTCGTGAGAGTGCAGGTGAGTGACAGATTACGCTCTCTCGAACGCATATGAGATGCCTCTTTCCAAAAATGCACGGTCCTCCGAACTTCTTCTGCCGTTAATTGACCCACTACGCTTCTCTACGGGTACGGTAGATCTGCTTTCACAACTTGTCTCCCCGCCGACTTCACATCATAAATTCTGCATCCAGACAACCACCGAGGTGCAACGCAAAGTCAGAACACCAGTATGAAACACAGAAGCTGCCACCTAGACTCTTGCTTTTGTGTTGTCCGGTGACTACTGCTGTCGAAGTTCAGTGCAATTGGTCTCGCGTCGACGCAATTTCAGTACAGAGGCACGAGTGGGGCTAGTGAGCCCGGGAACATGTCATGAAACCAGGACTCTTATAGCTAGGATGAGGATGCCTTGGGTCAAGGTGGCCAGATGGCCGGCAAGTGTAAGGTCGTCGTTTCAAGAAAAAGAGGGACTACCAGGCATTGAAGGCCCCTATACTGCGAGCCGGAGCGGCACGCATTCATCTGGAGGTGTGGCCACGACAATTTGACAAAGAACAGACCAAGAAGGTCTGCGGGGAACAAGGGAAACTCCATAGGAACTAGTAGGACAACAGGGTACCATAATCTGGACGCGACCTAGATTGACACCAATTTAGTGAAAATCCATGATGGTGCGAAATGCGCCGATTAGCGCAACAAATAAGCCACTCGGGTGCTAGGAGGCAACGGGAAGGACCGAGGAATGGGGAAGCCATTTAGGAGGCCAGCAACTATCCAACAGGTGGCTCTCCGACAAGATGGGGAGCTTTCAATCATACCGCCGAACCGGAATTTTCACCCCATACCGCGAAAAAGTCGACTGACTGGACGGGAAAATGCTAGGCTACCGACAATAGGAAAAAGGCTCATCAGAAGACAGGGCGGGAAGAATCAGATAACGACGATGAACTCTGCGAGTAATCTTGCCAGCCAGCGCTTGTGCTCGAGCGATTCCGTTTCCGGGACGGCGGCCAACACAGCGACATCGGCTTGTAAACTGCAGGAGACGAGAACCGGCGAAGAATCTGTAATACCTGTGAGAAGAGGACGCCGTAGCAGCATCCAGGTTTGAACAACTCTTCTCTCGTATCTGCAAAAAAGCCCACAGGGCAAGGGCGCCATCTCTCTCTCTCTCTCTCTCTCTCTCTCTCTCTCTCTCTCTCTCTCTCTCTCCGGGGCCACTCCCTCTCTCTGCGCAATCTCTCAGGATGGTCTCGACTTTGGCGCGTGACCCTCACCCCTTCCTATCCTTTCCCTCACTGCTCTTTCACTCACTCAATGAACCTGTCTGCCGTCCGAGGCACCCACCGCTCGCTCTTCTCACCACTTCGCTTCCACCCTGCCTCTCTCTCGTCTGTGGGTGGATGGATGTCTGTCTGTCTGTCTGTATATCCGTGCGTCTGTCCGTCTGTCCGTCTCTCGGCCTTCACAATCTCTGATGAACTTTCTCGTGCTTCCTTCCTCCCTATTCGGCTTTTGCTTTCTCACAACCTCTCGTTTGCTCTCAGCATCTTTCTACGCCTTCCATCCTCGTTCTCCCTTGCTCTCCCAGCCAGCAAAAATAAGCAGGCACTGCTTCCTCTTCTTCCCCTCCCTTCCTTCGGCCGTCAGACTTTGATTGTGCGACAAGTTTGTGCTATGCACCACACGAGTCGCTGAGGTTCATCACAAGAAGATGCAACCCAGATGTCACTACGCTGACGAGAAGCCCGGCGACCTGTCTGCTGCGAGAAGCAGCACAAGGAGGAGAGCGGCGTCGTCGTCGTCGACGAAGAAATGAAGAAGAAGAAGAATACGCCGAGGAACTCTGCAACGCCGACGCACTCGAGGCAAAGCGTGAGGCGAGGCAGGCGACCGAAGAACCAACGCACACTAGCAGGCTGCGGCACACAGAGAGAGAGAGAGAGAGAGAGAGAGAGAGAGAGAGAGAGAGGTGTTTCTTCAGAGCATGGGGGAGATGAGAGAGAGCACAACTACGACGACGACGACGACGACTACAGGCGCACAACAACAACACAGAGCAGTGGTGAAAAGCAGGCAGGGAGGAAGGAGCAGAGATGGTCTGCCTAGGCAGGGGAGGAGGAGGAGCAGGCGACGAGAAGGGAGGCGAAAGGGAAGGAGAGAGCGGATGGCACTGGAAGAGGGGAGAGAAGAGTGGTGCTGGTGGTGGGCCCGAAGCAAAGCGGAAGCGGAAGAGAGCCTTCTCTTCTTTTTCCTTTCCGCCTCGACCTCGGCTTCCTCCCACCCCCTCCCCTCCCCTTCCCTTCCCTTCCCTTCCTCGGCTTCCCTTTCCTGCCTCTCCCTTGGCTTCCCTTCCTGTCTGGGAAAGCAAGCCCACAGGCCTAAAGCCAAGCCCACGCAGCCAGCCCGCCCGGCCCCGGCCCAGTCACCAACACACAGACAACAGTGGGAGGCGCTGCAGCAGCAGCAGAAGAAGAGGTGTCTGGCTGGCGATAATTCAGATCAGATGGGGATGAGAGCAAAGCGAGCGACAGACGGTGAGAAAAAAACTGAGTGGATCCATGGACCAACTATCAGACCGCCGAGAGGGAGCGCCAGAGCGAGATAGAAAGCGAAGCCGGAGACCCCGCCCGCCACCAAACCCATCCAGAGTACTCGGACGACGCGAAGACGAAAGTGGGGGAGCGACGGGGAGGGGAGGGGAGGAGGGAGGGGGCCGGGGCGATGGGGACCGAAAGGGACGGGAAGAGAAGATATGAGAAGGGCAGCCGAGGGCAGGGCAGGGCAGGCCGGGGTTGGGGCGGAGGGGCAGGCCGGAGAGCATGGCGATGGCAGGGACGAGAGGAGAAGAGAGTGTGCCTTCCTGCGCTCTGGCCAGCCCCTGGCCTGCCCGACTGCCTGCCTGCCTTCTCCTGCTGGTGCTCCTGCGTTCTTTCTTCTGGTGTCGTAGGGGCCTAGGCTTCGCCTACTTCTCTGCCCTCGTCCTCCGGTGCTGTTGCGCTGCTGATGAAACCGGCTGTGCCGGATGTGGCCTTCTGCCCACCTTTACCGGCCCACGCATCGGTAAAAAGCCAGGCGCTCCTCGTCCGTCTGACTTACATCGCCTTGCCTTTCTGAGCCTGCCTGCGGTAATAAATTCTCCCAAGACGGTAAACCCTGAGGGAGAGGGTGGGAGGGCCCTATACTACAGTGTCTCTATCCCCCGCGGGCACCGCAGGCAAGGCATGGCCAGGCATGGGGTGTTCGCCCTCCGCCTCGGACTTGCCTCGGACCCGAGACTACCTACTCCCTCATCTTCCCTGCCCCACCACCCCCGTCAATCCGCCCCCTCCGGTCCGGCCGGTCTCCTTTCTGACCACCTTCCTCCCTCTCCGGTTCCTCCTCGCACTCCCACTCCGCCGGCGGTTTCGCGTTTCACTGTTTCGGTCTCCTCCGGCCAACTCCACATCGTCGTCAGCCCCGTTTCGAGATTCCAGTTCGCCCCTCCCCAACCTCCGATTCCAATGGCCTCCCGCCGGAGAGCTTTTACCGCTGCCTGCCTCGCTTCGCTGCGATCCGTCCTTTGGACTCCTCCTCGTCCGGGAGGAATACCGTGCCGCTTGACTAGGATTCGCAGAGCGAAGGAACGGAATGGGCAGCTTTCCTTTCGTTTGCATTCCTTGCTCGCTTCCTTCCTTCCTGATGTCTGTCCGTCTTTCTTTTCAACTTTCTGGGAATAGGACAAGAAGAGAATTTCCTTTTACTGCAGAGTATAATTACGAGCTCCACTCAATGCCATCGCCATCCCCCATGAAGGGGGATGGAGTCATGGACTCATAACTCCATGGGGGGAATGAATGCACCACCTCTTGACTCATGGAAAACTCTTTCTGCCGTGACGTGGCCAGCCTAGCGCTGTTTGCATTGGTCCACTGGGCTTGACTGGATAAATAAAATATTCACATAATAATAACCTGGAGACTCTGGAAGAGTAAAGGCCGGCCTCGCTTCCTTCTCTTCTCTTCCTTTCTCCTTCCTTCCTGCCCTTCCTTCTTTTATCTCATCCCATCTCATCTCCCGCGGTACAGCAACCCGGTCGGTCGGTCCCAAAGGTACAAACACGACATGCGCACGCGCACCCTAACGGAGACAGCTCAGCTTCTGGTTTTCCCTCGATGACATGGCACTCGTCGCGCTCGCCACCGTATCCCGTCCCTCGCTGTTCTGGTTTTCGTTCCGGTTCCTGCTGCTTGGTGCTCCTTCCCAAGCCTGGACACTGAACAGGGCCCTGGAAAAAGTCCCAGGCCTTACCTTTACCTGACCCGAGGGAACGAGCGAAGGCGAGAGAGGGCGGGCGGGGAGGGAGGGTTGGTTGGTCGCGGAAGGACTGCATTGTGCAAATCGACCGTAACGGATCTCATTTTGTCTGGCTCTGCACTTTGAACGACTGTACAAACAGCCACAGATCGTACCCTGTAGTCCCTTTCTATTTTTAGAAAAACGAACTGGTTAGTTCCTTTTCTTTTCGCTTATAGTATTTTCAGGACTGTTAAATCCGTTCTCTTTCTCGTCCATTCCATTCTCCTTCCTTTTTCCGCTCGAAATATATGCCCAACAGTTTGATGGAGCTACGACGAGCCAGGCAGCGCCAGCAGAAAAATCTGAACGAGTCGTTCGTACTCTTTTCCTCGAGCCCATTATAAAACAATAGATGTTGGCATATTTTAAAAATGCCAAGAGGCGGAGAGGACTGGCTTGCGAGAAGGTCTGGACTGCGTGGCTTGGCGGACAAGATTATTCCGCCTCGACACGAGATGGCCTAGGACGATAGCGAGAAGGAAGAAAGTACGACTTCCCGATAGGGTTGCCGTGGGTCGGAGAACTGGGGGATGACCAGTTCAAAAGGCGGAGCTTGAACTCTATCACTGGACGAGAACGAATTGGTTTTGTTAGACGGCGACCGATGGAGCGGGAGAGATCGGTGTTTTATGCTGGTAACTGCATGGAACGAAGGGAGATAGATATTTGGAGCATCAATTTTCTGAAGGAGAGGGAATCAAGACGATCGAATCGGATGAATGGGTGGATTGTGTTTTCCCGGAATAATGACGTTGTTACCATCCCCATGCTGGATACACATGGGGGAGCAGCCCCGGTGAGATAGTTTAAAGCACATGGGGAAAAGACCACCCACACCGGCCCTTTTCATGAAGATCACAATCTTGGTGACAATGGAGTACGAGAATGAGCTTAGGGATAAATGTTGGGTTGGGTTGGGTAACGTTTGTCTGTTTTTCTTTATTTTTATTGATGACGTGAGGTGGGAACTGGGTCAAAATCTACGAATCAAAGGAAAGCTAAACGATAGGGTTGTCTTTTCAAACTTCACTCTTCTCTCTCGCTTGTAAATCTCTACGAATTGACCAGTTCGTTCACTCTCCCTCTCCTCTCTCTCTCTCTCTCTCTGGTCTTCAAGCTCACTTTTCTTGTCACCGTCCCTGCAAGATCAGTACAACCCCATGAGTCGGTAGCATGTCAACCTCTATCTACTCTCCAACAAACAACAATTCAACCATAACCCGACAAAATCTAATTTTACATCAGGGACCTCTCAAATCATCCTGAAAACTTCAGTTATCTCGGTCCTGAAAAATTCGCCGGAGGGAAAGGAAAATAATACTGACCATCAGGAAGTGATTTCTTTTACACCTACTTGGTTGGACGTTTAAGATAAATCCAGATCTTTCGGACATCTAATGGGCCATGATCTTGTGGCTAGCTCGGTAAGGCAAGGCGGAGGGGGAGGTTAAAGATGGTGAGAGAAGTCATAATAAAATCAATCATCCGAGAAGAGATTCATCGTCCTTGTGTCTTAAAACGGTACTCAATAGGTGAGATGAATGATTCCAAAACGATTGTCCTACTTTTCATTTCTCTTTGATGCAACAAATTATCAAGAAGAGAGGTGGAGGGGAGTGAATGCGGGTGGAAAGAAGCAAACAAAAACTCATTTTTATATTTAGTTAATTATTGGTAGGAGAACAGGAGATTGTCGTTTGTTGCTTTTGTCCTTGAGGAAGATGTTGGGAAATATTCATCATCTTCTTTTCCCTGTCCTCTCCCTCACCCGATCTCTTCCCCTCCCTTCATGTGAGTAGAATTCCGAGAATAAAAGACATCCTATTCACATTTTTCCTTCAGCAAAACACAGAAACTAAGACTCTTTAGTTGCCATTCCTTTGCAACAATACTCTGTATCTTTTAGCAACCTGATACCTATACATTACAGTCTTTCACATTTAAACAAATACAAGAGAAAGGATAAACAAATCACGCATGGCAACCTGGATGTACGACTTGTTGTGCAGCACCAGTAGACTACTGTAGAGAAGAATGGAGGGCAAAATGTTTACTTAGTTCTAATTTGGAAGGCCAAATCAGGAAATTGTATCATCATCCTGGTTAGTGGATATATATTTTATGTACACAACTTGAGCGAAAATAAAAGTAAAGATCTCGGGTACGACTGTGAAAAATTAAAAGTAACAACAGTTGTGAAAGATGGGTATAATCGAAAGATAAGTAGCAAAGAAAAAATTTGATCACAGTTATGGGACTAGTAAAAAATATGCAATGGAATATAAAAATTGGTGTAATTTTTATAAATTATAATCTCATTCATCTAGAAATTGAACATGCAATACAATATTTATGTATATGTATATATACATAAATACATTACTTTAATAACTTCTAACACAAATGTGCAGAAGTAATATATACATATACATGTTCCCTTGCCAATCTAAACAAATCCATTATATTGTTAAAAGAGTCAAATAATAATATGCTTAGTTGCTTTTGAATATATATATATATGTTTTTTCAATGTTGTTTCATTTTATAATAAATTTTTTGTAAATTTAGTTTTTACATTCAACATTTGAATCTAACATATTTATTCAAAATGTAAGATTATCATCATTTTAATTTTTTTCATTCTTCAAAAAATTATTTTCCAGGATATGTTATAACAATCATATCAGATAGAAATCTATGCATGATGCATTCACCTATGAATTGAAAGTAAAGTAAAAGTATACATCTTGTATGGAATTGTATATTTATTATACGACAGATATGATTAGACTCACCATTAAACTTACCTTGATATCCATCAAGCAAACTTGCAAAAAAAATCAAAAAATTTATTGTTACAAGAGAAATGGAAAAAAATTTCAAATTCTATACATCATTTCATGCTATCATGTAACTTTGACTTGAACAAGAATAATAATCTAAGACATCTAAAAATGATAAAAGTAGATGTTTCAAATGAGCAAAATCCGTAAGTCTTGTTATTGAAAAGAAAACTCAACATTTTCAGACGAAATAAACGTGATTATTTAATTAGTATTATCTCAAATGAAAGATAGGGAAATTCGAAGTAATACATCATGTGAAGAGTCAAATGACTTACATCTACACCACTGAACACAAAGGAAATAATATAAGTAAGAAATACTATACAAACTGCAAAACTGTTGTGATCTGACTTGTGATCTGACTTGAAATGTGAATTTTGCAATAAAGTGCTACGTCTAATCTACGGGGCAAAAGTGTTATGAAATCGTCACCCTAGGCTACAGGCCCAACCCGGGAGAAGTCTCGTCACCCTAGGTCCAAGGCTAGATTGAGACCAGAGAGCAGAGCAGAGCAGAATACTGTGAACTAGTTCAGCCTTGCAAGCACACATCAGAAGTTATGGGTCCTATTATGGGGTTGGATGGGGTGCGATACCATGCCATGCGATGGGAATGCGATGGGGGCCGAGATGGATGGACCGATGCGATGGAGTAGAGTGCATGGGGGCGGGAAACCTACAGTATCGTCTGTCTGTCCGGTGGGGTGGGGTCGGGTGAGCCTGAGAGGTGAGGTGAGGTGGGGTGGGGTGGGGTGGGGTGGGCCGGAATCCCGTCCACCATTTCGGGAAATCCAATGAGAGGATGCGGAAGATGAAGCCGACGCAGCCAAGGGCGTCGTCGATGTTGCCCGAGAAGCGGGGCCGCGAGGAAGAAAGGAGGCCGAGGGGAAGACGTCGACGATGGCTGGCCTGGCGGGGCTGGTCAGGGGAGGGACGGAGACGGGGCACACGAAAAGGACAGGGAGGATAAGTGGCCTGAAGGACAATGCGAGCCCTACACCATTCTTCTGCGCAGCGCCGACACCAAACTCCACATGGCCTCCCCCGTGTTGGCAGCAGAGTGATGCGGTATGGGATGAGAGCTTTTCGCGAGAAAAGCCCTTGGCCTGTGGGTGGCGTGAGGCAGAAGACGCCATGCCACGGGACAGCGCAGCACGGAGTCGAGGCGATGCCGCTGCGGTCAAGAGGAGTGTGTGTTCGTGTGTGTGAGGTGTTTTTGTTTTGAGTCGGTTGTTTTAACCGGTTCGAGGGCTATCGGCTTGAGCACCGCGAAGGGAGACCAACCAGTATGTTCGATCAGAATGCGGAGTTTCTAATCTGGCATGCTGGTTCCCCTTGAATCTCTTGCTCCGAACCCTCGCTGTCGTTTTATGATTCCGTGCAAGCCAAGATTATCTCTGCGCTTGCAACACAGCTCCTTCTTGACCTCATTCTACTGCGCTTCATCCTCTTTCCGTCGGAAGAAATGGTGCGCAGCAGGTGCAAAGGTGCTCAGATTTTCTGATCCGAACGCTTCCCTACGTGCTCGCGAGGAGTGATCGAGATCCGAAGATGGTCGCGGTGACCACGTCTCGCTGCCCATTCTTGCGGAAGTCCAGCCGTTTCCCGTAGGCGCTGCGGGTTGAGATCGAGACCTGCACAGCGCCCTATTCGATCACCAAATTCGGCATTGAGAAGTTTGCTTTTGTAGTCCTTGTTATGGTGTACTAGCATTAGCAATGCCAAATTTGTTTTTCTTGGTTTGTC
Organism: Marchantia paleacea; assembly: GCA_014180765.2. NCBI lineage: Eukaryota > Viridiplantae > Streptophyta > Marchantiopsida > Marchantiales > Marchantiaceae > Marchantia > Marchantia paleacea. The sequence continues at coordinate 1,354,739 of MUAA02000079.1, read as the reverse complement.
CAGTATTCAACAGCACGGAGCAATAATCGGGCTATAGGTGGTAGAGACTTGATCTCTGCGTTTCATGGAATGCGGTTACCCGCTGGAACGAGCTCAACATAGACGCAACTTTCAGGGGTGCTGCCCACTCAGGCGAAAGTCCAGCCGTTTCCCGCAGCCGCTGCGGATTGAGATCGAGTCCTACACAGCGTTCTATTCGATCACCAAATTCGGCATTGAGATGTTTGCGTTTGTTGTTAGATATACTCAGCAACTTCCATTTTATTGTTCGGAAGAATTCAATTTCACTGAGCAATAACCGGTCTGCAGGCGGTACTGAATTCTCTACTTCTGACTTGGTTCTTGTGTCATGGAATGCGGTTACCCGCCCGCCAGAACGAGCTCAACATAGAAGCAAAGTTCAGGGTCTTGCCCCGTGTGCTTCTCTCCTTCTTCGACAATTCCGAGTGGTCTATTACGCGTAGCGGTTCCTCTCATCATCACAGATCCTAGCGACGAGGTAGGCGTTTGACCCTAGGGTCTACTTCATTCTAGATGCATTTGTTCTCTGGAACGCTCAGGGACTGTTTTCCACGGCACCTTTGGCAGAAGTCGGACTCTCTGAACCATCTTTGTTTTCGGCATTGGGGTCCTGCATGTTGTCAACGATGTCCGATCTCGGATCCTCTTGCAAACTCCGCAACTGCCAATTGACATACAAGCTGTCAGTCGCCAGGTCGTCATTACTGGATAAGACATGTTCCTCTCCGCAGGGAAACTTGACATTTCCCGATACCATTCATTCCTTCTAGAACTCGCGGCTTAGCGATGGATTCCTCGATGGATAAACATACCCTCATGACGCTATGAACGAATTATAGGGCGGCGTTGAGCCTTGCCATCGTCGTGTTGGCGATGGGTTGCCAAGTGCTATACGGGCTACAAAGTGTAGCACATTAGGGCCAGCTTTCTGTGAACACGGGGCATTGGGAATACCAGCTGTTTATTTATCTCCGAGCCCCGCGGGACGTCGTGACAGCATTAGTCTTTCAGCTCGGGATCAGGGTTGGTTTACGACAAGATAGTTCTCAAGTTCTGCCGGGGATGAAGGTTTGGTATCGAAATGAAGGTACAATGTATCTCGGCCGGCTTCTGGGCACGCTTCCGGACTTACCTTGGCTTCGCGTGATGATGGTCGGAATGCAAGAATAAAATGAGCACCAAGGTGCGAAGTGGAATAATGTAATGAAGTATCAACACTTTTGGTCCTAGGTGGTGGTGGCCACTACTGTCAATGCGCTAAAGTCATGAGTTGAGATGAATCTATAAAGTGCACAACGTTTATGTCCGTATTTGTCTGCCGGTAATGATGCTTAGGTACACAAACGGATGCCACTTAGGTCTCGGACTACCAGTTGAAGACTTGCACAACATCCATAATTGAGGAGAGAGGCTTAGCTTCATACCAGTGGTCTGAATTTCCGCGCCCTGAGGTTGACAAAATGATTTGTCACCTGTAAACCACTTCAACAACTCAGTACGGCGATAATTCAGGCAGTCTGACAGTGCACGAATCATCTGACGACAATTTAGCACGCCCTCAGCTGCAGGCTCCGTGATCCCCTTACCGTAGGTGCAGTCAACTGAGCCTGCCTGCCTGACGCTGCTGCTGCTGCTGCTGCCTCAAGGTGTCAAGTACTGATCCAGTGTACACTGATCCTGAGGCTTTGGGTTGGGGGAGAGGCCTACAGATACTCTACTCACTTCACCGCCTCATGCTCAACGAGGGAAGTGCAGAAAATGCTTTCACTCTTAAAAGCACATCTCTCATTCATGCAAGCATGCTGTAGAAGTTATCGTGAGGCCATAATGAGGATGCTCTCCGATTGTAAAAGAACTTGGACAACGAGTGTGATGCAAGCCTGTGCTGGTAATGCTGGTAACCCTAAAACCATCAGAAGTCTGAGCAGAGGATTTCTACGAGCCCCTTTTCTGCAATATCCGCCCTTTGTCTAGCTCTAACTGACTCCAGAAAGCCAACTGTTCTAGCAGTAACAGTCAAAAGCCGAAGGTGGTTTGCCAGGGACTAATAATGTCTCAAATGTGCTGAGCACAATCTGCAGCCAGTCTCTCTACACCGCCAGCTCCCTTATTGTAGAGCGCTTGGCGTCGGTGCACTAGCCAACCTTTTCTTTTCAAGCGAAAGCAGTTCGCCGCGAGGTTTCCCCTACTCTCCCGAGCCCACAAAACAGTTGCATTTGATTGGAATAGAGGGGAGCCGAGGTGACGAACCTGCTTTTCTGTGATGTTGAACATCGTCGCTATCATAAGTTTCGTTTCCCTCGTTGGATTGCTGCAGGTCAACAGATGGAAACAGTGACGGTGAAAGCGAATAGTATATGGTCAACCTGCACAGACACATACGGACACAAAATGCTCTTCGCTGCCAATCACGACCCCAGCAATGTTTAAACGTGACTGACCTAATTACATACTGTTCAACCCCGGACTGCACAATCGGTACCATTGCTTTGACTATTCTGGAGAAGGTCCCGAAATCCTCGAGAATTACTACCCAAGCATGTTCCTGATAATTTCTATTCCAATTTTAACACTGATATATCCGCAGGAAACCGGTACACGAGAACCCACAAGTTTCGTCAAAGAAAGTCTCCAGCGTGCGAGACTGTGAGGAGTTTTCAGTGCAGAACTTAGGGCGAGGTATATTCAGCGGCAGATGAATTGTCAAAGCTGGGTAAAGTTGAAACCATTTTACAGCTCGGGCTTTCCAGATCTGACCTTCCAGTTCCATGATTGAAATACGCAGACCATACAAACATGCTACATGTTCAGACAGCAATGAGGTTGTTGGTCTTTGGAACAATTGCTTCAGAGGATACTGTGGACAAGCCCGTCTTCATTAGCTGCAAGAGGCGCTAATTAAACAATTCCGCCCAAACAGGGGATCGCCACTTACGGATTCTGGAAGTTCTGGAACAGCCATTGGCGCATGTAGTCAGCTGCCACCTTGGGCAGATTACCCCTGGCTCCGGACAGCTCCTTGCGTGAGGTCACTCGGATCCTTTCACTTGTTTCAATGACGGGTGACGTGTTGGCTTCTCCCAACACTTCTGCTGGAAGCGGCCCTCGGACTTTGGGATGTACAAAGGGCGCACTTCCTGTGTTGCTAGAATTCTCGTGACCTTGTTGCCCTGATGATGAAGACGCCGATGAGAATGAGTGCTTGAAGAAAAGACTACTTCCTCGGAAGTACTGATAAACGAGGTTTTCGAGATCATGGTAGTACTTGCTTGGAATTGCTCTCTGCAGCCGCATTCTGATGATCAGGCACTTTGATCACAGCAGTACAGCATGGAACGATGAACATGATCCACCAGATTTCAGACTTACGGCCGATGTGTGCACAATACTCTTTAACGTTCTACATATTGAAACCTAGACATAACCAGTGGCAGTCAGCCCCATTGAGCCAAGAGGCCGAACCTTGATCATGATGACTAATCATGCAATCAATGTATGACCAGTTTAACCCCTCGTCTTCCATCATCAAGTACAGCATAGAGGACACAGAATGTTTCTTTGTGCCCCGGCCCTTTCTAGCTTTTTGTAAGGCTGACATATGCACTGAACTGCTTTCAATCTTGAAATTCAGCGGACATCTAAGACCTCCAGATTTGCAGGCAGCCTTCTGGTCTAGAGTCAACCATTCAGGAGCGGAACGATGCTTTTCCGATTGTTGACATGATTTTAAATATTAGCAGAAGAGTCGGAGCAGTTTGGATTCCATAGTAGTAACATTAGTCGATACTAGACGGGGAGTGTTCCAACAGAATGTCAAATGTGGGTGAAAATAGGCGACATACGACTCTTGTCTGTCGCCCGGGTGCAAAGTACTAGCAAGAATGAATGAATCGCTCTCTCCCCGGGAACCCATGTGGTGATGAGAACCGGAAAAAATCCACAGCAAAGAAAAGGTTCTGTGACAATTTCAACTTGTGAATGGAAATATTTGAAGTCTTTGAACCTTGTTGAATGAATCGCTTGCTGAGCTTGGGAAAAGAAAAGAGTATCTCGTAAACGTGTCTCTCAATTGCGCGAGTGTCGAGCGCTCGTGATTGCGACTTTCTTCCAGCAGAGAGGCGAGGCGCTGCATCGACAAACCACATGATAAGTTTGTGTCCTGCAGTATTTCAGCAGATGCAGAGTAATTCTTTACTCTTCCAATTGCACAAGATTTACTCCTATTGAGCTCGAAATGCGCGCACTAGGCATCAGTTGACATGAGCGCAGTACCCATTTCAGCTGCAAAATCTGCTCAACCATGTCTGGGTTTGTTGCTGCCGGCTGTTTCCCATGTCCGATCTTAATAACGGTCATGATGAAACCTTTGACCTCTGGGCCCAAACTGTCCCCGATGCAGAGGGCTTCAAGTTCAGCGTTGAGGAGGTCCGTTACCGGAGGCCGTTGGTTCTGCAGCTTCGCCTTCTGCCTCACACATCAGCCTTTCAAATTATACGTTTGGTGGATGCTCGAGGAATATGAGAACGTGAACGGCGAGCTGGATCATGGACCACTTCAAAGTACACGAATAGTTTCATCCTTTTTGCGTGTTCTATCAGAGTTGCATAATGGATTGCACGGTTAGCATCAACAAAAAGGCCATCGTCAGGTCGGGTCATCGGTATCGTGGCGGATACGTTTGAATCAAGTCAAATAGGTGTCAACGACCGTTAGAGGAAGAGTCTTCAAGGAATACAAGAGAGACCATTCTCGGAGATAAAGGTCAAATTCTTCTAAAACCTTGAACCTGGAACCTGCTCAATGGCCCTCCCTGAATTACATGCGGAGAGAAATTTAGCTCTGTCTCTTGATAAGAAGGAACTGGACGCTCCAATTGAAAGTCTAAATGAGAACCGAGGTGTTCGGCCAGACTGATGCTCTGCCCTCTAATTTACTCCGTTTGGACACGGGTCATAGCAATGGTCTCTTGACCCTGTTGGGTCCTGTGGACCTTTTGATTGGATGCTTCTCCTTTCGGGGAAACTGAAGCACTGACCGTGCCGAACTGCCATGCTATTAGATGATGATACTTAGAAGAAATCGGAACGTGACCCGGTCTATGTGGACCTTGCTGACCGACAGTTCTATTCAAGTACTCCACTCTTCGTCCCACCCCGCATGTGACGAGAACAGAATCTCATCGACTCTGGAGATTTAAGCTATACAGTTCAAAGGTCCGAGAGATGCTCTGGAAGGAAGAGGGCTTCTTTCTTTCTTCATTTCTTGATGAACGTGCGGGAGTCCCTTAACTCCTTCACTGGCCTCTTCTGGCTCGTATCCAGAAGAAAACCTGTAACAGGGAACATTACTCGAAAGCCCCGACTCAAAGTACGAGACTAGTCAAGGACGTAATACTCAAGCCTACGTCGCTACAATACTCGCATACGGTGAGCTGTAACTCTTTTGTGTCTCGAACTCCGAAATCTAGACCACTACATACTGGACTCCGTGATTCAGATTTCCGAGTTCTGTTTTTGAGCTTTTCGTAAACAAAGCCAGTAACCGAGGGTCCACTTCAAGTTCGTTGTCCCCACCTATGCAGCTGTGATTTGAAGCTTGAAGGTAGCAAGTTGGGGGTTCTACCTGAGGGGATAAAGCGCATATGCAGAGCTTATTAGGCAACAGGAGGTCAGTAATCTGTCCAATTGTCTTTTTGGATAAGTTTTGGAAGAAAGTGTTAGCGTTGCAGTCATGGGCTGGGATACGTGGACAGTGGAACAATTGGTCTATCTACAGGAGTTGGGATTAGAATATCCGTCCACATAGATCTGTATCACGATTTTAGGCACGGAGTGTTGGGTCTTACCAGAATAATTCCGGCACTTCTATGGAAATCCTTGAGCACGTTTTGCACCGCCGCCAGGCCGTAGGACAGATCTGGGTCCGTGCAAATCGATGTTCCCCTGAGTCTTCCCTCGGGAATTTCCTGGTCTTTCTGCTTCTTCTTCCGCAATGAGCTAGTTGGCCTTGAGAGCATTTCAATAGAGTTCGTCCGATCCCGCTTGCTGTTCTGCAGTATATCGCCTGAAACATAACGTACCGTTAGTCTCCTCCCGAAGCCAAATTCAGAAGTCAAAATCTTATGTTGACTCCGCAGGACGCAACTCGCCTCATCTCTAACATCTGCTATTCCCAGCGGAGACAGACGTGTTTTCTTACGAATCGAATCAAATTCGGTTGAGCATCTCGCGAAACAGAGGAAGTTAACGTACTTGCATGCTCTTGCAGCCAGGCGAGTCCAGCATCATGAACATGTTTGTTCTCTTCTTGGGGAAGGTCCAGCGAGTCAGCTAAGACGCTCTGCTGCATTTCCGTCGTTTCCTGTTCTGCAGATACTCCCTGGCAAATGGAGATTTTGTCAACTTGTGCTGTCATAGAGCCTGCGATGTGCTTGCCTTTGGCGACAACCGAATTATCAAATTGAGACATGGAGTAAGTAGGGGCACCGCGTGATTCCAGCCAGTCTCTTGAGGAGTCACAAGCTTCGGCTGCTACTTCATATTTTCTAGCAGTTTCCTCAGGTTTCGCATCATCTACCGCTGCAGTGACCAGTGAAGAGTCCGTGGTTTTCCATGTATAGGACGAGGTGCCTGCCTCAGTGGGATATGATGTTGTTAGAGCCTGTTCAGAGGTGAGACATCCAGGCCACAAACATGGAGTGGACTGGTCCTCCGAAATCTGGTAGTTGGATGAAGTTTCTCCAGGCCAAAAGCTGAAACAATCTGTGGCAACATCAGGGGCACTAATGGCGTGACTGGTGGGAAATTGATTGATTGCCTCAAACTGAGGCTGCTCTGGAAGGACCGATATTGTTGCAGGACCTCTGTATCCACTCGTGAGACCCAGATTTCCTTCAGCGTTTGCTTCGTGGTAGTTGAGGTTCATGAGCTCATTCTGCCATTGTTGTGCGTGATGGTTGAAGATCATGATGTCATCGTATTGTTCAAGCTGGTATATTGGAAATGTGGGAGCAAGTAATGCTTTCTCTTGAGAAGGAATTGCGGACTGAGACGTTTGCCCATGATGAATGAGATGTTGGGACACAGTTTCTGCAACAGAACTGTTGGTGACACGGAATGCGGATTTGAGCTCAGGAACGCCACGGGTTTGATGTCCTAAAGGGTCGGTCAAGAAGAGAAGATCGGCACTATAATCGTCGAACACAAACGGTTCATCCTGTTTCAAGCCATCCAATGTTGCTATGGTCCGCGGCCCTTGGAAGTCGCAGACATTTTCCTCGGTGGAGAACCCAATGTCGAGTATCTTCGGCTGAATTTCTGAACAAGCGACTGCTCCGGATGCGGTGCGGAGACATGCGCTTGGCAAGATGTTGAACAGGGGATCATCGCTGTGTCCATCTCCTTCACAGACAGTATTGACATTTTTGAAGCGTCAGGTGAGGTTCACCAATATCAAAATTGAAACTTAGCACCGTTCCTATAACACTGACGCGATGGTTACAAGCCAGACTGCTTTTAGGAAATTCATTCGTCTAGACGACTAATGTCTGCATATAACTCTTCACAACGCCAGGGTAACTCAGGGATGCTACCGCTTTTCTCCTAAGTCTCTGCAATCAGCAAACCTTGGAGTCTCCATCACTGAAGTAGCGTATTCAGTAGCAACTGAAGTTGCTACTCCAGGGCCTTTACATTTCTACTTAATGACAAACGTATCGACTCTAATTCCCACATCTCTGAAGCATCAGACTGGCACATTAGTGTCAAATGCGTCATTTCGACCGACAAGTTCAGAAATTATCCAGATGGTTTGAAGTTTAGTTAAAAGAGCGATGAGACGAGTTGTGTAGCGGTTTGAATCCCAGAATAGATGCGCGTGAAGTGCGCACTACGGAAACTTACCATACAGGGTTTCTGCATCCCATTTCTCCTCTGAAGACAACTTGTGAAATGATGTTACGACAGAAATGTCAACGTTACGTCCAGTTTCTCTGTGGATGGATGAAGCACTCGGATTGCTACCAACGTAGCAAGTTTCGATCCGACCAGTTAACATAGAATTTCTAAGCTGATGTTGATACCATCCGTGGTAATTCACATTCTCCTCTGCAGTCCCGTTTAAGTAGTCGGATGGTGAGAGTTGTGGTGCACACTCCGGTACAGAGATGACGTATGTGGGGTGCTTGACTGCACCGCCCCTGCGACTCCACAATTCATTAGTGGAGTCCATGATTCGATGCAGTTCCGGAACAGCTTGGACTTGACCTGCTGTCTGCTGAGTCTGCAAGTCTGAACTTTCCGATTCCTTGATGGTCAATGGGGGGACCTCTTTACTGGGCCTTGACATGGAGTCAATTCCGGGGGCTGTGGGTTGAACTTCTTTTTTCTCGGAGTGCTCGATATCTGTCTCAAGAGGTTTCGCTACATTGACCATGTTGAGGAGTACCCTTGTCAATTAAGTCGATGTTGAAGTCGAAAACCTCCGCATGCTTGGTCTTTTTCACTACCTTGACATGACTTTGTCCGACTTTTCGCCTTCCCTCTGCATGAATATGCCGAATGAATGAACCTGTTCCCGCAGATGAGTTCTGTGAACAAGATCTACCTCAACGGCACCCTGCACAAGTCGAAATACAGTCGGAATTACAACTCCGTGAATTTGATCATCCAAATCCAGATGACTGGAAATCTCGTCTGGAAGACATATCAACTCCCCAAGCATTCACTCTAAGCATGACATCCTTCCTCAAGGGCCTAGGCTTTGTCTTGCGTCTCTGAGATCAATGATGCTGCAGAAAGCAGCTGTCCGTGTCCCCTAATGTCAAAGCACAAAGTTCACTGCCGTCTCGCTGTGTAATCGAGCATTGCCTTCTTCTGAAACCTCTTCATTACAATTTTCTCGAAGTATGAGAACAGGCAAATGAGCAGTGTTCACTGTGACGGGCGTGAAATACCCAGGGTAGTTAAGAGTAAAGTCTCAAGTACGGCTGACAGTGACAATGAGAATAAGGAAGCGGAGATCTACTGCAATAAGGAGAAAACAACTGCGGATTAACAAGAAGAAATTAACTATGACGGAGGGACGGATGAGTCATAACACCTCCTCAGGAATAAGATTCTTGTTTAGGCTACATCGCGTAAATATGGTTCATTGTCTTATGTTTTCAGTTCTCAGAGAACGGATTCGTCTGATGTTGAAGATTAGTCTGATACACCCACAATCTGGTTCCAAAATCCAGTAAGCCGGATCCCGTTGAAATACTTGCGGAGTGATGCGTTTAGTGGGTCAACGTGTTGGAGAATTAATGCGCTCGAATAATGCGGAGGGTATAATTTTCTAGTATAGTCGACGACAGATGAGTGTCCGGTACATCAGAGATTTATTGTTCCCACCTCTGTCTTCAGACTCACGTTGGCGCACAATGTGGGAAATCATCGGTCTACTTAATAGCCAGTTACACATCACTAGGAGTGTGCAGACGCATGCACAGACATCCTGCTGCTTAAAAATACGGCAAATCTTCAGCAAGATGTGTCCGAAAGATTCAAGGCTACGACCCCACACAGTGGGGATGGCCTCTTCTCGAATGGAGGTCGAGGGCAGGTACAGACGGTCCCGAGTGGCCCTTCCGAGACGTCGACTGTAAGCACATTCCTGGACCGAATCGCCTACAGTCTGTCATTCATTCTTCTGCTCTTGATGTGTGAAACCCAAGGGAGAGTCATCTAAACGTCTAAGTTTTCGAATCGGCAGAGAACCGGTAGACGAGCAGCGACAACTCACAGTGTGGTGAGTGTGGACAGACCGCCAGAAGGTCAGTAACTCTTCAAGATCCCACATGAGCGGAAACTGACAGACCATAGGCCTGGTTTTTCTTTCTTCAATATGGTGCCCTCTGAACAAGGTGTGCAATTCTTTAGGTCTTTCAAGTCCTGTGGGTAGGCACGAGCAGAGAGAAACCATCATAATTCTGATGAACGTCCACAAAAGCCCTCAAGACCGGCCACGCCGAAGGACTGGCGCGATAACACGGAACACACGTATGCCTCTCTCGCTTATCCCACAGCTCAGCTCGCATTGAGCTCTCCCAGATGATGGACGGTGCCACGGACTACTCTCCTAGAGCTCTGCCAGCCTACGTTTTACCACGGCAGTGTAGCTAGCCAGTCCTCCAACCATAGACTACGCGCGGCGGACGGTGCAAGTAACGATCCACAAGGCCCTAGTACTAAACTCATTCATGTGGGAGAAAGAGCGATAGATCCCTGAAAATTACCGCAGTCAAACTGACGCTCCATACACAGCCAGCGGACCTTTAAGTGACAAAATCATGTGATTTTGTGAATGTTGTCGATTATACGAGCTCTCTCTCTCTCAAGGTGGAGATGGTGGGTGGAAGAGCTGCGACAACGACGAGCTCCCACGCGATCGTTCTTTCTCGCAGTCAGTCGCGGGAAATTACAGCAAATATGTAAATCTGACCCTGTCTCAGCTTCCTGAAGGTTAGCAGGCAGTCGAGCGCTAAATTTTCTGCTCCTGCAAATCTAACTTCACTTATTGGACAAACATCTGTATGGACAGGACATGGGACAAGCAATCACCAGGTTTGTGATGGCTGGCTAGTCCTACCTCCTGCTACAGATAGGAAGTATCGAAGTAGCCGCCTGTTCCCTGTATGATGGAGGCGGATCTTTTCACGGCACAGCCAACCAAGAACATTATGAACCTCTAATAATTGCAAAAATTGAATGAATGTATGTCGTGTACTCGGAGGATTAACAACGCTGCGGATCCAAGACAACGAACACAACAGAGTATTTCACTTCAAAGAGATGCACTAAAACGACTAGTGAGCATCGTCGCCGCAATCTCTCGCCTTTTGTGTCAACCCAACAACAGCTTTCTGTCAAGCCAATAGAACGCCGTGACTTCTTGGCCATGGTAATCTGGAAGTTCAAAATACCTGGCATCATCGGAAATTGATCATGAATGACAGTCTACTCCTGCTTGTGTGTGCTGGAAGTACGAGTTGAGAGAATACTCCGAAAGGGAAGAGCGCCGCGAGACCCGAGATGAGAAGTGTTCAGAAGGGTTTCTCTTCTCCTTGCGTGTCATCGTCGCAGAACACGTACGAGGGGCGACTAGATTTTAACAGTGCTGCTACGTCGTCAAAGGAGATGGAAACCAACAGTCAGTCGTCACCCGCACTGCGGCGAGAAAATGCAGTTACAGAGAATCGCCGCAAATTTCTCGCTCCGTTACATCTCAATCATTGATATGTGGTAACTGGACTCGATTCCGATTTTTGTACTTTCAGCAGTATTGCGCACTGCGTTAGAGGATTTCAAAACGTCGTGGACAGGATAGCAGTCCCCACTCAAAAGGTCGTGATAGTATGGAACTCCCGTGCTGGCTGCAGGGGAATTCGATAGCGTCCACGACGCTTGAAAATCCCGGGCCCAAATTCATCCCCTGGAGTGACGGCCACACTAAAACTGCGTTTCATCGTCTGCACCTGGAAATGGGGTGTCCATGCTCCTCACCTCCATCCCCATATGGACTGTTGGCAGGCTGCTCCATATCGTCTGTGGAGCTACTCTGACGTTCGCGTACATCAGTGAAATATGAGATCTCAATCTTAGCTGGCTCCACCACAGCAGCTCAGCCATCAAGATACCAAGGTTATTCCGTATGTTGCTGGCAGCATAACGACCCCGATATTGTCAGCTATACTGAGTCTAAGATCATGAACAGTTGATGCATGCCCTCTTCACACAATTGATACTCTGTGAGTTCGTTTCTAGTGGAATTTTCTCGAGTCCCACCGTCTAAGCGCAAACTCGCGAGCTCAATTTTGTGGGAGTTGGTCAATCGATACCGCAGGGAGCCGCCACCCGTAGGACGACGAAGCAGATCAGCTGTCCAAGATGCAGGGGTTCGGCGGAAATAGCCGATTTCAACTTTACCTAGTTTCCAAATGTGTAGAGGGGCGACTGTGAAGAGCTCTGTCTCCTTGGCGATCTGCTCGCTCTCATAAAAGAGAGAGGCCTCCGCTTCTAGCGCGGCTATGGTCATCGCCGTGGTCGTCCCATATTTAGGGTGTATATTCAGCTTCTTCTTCTTGTTTGACAGAAATACAGGTCAACGGTTTTGATCTCGTCGGTTCGTGCGTGTAGCTGCGTAGAGTGGCAATTAGCATCTTCAGGTCATTAACGAATCCTTAACGCGTGGATAGGATCGAAGCTCGAGCTTCGGAGCAGTTATCAGGGTCACGCCGAGACTCGATCTGAAGTCGTCACTGCGAGCAAATCGCCATCTAGCTGCAGGCTGTTGATCTCTCTGCGTTTCTGACAGGAGCACATCGTATATGGAGATTGCCAACGGCGAGATTGGCAAGCTCTGCCTTTTGACTCGTAGTTTGCAATCATTTGACCCTGACTGCCGCAAGGCGAGACGCATGTCGGCAAACTGGGCGGAATCCCGATGTCCGTATAAGCAAACTCTTCAGTGCATCCATTTATGACGACAAGTCCTTAGATCTAGAAGAGCAAACAACGCTAATCAGACCCCCCGGAGACAAACTGATCTTGTCTCAAATCGCAGGACAGCGTCGAGAACATGGGCAGCCGAATCGCAAATGTACTCGATCACAGCTTTGTTGAACTGATCACTTGGTTCCAGAAGAAAGAACATGAGAGAATTGTCGTTACGGATACTGCTGGCCGGTCGGTTGCATGCTGCCGTAAGAGTGGCGGAGCTAAGTATATGCAAGGCTGAGACAACGGACGTGACGGCTTCCAAAGCAATCTCACATTTAATATTGATTCTTCTGGTGCATTGAAGGGTTTGAATTCAGCTCTCCAGCTCCTGTTCTTATGTTCGTTGCCATGAAACCAAAAAAGGAATAACGGGCTAGAAAAGTATTTCTTCATCCAGAAAGGACGAGGAAACGGCAAGCGGAGGTGACCTCAGCACCCATTCGCGGAGCACACAAGAAATTGTATGACAGGGACTCAGACGACCGAACAAGTACATGCCAAGGATCGCAGATTTTCAGCTGGAATTTAGGTTCTTGAGTACTTCGGAAGTAATGGAACGAATCTGCGCTGTGCGACTCACAGAGCTGGGTGAGTGGTCGTAGAGACTTCAAGACAAGCTGGCTACGCTGGAGATGAAATTGGCCGCACTACGCGTGTATCCCACCAGCTGCGAGACCCGCTGCGTTCGCGAGGAGTTTGAGACGGTCACCGCTCCAAAGTTTGACAAGCGGCGGCAGATAGGACATGTGCATTGATTCGGTGAATCTCCAACCCAGGAGCCTTGAGTCTCCGCCGCGCAGCGCGCGGAGATGGGCCGGCTAGACCAGAGTATGTATTATACAGTATGCGAAGCGGCGAGAAATGCTCAGAGTACAGAGCCGAGCAAGCGATCAGTAATGAGTGACAAGAGGCCTCTCTCTTTCACCGAGCAGCGAGCGGCATCAGAAGACACGATGCCTGGAAGTTGTCGACAGGCCAGGTCGAAAATGCCCCTGCCGGCCCGGCAGGGGCATTTTCGTCGCCCGAGGCATTCGTTGATTCAAATTTTCCTCGTGGACATGCCGAAGAGATGGGCGAATGGATTACCGGAGGCTCTTCCCCTTCTTGGGTTGGAATCGTTCCCCATCTTTCATTGTCGTACAATACCATCCTGCTGCTGGCCCTGCCGAGCGCGCGCGCTGCTAGACGGCGTTGGGTACATCTCGATGGAAAAGCTTGCCTACGTCAACAGAGAATACGTGGCACAAGATTCATGCGTGTCTTGTGGGTTCTATCCTATACTCGACGAGCTCGCCTCCGTCCAAGCACGGAAAAAGCGTCGCCCACAGAGACCTCGTAGACCGGACCGGACCGGACAAACGGCTGCAGCTAGCATCTTGGCCCGATCATGTCACGAGACCTCGACTGTGATCATATGCAAGCTCTCAGAGCTTTTGCAAAGCGCCGCGTCTGTCTGAAGGATTCGCAGCGCTAGATCTCAGCTGCACCGCCCGACATAAGGACGAGAAAGCTTCGGTCAAATCAATACGAGTCTACCGATTGAGTCACGATTGCCTACAGGCTCTCCACTCCTGAAAGCCTGTAGGCAATCAGGAGTGGAGAGCCTGTAGGCAATCAATGAACAAATCCACTGAGTTGAATTTCCGAGAGTCTACTCTTTTCCATCGTCCGCTGCTAACTCGAACCGGTGGCAATCTGAACCTGTCAGTGACAAAAATTGAACATAACGAAGTAAATTTCGAGGCTTATCGCAAAACAGAATCAGTAATCCATCTGGCTCAAGGAATCTTAGTTCCAGCCACTTTACGATCGCGATAGCTGCAACAACGTCGAATGTGCCCTTCGACGCACGAGTTGTCCTAATGCATTTATTTCAAGGGCGAGTCAATCGCCGACGAGACCACTACCACCCCCGCCGCGGTAAAATCGGACGCCCTCTGCCGGCCACACCGAACTGCGCTGTACAGAGGCCGCACAACGCGAACTTGCACGCAAGTTTTTTCTGATAAAATGGGGTTACGATATGAACCCACACAAACTCGGTGATGGATTTGCAGATTAGAAAGTCGTAGCCTTCGTGGACTCGAAGGTTGCAGCAGGATATGGACACTTACCCTCGAGTTCATGACCCGGTCTCTAAACGCAAACGAGGCCGACATTATTGAATGCCAGATATTTTACATGCAATCAGCGCCTGATGCCCGAAGCAGCAGGTCCTGAATGAAAACTCTTAAAGCTAACTTGTGGCTTCAGAGTCTACTTCAACATCAGATCGCTTTGGGTTTTAATTTTTGCCATCGGCCGTGGCTCGTTGTCAAGGCCCGAACAAGACCGAGACACTGAGTGACAGGACAAGTCACATGCAGTCAATCGGGTCCCGCAAGGCAGGAGGTCCTCCATGAAATATTTAAAAAACCAACGCCGGTTTTCAGTCACATCAACATCAGATCAGTATGGGTTTTGGGTTTTGTTTAATTGCCATCCCTGACCTGTCGCCGTCCAAACGCAGGCAGGACCGTCTCGTTGTGTGACGAACAGTTCCACATGCGATCGGCTCTGCAAGGCAACAGGTGCTCGATGAAATATCTTAACAACTAAGGTCAGATTTCGAAGTCCAAGTCCACATCCACATCCACATCAACATCTGATCGGTTGGGTTTGCGTTTTGATTTTCGCCATCCACTGGGACTGGGGCTGGGCACTCGTTGTCGCACAAAGGACAGTGGAGATCAGAGAGGAAAGCAGGACGCGGACAGGGGAGATGTAGCAGCGCGCTGTCCAGCTGGCGCTCTGCCACACCGTTAGTGAGCATCCGGGTGCCGAATCGCCCGGCCCGTGATGGAAACTGTGTAGATCAATTTTAACGGTTGAGGTAGGGACCACAAATAATGATCGTAAGTCTTCCGATAATTACTCGTGCATCTGACGGAGATAAAGTCAAAACAGAGCAAAGGGATCAGCAAGGAGACCCCGTCCCTGTCGAGCTAAATCCAGGGCGTGAGGATCATGAGCCGGTAAAACTCGATGTCTGGATCACATGCACGATGCTCGCAGCTCGCTACAAGTCACATTCATTCGAGTCTCGAAAACTTTCGTCCACACTCCATCATCCCCGAACCTACGAGGCTCTTTTCGGTACGTGCTTGCTAGTAGCTTTCACTGCTCTCGGTTGGGTCCTTCTTGCACAGTTCCTCACCGTGTGTGCTTGCCAGGCTGACTGGGCTGCTGGAAGCATGTTTGTTTGTACTCGCTGTGCTGCGAGCAGTGTGAATGCAATCTGCAAGTCTCGGTTCGCGATCGAGTCCGAGGGCCAGTTTGTTTTCTTCCCACGTCGCGACTCAGACGGTCCGACTTAGGGTTTGCTGGTCGTTGGATCGAGTGTGCTGTACATAGTCTTGCGGATTCCCGAGCATTAGCAATAGTAGTATTAAGAACAACGCGCAAGCATGGTCTTCTGGAGCGGCGAATTTGCATGTCTTTGAAAGTACTGAGCAAGGCGACGTTTGGACTCGCGGTAGAACCAAACCTACAGTCTCGAGTAGTTACAGGTATCGATCGCATCTGTATTGAGGACAAGTTGCTGATCACGGGTTCGCCCGTGTGTCAACGGGCGCGTATCAACAATAAGATTTAACTATTTTGGATTAAGTGAGTTCCTAGTCCCAGAAAACGACGTGTCGATGAAGACCGACCGCGGTCGGTCGCGGATTCGGAGAAAGAAATTTCCTGTCATGAGCAGCTGCTGCAGCAGCAGCAACTACAACAACAACGCTGCGAGAATGATTCCTCGATCGTTAATGGCGCTGGATTCTGGGAGGAACCGAGTGGGAGTAGACACCTCAGAACAACAACCCGAGTCCCGACTCTGGAGATCGAGTAGATCCTACTCTATAGTCCACAATATTGAGTCTACTGAGTTTTGAAATAACATGATACAGAGTCGGAAGTCTCGGGCTCTCGGCCCCTCCGTGTCTCCAACTCGGCTCAAAGTAGAACGCTCCGCCTTCAACCGCAACGCACACCCGCATATCGCCGCTTACTGCAGCCCCGAGACCACGTACGGTCCGTCCAGCCGAGCTTACCATGACTTAACTCTCAACGATCTCTAACGGGGTATTTCAAATACACTCTTTGAAATCCACATTACATACACATATCAGTGACCAAAAGGAAAGCTGCGGACTCGGCTTTGCGATGCTGACAGATCACTGACCGTGTTGTCACGCTGGCGGCGCCGTGCACATCTATCAAGCAACAGGCCGATGCGAGGTGTGCCTTACTCTGTACCCAGTCGTCGGAACAGAGTGTGCAGCAGCGGCAGCAGCGTGGATGTTAGGAGAGGGGATGGGAAGAGGGTGGAACGTCCGCCATAGCCGACAGAGGTTAAGGATAGCGGGTGGTGATTCTCGGAGGGTCCGTAATGACTCCGTATCTGGGCTGCCGCAGATGCCTTGACTGTTGATGTGAATCACTCACTTACTGGTCCGGCCGGAAAGGCAAGTGCGAAGAGAATTCGAGATCAGTTGCTGGGTGGTTATAGTCACGAGTTACTTTCGTCGGACAGGCACGTGTGTGCTGACCAGCTGCTGTGATGATTTTGATATAAGAACTTTCTCCTGTACTTGCTGCTGCGTAGAAGTTTGGAGAACAGTCCCTGGCAGACGGTGAATGTTCTTGCCGGAATAAGAGACTCTTGCGCTCTCGCTTTACAGTGATCCCATCTGGGATTTTTCAGGGTTTTGTCTCACCTCCCAATTCCTTACCCCTCTCTCTTTTTCCCTTCCGTTTCGACCTAAAGTAGATTTTAATTAAGCCTGCCTTAGACCCTGCTCTCCCGATCCCGGTATGACAAACATTTGTGCGTAATTTAGGTAAGGGAGTGCACTAGATTAGTTGTATAAACAAGCAAGCAAACGAGCTGAGGTGCTTTGTGGTATCCCTCATATGTTTTTCAGTGGCGCACTTCTGAACTATTGGGCAACGTAGCAGGAGACAATAATCAAAGTTCACGTTTTCAGTTCTTAAGTCAATGTTAGGTGAAACTGGTGTCTGATGGTCATGTTGTCTCCTCAAAGTTCCATGAATGAGTCGAGGGAGTCTGAGGCTAAATTTGGGAGATAACTTGGCCGTGCGTCGGAGCAAACAGACAGGAACCCGAGAAAGTAGCACATCCATCCCCTTACATGACACATGTTCCCTCACAGGTGTCACTGTGGTGATCATAAATGCGCAAAGTGTTCGACCTTGATCGATCGGGAATGGGAGAAACTAGGATCCACGAAGATAAAGATCCTTGTTTAAAACACCTCACGGTAGTGTATTTGTAATCAAACAATCTCCATTTTGTTTTGCAAGGCATGGGTGTACTCCCTCTATAATTCTAAATACGGTACTACTTCTGCACGCTTCGCAGCTCATATCGTGGGCAAATTTAATGCGGCGAGTTATCAACATCGGAAATGGAAATGGATCTTCGGTGTCCATTTGACTAATATTCTTCTTCCTCCATGATGGGACGCCTTGACCACCTTGACATAATCATGGGAAGTTACGAAAGTGTTGCACCAAATCGTCACCAGCTAAAGTACTCAGTCTGTATGTCAACAGCCCTGAGTTAGTTGCGACTGGAGTACTTGCGCGGAGGGTATGACCGAGACAGAGTAGTCCATCTGCATGCTGGTCCCCTAAGTTAGATAACGTTAGCGTGTGCTTGCCACAAAAACCTATCCTGCATGTGAGTTGCGCTATACTAGTTCAGGTTAGGGATCCCAACCTTCAAAACTCCAAAACAATCCACTGTTTGTCGCCCGGATATGAAGCACAAATGAATCCAACGACTCCACCCCACAGGCCTTCATATGTTTCTGGTGAGGGTTTCTCAGACCCAAAGTCTATAGCTCAGTAGAAATCGTTAGGTTGACGCGTTTAACGTAGACAGAGAGAGATGATTAATGAGAATAAAGACATGGTAGAGATCATGATGAAAATAAACAAAAAGTTGGAAAAATGATTCGTCTTCTTATGTTCATGCACATCGTTTCTAACACAAGTTGGAAAGGTCCATCTTTCCTTATCCTATGTCCGCAGAATATCATCGGCATGAGTTTACTTGATAATATGAGCAGAGAGAAAATAAAAAGGATAAGTTTCTTCTGGGTGACGGTACACCTATGAACCGTAGCTCGCATTTGTTCAAAGAACCTTTTTCTCCCTTTACCTTGGGGATGTTCGGTTGGTTGGACTCGTAATGTTGGGCCGGCGATGTTGACCAGGTTAGATACACTTCAATCTGCTCACCACATGGTCCACCCTGGTCACGTCACCTCCCAAGCTCTTGAAGCATGCATTCTCCAGAAAGTTTACCAGATCGATCTCACACTGTGGTAGAAAATCAGAGATCGGAATGTGGTGAATGAAAACTTTTCATTGTCTGAATCAATTGCAAGCTGATACTGTGGACTGACTCAATGTTTCACTCTCTCTCTTTCAAAAACTGCATCCCACGTACATACAGATTTCTAGACAAATCTCGAATGATTCGACTCCCATACCTGGGCTAGCCTTGATGCCGGCTCCAGCACTCAAACCAAGTGAAATGTCAGCTCAGCTGCTGCTGGTTGCTTGTTGGCGTGGATGACTATGAGCCTTGTCATTGAAAGTACTGTCGACTTCCTCTACTCGATGGCGCTTGGGGTAACAGTATCAGTAGCTATTAGGGAATCTAACTATAAACAAACAAATAAATAAATATATTAATTTTCTCAATTCGACTCTGATGGACTGTTTTCCCAAACAGCAAATGTTATATTCATATAAAGATAAGAAAATATTGTAGTATTTCCAGTTCTTGCATCCTGATTCTAAACTCTGCACACTTGAAGAAGGACCCTCTCGACCTTGATCTTCTGATAATTTTAAAAGTAAAAGTAATAAATTAAAAAATTATTCGTGTAATTGTAATCAAAACCATCGTTTTTCGGGATTATAGTGAGAGTTCCCAAACTCTGATTAGTGCTCTAAAATAAAATGTTAGAACCTTCGACGGTGATATTTTATTTTACCAGTATACTTCACTGTAAATGAAAATATATTCATTCTAGAATACTGAGGGGAGCTAGTGGAAAGGAGAGAAATCTTGACAATAGAAATAGTATTTTGGATCATCTTTTTGAACTGTGTGTTAAAAAACTTGCATGTTAAGCTTTCAAGTTTCATATCAACTTGAGTGAATCCTTTCCAAAAAAATATAATGTTTTAGAGATTACATTTTTTTCATCTGGGAGTATGAAAATAGTCACAGTTAGGGAATAGAACAAATAAAAGAATGGTACTCCCATCCGCGAATTGTACCACCAATGGGAGAAGGGATCCTAATCCTTTCCTTCCAAAAGACGAGGATAATTGTAGGACCATCCGAAGAAAAAGCTGCAACATTCGGAGCAGCAGAGGTACTGTTCTGAAGGCTTCCACTGCTCCCTCCCCAACCCTTCCCAAAGTCGAGGGCAGATTTCCTTGTCCCTCGTTGGAGTCCGAAGAAGAAGAAGAAGCAGAAGAAGCTGGCACACGCTGCTCCAAGGAGACACTTGTTTCTTCCGTGCGAGTACAATCCGCATCCAACCAATCACTGAAGCAACTCAGTGTGTCTGAATCTTCTCTTGTTGCTGTGCGGATTACCCCCTCATAGAAATTTTACTGCCAAACAGACCATTATAACGGCCGGACCGGTGATTACTATCTTGTAATTATTAGCTGCGTGGTTGGTTTTGGGTCTTCGTGCAAGTGATGCTAGCAGCCTCACTTTGTGTAGTTCTGGGACGAAGAGAAAGGGGAAGAGGTATGGGTTTAGTTTACTATTATAATATGGTATAGATAGTTGCAAAGAAGCAAGTCGCTAAGCTACCCAGTCATCAAAAGATATTCTCAACCTTTTTCATCGGTTCCTTAGGACATTATTTGATTTGGAGTAAGTCGAAAGAGTTTTAATATCGATTTTCTTAGTTCTGGGGACGTGAACATTGTTTTTATTCTCATTCCACTATGACCACACCGCCGTGGATGGTGGGAAGATTCACGGGTTGCTACTGTATCACACCCCAGTTGAATATGCACTTGCTTCACAATTGTTTTTGCGAGCAAATTTATCAGCTCACTATCAGAATGTAAAGATAAGTACGACTCATATTTTAGTTCATAAATAAATGATTTAAACTTGGACCAATCAGAAACCCCAACAAGTCGATGCGAATACACTTTTTAGCCAAATACAAGTCAATGATGTAAGTTTTTAACGCACAACCACTACCCATTGGGACAATGTCACTGAACCAATACCTTCACTCAATAGCCAGTTGAGAGAGAATAATCTGAAGAAGAGGATGGTGGGCTTAAAATTCTTTTTACACTCTCATATGACAGATTTGAGCTAAATACCTCATTGCATCGCAGCAATTCTTGGGGTTAAGTAGGACACCCTCATTCAAGATGCCTTCCTCCATGGTCTAATTTTTGCATTTTGTCTTCTCCTCAACTATATTTTTGTTGTGACCACAACTTTCCGTAAGGATTATTTAAGAATCGTGCATCATATCTTATAAGAGAATTCCATTACAATTTATATCTTCCTTAACACAAGTGCTTAAGACATCTATATCTCTTAAAACTTGAATAGAAAGTATTGCTGCAACTGATGTAAACAAAGGAAGAAGAAAAAAACTGATGTAAAATATTAATGGTCTGATTAACAAATTAGACTATGATACGGCTTGGTGAGTGAACTGTTCTAACAAGTGCCTAGTAATAACCGGTTACCTTCAAATAATTATCTTGACATATTGGTGTTACTGCTCTCATTGATTGTTCGCACCAGCTACTTTTTCCACAACGATGAAGTTCGGCCTTGGCTTGATCCATCCATCTACATCTTCATTACTCACATTTGAGTGTGGTATCACTTTAGATGCAACAGGTGTTCATATGACTCGTTGTCCATTTGGAGGGCAGAGGATAATGCCATTAGGGATGTGATATTTGCTATGGCGCGAGAGGGTGCATACCTCACATGGAGAGAGCGTTGGTATGCCTTACAGTCGACTAGGGTTAGGGAAGACCAAGGTTAGGGCAGACCTATACTTGGTTCCGGAGGACCAGGTCACTGTGGCAGATGTGGTGGTTACCGATCCTACTAGAGACATAGTTTCAGAGGGGGTGATCAGCCATCCTCCAGGATGGACGGCCAGTGGAGCGGCATCAGCCAAGGTCTACAAGTATAGAGGTATGCAGAGAGGTCACCTCTTTGTTCCTATAGCTTTGGAGTTATATGGAGCTATGGACACCGACTTTGACATGTTCATGAGGGAATACGCGAGAGTTTACCATACTAGGCGACATGGGGTATCATTCTCTTTAGCTTATTGTATAGTCTATTTTAGGCAACGTGTTTCAAATGCTTTACATATAGCACTAGCTGGTGCAATCCATAGGAGAGTAATCATGTTAGGTGATGATTCTTCAGATGCTCTATTATTTGTAGACCGTTTGATCTAGATAGTTCGGATATCTTAGGTGTTGGAGAACATATTTCCGAGTGTGATACTATTGGGGCCTAGCCCCATGTTACAGGATTGGTTCCATCCTTGTAAGATTTGATGGGGTCTTCCCATCCCTTTTGTTATTTTACTTTGTCCCAAAATGCGTTATTGCTCTTGCTAAGATAAGGCGCATGTCCTTAGCAAGTATATGTGAGGCAGATACCAAGAATTTTGTCTTTGCTGGCAAGTGATTACTTAAGGACTAGGCTAAAACACAAATCATTCCTTCAGGCCTCATTCGAGTTAACATATGACAAATGAATGTACGAGCAAAAGTGTAGAAAGAGAGCAGGCCGTGATACTGTTGTTGTCATATGTAAAGCTCTTTATTTTAGGTGCACTATCAATCGCTCATCGTGCCCATGCATTGCGTACAGTTGTAATTATGCGTACAGATTAAAATTATGGACCAGCAATGATTCTTTGATCTTTATTTTGCTTCTTTGTCCAAATAAGTCTCCAGCTCAATTTCAACGTAGCATAGAAAAGAAACGGACGATCGTGGACTGTTGATTGTTCTTTTCATTTTTCAAACATTGTTGCTTGGCCAGCGGGTACAAAACTTTGTACGACAGGCCAAATTCAATGAGCACGGCTGGTTTCTATCTTCCTGTAGGACTCGAAGTTTCCAGTTTAGCTCAGCCACTAAGCTACTGTTGTAGATCAACACCCAATCTATTTTCAGAATTAACAAAGTATTTTCATTGAAGTTATAGAATTCAATTTTTATTTTTTTCATCTCTTGTGCAGGTTTGCAGCTATGAACGTATTGATGTTGGAGGCATTGTCTTGATGAGAGATGCAGAAGTGTTGTACTTGGCCGTCATGTTAAATAAAAAATAACTACGCAGAAATATAGAGAAGGTCTTATCTTCTTGGAGGATTTTGAAGTAGATGGGCAGGTTAAGGATGTGCTCCATGAAATTCCTGCAAGTTAATTTTCGCCCATTCTACACGAGAAAATTGAGCGCGAAACTTTATGATTTGGGCCATGTACATGTCTTACAAAAAGCGAGACGAAAAGAGACCATTGAACTACAAATAGACTGTCGTCAAGTTTGGGTCAAAATTCCTCCCTTCCTCCTTCACTCGAGGTCCCCTTCCATATCCCTTAGACTTGACTCGATTGGAGTCTGGACACCCGGTTCATAGGTTGGGTAATCCTCACTCACACACATCGAACTTGCACCAACTTCATTTACTCCTCAACAATCAGCACAAGAAGCGTTGGCCTTCATGTCTGGAAGCTGAGACTCAAGCACGAAGCATCGAAAATGAATGAGAACCAGGTTTTTGAATGTTCCAATGGCAGTGGCAATGATAAGGGGCATGGAGATTCCATACTCTATGAAGGATCAACTTTTTTTTATCAAGTCCAGTGCAGAATGTGAGGATTATCTGGACATAATCAATAATCCAGTGCAGGCTCATGTATCAAGAATTCTCGCTAATACAATACTGGGAACGGTAGTCAAGTGATGTCAGTCAGAGTCCATCGCCGCTGGCAACTCTAAACCGGCCGCAAAGTGCAGGCGGCCTCATCGCCAAGTATCCCAACCATGAAAACAAAGTACGAGTTGACAATTGTTAATGTGTACCCGCTAAATATGTGAGGCGGTAGCAGTAGTAGAAGTCGGAGTGACTGAGAGAGCCCAAGTGACTGCGACCAGTTTTCCGAGCTCCATGCACAGCGGACGGAGAGCAGACGCGAGAGCGAACACGAATCTGGGTCCTGCAACGATCGCCATGGGGGGTCGAATAGTGGAAGTGCATGTCCGTCTTTTCCCCGGGGCGGTTCTTCCCTCCAGTTGGCATCTCTCTATCACGAACAGACTAATCTCGCCTTTCCTCTCCTTCCCTTCCCCCGGTGCCGACCTCCACCTCACCTCACTCACCGGCTATTCCAAATCGAGCCTGCTGACTGGCCGCGATGCCTGTTGAGGATGTTCGTGAGCAGCAAGCTGCTGGTGATGGCCATTCCGGCCCGGCCGGTCCAGACCTGAGTCCTCCCCTCGGGGGCTGGCGGACGGAAGGAGAGGGAGCGAGAGCGAGGTGCCGACGGGAGCCTCATAGAATCATACTCCGCTTGATTGCACCCTCCGGTTGGAAGGCTCTGTAAGTGTTATTACCTCCTGTACCTTCTTGTATGTACCACAACATCATGAGCAGATGTGTCTCCTCCTGCTTCTAACACGTGTTGCGGAGGATTACCAAGTTTATGCTGGTTTAGAAGGAACCAAAGTTTCTAGAGAAGCATCAACCCGCAAATCCACACTTGTAAAAGTAAAAGGAACGGACTTTTACTTCTGGGAATGATGTCTTCCCGGGCTGTCTAATTGTTACGAACCGATGTCGAACTCTGAAGCGTCCTGGGTATCGGAGACTGTGTGCGGGCGAAAATTCCAGGCCCAAAGCGAGCATCCGAGGGCAGTCTGGACTCTGGAGGACCGAGAACGTGTAACTGCTGATCGCCAGTTCCTCACAACGCCGGTGGCTCAGATCGGGTCCGCAGCTTCTTACCCAACCGAGCGCATCGAAGTTAGTTAAGGGACGCGGACGGTCGCATTCGGCGAGAGCCTGGGGCTCGGGGCGGGTCGTGAGACGGAGCGAGCGCGAGTGAGGGACAAATCGCGTCCGTGGGGCCCGCCGGTCATTACCTTTCCCGGAACGCAGAGCATTCTTCTTCGTCCGCCTCGCGTTGCGTTGTGTTTTCTCGCTGCCATTAGCGAGACGGGAGCCGCCTGGTCCAATCCAGTGACATTCGGTACAGTGACCATGTCACTGTCCGAACCTGCGCGGCCCGCGCCGTCTGGACTTCGCATTAGCTTTGAAGTTTACCTTTTTACCGGACGTAGCTCCCGAAGCCAGTCTCTCGGTAGGGAATTGTCTCGCGGCCGGGCTAAGTGAAGGAAAGTGAAGGAAAGCGAGGCCTAGGGAAGGAGAAATGAGGGACAGAGAGGGATGGCTAGAAGGAGCAAGGCAAGGGTAAGGGAAGGGAAAGGAGGGGTGACTTTACAACAGTGGAGGTGGTGGGGCCGGGGCAGGGCTGCCACGCCGCTAACGTCTTCGTTGCTTCGTGCTCTTTTTTCTACTACAGCAGGCAGCTCCGCCTTTTTCCTTGCCTGTCTTCGCCTCGCGCTCGCTCTCTTTTTCATTCTCTGCTGTGTTCTCCTCCTCCGTCTCTCTCTCTCTCTCTCCCTCTCTCGCTCCGCGCCTGGGAGCCGCCTCCTGCTCCATCCTTTTACTACTCTCTCTCCCTCGCCTCTGCTGCTGCCGGTGCCCACTGCCTTTTATGCCTGCGAGAGTCTGCGAGAGTGCCTTGCCTACCTGCCTGCGAGGACGTCGTCGTCTTCATTTCTCCTGTCTGCGTTCGCCATCCCCCTCCTCTCTCGCGCGTGGAGGTGGCCGGGGCCCGGACGGGACTCTATTCTACTCTTCTGCTGCTGCTGCTTCTCCTCTTCATCTCTCTCTCTCTCTCTGCAGTTCGAGTATCGCGTCCCGTCCTGTCTCTCTTGGTCCCCGCCCTACCCGTCGCTCTTTCGTGTCCCGTCCTGGTGCTGCTGCATCTGCTGCCACCTTTTCCCCGATTACAATCGTCGTCCCGACTGAAGAGATTGGAGCGAGCAGTTTTAGAGGTAGGTTCCCATCCTCCGTAGCTCGTCGATTTGTTTGCTTGGCGGGTCTAGCATCTGATGTGAGTGAGTCACTGGGGCGGTCTGCGGACATGCCGTGTTTTGCAAGTCCGTCCTCTGTCCCTTGTGGACTCGTCCGAGGTCGGGGAATGGGTGGAGCGGCAGCTGTGATGTATGCGGGTTTATGGAGAGAGAAAGAGAGGGAGAGGCAGAGAAAGTGAAAGTCGGTTATATCCGCATGCTCGTTTACAGCTGGGACGCAGCTGCTGGGGGCATGCGCGTTGGGACGGGACTTGGTTCGTATGCGGCTTGTGCGGTGTCGGGGCGGTCTCTTGTTTGCATTACGTCGTCTTACGAATGGAGAGGAGTGGATGGTCTTAGCAATCCGCGTTCACGTCTGCCGGCCATTTCTTGTTGCTCCTACCGCGAACCTGTATGTCTTGAAGTCTCTTGCTCATGCACATGGACACATTCTCTTCTATCTTCTGCGTCTTTGCGTGGACACGTACACGTACAAATCTAGTCGTTCCGGGAGATTAACATAAACGTTCGAAACTCTCTTTTCTCTCGCTGTAGTGCTGCAATCCTTGGACGGATGCTTTAAATAGCCACGTGTACCATTACATTGTCCATGGCTCTCACTTGATTCCTCGGCCGTGAGGAAACTTCTATGGTTAACGTTCTCCCTCCCGTTCTCCTCCGTTCACTACAAATGGCGTCGGGGCTGTTTCTCTCACGTCGCTCTCTGTCGCCAATCGCCTGCTTTTGAGTCGGTCTGCTTTGACACGTGGGCGTAGAAATCCATTCTCGATTTTATTATTGACGCATTGCGTGACGCTTCGGAAGTTGAGCCAGGGACATCGCTAATTGCCTCGCTCTGGCGAAATAGATGGCAAATGCGTGTGTCTCGGTCAAGCCTGCTGTGTCATGGGCAAGGTAGGGTGCTCTAACGTGATTTTTTAGTAGCCTCTGTCCATGGTATGGACAATGTTCCTGATTATGTCGGGTATTCTTCAACATTATCAATTTCAAATTACACGCCAGAAGCACAGGGGTCATGGCTGCTACCAACTTCCCCGCTCATTTTCGATCGAGTGACGCTGGGGCAGCACTAGGCCATAAAATTATACAAGATTTTTACCCGTTATGAAAGCGGCACAAGTAATTCAGTCGACGAATTGGCAGAGCAATATGCTCTTTTATACCTGAGTGGTATTCTACTGCCAATCCCGTGTCTATATATGTTTTTTCCCATCAGATAATTCAGCCTTCGAAGAGTAAACATTTATTGGAGTATTATATTCGGATGTATGTGGGGAAGCCACTTGCTTTGGAGATTTTAACCAGAAATCAGCCAGGGACTGCCACTACTTTTTCATGACAGAACCGAGTGATATCTTCGCATGGCGAAAGGTGCAGAAGACTCAGTGAGGTAGACAGGGCATGCTAGACCCTGTTATTCTAGCCTTCCTAATATTGGGGTAATTTAGGTTTAGACTCTTGGCCCCGGAGTGGCTGCGGTTGGACATTCTGTAGTACATATGTTGGGGAATGATCATGAAGGAAAGCCACGTAGTCTGCACTGCACTTAGGGACAGAGCTGGAATATAGTTCAAACAGGGTGATTACACACGTGTAAAAGGATATTCAATATGAAATCACAGTGTCAGACGATGAGCAGGTACATTGGGCTTAAGATCATAGAGATGCAGATATATTCAAGTCAGCTTGAATATTGTGGGATCGGTCTTTTGCGAATTTAAAGTACAGGATCAAGGTCTCCGTCTCCATTGCCCATAGCAGATGAGTCCAAAGAAGTTGTTCTCGGGTTGATATTTATCACAAGCGCATCGGAATGCAGGACTTTGAGGACTAGGTGTTCAGGGAAGGCTGGCAAGATCGGGAATACTGTGTCGTAGATATTCTCATCGTATAGAGGAATAAATACATACAAGATTGGACTCATCTATCGGATAGCAAGATTAAACTGAAACTTACGAATTTCATACAGACGTTGAGGACATTTACAAGACTTGGTTGACTTCTGTTTGAAAAGGATGGATTGCGGTTGCGGTAAACATCAGGATAACGGGACTGTTGAAGATTACTTGGAGAAAAGCATTTTGCCACAGGTTGAGACAAAACTCGGGTTGAAGTGGAACCTGAAGTTTCATTGAGTAGTGTACAGGGCTACGAACATGAATTGCATCGATGACAGTCAAGATATATTTTTATTCAGCATGAGATACAAACTTGGAACCTAAACAACTATCATTTTCCAACTTTCAGTCTCCGTATGCAGTATATATATATAAAGACATAGATTGAAACGTACAGTGAACAGATTTGGGTTTTCGGCATGTAATATAGTCGTTAATTACTTACCAGGTAGGAAACCTTGCTCGTCAAGTCGGACAGCTTGACACAAAACTACCTTTTGTCAGTAGGAGGAGCCCGGCACAATCGCTAAATATCAAAAGCAAATGCTTTTCTGGGTTTATAACGGATTATCCAAATGAACTTGGATAATACTGAGTACAAGCACACACTTTGTAGCACCCTGGGTAGTAATTATTGCCACACTCTACTACTTCCAATTTAGTAGCTGGATTTTTTTCTAAAAGATGGTAGTCTCCAAACGCACTGAGGAAAGGTTTGAAGTAGAAGTTGTTGGGAAGAACTTAGTTTGTTCAGGTGCAGAAATTACACTCGTGGAGATTTTCACCACGAAATATACTGGCCTATTGTTACAGTTCAGGTATCTTATTTTATTTCCTCAACTAACAATCAGACCTAACATGTATAACGTAGCTCATGGGAACTACGTATTGACTGTTGAAGGTTAGTAGACTTCCCTCTTCATTGACAGAACCGGTTCTGTAGTACATGTGGACTTCTCAAGTTGGTTTATTCTACCCGTCATCTCTATGACTTATATTTGGGATTGCTTTGACTATAGTTTATGCACTCAACGAATCTATAAATATATCTCCTTGCATGTTAAATCCTCTGCGGCTAATCATGTACTATGTTACTTATATGCATGACCTATACATATTCTATTCGTTCACGGAGTGTCTGTCTTTATTAGATGTGTCGTCAGTGGGTAGATCCATATTGTTTTATACTATCAGGTATAGAACAACCTGATAAGGGGACTTGCCAGACACTCAGAAAACATATTCCGTTATCATTCTCATCTCCTACATAAGACCTTGATCAAGTTACTGTGGGGTTATGAACTGATGAGATTGCTTGATACCCGTTTACTTGTCCCAAATTGCTGCAACTAATTTTCTAAAATAGTCAGTGATAGAGTAAGTACACTTTTCAAAGTACACCTGCTTTATGTCGTCAAATTCTGTCCTGTATATGTCTGTTGGTGTAAAATAGAAGTTACTTTTTCTATACTGCTGTAAATGTCGTCAGTGCTTGCTTGCATATTCAGCACACTTTAGACTAGGGTGTAACTTGTTACTTCTGGTCTCTAGTAAGAATCAACTCTATTATAAGATTGTACTTTAAAATGTTACCTGATTACCGTCACTTCCTGGCTATCTCATGTCGAGGCCTTTCTTGAAAAATTATGGAGTCGACCTGCTACGTTTGATCGCTTTGAGATAGCAAGTAATCATGAGTTTAGTTTCATCATCATCTTTAAGTTTATCATGAGCATCCTTAATAGTGAACTGCAATGAAAATCACCACACTCAATTTTGGACAATTTTTTAGCGGAGTGATTTGCATTACTTCATTCTACAACATTCCTGCTGTACTCTTGGTGTAATATTCGTGATCAAACCTGTTTCCAGTCTTTTCAGTGTTAATTGTATCTCATTTCCACTTTCCCCCATGTGCAGTTAATTTTTATGCTCTCGATTTCTAATTCTGCGGAAGCTTCCTCAGCAATATTTGGTGTATTGTGGATTTTGTCCCTTCATCCTTCTTAAGTTGTATCAAAGAGGCGCATAAGCATTTCATATATGTTTCTACCGATCTTACTATGCATGCGTGGAACAATGTTAAGAATAAGCGGCTTTTTATGTTTCTAAGATCCTCTCTGATTTTGTCTCACTGTAGGGCCGGATGTGAGGGAACAGTATTTTGGGGCTCCTATTGTTGTGCACCGCAGCTGGAGCTGTGCAGAGTTTTTTTCTGGAATGACGATGCCTTAAATGCGACCTCCATTTCCAGTACTGGAACAGCATGTTTATCAGCAAGTTCCGTTGGACTAAGCATGGTATGTGCTAGCATTAGAATTGTTTTCTAGTCGCTCGAACTAGGAAGGGGGCACATAGTTCATACATGTATTATTGCATCTATGATTGACACTGTTGCTTACATTTTACAAATTCAGGAATACGGTAGGCTGGTCGACTGAGACGTTTGTAAGTAAGAGGGTTGTCTTGTATCACTGAAGGCGATACACTTGCACCAATACAAGCGACGTTAACGGTGTTCATCGCGAAGATAGCATGACGCTCGAACTAGGAAGGGGGCACATAGTTCGTACATGTATTATTGCATCTATGATTGACACTGTTGCTTACATTTTACAAATTCAGGAATACGGTAGGCTGGTCGACTGAGACGTTTGTAAGTAAGAGGGTTGTCTTGTATCACTGAAGGCGATACACTTGCACCAATACAAGCGACGTTAACGGTGTTCATCGCGAAGATAGCATGACGTTCACTCGAGAACAGGGCTCAGCTTACTTCAACCATCAGGGACCCTCATTCTAAAGACATATAGAGATATTATGGCAGATACTGTCATAGATTCTACATCACCTTCTAGAGGTCGAGATTTCGGCCCTGGTGATTTTGTCGAGGTTAATGGTGGCCTTGAGGTCTTCCGCCATGCCTGGGTTGCAGCACAGGTGTGCATTCCTACTATCTATTGATGTCATTGTCAATTTTTTCGTTTCCTCGAAAGTTCTTTGGTGAATACTCTGCCCTCTTTCAAGTTTTGTCTCACATTTTGATTTCTTGAAAATTGCAGATCATCAGGGTAGAGGAGATGCAGGGATATTCACGTTACCTCATATCATATGACTCTAACAAAGACACTCGTGAGTATTTTAAATCTCATGCAAATTTTTAACTGGTTGAGTTGGTCGAAGACTGTAGTTCCTCGTCGCATGGTGGAAATAACACAAAGTCTCTGTTCTGCAGCTGAACACTGGCTGGCATGCGAAGAACCTGGTGCTAACATTTCAGAAGCTTTTGACTACCCTCATGGTGGTACCATTCGTCCAAGACCGCCAAAACAACTTGAACTTGCGTTGCATGAGGGAGATGCGAGTCTGATTCCATTCAAGGAAGTAGGTGTCAATGATACGGTGGATGCTGCCATTGAGAATGCTTGGTGGCCTGGCAGAATCGTCAAAGTCATGGCTAAACAGACACTGGTAAACTGATATTCGCAACAGTTTTTAAATTGAAATATTTCATGTCAAATTATGTTCATACTCTTCCCTTTTGATGAATTGCCTGCTACTTTAGCAAGACAGTAGTTAATAGACTCGTCTTTGCAGATTGAATTGAATGACGGCACGGAGGTGACTATGAACATGTCCAAACTGAGGAGACATGTTGATTGGACGGGGGATGACTGGTCTTTGCCAGGGCACGAGATAACATTTGTATGTGAAACATTTTGTTTTCAAAATCTCTATTTTTGTCATTGTCTTTGTGGTTAATTGGATGGTACAATACAACACAAGTCACTATTTTTAGTTCCAGTATAGTATCGATTTAAATCAAAGTATTTCTTGTTTGCAATCTGTACTTGGAACTCTGTTGTTTGTTAGCTTGGTGTGTACATGAAAATAATTTGATGTACATCACATTGAGTGCAGACGCTTATTGTGGAAGAAGATTCAAAGGTGACATTCCGACCTTACGTTGGTGAAGGCTTGTTAAGTCCCAACAGACACATGGTTACTCGCTTGACGAAGGATATGACAACGCAGGTGCCTTCATTTGCTAGAGCCCTCGTGAAACGGTGTTTGGGCCCAGCTGGCAAATTGGTGAGGTTACAAGAACAATCTCTTGGATTGTAGTTCGATTCTCATACATGTCTTGTCTTCTCAACTTGGAACTAATTGATCTCTTATGTTTGCCGTCATGATGCATGGTATGCAGTCTTTTCCAGTGATGTTTATGAAGCAGTTCATTAAAGGAAGAGAAGGAGTAGCAACTCTGGAAGATGACAAAGGGGCCAAGTGGGAAGTTGAA
Source organism: Marchantia paleacea (assembly GCA_014180765.2). Taxonomy (NCBI): domain Eukaryota; kingdom Viridiplantae; phylum Streptophyta; class Marchantiopsida; order Marchantiales; family Marchantiaceae; genus Marchantia; species Marchantia paleacea. Next base: position 1,322,720 of record MUAA02000079.1, on the reverse strand, counting down.
TGGGCTGCGTGGGAGCAATCTGGCAGAAGGCTTGCCCTTACCCGCGGGTGGCCTGAATTCGCTGAATCACATCGAGCACAAATAGGTGATGTTTTGCTCATTGAAATCCTGTCTCGGGATCACTTCAAGGTCCGTTTTATCAACTCCAAACTCAGGCGGGCAATCAGATCTCGTTCCCGTTCAAAACAGGTACTTCTTGCAGCTCTTAACAAATTTGTACTGACCAGCAGAAAACAAAGTTTTTACATTGATATCTGTTTGATTTCGATTTTTAAGGTGTAGTTTCAGGTTCTGACATGACTCACTCACATGACTTTCTGACATGACAGGTGATCAAAATCTAATATCCAAATCCTTTCGGTTTTGATGGTTACAGGCCAAGCGCAACAACAGAGCTCTACCTGAGAAAAGCAGGAGTGATGATGATAGGAAGGTGAAGAAAACTTATGGAGATATGTATGCGAGTAAGAAACTGAATGGTGCCAGCCAGCCACAAAGGTTTGAAGGTGGAGGAGAGAAGTCTCCAAGCCAGAGTACGCAAACAGCAAGTACAACGCTTGAGGAGTCTTCTGCCTCGGACAAGACTCTGTATGAACAAGGAGGCAAATCGGGGAAGGAAGATGACTTTGAGGAATGGGACCTACAAAGATCATCTGGATATCCTTCCTGGAGATCTCTTTCACAGGGCCATGGTTCTGCTTCAGAGATGACTTCTCTGTCCTCCATATCACGAGTAAGAACCAATGTTCGAAAACATAGTATCCGTGGGGGGCAATGTCCACTTCCTCGTGCTTCTGTAGCTAACGGTGGACAGCAAACTTTGAGTTCACCGGTGAGGCCCCCCAAGTCCGGATCAGCTCTCCCGTCGAAAGGGCCTATCTCTGCCAGGTCAAGATTTCATCAAGGGGTTACCAGGGCTAATTCTTCCACAGTTGTGTATTGCCAATCAACGAAGAGCAAATGTTCGCAGTATTGCGTTCAAGGTCACCAGTTCTGCTTGTGGCATATTCTTGAGGACCCTCTTGCTCCTTACAAGCAGTGTGATTACATTGAAGCTTCATCAAAAGATAGATGTCGCTTCCCTGTGAACCTCCAGATTCAAGATAACAGGTGAACCCTTCATCATGTAATCTTATGTTATGGAATCTCATGTAGCAGTTACACAGCTCAAGTGAAAGAAATGCGACTTATGTATATGACTGCTGATGTATCCAGTGGAGAGGTTGTGTACAGAGCCTTGGCGTAGGGATGTGACAGATTTTTGTTCTTGAACAATATTTTTAATATTGACATCACTTGCATGTCTACTGCATGATTTCCGCAAAGCCCAATTCTTGTTAACTTTGTGCACCTACTTCAGTAATGGATTTTCCTCTTGAGAGCAAAGTCATGTTGTTCAAGATGTATGATTTCCAATGTTTATGCAGATGATTGCCACGTTACCATATTATCTTAGTATTCAATTATGTGATTATTTGTCCTGATTGCAGGTTCTGTCAAATGCACAACAACAATCATGGATTTACTCTGAGTCCTCAAACACTGAAGAAACAGCAAGGTGTGGAACGTCCTCCAATAGGGGAATTCACGCTTCTGGTTCTAGCTGCAACAGTGGCGAACGATGTGGAAGTGAAGGAGCCTCCTAAAATTGTGCGTACTGTGGAAGCAAACAATTACATCCAAGTTAGGAGTATTTCCAACGATCCAAAACAAGTAGCTATTGACATCCGAAAGAAGTCTTCAACTGCAGTGCTTACAGTTTCCACCAAAAGTGCCAAAGCCAATGGGCCAGGATTTGTCAATTCATCAGGAGACAAATGCTGCTTTGTGGAAGAGCAGTTGCTGGGCAGATCTTGCAGTACAGATGGAATCGTTGGTGAAGTTGGTGCATTGTCTACCTTTGGTCAGATCAGGAAAGAGGACCTGAATGGGACCCTGAACATTTCGAAGAGACTCAAGTCTGATCACACAGGGTTTCCAGGTAGCACCCCAGACAAGAATGGACTCGTATGCCAACGTATTGCAGCCAACGCGGAACAAATCTCCGCAGTGAAAGGAAGAAGTCCATTGACAGGACCTGGACTGTCAGAAGTGTTAACAATGATACCTGGAGGGGCTAATTCAAGTAGCAAGTCTGCAATAGATGGTGCTCTGCCCATAAGTAAGAAGCCAACTATGGGCATAGAGAAAGTCTGCAGAAGTAATCCCTTATTTGCACAAAGTAGTGCTGTAAAAAGGAAGTCTACCCTGAACAACATACTCTGTCCTATAGATATCGGACAGATGGATTTTTCTCGGGTTGGGTTAAATTGCGTTCCTTCCAGGCTGTCAGCCTCCTCAGCAAGCACTGGTCCAAAGGAAACTGTTGTGAAAAGTCCTTTGTGGTTCTTCCGAAGCGTCGATCTAGGTGAGATGGATCCTACAAGGATGGGCCTGAAGTGTTCATTTGGTGAGACGAAGGCAGCCTCAAGACTGACCATGCCAAAGCGGAAACAGAAGGAAGATACAGCGGGACCCGAGGCATCCAGCGATAAACTACCAGGAAAGAGGCGATTCTTTTCTCAGTATGTTGGTGTTCGAAAGCGACCTTGGGGTGCTTATGGAGCTGAAATTCGGACTCCTGAGGGTAGGCGTTTGTGGCTAGGGACTTTCACCACAGAGGAGGCAGCTGCACGAGCATACGATCATGCTGCTAGATTGTATCGTGGGGAGGGTGCAATGACCAACTTCAATTCTGTGGGATATCCGGTTGAACCTGTTGATGAGAAGTCTGGCCTGAAGGAGGCTCCCAAGAAACGAAGGTCTTCAAACAACAAACGCAAAGATGATGAATCGGCTTCCAGCCCAGTCGGTGAAGGCAAGAGACCTAAGGTTCAGAAAGCAGAGGCACAGAGTGCTGGTTCTGGCACTCCACCAACTGAAAATTTTGTACACATAGAAGCAAGTGAGGCAGGAAAATTTGGAAATTTCCTGATTGATCAAGGGAATCAAAATAGTGAAGGTGGCACCTCTGACACATCTTTGGCAGCCCAACAAGAGAAGGAGGGGATTACGTCTTTGCAAACTCCAGAAGGTTTGTCCTCTGTGGGATGCGCCCATGTTCCTTCTGCTGTAGAAGATGTTGAAGCAAGTAGATCAGCTGCGGGAGATCGAGGTGTAACGGTTCAAACAGTTGAGAATGAGCAGAAGAAAGAAACGAAGATAAAGATTGGAGAAGATGCGGAAATAACAGAGGAGCACACCGACACAAGCAAGATTCTCGAATTACCCGAAGACGGTTATCAAGCCACTGAGCACGATATGCAGGTAGACTCTGTACACGCTGGGTCCTGCGGGGGGAATACAGTTTCACGGCCCAATCGTCAGAAGAAGTTCAAGAGAATCTCGACAACAGTGGTTCATGACTCGGACAGTTCATCCGACAACTCTTCAGATGAACAGAAGGAATGCGAAGAAATGTCTGTGAAAGAGGAGGACGCAACTTTGTCAGGTGAAGAAAGTCCACAGAGCGGATCATCAAGATTGGAGTTGACGGAGGAGGAAGGTGTGCAGGTGTGCACAAATATTTCTGAGCCTCCTGTTGGAAACTTTGCTATTAGAGAATTGGTATCTCCGGAGAAAGCTAGAAGGGAATTCAATTTCAGGGGTTTAAGGAGAGTGTCATCACCTAGATTTGAACCCATTGAGAAGGAGAGTAACTTTACGGGTGTAAGAAAATCTGCATCAGGGAAATATGAAGCCAGTGTATATGACAGGAATAAGAGAAAGAAGGTTTACGTGGGTATGTTCAATTCTGATATAGAAGCAGCTCGTGCACGGGATCAAAAAGCAATTGATATGGGAGCAGCTTCTACTTTGAACTTCCCTGACATGAAGAAATTGCAGGCAAAGATGCAAGGAGACATACACGAGGAGATAACAAGGAAAGGGAAGGCTAAGGATCTCGCACAGTGGTTCACCAAGCAGCGCCTAGGCCCAGGTAAGGGCTCAAAGGAAAACAGTCAATGCAAAACCATCAAAGATGATTTTTCTGAAGTCCCTGAAAAGGAAACCAGTCTCGGTAAGAGCAACAAGGCACCTTCATCGCACATGGAGAAGATGCAGCCTCGCAAAGAAGAAGGACGAGGGCCAGAGAAGGATAAGGTATCCACGGAAGGGAAGAGAGTTGTGACTGCAGACCAGCCTCCAGTTCAGAAGTCAAGTAAGGAGTCCAAGTCCTCAATCAAGGTTGCAGGGAGTAAAAGTGTGCCACCAGAGTCATCTGTTCCAAGCTCCAAAACTGTTACAAGGAAGGCTGTACCCAGTCTCTTGGAATCAGAGAAAGATCTGACAGCAACGAAAACTGCCACAAAGAAAGGCAGTTCTAGCGCTAGCAGGTCTAACAAGAAGCCTTCTCCAGCATCCGGGGAAGCAGCTAAAGCACAGCAAGAAGGGGGTGAAACACATCAACCTGTGAAGAGAGCTCCTAGGGGAGATTTTCTCTCAAGAATTGGTGCAGATTGCTACATAGAATCCGAGTATGCACGTGTGTACAAGACAACATCGAAACGAAGGGCAATGCTGGACAAGAGTGGAACAAATCAGGCGGCTGCTGCAGCCGCTGCAGCCGCTGCAGCTTCTGACAAAGATTCAACAGAGCAATCAAAAGGTTCTTCTCAGAGGAGTGCACCTCATCAGGCCAAGGGAAATCCTTCAACAACAGATGTTTCTACGCCGAGTAAACTCAAGAAGGATGAGCTAGCGGATGGTGATTCCATTCACAACGAAGATGATGATAACACGAAGTCAGAAGGAGGCAACAGTTCTGGAACGAAATCAAAGCGAAAGGAGGCTGACAATTCTGGTGTTACCAACCACTCCAAATCTGGCAAAAAGAAGCTGCTAGAAAGGACCTCATATCTGGGTGTGCAGTCCACACCGAGCGGTCGATATAAAGCCAAAATCTACCTGCCGAAGGTAAAAAAACACTTGTATGTTGGGATGTACGATTCGGCTGAAGTTGCAGCTCGGGCCTACGATGAAGTGGCATTCACGAAGCGAGGAGAATGTGTTCGCCTAAATTTTCCAGAAGAAGTACCTCTTCTCAGAGCACGTCTGAAAGAGGCTGCCAATGAAGAGGCTGTGAAACCCAAGAAGGAAGAGGTATCATTGAAGAAGAGTCTGATACAACGAACCAATTTTGGGAGCTATCATGCGATGTTGTATGATCCCGGAGTGAAGAAGTACAGGTTTCTTGGGGACTTCACTTCTGTCAAGGAAGCAACAAGGGCTTGCGATGCTGCATTCAGTTCTCAGTGGGACGATGCTGCAGCTGATCCTCCTGATGAAGATGACGACTCCGACAATGAAAAACTCAACACCTTTCCAGAAAAACGGCCGAGAATCAGTTATGGTGGAGGTTCTCCCAGGTATGAACTCCTTCCACTCTTAACTTGCCTGTGTACATGTTCATACTTATCCTGTTGGTTTGGCAGATAATGTTCTAACTGACAGAAAATATGTCAATATACATGACTGTCTAATCTATCACCACTTCTGGTTGTGATAGTAAGACGATGTGCAGTTAGGGTCTGTGTTTCTTAGTACACATTATTTCAGTCGACAGTCATGATTGATCTTGGCTTTATTGTTAAGTGTCAATGTCTTGACTCCCTGTTATATGTATTGTAATTCACCAACTTGTGACCGTAATTAGCTGATATAATTTTCGTCATTTTGGTTTAGGTCAACAACTCGGTCGTTACGATCAAATGAAGCTTCTTCACCTCATGACGGAAGTGAGTCAGCAAAGCAAGATGATTTGAAGAAGCCCAAGCAAGCTGAGTATAAAGGTGTATATTGCAGTGGAAGCAAATTTCAAGCCATATACTACAACCCTGAGAACAAGAAACCCACTTACATTGGAACCTACCTTACTGCACCTGAGGCAGCATATGCCTATGACCAAATCGCCTATGAAAGGTTTGGAGAATCTGCTGTGCTTAATTTCTCCATGGATGAGTTTCCAGATCAGGTTGAGAATGGTGATGTTTACAGTAGGCAGGGTTTAGATACCAATAGAAATGGAGAACTGAACACCTTGGCAAGCTCAGCTTTAAAGAGAGAAGGCACAGATTCTGTAGAGGTTGATGCTATTGCAACAGATTTCCTCAAAGATCTGGGCATGAGAAAAAGTCTGCGACGGGGGAAAGATCATAAAAGCAGTCTTGCATCGGGATCCATTCAAGGTAGTCATGATGGGGGAAGCAAAGCTTCAGGCGAGAAGAGGCGTATGAGCGTCAGAGTAGATCCCGAGAGCGCCCGAGACAGCACATGTGGTGACGATGAGGAGGCAGACCAGAGAGAGAGCGCTGATACTGATAGTTTGCCTTGTATGAAAACTCACTGGTGTTTAGAGACAGAAGAATCGGGAAAGAAGATCAATGCGTCATATCATAATCCCGTGCAGAAGAAAAGCTACAGTCTCGGAGCATTTGATAGTCTCGAAGAAGCAGCTGTAGCTTTTGAAGAGAAGGTAAATGAGGAACTTCAGGTATCCAGAGCCATCGTATCTGCTGCGGAGGTCAGAAAAGTTTCTGGAAAGCAGATTATTGAGTCTAAGGTTACTGAACCTGCCCTTTTAGATAGCCACTTGTCCACATATGAGCACGATGGGACTTCATCCCTTACTCTCCAAAACACGGGCGCAAGCTCAGGTGGTGAAGGTCCAGGGGCTGCTTTAGATTTAGACACAGGTGATGATGCCCCAGAGGTAGCATTGACCATGCTTTCATGGGCTAGTAGCAAGGTCGCTCCATTAGCTGCAGGTGATGGGAAGAAAGTCCGCAAGCTGAATCGTCCTCTTGATCAAGGGACCCCAGATGATCTAGCACTAGCTCTGGACAGGCGACCTGCTGTCTTGGGAGTGAAGGCTCCCGAAAAGACTTGTAAGTTTCTGCTGTTTGTGTTATTGAAGTTTTTACGCCTGAATATGCTGATCCATATCTAAATAGATGTGCTTGTTAGATGTGCCACAGTTGGAATGATTGACAACTTTGGCTCAAGACGGTTCTTAGAGATTGGAGTTTTAAGCTTTGTTCACATGAATTCCTTCGCAAGCTGAAGTAGTCTGATTTATTTGGTTTTATGTTGTTTTTGCAGGGTTGAGTCTGTAATAGAATGTACATGAAACAGCCCTAACCCATTTTTCGGTACCTCGTCCCAAGCTTTATTATACAGTCAAGCTGATTACTCATTTATTACCTCTGAAGAACAGATGTTTGTGATTTGCAAATCTCAGTTCTGCCACAACTAGGATGCAGTGGAGAGCAGTTGAGGCTATGGTGCTGGAAGTGTACAAATCTGCAGTACCAAAGTCTGTCAATGAGCTCTTGTACTTTTGTATAGGAATTAATTAACAGCAGTCATGGATCGAGGACACGGACCTTTGTTAGACGGTGCCATAGTTGTAGTCTCAGGTTTTGTAATGAACTGGAAAAAGGTTTCCTCTGAGTCTTACTTGCACCTTCTGTCCATCCACTGTTGGTCGCAGGTTCTCATGCACCTGGGAGTTAGATGCTGTCTGAATTTTTCTTTTGATAGGGAATCAGTAACAGCATTGCTCATGATCAGAAAGTATGAGCCTTGCCCCACACGTCAAGGGGCTAGTTTGATGATCACAACCTTATGGTAGGCAATTTACCAGTTACTGCTTTCAATCCAAGTTGATGCATGTTATGTCTTCCGTTCCTTGCAATCTCTTATTAAGCAGCTCTGGTCCTGAACCATTTGAGCTCTGAATATCATCCTTTGGTCTGGAATAGATATAATCTGGATTGTTTTTTTGAAAGCAACTGTGCAAAGCTGAAATGTAGGTTTTGCCCTTGTCTCGCTCTATTTACTTGTGGTATGTGGAGAAACGTCATTTAGCCTTCAATACGTCAGCCCGTGTGATGTTGATCTTGTGAGAAAAGCTTGAATGAAAAATGAATATGTTTATAGAACCGTACATAGGAATAGGAAATGGCAGAAGAAATACAGGCACGGTTCAAGGAATTTTGTTTATAGAAGGGACCGGGACCGTTGGAGGCCAGATTAGAGTAAAACTATGTGAAGTGTATAGGACATCACGTACGCTGGTGTAATCAAGTACTCTCGCTAAATCCATGTAAGGTAAGTGATGCGCTACATTTTTAGAACATTCTCGTCGAGACTAGTTGCTTGCTCTCTGCTGAATTGTGTTGTCTAAAGATTGAAGATGAATTATTTTTCCTATTTTCATTTTGCTATGATATGGTGGTTTGTATTTGGTAGATGAGAAAGAAATTTCTTGATCAAAGTTCTAAGGTTCCATACTGTTTAAGAAATAATAAATAACGTATACACTTCTTGAATTATGTCCATCAAATAGATCCAGCCATCACAAAGAGACTCGATAAAAAGTCTCTCTTTCTTCTTCTAATTCAGCTGTAGCGCCAATTGTTATGCACATTGTTCACTTGGGTAAGTCTCAATTCCTCTCTGATTTAAGAGTTCGATACTAACTGTTGTATCCATATCAATAAATAGAGATTGATATGGATATTCATGTTAAAATTCAACAGAAAATGTACAAATAAAGTTTTTGTGATAATATACTTACAAGAATTCAAATTCCACATCTTAGTAGATATTTGTTTTGAAAATTAAATGGTCCTTAACCAATCATATCTACAGATTTTATTTATTTACATCATTTACAAACCTTAAAGTTCCAGAAACCCGTCTCTATTCATGTAGACTAGTTATTGATTGGAATAATGATGAGAATGAGATTATAATATTTTTTTAAATAATATGTGTTTTGGTTTCAGATTTTTGTTTCATATACATTAATACAAAGAAATATAATTTCACATCTTTCAAAATATATAATATTTAATTATATATTATTTTTTCATTATATATTGCAAAGATGTTTGTATAGAGTATTAGAAATTTAGTTTCAAGATAAAAAATTATATTATAATCAACATATTGTAAATTTTGGATCCAAGAATATGTTTGATAATTAATATTAATGAACAAAATGACATGTTAACATAATAACAACAATGATAAGATATTAAATTTCTTAGTATTTTAAAGTTATTAATTAAATTATATTAAAAAGTACAATTTTGAATATTTAAGTGATCAAATTTATAATTTTTTTTGCATGTTCATATCATAATTTGTTTAAATTTAACCTTATAAAATCAAATTGTTCATTTTCAAGATTATGCATTCATTTTTTATAGATATCAAGTGAAATATGAAACTTTCAAATGCATAATTTAAATCATAACAAATCATTACGAATTTTTTTAAAACATACATTGTTTTCATCAATTAAAAAATTCAATAATATTGCACAAAAAATAATAAATGAATTTTTTGAAATATTGAAAAACTAAAGTTAACATAAAAACTTATCAATCTTGCAATATGTTTACATAATCATTTATTCATAGGCCTAAATTTGTAAAGTCTAAGTATGTATGTAAAAATTGTTGAAAATTTATGACTATTCGAATAGTATTTTTTTATATCATATTAAAGAATATAAATCTTAATCATAATCCAACAACTAGAATCAAGAATTAATTCTTAAGTAATAGAAATTTATAGCAAAATTTTGTAATCAAAACATACAAAAAGATATAAACAATGATATATTTTATATTATGCAACTCAAACTTTTACTAAAAAATGATTGAAATTAAAATAAAGAAAAAAATTGCTATTTTAAAGTTTTAAAATTTGGATTCAATGTTCACACATGGCGAAAATGAATTATGAAATAAATACAAATACATTTTTAAAAAATCCACTGATTTTTTTATTGATTTATACAATGTTTGAAGAAAAAAAATGAACATAGTTATTGCTACATATAATGATAGTATTTAATAATCAATTTATTAAAATAAATTTAAAATATCAAAATCATACATAAATATAAATTTTATTTTATAATATTAGAAAAAAAAAAAAAATTTGGTTTAAAAATTTAAATAATTATATTTAAATCTAATATTTGAAAGATTTATCATTAGATTTAGGTTTTAAACCAAATAACACAATGTAATTTAAGAATGTTGTAAGTGTAAAACATGATTATTTTTTAAAGTTGAATTTTTTTTAATGAATTGTAAATATAATGATTTTTATAAAAATAATTCAAAAATTTTATCCCGATGTTTTTTCTTACGATGAAAAATTAATAAATTAGTCATATTTTTGAGAAAATGTAACAAAATCATGTATAAAGCTTTTGAAATATGATACAAAACATTTGTTTCATCCATGTCAGTTGATTGTTTGATTTATTTTAGAATTATCTGATTGAAGTTGAATAGTCAATTGATTTTTTTATTACGCGATGTAAAAGGTCTGTTATTTCTATAATGAAAAGATATTTATCTTTTCATTATAAATAAAAATTTTAATTATATTATTTCAAATTTATATTATAAAACATTATTTTTTATCATTATAAATAATAATAATTAATTTTTTTAATTATATACTGCACTATCATTTCAAATTAATATAATAATATATGCATATCTAATATCATTATACATTCAAGATTATGTTTGATATAATTTGATATTTTGCAATAAATTTTTTTAGAAAATAGGCTATATTCAAATAAAAATTGAAATATGTGAGAGCTTGATTGTTAGTTATCCTACAATATAAAATTTTTATTTATTTGTAATTTTTTTAATATTTCTTAGTTCATTCAAAAACATCAACTTTATTCTCTAAATTATATACTTTGTTCATAAAATTGATTAGAAATAAACACATTAGTTAAAAAAAATTTTACTAAGAGAAAATGTTTGTCAATTTGATCTTTATTTTCATATTTGATGTAACACGAAATTGGATTTTGATTATTCTCGGAGTTTTCTGTTCGATACGACTTTGCACCATGCACGAACGGATGATGTGCTTCCATGATCAAACAATCAGCACGCTGGATTTCATTTCAGTTCGTGAAGCCGAGCGGTACTGTACTGTCACAGCAGCAAGACTCGATCGACGAGATGGAACCTTCTCGAGAAGCCAAGCCGAACAAGGAACGTTGCGCTTTGACTCATGACTTCAGAGCCATTCCCTGCGTACGAGTCAGATCTCAACCATAATGCCACTAGAGCTCTGGTTTTGTACTGCGCTGTGCCAGAAAGATGAGGATTGCGTAACTCCGGGTTGCCCATGTTTCCGCATCCATAACGTTGACTGTGACGGGCAACCATAACCTTTGGTTATGGCGGACGCGAGGATATGATCTCCTCCAGATGAGTGACTAACTACAATGTGGCAATATGGATCCAGTGCCTTGGACAAGAATGCATTTTGCTTTGTCTCGGGAATCATTGAGGATTTAAGTCGGTTCCCATTTCGAGGCGTTTGGGTTGAGTTCAGCGTTCGTGCTTTCGCTTGTGTCTTTCCAGTTTTGTTCCGACCAAGATGTGTAACTTCCGTTTAGCTTCAATTTACGTAAGCAGAAACCTAAATTTACGTAACCTAAACCTTCAGAATCCATGCAAATGTAGCGATGCTTGTTGCATCAGACTTGGGAGACATTATTAGATTCTGGAAGTGGTTTTTTTATTCTCAAATTTTCTGTTTTTGCAACGTTCTCTTCCCTAACTCCAATGCACGTTCTATATTCATCCTGATCTCACTACGTAGGCTGAAGAAATATAAACATAAATATTTATATACATAGACAGTTTGCTCACTTTCGTCACCACCTTCAACTGTGTCTTCAGTCGTAGGTAATTTCAGATTGATCGAGGGCTAATGACCTCTGTTATACACAGGGTGAACTCAGTGTTCAACATCGTGACATCTGGGGCCAGACTTTACAGCTAACGTCAGCATTGGTACTCGTACAGCACAAAGGTATTCTAGCATCTGTATCCGCTAACTATCTGCTAACATGTTGAATTTTCAAGTGCTCTCCATCACTTAATACGAGACCCGTGAACACGCCAGACATTCTGAAAGAGTACATGATTTCAGCAGATTTCGATGAACTCTGTCGTCACTCTGTATTCTAATCTAGATGTTATATCTTTCTATAAGGTATTTTGTCAACGGGCATGACAATTAATATCCAATGATTCTTACCTTCATGAGTACGCCAATAATTTTGACAAATAACTCTAAAAGGCTACCGGAGCACAATGTCTGTACTAAGCCCTGCCTTGAAGCTGCTGCTTCAAAAAGGGTATGTTGAAGTGGTCCTGCTGCTACTGCTTCAAACTTGCCTACGACATATAGAATTGCAGTTGAGCAGCAGGTGAATACTGAGTTATGGAGGAAGTACAGAGGTGGATCAGATTCTTGACTGTCCTCTGCTACTCATAAGTAGTAGATTCAACTCAGAGATCTCCTTCAAATGTGAGACTTGGATGCGGCATGCATGATGAGCAAGGAGGGAGGACAATTAAGAAACTGATGCAGACAAACTCTTCCCTTGTTGGCGGAGTTTCTGGGGTACTATATGTCTAAGCAAGTACTCCTCCGATCATTAAGTGGCGATTGTTAATGTTCGAAAGTTCCACCCAGTGCCACTTTAAGAATTAAAGTGGCACCAGAGATCCTTTTACCTTGTTTTGTTCATGAATTCCCCGCAACAAACTTTGTGAATGAATATAGAGGAGGCTGCTATAGAAGTCTCCTCTACAGTCAGCCGTGTTTGTAGAATTTTACAAGCTAGAGTTGTAGTGATCGATGACTGCAAGTGAAAATGCTTCATTTGCAACGTACGTGCTTGGTGATAGCAATTATGGCACATTAGCAATAGCACCGAAAGCTCGTCTACTTTTACTGTCGTCAGGTCTCTAGAAGTTGTCGTTGTCAAAAACAAATGGATTTATCAAACAAGAGTACCGTGAAAGAAATCCTCATGCTGCTGCATGTATTTCGAAAACCCGTTGGGAACTGTCTCCACGAGACTCAATGACCTCATGCTGCTATTCAAAAGTTTCACGGAAGAAAATCCAGTGGCGTCTGAGATCCGACAGCCTTCGTTCTTTCCCAATAAGACAAGGTCGCCTCTTCAACTTCCAGCTACGGGCAGCGATTGATCACTGCACCTATGAATGGGTTACTGCTCAAAATGCACATCGGCAAATTTATCGACATTTCCAGAGGGTAGAAAGTAGCAAAGCCTCGTCAAATTCTTCATAATAGCTCTCAATCAGTCGTCGTTTCAAAAGCACATGCATCTATGCGACGGACAGATTCACGACAGAAAGGAAAGAATTCAAAGAGTGGAGTGAACAAAACTACTAATTGAATGTGTGTATAAATTTGACCAGTTCTGACGAATCACCACTCGAACGTGGACCTGTCGTCTTCGGCTGCACAGTATAGTTGATTTGACTCGAAGTACTGCAGTACTGAAATGAGTTCCCATTCAACCAAGTCCCCGAATCTTAAGGTACATGATATCATAGATGCAACGGGATTGGAGAGCTTAGGAAGGTGCCTACTGTTAAGATTTCAAAGCTCCTCGATGGAACCTGCATCCACCATAAATGTGTAGTTAAAGGAAGACATGCATCGTGACCAGAATCCACAGAGAGCGTGGACATTGTTCCTTGAGTCTCGCATGGTGGGATACTGCATGCGCATCTGGGTGTCGATTCTGATGCTCGAATTTTTAGAGAACTGCGGCTGTACTTCTATTTACTATGTGTTGAGAATTGTACCTTCAGACGTATCCGACTATAATGGAGAAGAATGTGGACCGAGTGTGACGAAGTCGCCGGTCAGCTTTACCCAAGCCTGTTCCCTTCGCTGGCGGCCGGCCCGCCCAAAGTGTGTCATTTATGCCAGTCGAACGGAGTTAGCATGTCATGTATGAGACTTATCGACCTGGAGGTCGGTTGTTGTGATCTCCGGATGTTTTCCTTTACGGTTGAAAAGCCCAAAAAATTAATTCCATCCAAATTTCAGAATGCCCTACAAGTTCGAGGAAAGCATACAGCTGACGGATCTGGAATCTCTTGCGTCTTTCCTCACCAATTATTCCTAGCGACAAGGGAATACTTGCCATGCGCATGATATGCAAGGTAATATTATACGAACAGATATTTGCTCCGAGAGCTCCAGTTCAAAGATCAGTTTGTATGATAAGCGAGCTGTATGAAAGATTCAGTGCAATCCAGATGCGTACAACTTGAAAAGAAATGTGACCAGTGGGAACCAACTGCTGCAGTGGACAGCAGGTAGGTCAACCCACCGTCCCCCCCTCCCCAGTAGGAAGGTAGATAGATGAGACAGAAGTAAATATGGCATAAGATTCAGCATATCTTGAGAGAAAAATGTATTTTGTCTTAAAAAAGATAAACTGAATAGTTGATGGTGGGAGTCTTCGAGAGAGGTGAAATAAGGGTAGGACCAGACTTTCGAGGCCATATGAGCTGAATTAGACGTCATAGAGTCAAGCTATTACAGATATCCCTGTCCACTTCCGTCTGGCTGGGTGGTTCCTACGTTATTGACGAAGCTGAATCAGCTGAAGTTCAATGGCTGTATGAAGGAACTGAGGCTCGCAGTCCTTCAAGCGAGTTCATATCCGACTAGCTATTGTGGATGTATGCTTCAAGTTGATGCATTCAGAAAGTCCTGGCCTGGCTTAAAGTTTGCGGAATATTGTACAGTTAGATCTCTAACTCAAGGTCGAAAAGATAATCCGGAAGTGTGTTGCTCACAAGTTCCCTACGTCGATTAGTAGGTGTGGACTGTGGACATCACGCGCCAGGGTCAAACCAGATAGCGTGAGAACTTCAGACTTCCAGCGGATATTTGAAGTATATAAGACTTCAAATAGGAGGACATGTACAAGTTGTGCAGAAACCTGAAACCTGTCAAGTTTACCTCGGAGCTTGGGATAAACCATAGAATCTTACGAGGAGCACGAGCTGCAGAAAAGTGTGGACAAGATGGTGAAATTATCAGAAACAGCGAGTTTTACTGCACTGTGTGCAGCATTTGCAGTGACTCTGTCGATGGTCACTGCGCCAGCTGATGCTCAGTTGAAACCCGAGTTTTACGTGCAGACCTGTCCGCAGCTGCCTACGATAGTACAACAGCAGGTCCAAGCGGCCATCAAGAAGGAGGCTAGAATGGCAGCATCTCTCCTCCGCCTTCACTTCCATGACTGCTTCGTCCAGGTACCGAAAAGTTCATTGTAGAAGATTAGAAACCAGATCTATTTCTTTTGATACGTATGCCGACTAATAAGGCAGTGGTTTTCGAAATTCGAATGGTTCTTGAGATCCTGTCGTCCATACGTCCTTTGACAGCAATCGTTGTATTTGTAGGGGTGTGATGCTTCTATTCTGCTCGATGACGATTCCAGACTCCCCTTGGGTGAGAAAACAGCTGCCCCAAATCTTAATTCTGTGAGAGGTTTCGAGGTGATCGACGCCATTAAGAGTGCTGTGGAGAAGCAGTGTCCGAAGATTGTCTCCTGCGCTGATATTCTGGCGCTTGCTTCCTCAATTTCCGTTAGACTGGTATGTACAGACATGTATACTGCAGTTCTCAAATTTTTCATGTCCTTTAGAGTCCACATTGTAGTAAGCTGATCGATGGATTGCATTTCTTCGTCATTTCTCTGTCATAACCGATTGTTTAGATTTAAAACTTCAAGATTTGCAAATTGGTTGACAGCGTGATACATAGATTTGAAGCGTCGAGCTCAAGGCAACGTTCTTTTCAAATTAGAAATGAACATTCTTCGCTATCAATTAAGCTTGGAGAAAGTACAGTGCCTTTTAATATCTCAGTCAACTAATGGCAAACTTGGACTGTTTCTGCAACAGAGTGGAGGGCCAAAGTGGTTTGTACCACTCGGAAGACGCGACAGTCTGACAGGAAATTTTTCAGCTGCTCTGGAATTTCTTCCTGGTCCAACTTCTACAGTTACAGACCTGAAGCAAAAGTTTTCTAACGTTGGTCTCAACGTTGTAGACTTGGTTGCTCTCTCTGGTACGATCACTAAATTACCAACAATGCATGGGGTATTTGTCTGGCTCACTCATGTTCTTCTTCCTTGCAACTTCTGGTCGTGAAACAAGTAGGATCTTCTTAACGTTTTCATGTTTTGTGAAACGTTACTTGCGTTCTTACTGATTTAGTCCTTCATAAAATGTTAGGAACCTCCAGGATTCTGAAATCGAATTTTCTGATTGAGTGGGTCGCAAGGCTAAACCATCCAGCCCTATCCTTTTTGAACGGCTGAAATCCACGAATATGTTCAAGTCTGGATTTGTAACTCAATGATAAAATATCACTGAAATTTGAGATAAGGCCAAGGGTATTCTCAACGTCTACGTTTAGGGTTGTCGACTTCCAACGGTTCCTACGAGAGTCAAAAGTTTATACTAGATAGTTGGGAGGAGAATCAGAATCATGATACCACTTGTTCCTTCGAAAACCGAAGACGAGTGTGGAGTTTTGCCCAATGAATGAGATGAGGTTCCGAAAGTTATTTCAGTTGGACGGTCGGAAAACCATGACATGGGCTTTTAAGATCCAAACGAGTGCCAGATCTTGGCATCAAGATTCTATATGCTTTTTGAGCAGAGGTGCCTGTTGACAGATATTATGGTGATGGATGGATGTGCAGGTGGTCACACAATTGGACTTTCGCGATGTATATCAATCATTACTCGACTTTACAACTTCAACGGAGGTGGTGGGGCCGATCCCACCATCGAGGCTCAGTTGCTGGCCACTCTAAAAAAGACTTGTCCCAATGGTGGGGATGGTAACGTGACAACGCCACTGGACCCGACCCCTAGCGTATTCGATAACCGGTATTTCAAAGAGCTTCAAATCTTCAAGGGAGTTTTGAACTCGGACGAGGTTTTGTTTACCCAAGCCACTGACACAAAGGGCCTTGTGAATCTGTACTCCCAAAATGAGACCATGTTCATGGCAGACTTCACAGCCTCCATGATCAAGATGGGAAACATGAAGCCGCTTACTGGAAATAGTGGAGAAATTCGTCTCAACTGCAGGAAGCCCAACTCGCTTCTCTTGCAGGATATGGAGCCCTTGATCGAGCTAGTATCAGACATCTGAAACATTTCAATGTCTGAGCGTCGACCGTGTAATTCAAATATCATGAGGCACAACCTTCATCGAGCGAGGTGTTGAATTCTGCCTCCGTAAATACACACATAACAATGTGGTTACAGTTGCCTCTGTTTCTTATCAGTTACTCTCTCGAAAGCCAAACCTGCAAGACTCCAGACTTCAATAGCATATGCAAAGTTCTGCTCCCAGATCCGAAACAGTGTTGAACCCTCCATTGGACTGTTCCAGCACAGTATCAACCTAATGAAGGGAGCAGATCGGGAGGTCCTACAGTCCTTTTAAAGAAGTGAATATCGTTCCTTTTATTTGTCAGTGTTTCAAGTCTTTGAACCCCTCTTATCTTAGTTCTTTGAACGTTGTCAAAGGGTCGTGAGCAGTGAAGGCTTACTGCTCAATTGCAGATAAGAATATCAATAGGCTTGATATCCACACAACAAATTATAATCAATATACTTGTGCCATGCAGTCCTGAAGCTTCCAGCGGAATTTGAGATTGTTTACTGCTTGCACAGTTATAAAATCACTTGTATTTCGATCTCTCATCAGCATATTATGTCTTGCGAATCTTAAGAATCTTTTCGAATCAAATCGAAAAGGTAATTTACTCCGATAACTCATAGACGAGATCTATGCAGATCTCAAGTGTATAATGACTGGAAGATTGTAAACACTTATCATAAGGAGACTTCTACGGAGAATATTTATATACAGGCTAAAATGTCTTGATTCAGTTGTCATATAACGTTTTGAGTATACAACTTTCATTTCCATCTAAACCGCGTTCTTTCTTGTAGGATGTACAACTTTTTATCAATTTTGAAGTACTGCGCACAAAAAGGCTTTTCTCCAAGTTTCTGTCCAGAGCAATGTCGCCCGCGACGACTATAATCAACACCAAGCTCTTGTACACTCAATTTCCACCGATAGTCACAAACTGTTGTGTGGTTCAAGTTCAACTGATGTTTCGAGACAATCTGGCCAACGACTAGCTCAATTTCCACAACCTTATCTTCAAGCTGAGCAAATTTCATCGGATAACTTCGAAAAGCGATGCGAGGGTTCTGCAGTCTCGTGCAGTATTTACCCACACACTGTAGGCACAGTTAACTAAGAATGAATTTGAGCTACAAATACTGATATCCTGCCTCAGAGAACAATAAATGAGAGAAAGAGATTTTGAATCAACCTCACCTCAACTGAAATGTCCGTCGTCAGAAGAGATGTCTATTTCAGTGGTTTCTTTGACTCCTTCACATTCCTCACTCGTCATGCCGTGCAGGGTAGACGATGACAACCCACGGCCGTCATCTAGCTTCTTCTCTAAACCCTATCTCCAAACATGCTCGCAACCTCTTCTGTGTTTTGCCATCATGATAATATTGTGCGTGAAAATCCGCTCTTCAAAGGGGCTCATCTTTCCAAATGGATTATTCTGTCTAATTTTCAGGATACACGTAGATTTCGACAGTTCGGCAGTCTCTTGCAGTACTCGACGCTGGCGCACCCTCTCATGAATTTCAGATCTGATTAAAACTCAGATTCACGAACGTCAATCAACTGCAACAGCGAGTCGCTCTCATCCTACAATTATTTCGAGATACGGCAGGGGAGTGTGGCTGACTGGGCCGTGCTGGGTAGCACTCCGTCGCTCGAACTTCCTATTCATTGTGACCATCAGTCGATCGACCCACTGAGCACGAGTCAATATTTGACCCGCCCCACTTTGGGCGCCTCGTGGATGGCATATATTAGACTTCTTCCTCAGTCACCGGGATCGTAATTTGCAGGCGCCGCTTTATGCTCGGTAAGAACCTTTGACAGTAAAGTCTGCTCTCTACGATCTGTCACTGCTGAAGAACCACTTGTCAAGTCTGTGGGTTTGTCACTTTGCCGCGACCACAGTGAGTCTTGGTTTCAACGATCGACGTCGGATCAAACGCCAATAAACAGTGCACGAGTTCAACCGCCACCCCGATCGAGATGTTCTTACTCCAAGGCCATTACAACCATCTCCAGAAATTTGTGAGGCCAAATTTGGCCCGACCTCTAAAGCTTGGGTTTTGTAGCTAGAGGAATACTGAAGGGGGGCAGTAAGAGATCAAGCCCGAAGGCTGTGGTCCAGGTACAGGAGATACATACTGGAGACTTCCCCGATCAGCAATCATGGAGGCTTCTTCCGCTGCTTTGGCTGTATACTTCCGCCATAATGACATTCCGAGCGCGCAGAGTCCAGACCTCCTCCAGAAATAGAAAGTGGATGTCGTCCGGAACATCGAGGTACACATGCACAGAGACTTGGTGCCCTGAACTTCGTCAAAGCAGTGGCGACACCGTGAAACTGTGGGCGAAGTTTTCCTCCTGATGACTACTTACGGCATTATTCTCGACCTCCTTAACGGTGACAAAGCATGGGCATGTGTACGCGTATTTACTGCGATATTTTCGCTCTATGAGAGTTACCTCGGAGTCGACGTACGCCCTGTCTCGCAGACTGGGCACCCATGGTAATACAGTACAAAGTTACCAACCGCTCGCACTCGCAGTCCCGCACGAGACTGCATAGCTCATATATCCGTTGCAGATTCTGAGATTCTTCAGGCACATCGAATCGTCTGGGGCCGGGAAAGGACTTTGCCCTTTGCTGCAGTGGAATCTAACGTCTTAGGAGTCTTTCAAGTCAGCACTCAGTCTGGTTCTTATCGGCAGCTGCTGCGACTCTCTGAGTCTCCACCGAAGGGAAAGAAGAGGTTCAGCTCTGACACAGCTACACCATTTCCTCACTGTGCAATTCGGATCATGAGTCCTGTTCTAACTGTGATCAAAAAGCTCTCATCGAGAAGAGGTTTGCTGTCCAGGCGCGTGCTTGTCACAAGTCCTCCGCGCGAGACCCAGAGGTCCATCTTCCTTAGGCTGTCCGAAGTCAAGCGGAGCATGTTCACTTTAGTTCGGGCTCTGGAATGGCAAGGTATAAGAAGGGGCATACTGAAGAAGGTTGTACTCGAGCTCAAATCGAACCAACCATCACTCAGTGAACCGCTGAGTCCATCGAAGATCGCAGGGCCAGTAGCATAACATTGGGAAGTCAGACACAATGGTGGCCGTCTCAGGAGCAGCGAGAATATTTGCCCTGTGCGCTGTGTGCGCAGTGACGCTCTCACTGCTGGCTGCTGGTCCAGCCAGCGCTCAGTTGGTGCCCGAATATTACGTCCAGAGCTGCCCGACATTGGTAGAGACAGTTACCAAGCACGTTGACGCAGCTATCAAAAAGGAAGCCCGCATGGCCGCTTCGCTTCTTCGACTGCAATTCCATGATTGCTTTGTTCAGGTGATCACGAGTCCCACAATGCCGCCTCTTGAAAATAAACCTGCTTGACGAACTTTGATTCCAAATAAGTTTATGCTCAGTCGAGCTGATATTATTTGGAACTTCTGTTTATGCTCAGTCGAGCTCAGTCAGTGCTTACTTCGAGCATTTGAGGTCTGTTATTTGCTGATACATAGTGTTAGGATATGACGATCGGCTGAGGTTTCAGCTCCTGACAGTCATTCAAACATACTTCAAAGCTAGCTAGCACACTACTGTTTCAAGATTTCTTGGCCCTGAGGCTCGTGCATCAAATGATCACTGGTGGTGTTCTGAGCAGCCGCCTTTTCTGCAGCAAAGTAGTTTGTTGTCGCTGGTCCAATGAAAAATAGAGAGTTGTACGGAGTTGAAATGATAACTGAACTTTTGGTGTGCGTTGCACATGCAAGTTTATGCTGACTGATGCAAATGCAGGGTTGTGATGCCTCCATCCTTCTCGACGACGACAGTAGACTCCCGTTAGGAGAGAAAACTGCCAATCCCAATATTAACTCCGTCAGAGGTTACGAGGTGATCGATGTGATCAAGGCTGAGTTGGAGAAAATCTGCCCCAGAACTGTTTCCTGCGCCGATATAATCACTCTAGCTTCCTCAATCTCCATTCAGAAGGTACGTAGTCTGATGAATATTCACGTCTCAGTTGTCATCAGTCACCATCCTGTACTAGTGCCTCGAGAATCGTGTGAGCCAGTGTGGCCAAATCCTCCGACTATTTATTCAATCAGATTCTCGAAAGTTTCCAACGACAGATCACTCCATATGCCTTGCAACCCGCTCATAGACCATAGTTGTCATTGATCGTTTTGATTTCAGAAGGTTTCAGATGCAATATTCTCTGAATACCTGTCATGCTGATTGGACAGCTGAAAATTTGAGACAGGGGAGAGATTGTACGTGTCACTGAGTAAAAGTTCTGATCTACTTTAGAAGGCTTTGGGTGGGTCGAGCTGCAGAATTGGCTTTATTGCAACGAGTATGACCTGTACATTTACGATCTAGTCATGCGTAGAACTGCTAGATTCTGAGTGCGGTTTTCGTCTTGCAGACTGGCGGACCGCAAATGTACTTCCCACTCGGAAGAAAGGACAGTGTAACCGCTAGCTTCAGCAAAGCCCTCGAGTTTCTTCCCGGAGCGAACTTGACCGCAGCACTGCTGAAAGTAGCGTTCGCCAAAGTTGGTCTCGACGTCAAAGATTTGGTTACCCTCTCAGGTAAGATCATTCATTTACAAGGCTCGATTGCTTTCCTCCAGTCGTGCATGCATTCCGCACCTGCAACTGAAGATTTCAGATATGAACGCCGGCTTTAACACGTGTGACATCGACCGATGATATGTCCAGGCGGTCACACTCTCGGATTCTCCAGGTGCTTGCTGTTCACTGATCGTCTCTACAACTTCAACGGAACCGGGAAAGCCGATCCCACCCTTGAGCCCTCCTTCCTCGCCAGCCTCAAGCAAACCTGCCCCTCCGGTGGGAACAGCGCTGTCTTGAAGCAACTCGACACCACTGTCTCAAAATTCGACAACCAATATTACAAGGAGCTCATTGCCTTCAAAGGATTGTTGACCACAGACGAGGTTTTGTTCACTCAGGCTAGTGACACCAAGGCCCTTGTACAGACATATGCCAAGGATCAGGCCAGGTTCTTCGCAGACTTTTCGGCCTCCATGATCAAGATGAGCCTCATGAAGGCAACTACCAACACCGAAGTTCGAATCAACTGTAGGAAGCCCAACTCACTCCTCTTACAGGACATGGAGCCACTGATCGAGCTTCGATCTGACATTTAGAACCGCGGTTTGTTCCGGAGTATTACCCCGAGCAATAAGCAGCCTGTTGGGTATCCATAGGAGCTTCTCCATTCCACAGCTGGCCGGAGAAGATAATGCTGATTACCAACAAACCTGAGCTGTCGAACTCCAGATTTCTGTAGCTACGTCCTTCTCTGGAAGCTAGAGTAGATCTCTAGATATTTGCATGCGGTCTCTGTAAGGTTTTCTAGCTCGACACTGCACTTATAGAAATTACAGCGATCTTGTGCAGGAAGTCTTTGAAGTCTTTGACAATGTGATTTTCCAGGTCCTCGTCTCATCTGTACTACTGTTCCTTAAACAAAATACAATCCTCTGTGACTTCTCACTGACTCATGTTAAATTCATTATTTGCTTCGAGAATGAATCCTGTCCTCCTCTACTGGCCAATGCACGGACTGGGTGATGACATACAAACATCTCTCTGAATAGGGCTTTTCGTTTCGACATAAGAACTTGGAGAGCAAGCTTAATTTAATTGTTAATACTCTACTTAGTTATGGTCACAGTCGCTAAGGTTCTATTGTAAAATCCTGCCTGGATTATGGTTCTACTATTTTGGGTTTCTTAAACAGGAGGAGCTGCTATGGCTGTATTTTTTGGTGCAATACATGAGATACAGATAAGACCCAGTTTCTGGATAGGTGGGCTTGCGCCAACCCTATCGATGACCGTAGCTATAGAACAATTTTGTTAAAAAAACTGGTTACAACTGGTACAACAAATGGTTATTGCAAACTCGTGCAATAAAACTTAAGTATTTCTACAGTAACCCTGACGCGCTAATACCACTATTGTATTGGTACCATTAAACCGAACAATAAATCCACGTAAATCATACATCCTATCCCGCGATTCTCGGATGTTCATTGGAGGTCTGCTGCAAGGTAACTAAAGTATGAATCACAACGTGATCGCAAGGCAGACTCATTCTCACACTTCTTGTCTTGCTTCCAGACCGAGAAGGTTTCCTAGTTCTAGCTTTGTACGCCACTCATGTCCATAACAACTATTGTTGTTATACGTGCAGAAGACGTACAAATAAGACTGAACATGTCTTCTGGATGTACAAGTTCTAAATCATCACAACTTTGTAAAGAGGAAGAAGACACATTAAAATAACAATAGGGATGGGAAGACCCCATCAAAACTTACAAGGATGAAACCAAACAGGTAACATGGGGCTAGGCCCCAATAGCATCACCAGAAATATGTCCTACATCACCTATAATACCCGAACTATAAAGGTCAAACGGTCTACAAACGAACAGAGCATCCGAAGAACATCACCTAATGTGATTGCTCTCCTATGGATTGCACCAGCTAGTGTTCTTTGTAGAGCAATGGAAACATGTTGCCTAAAATAGGCTATATAGTAACCTAAAGAAAGTGATACCCCTTGCCGCCTAGTATGGTAGGGTCTCGTGCACTCCCTCACAAACATATCGAAGTCGGTGTCCATAGCTCCATATAACTCCAAAGCTAGAGGAACAAAGATGTGACCTCTTTGCATACCCCTATACTTGGAGACCTTGGCTGCTGCAGCTCCACTCGCGGCCCATCCTAGAGGAAGGGTGATCACGCCCTCTGAAACTGTGTCACGAGTAGGATGGGTAACCACCACATCCGCCATAGTGACCTGATCCTCCCGAGTACAGGTTTGCCCTAACCCTAGTCGACTGCAAGGCATTCCAACGCTCTCTCCATGTGAAGTATCCACCCTCTCATGTCATAGCAAACACCACATCTCTAATGGCATCATGGGTAGCTATACTCTCCATTACGAATGGGCAACGAGTCATATGAACATCTCCTGCGATATCACACTCACATGTGATTAATAAAGATGTAGATGAATGGACCAAGCCAAGACTCAGCATCACTGTTGAAACAACTTTTAGAATACACTATTTTATGCATTTCGTCCATAGACTCCATAATGTACTTCATATGCCTAATTATGACGTTAGTTTGTCACCTATAATATGCAACAAAAGATTTAAAAGGCGATATGGTCAGATCGGATTAATGAGATGCAGCAGCTTTTGTACAAGAGACAGTATTGTCGGAGTTTGGAGGTAGTGATGACATCTTCACCACCTGGGAGGGTATGTGTCGATGACAACAGGTGACTCAAAGGAAGATCATGAGGAGAACTGGTAATTCCACATGGCCTAGTGGCAACACATCCTCCTCTAGTGAGGTTGTAGTTGTTCAGGAAACAAGGTGCTAAAATGTTAGCTTGGAGCCCGTCTACAATGCTCTACATCCCAATTTCAAGTATTCTTGACCCAATTTTCAAATTGGCTGCCATGATATCTCCAACTAACTCCCGGGACATATAGAAGAGAGCAATTTAACGATATGAGACTGTATAATATGGAGTAATTCCTTACATGATACTTTATCTGAATACCTAAGAAATCCCAGTTCGCTTGGCAGCCAAGTTGTTTGACAGCGCCATCTGTATAGCATGTATAGCATCTGTATTCGTGTCTCAGGCTGGACAGACCTGGTGTGTAAGGAGATAGATGACCTGCCCTGCAGGGAATTCATGTAAGAGAATATGACTCCAGACTAAACTATACTCAAAAACATCAAAAGATGCCGAAGAAATCCCTCGAGCTAATAACGGACATGGTTGAACGTTTCAACCAATTTCTAGTTCAAGGAACGTTCCAACCGAGGCTCGAGGATCTCTTCAGTACATTATTCGGATTATATATCCAAACCCATCCATGAAACGACATGGAGTGCACATCATTATTTTCATCAGAGGTTTTGGGTCAATGCGTCACAAGAATGTTTCAGTGTCAAAACATACTCTCCATATCCCAGAATTCTGTAGTGGCCCGGACCTCGTTTACAGATATTTTCTACGAACGCAGCGACTTACTATACGGGGTAATGTAACCGACCTCCTCCCGTGTCTCATGTGAGAAAAAAGTAATACAACGCAGAAGATTCTCATTTAAAAATTTAACTCCTAGAATCAAAATATTTAATAAAATTCAGAATAGCATAGAATCATTAGACTTTGATAAATTTGGAAAAGGCGTAAAGCAAAAGAGTAATTTATTAGACATTTATACGTAACATTTACACTTGTCAATCATGGATCATGGCAACAAAAGGCTCAACGGATCCTTGCGAGGTCATGGTTGGCTTGGAGGTCATGTATAATTTGTTGAATTAATCAAACTGAATATTGCATGTTAGTTGATTACCAAAGAAAAGTTTACATAAAAAAATATTGTTGCCATCGGTCTTGAAATTAAAAATATAGCTTTATTTTGTACATGAAATTTTTGTACTCCTTGGAATTCCCTTTTGAGGTCAAAGTACTCATCAACTTCTAGAGATTGTATCATACACTTAAAGATCAATGAATCCTCTCAAGGTCATGATTGGCTCGAAGACCATGTATATTTTGTCAAAGTGCTCATAGGTCGAATGGATATTTGAAAAAATATTATTATTTTCAATTCTATGAATATTCAGAGCCAAAACACTTTATTCATAAAGTTTATAAATATAAATTGATGATGTCATGGATAGTTTCATTCAAGATCATGTCATAGAACCTAGTTTAGGTTCATCTATTTTAATCATCAAGAGCATCATAAGGCTCAATGGATCTTGGCTGGATTGGATGATATGTATATTTTGTAGAAATTGCTCATTGGCTTCAGTGTATATTTGAAAAATCTTATTTTTTGTTGAAACTTCTGAACAGGTGTAGATTTTAGATGTTAATTAAAAAATAAAAAAAATTGTTTTATTTA
The DNA here is from genome assembly GCA_014180765.2 of Marchantia paleacea. Lineage (NCBI taxonomy): Eukaryota > Viridiplantae > Streptophyta > Marchantiopsida > Marchantiales > Marchantiaceae > Marchantia > Marchantia paleacea. Next base: position 1,296,625 of record MUAA02000079.1, on the reverse strand, counting down.
TATGAGTATTCACATTCATATATTTTTATTTGATCCATATATTTTTTATATAATTTAAATTAAATGTAAGACTCAACTTAAAAAATAATTCAAAATTTATGAGTTTAAATATGAAATAAATTTATGATTAGAAATAATTATTAAAAAAATTAAGAATAAAATTAATAACCAAAAAAATTTAAACAATGATTTAAAAAAATTGCTTGAATGCATGTTCTTGTTTATTTGCCAATCAAATGAAATATCTTAAATATGTATCATTACTCAACTTTATTTGGTATGTGGATGTATTATTTTTCAAATTAAATTATAATATAATTAATATAAATTGAATTAAATAAAAAATATTTTTAACAATAATAATAATTTAAATTTAATTTAAAAATTAATGATGAATTTTCGTTTAAATTTTTTTTTATAATAAATCACCTATTTACATTGATATGACCTTTTAAGATATCAACATTTTATATTGTTGAAGCTGATTTGCAGTTATTCATTTTGCCTATATATACATGGAAAATACCTTACAAAAACAAAAAATAGTTTTAATAATTTAAATATATTTTTTAATTCTTATTTTTATATTACTATAATCATGAATTTTTTCTTCCAAAATATGTATTAAACTCTTCATATATATATATATATATATATATATATACATACATATATACATAAGGTAAAAAATAATCCAAAATAAAAAATGTATATAAAAATATAAAAAATAGCTTATTTAAAAAAATAAGCTATATTTTGTTTGTCATATTTTTTACATATATTTACATGCCCGAAAGGGCTTAGTCCGATGGGTACACGAAAGTGACGAAGTTGCTTGGACTATTGAGCAAACAAAAAAAAAAAATTGCGTGTTTGTTAAACTCGTGAATTGGATTATTGGGCAGGCCGGAGGACTTCCAGGAAAAAACTTCGTGAAAAAAAACTGTATCCCAAACCGACACAGGTGAACAAGTAGAGCATACTAAGGCGCTTGAGAGAACCATGTTGAGGGAACTCGGCAAAATGACCCCATAACCTCGGGAGAAGGGATGCTCTCCTATCTGTGGATTAGGAAAGCGGCACATATCAGGGGATAGCGACTGTTTATTAAAAACACAGGACTCTGCTAAGTGGTAACACGATGTATAGACTCTGACACCTGCCCGGTGCTGGAAGGTGAAAAGGAGAAGTGTTTTAAGCTTCGAATGGAAGTCCCGGTAAATGACGGCAATAACTCTAACTGTCATATGGTAGCGAAATTCCTTGTCGCATAAGTAGCGACCTGCATGAATGGTGTAACGACTGCCTCGCTATCTCCAACATGGACTTAGTGAAATTGAATTCTCCATGAAGATGAGGAGTACCAACGGCTAGACGGTAAGACCACGTGCACCTTTACTATAACTTTGTGGTGACAGCCTTGATTGAATGTGTAGGATAGGTGGGAGGTGGCGACAATGTTACCACTCGTCTTGAAATACCACTCTTTTGTCGAAGGATGTCTAACTGCCAAAAAAACTACCCTCTGCATGGTAGTTTTTGGGGCGGAAGCCTCCTAAAGAGTAACTGAGGTGTGCAAAGGTAGGCTCAAGCTAATATTCTAAAAGCTTTAGAGCTTTCGTAATGGTATAAGCATGCCTAACTGTGATACTTACTAATCGAACAGAGACGAAAGTCGGCCATAGTGATCTGGGAGTCCCGTGTGGAAGGGCTCTCGCTCAACAGATCAAAGGTACGCCTGGGATAACAGGCTCCCAAGAGCTCTTATCGACGGAGTTGTTTGGCACCTCGATGTCGACTCATCACATCCTGGGGTTGAAGAAGGTCCCAAGAGTTCGGTTGTTCGCCGATGGAAGTGGTACGTGAGTTGGGTTTAGAACGTCGTGAGACAGTTCGGTTCCTATCTACCGTTGGTGTTTTAGAGAGAACTGCGAGAAGCCGACCCTAGTACAAGAGGACTGGATTTTGGGTCAACCTATGGTGGACTGGTTGTTATGCCAATAGCAGCGTCAGGTAGCTAAGTTGGTATGGAAGAACTGCTGAAAAGCATCTAAGCGGGAAATCCTTCTCTATACAAAGTGAAAGACCATCACTTCGATAGACGAGAGGTGTAACCACCGTGAGGTGTTCAGTTTACTCGTACTAAAACTCTCCTCCGTGGTACGTATAAAACGTGTCTTAATATGTTTGGATCTGAAGGGCCCTATGATACCCAAAGGTGCGTTGTCCTACAGGATACTTGGTTTTGTCCGAAAAAATAAAGGGCACTTTCGACCAACTCTGCCTGGGAATACCTTTTAGTAAACTTTGGCAACTTCTTTAACTTATTAATGGAAATGCCTAGGCCTTTCCTCTCAGCTTCAAAAATTCCTTGAATCATAATAGCTTTATTCCCACCTCAGAGAGGATTAGATTGCAATATCTAAAACTAGCTTATTATATAAATATTAAAACCCTTTAATTCCTCACGAACCAGATACTCATGGCTTCCAAGCTTCTTTTAACGAAGGCTTTACCGAAGACATTTCCTTCAAATACAGGTCTAGGAGTATCGTCGTAGAGTACCATAAACACGGGGCCTCCTTTCAAAATTCTGAGTCTAAGGTTATTAGGTACTGAGCCCTGATGCGCGTCGTTACCCAGTTGAAATAGTTTACTTACGGTTCTAATTCCGGTCCCAATCTCTTTGTAAGAATAAGGAATTATCCGCTTAACCCTCGTGAATTTGTTAATAACTTGGGGTTTCATTATTTATATATAATTCTCTGAAGTATGATCTATATTTTCCAGGATTTCCTTGAAAAGGACATCGGGATCGATGTGTTTACGGGATCGATGTGTTACTAAACTCCCTAAGAATCTCAATTGCATGAGATTTCTTATTGGACATTTTGACCCACTCCATGAATGACTTCTTAGTGACTCTATCAGAGTCTTCCAAAAAGTATTCATCCCTCAAGGCACGGGAATATGTTTCCCAATCATCACCAAACTGTTCATGTATGGATCTCACATCTAATCTCCGACACCGCATCAAGGCCGAACATCTCTATCATCTCTCTCTCTTAGGTACACGGTTCAGTTCCATTTCCCTAACATAGTATCTAAAGTACTTTGAGACATCTCTCTCGTCAAATTGATCCATCTTTCCCACCACAACTTGCAGCGTCCTTGTGGCTAAATTCTCCCTTTGATCATGCAATTGTTGATGTTGTATAAAGAGCATCCAACCATGGGCTCTTAACAGTCTTACAATGAGCCGTCGGTCATCCTGACCTAAAGTATCATCATAACAACAACTGTGAAGATGACATATGTCATCATCTTCTCATAGTAGTTGCGTCACAATACGACAACGTTAACATCATTGTGGAAGTAAAAGAAACGATCGGTTGGCATGTGATCTCATAGATTAAACGGTAAGCAAAAAATATGTCTAGCTTCGTCGTGAAATGCATTGGAAAACTTATGAAATAAACGTGTATATGGAAACCTAGTCTCGAAAAGTCTTAGAATAAAACTTGAATGGGATGCTAACCATTCCTACGATCTGATTGGTATACTCAGATATACGAAGCAATCAACATAGTATATATAATCCTCGAAATAACAAATATCAATGTGATTGTTCTACTCGTTCTCAAGTGATCCAATCATAATCTTTGTGCATATCTCCCATGTGAGTCCTTACCCCTTGCGAGGTAAATAGACGATAATACAACATATATGAAATATCATGCACCGCTCTAGGTAGCCCCATGAGAGAAAATGAAGATATAGCTAGCACAAAGAGAATAATAAAGACATCTGGTATTCTATCATGGCTCTACTGCCACCTAAACAACCACAACCCTATAACACCCCATCTCATATAATGAAATGTTAATTATCAAAACGCTATAATCTAAAAACATTCATAACTTTCTATTCACGTCTCCATAATTCTTCAACTAGGCTCCAATAAAACCCTGACATAAAAAGTAATATATTAGAATAAAAAAGACCCAATCAAATTTGAGAAAAATTATTCATAAGCCTAAAAATAATAAATTCACTAATATCTCTCTTTACAATTTAACTATCATTGAAATATGAATTGAAAAACGAAATAATTGTCTATTCCCTCTCAATTTTCAACAAAATAGAAAACCACTGGGCTTGAAAAACTACTCCTTCCTACCTAACCTAATCTATGCTCTCCTTTAACCCATTCCGGGACATAGTTGAACAATTAGACTTATACGGATGGAGAGAAATGTGTTAGGTATGTGGCTAGGAGGCCTATGGACAATCAACTGAAACCTCGAATTTACTTCCTCCGAAAATCCGATCTTCGAAAATACATGCTGATGGAAATTTTGCATCGTGAGAAGCACTGATACCTACTCACCATCTGTAATTTCTGATACTGGAAAACACAAGCAACAAGAAAGTGCACGATGAGTGATGGAACAAAGAATACAGAATCGCCACACGTTGACATGTTCTGCAAATTGCGCACCATGTGATGCATCACGGTGACGATCTGGTGAGGAAGACTAATGACAAAAGTCAGTACCAAATGACTAAGATCAGCCAGTCTTGGGCGGCTAAGCGTGAACCGGTCCCACAACACTCAAGAGAAAAATTTCTCTCATGTGTACTCCCAGAACAACAAAACAATTTCAGAGCTTTCTTAAATGAGGAAATGGCAACGCATGGAAAAAACTTCGGTGAACTAATCAAGCCTGTACACAAGCATGGAAATCACAGAGGCGGTCACCAGGAGAACGAGAGGCCGCGAGAATAAGATGAGACCAAAGAGGTCCATTCTCTGTAGCTCCAAAATTCGAACTCACGGTGGGACTCGAACCCACAATCCCCTGACTAGAAGTCAGATGCCTTATCCATTAGGTCACGCGAGCCGGATATCAAATGAGTTTTAAAAAATACTGAATTATATTAGATTAAAATCTCTGGATCTACGCTCAATGAGCCCTCCTCTGCATATCTTATGCTCTCTTCAAGTCAGGAAGAGAGAATAAGATATATTTTCAGATATTTTTTGATGTCAAGACCATCATAAAATATCTGAGGAAAATATACTGGGAGAACACATAATCAACCGTTGCTGTTTGGCATGCGAAGGTAAAATGAGCAAACCAAAAATCCATGGAAATTATTCCATGATATTATATTAAGATAATCCCTTTTATACTATACGAAATAAATTTAAGATACACATATATACATCTAATAAAGGAGCATTCCATGGATACATATGATGTTTCTATTACCAGACTAGCAAAACAGTTCCGAGTTATGAATATTTGGTTCAAAGAGCAAATACGAGTAATTCAATGATATTTTTTGGTAATCTAGAGAGAAGAGGTAGACAAAATTTATATGTATGTTACATATCCACAGTACGTCTTATACTCTAAATTCATTAAGGCCCAGATTTCACTGTATATATCTGATATCATTGACATAGAATTTCCTGCATCGAAGATACTAGAGTCCAAAACTAATATAGCAAGAATTGCCAAACCTACTTCTGTATATATATATATATATATATATATCATGGTTCTGGGAGGACTGGCAATCTCTCCTCTTGCTTATGTGATATGGAGAAAAGAATTTTCCAAACGGTAGTGCATATGTACGAGCGTTCTTCGCTTCCAAATCAATCGTATGGATGACTTTTTGTGTTATTTCATTATGTAGATAAAAATGAGAAATGATTTTGGTATATTAGATAAGATACTCATGAAATTTAGAATTATGCTTGATTACACAAAGCTTTACGAAAACGGTCTTTCTCTTTAAATAATGATTAGTTGAGAATGTAGTGTTTGAATTGCAACGTCATTTTCAGCTGTTCGAGACAAATATATGTCTTTCAAATATTTGCATTTTCCTGTTGTTGCTTCTCTTTTCTATTTGTGTTTCCCTTGCCTAGATATTGCTCTGATATTATCGGAAATCCAGCAGAGTGGCAGCAGAAATAAGCGCAATCCGCAAGTATCGGAAATTAGAGTATTATCACATATGACAAGACATAGATTGCTTTATTTCCAAACACAGTCGTCCTACGTTATGATAGTAAACATGGAGCATATGGTATATTTGTAGTTATGTGTACAGCATTAGAGCATCAAGTCATATAATTTTACCGTAGTCTTCCCCGTTCGGCAGAATCCTGCTTTGATAGGAGATATGAGTCACTCCACCACTATTCATTGTTTTGATCTGACTGCGAACTTGAACAGTAGGTGTTTAAGCAACTTGTGTCAAATCCGATTATATTTCTTTTGGTCTATTTCATCTATTTTTTTTTATTTGCGTACTGGCCTGACTACAATTATACTCTAGTCGATGAGCTTTTCGTGTGTCCATGGGATTAGTCTCAATGCCTGAGCAATTGATCGCCCCGATCCGACTACCAATAAGCCAAGTACCCATTGTCATTCAAGCATTTTCATGTGATGTAGAATACCCATCTTTCTTCACAAATGTCCTCCGAGCTAACCAAGATAGGTCTCCAAGACTACAAATCACAGAAAGTTATGTCTAAGGCAGAGTCTTAAAACAAAGTGCAGTCTCCTTCAAGTGCTCATCGAGTTACATGACACTCGATGAACAAATTCCGCAACCGGAGACTATGGTGGTCTATAAATTGTGGAGTACATGGTGCGGGAGTGACGTGCGGTGCCGTTGGTTTTGAAGTTCAGAGAAGGATAGAGTTTGGGCCCCTTTCATGACTCAACTTATGACACAAAGTTTACCAAGGAGTGATATCACGAAAGCTTAATCAAAAGAAGTAACTCCACATACACATTTCAATAACGACATTGACGACTGAATTATCTCTTATCCACATCCTGAATTTACATACCAAAAAATCTGGTGAGAGAAGCATTTCAAACTTTCGGCTGTGACCACCAGCTAAATCCAGAACTCAGTGTCAGGCCTTTCAGGGACAAGTCCCCAAATGAAAGGTGTGTATGCATCCTACGCAAACCACCAATCAAATACACGAGGTTGACGCACTTATTTCCTGACTCAAGTAGCTACCTGGAACTGCTACTCAGAATTGGAACAGAAAGGAAATTCAAACTTCTGGGCTAAGCACGACACATGGAACGCTTTTGTGCCAACTCACGGCACATTCCGCCATTCTATGTGCAACAAATGCATTAGCCAATTCCTCAGAATGGTTCCCACTGTAGGTAAAAGGATTCAAAGTCGGCTTGCCTCACCGGCTGCAGCGGCCTCAGTTAGAAGTGTGATATATTTACAAAGCTCTAGGTGATGACCGTAGGCGCGGAGCGACCAGTAAACTCTTCCATCTTGGAAAGGACTAGAGCAACATCGACCTGTTCACCCACCAATCATCAATCTGTATTAGTTGCCTCTGTTTCACATATTCAAAGCCACTTACAGAGCTAATTACATTTCAACTTGGAAAACCCTAAGCTCAAAAAACGAATTTTCAGTGTCGAGAGAACATACAAGAGGAGCCAGAGTTTCCGATGCATCTGCACCAGTCTTTGATTTGTCTGATTGGTACTGTTCAATATAAAGTCGGATGGTAGCTCCCACGGAACCAGTTCCAGACAAACGGAACACCTACACAGCAAATAGGCAAAAAACGTTAATCTTCATAGATATACATCACTTCATCGACTTCATCTTCGACCAACCATCCAGGAAAGATAATATTGAAGTTCTTGAGGTTTGAAGTCTCACCAGCCTGGAACCGTCCTTGAAGAGGAACCGAATGCCTTGGTGGCTAGACACAGAACCATCAACGGGGTCCTTGTACTCAAATTCATCTCCGCTCTTGACCTCTGATACCTCGGGCCTGGTTTGTGTAATAATTCTGAGAAAAAAAAATACAAATACGTTCGATTTTTTAATAAAAACACAACCGAATGTAACATTTGCGGCTGAACATCTGGAAGAATACGCAGCAGCTACGACAAGAACAATTAAACCAGGTTGATTTGAAAGCTCACTTGTTAACGGCATTCAAATCTGACTGAAGCTTCACCAAATGAGCCATCAGGTTTTTCGCAGCACCTGCATCGACATTCTGATACCAAGGCAACGTCAGTACTATCGCATGACAGACAACGTCACATGATTCACCACGACTTACGCAAAAAGCTGCAAGTCGTATTTTACGTAGTTGTTAATCTCGGAGTTTTCTATATTTAGCAGTAAAAAAGTAGTTCTAAAGAGTAAATGTTCATTACTAACTTTTACCATAGGTAACTACTAATTTATTTCAGGGTTGCAGCAGGGTTTGGCAACCATCAACCACCTTAAGATTAGGTTTTCGAGTTGGGACCTCAAGCTCAAGTGTGAACCATGAACTTTGAATATATTGCTAGAACATTGCCAATGATCATTCCCTCAGGTACTGATCACACTTTTGAGTGCTGGATTGCTGAGAAGTGGGGGTGGAATTAGAGACAAACAGACACTATGAAACTCACGATGCTTCTGCACAGCGTGTCGCCTCCCTAAATTCCGTGCAGAGCCCATGCTCGCCAACACTGATTCACAGAAGCCTGCTTCAACAAAAAATGTCTCTTTCATCCATATTTGTCTAGAGAAAGATATAGTTGAAAACCTATCTCTCACAGCTGAGCCAAGATCTTTGACCTCCGATCAGTGACTTTGCTGCATCTATTGCCGTTAATGCGGCGACTTATGATCGACACACATAGAAATTAAGTCTTGATGGACATGTCACATGCATTAGCACTCTAGCTGGATTTCGAGTTAGTCTCAATTCAAGTGAAGGGAGTACTATCTAGACTCTGATCTTATTGTTTGCTTCTCACAGCCCACTTGAGGGTAAAGGGGAGTGGTATCAAGCTATGGTTAATCAGAAGAGTCAAAAGGTACATCAAGCACTGCTGGTGATACATTTGGAAGACAACCTAATCATGTTGCAATAGAGTTCGCAATATCAAAAGGATATGGACCCACAATGGACTAGTGAACTTAAGAAATGATGAAGCATAACACTCTGCATTATAGAGAATGGGCACTTGAGATTGAGGAGGTTTAGAGGCTCTATGGCTACTTGAAGTGAATGATTCCTTTGCACTATGTTGGAGGAGCGAACATGGACAAGCAACATACTATGGTGCTACAAAAAATTAAATATATACCTCATTTTGTTAAAAACCTGCTGTCCGTAACAGAACTTACTCAAGCTAGTTTTGAGGTGCATTTTAGAGGAACTTCTTGTAATATAGAGGACTGATAGGTAGTATGTTATGGAGTTCTTGATGGAAATTTATTTAAACTGTTGGAGGTGTACCACAAGAAGTAACATGCAAATTCTACACATTAACATCCAATGAGGCTGTAGCATACGAGATTGGAACATCTCTCTAAATTTAACATGGGACTCTTTGAGAAAATAGTGAATGGTGTGCAACTGTCAAATAAATCATTATAATTTAATGATTCTAGTATTATGGGAACATTACACAAAACACCATTTCCCAAATAGTCAAACAGGTCAAAAAAGTCATTAGATTTGATACATTCAGATGTGTGTGGACAAATAGCCTACAAAAACTTACAAGGTACACAATAATATCTTACTTTCATTGATGACAAGAGTAGGAGCAGTTTTGTATACTTGATGAAATGCAAGAATTAAACTCTTGATAAATTCAAAATCTTTACAAACATGGTAGAAACTCAAACATGAAGGAGTTGAAAAAACTTAGATCATATGGAGCCACAAAGTACATGAATTATAAGTACTATGCTTGTATGTGACGATTAGACACAATCCATAACACAATGGAATTGCAGAAAGATTGAATTCAACTCTTTAGAGAACTGTAAGTATGATTGCTCAAACCAATCTCAAAATGCAATTTTGGGAGCGGCTTTGAAAGCTGCTAACTTCTTTAGAATCAAATGTTCTACTATAGCACTCAAGGGCATGATATCGGAGGTAGCATGGAATGAAAACAAATTTAATCTTTCAGTGCTGAGTGTTTGAACGTCTACCTTAAAAAAACTCTTCTTTTCTTCTGTTTGGATATTAGACTTTTGTTTACATACCAAAGGGATAGAAGAAAGGGTCTGGAATAAAAGCTTCAAGATTAATTTTCATTGGTTATGAAAAACTAATTGGGTACATTCTCTTCAACCCAAAAAACCCCAAACTTGGAGTATGAATGAGTTGTTTGATGAGCAGAATATTTGGATGTACATACATACAAGAAATAGCACTGCAAGGACTTATATAGTTGTTACACCTGTTGTTGTACATGTTCTACCATCATTACGGGTATTGGTGATGATAAAGGTACATTATCATCCCAACGAATGTTGATATTGAGAAAATTTAGATAAGTCATAATACTAAAGTTGAAAATCAAGTAATATCTACTAAGATAGACATAGAAGAGGAGGTAGATAGGCTATCTAATATCAAATTCAAGTCATCTTCAATATATGTCTATGTTAGAAAGAATCAAACATGATATCTCTACCGATTATTGAGACAGGTAATACTACATAAGTTGGTGATTCATAAAGGATCCAATGGACAAAAATATCAATATATAGATTAAAGATTGTTAGAGATTATTCATGTTTCAATTTAGAATAATATAATCATGTATGAAATTATATTTACTTTTGATGATGATTAACCTTCTTCATATGTTGAGGTAACAAATAGATTGGAAGAAGTGGGAAATTTCTATACAAGAGAAAGAATCTATTAAAAAGATCCACACCATATGTTGAGGTAACAAATAGCCTAGATTGGAAGAAGTGGGAACTATCTATACAAGAGAAGGAATCTATTGAAAAGATCAACACCAATAGATTATCGTTCTTCCACTTAAATGAAATACTATTGGGTGTAGATGGGATTTCAAGGTGAAAAGAAGATGCATTTGAAAGATTTTGGAATACAAAGCTAGATTGGTAGCAAGGATTTACAGTAAGAAATCAAACATTTATTATCATAAAACTTTTATTCCAGTAATAAAGTATGACTCCATCAAAATGCTCTTGACTTTAACAATTGAGAATGAATGGGAAGTAGAGTAATTGGATGTTAAGACAAATTTCCTCAATGGAGAGTTGGAGGAGTAAATGCACATGGATGTATGTGATGGTTACATTGCTTTACATGGGCAGTTGTCTCTATCGAAAAAACTGTTTTTTTGGTAAAATCAAGCAATTAGAAAGTTAGATTGTTATTTTAGGCAACAAGGCTTCAAGAGAGAACACTCATATTGCATATGTCCAACAAAACTGGAATGCTTTACATTGAAATGTATGTATATGATCTGCTGCTGATGGACAAAAAGTCGGGGCAAAGAGAAATTTTTTCTTTTAACTTTGCTCTATTTTTTTGTGACAGTACTAAATAAAACTAAGCTACTATTACATATCAAAAACGTGTTCAAATATCTATAACACACTTAAGGTATTTACTTGGACCTACATGAAATTAAGACTGAGCCTACTCTCAAATGATTATTTAATGCTAGTTTGGGAGATGATTATGACAACACGACGTCCAAGGGCGTTATATGTTTACTCTTAGTGGGGAAGCAAAGAACAACAGTTAACAGCTATATGTACAACAAAAGTTGATTTAGAGTTTAGCTACAACTATATTGATGTGTGAAAACACTGAAGCTATTGTAGTCACTAAAACTCTTGTTCATCATCCTAAAACTAAACATATTTCTATACATAGAAGGTTTGTAGAGAAAAAAGAAGAGGAAAAAATAATTAAATGTGTACTGTCCAACTGTGCACATAATTGTTGATGTACTCACTAAAGCTCTTCCGAAGGGGAAACACAAGAAGTGCATAATAGAATTTCATACAGACTTCCTCCTCATGAAGTGTGTGGGAGCAATATAATTGTTAATCTCGAAGTCGGATTTTTCCTGTTTTTATAAGTAAAATAGAAATTCTAAAAAGTAAAAGTTAATTACTACCTTTTACCATAAGTAACTACTAATTTACTTTAGGGTTTGGCTGCCATCAACCACCTTAAAATTAGATTTTCGAGTTACTACCTTGGGTTCAAGTGTGAGCCATGAACTATGCATATATTGCTAGAACAAACAGGTCAGAGTACACACCTTTGAGTGCAGAATTACCGAGAAGTGGGGGTGGAGTTAAGTTAGCTGAATTTCGAGTTGGTATCAATTGAAGTGTGAGGAGTACTATCTAGAATATCATGTTAGTGTTGCTTCTCCCAGCCCACCTAAGGGGAAGGGGGAATAGCAAGCTATGGCTAATCAAAGAGAGTCAATAGGAGCATCAGGCACTGCTCTCGATACATCTGGAAGACATCCTACTTAACTGTTGCAAAAGAGTTCACAATATCAAAAGTTTTAACATACAACACCGTGTCCTCAGTCACACTTCCGAGGCTTAAGTGATGAACGACTTACTTCGTAATCGTATCGGGTGTAGTAGTGACGTCCATAGATACCCCAATGTAGTGTCACAATATCCTCAACAGTTACTAACTTGTCATCTGCAGCGACATCCCTGTTCCTGTAAGCCAAAATTGATAACCAGGCTAGAACAGCCCAAATACCATCCTTCTCTCTGATGTGATCAGAACCTGTTCCAAAGCTCTCTTCACCGCAAATGGAACACATCCCAGCGTCCATAAGGTTACCAAAAAACTTCCAGCCTGTTGGCACCTGCTCGTGGAAAAGAGGATGCCTGGTTAAAATTTTGAACATCAGACTGCTTCGCTGCAAAACAAAGAAAATATTCGGATGTAGGGAACCGTTGCTTTGAGGCACATAGTTACCTCGAACTGCCTAAGGCCAAGACCTTTAGCAACAACATCGAGAGCGGCTGATGTTGGCATACTCCTACAAAAAAACAGGCAATTGCTGTCACAACCAGAGAAATGTCACATCCGGCTACTTGAGAGCAAATTGTCGTGAAGTGAAGCCGAGATACAGAATACGAAAGCTAGTTTATTTTCGTAAGAAGTATGAAGGTTCAAGCGATGGTCGACCGCCTCATTCAAATGTAAAAAACTCTGGATTACAATGCAAAATGTGAGATGAACAAATCCAGACGTGGAAAGACAAGAAGTCTACACACGCAGATGCAATGCGTAGCTGCGTAAATCAGTACCTTGCCACTCCCTTAAGTCCATCTCGGAAATATGGGATGGCACCAACAGCATTAGCAGCAATGATGGCAACGGAATCTGAAGGAGTAACGAAGAATCTGGTCCAAAAGTAGAAAACAGAGCAGTGAGATTAAGCAAAGAAATGACAAACAAGATATACATGTCCACAGAAAGTACAACATGAACCAAAGAAATACGATACACTCACTTCTTCCCAAGGATCATATTCCTGTCAGCATCACCATCGGCTGCTGCTCCAAATTCAGGAATCTCCTCGGGTACTGGACTACCAAGGCCCATAGTCTTAACCAACTGTTTCGCATAGGTCAAGTTGGGATCTGGATGACCTCCACCAAAGTCCTCCTGGAAAATTGTCATTCCATCACATGAGAAATACAGGATAGAATATAGCTGCTGGCACACGTGTGTAAGTCAAGAGACGAACTTTAATATCCGATAAATGTGCAAATGATCTGGAAAGGTGAGGTCGAGATTACGTGTATCGCCTTACTGAAAGAAAATGTAATATCTGCAGAAAGAGATATCTCGAAAGCACTTGCGATTTCAAGCTCCTTAATTGCTTCAAGCTCTTCACATTACCTTGGGTGTGCAATTCAGAAGTGAACTTTCTTTAGCCCCCAACTCCTGGAGAAAAATCCTCTTAGCATACACTCCAGCAACACCATGGAGAGCATCGTAGCTGTCGAAAGCGGCAAACACGTAAGAAATACAGATCAATACCATTATCATCTGACACTGAATGCATGGCTTTGTCAACAAGCTTCAACGACACTGTAGTTTGGGTTACTGGGCTTAAAATTATGGCATATCACTATAACCATATGATGAGGACAACTGCAAGTGTGAACAATTCACTCTCGAAGTTACACAACATATATCCATGACGCCACTCAAAATAAGTGATTCTCTATCACAGGTGCCAGTCAGACAGACGTCATTGTTGTAAATGTACCAAAAAGTGAAGTCTGGCCTTGCCAGCAGACGCTTGATGGCCTCAAAGTCGAAAATTTGTCTGCACATTGCGAAACAACAACTCAGCGTAATAATCAATGTGGGCCAACACTGTCTCGCCTTCAAACAAGATGTAGTTAACAAAATATCCAAGAGTTTTACGTTTCTTCAAAGTAAAGTTCAAGTATACTTATGTTAGGGATTGGTAATTACAGAGTAGTTACTCACTGCATCATTTTCACGTAGTCTTCGGTGGCATCAAAAACTTCAACGCTGAAGGGTCCACCGGGGCCACTGAAACTTGATGTACCGATTTTATGTATATCAATCTGCAGAGAATCAAGTTGAAGGAATCCTCGACATTGAGTTAGGTGCACAGGACATAAACTGGACCCTAGATGATGCACTGACAGAATCATCAAGTGCACAAAGACCACCGGAAGGAGGCAGGAATGTGGATTCGTAAAAATGGCCAACCCAGTGAAACGCGTAGGTACGTTAACTTATAGCGTTCTCTACATGATCACACGAGTAGCACCATTGAAACCTTTTAAATTATGCTTGCTAGCTTTTTCAGATGAACGTCGACCTGCTATTCAAAAAAACATATTCTGATTGGTTTCTCAAGTCCACTGCAACGCAGATGCGATAATAACTTGGAAACTGGCACCTTAAAGGAGAGCAGATAGTAATCGTCTTACATCTGGAATTCCCTCGGTAATGAAGTACTTCGTAATGGTCTTGGTATTCTCGTAGATCTGGTCGGTCAGTGCTTCCAGAGCTGGACCACCGTTCTCAGTATTGTATTTGATTCCAAAGTCCTAAACGTTGCCAAGAAACTAGTCAAGAGTGCACCTCAAGAACAAACTAGCAGAGGAATAACAAGGGAATACACACTGCTTAGATGACGTTCGAGAATAAACGTTACAGACACTGCTAAAAACAAGGGCTTACAAGACCATCGTACAGAAAAGTAACAGAGCCTATAGGTACAACCAATGAAGTTTGTTTCAGCGTACTTCATCAGGACCGCCTGCATTATGGCTGGCAGTAAGAATGAAACCTCCGTATGCCTTCTCACCCTGAAAGAAAACATCTCTGGTGTCGTCAGTAGTCATACAACAATTATTATCTTCTCGATGGCACCTGGAGTAAATGACATACGAATGAAAACTAAACTGGAAAAAGGTTTACAAAGACCCAAGATTCCGGAAAGACTCCGCACCTTAGAACCAACGCGATCACGAATGATACCGGACACGGCAGGTGTAGACAGGAGTCCATCTTGGCCGACCCAAACTTGGGCAACGCCGTTTGCAGCTGCAATTCTGATGATGATCTGCAATTCCAATAAAGTCAGCAGGTATGACTCGGACAGAAACACACAGGCAAGGAAGAAAATCTGTTTCGGAGACTCACTTCAATGATGGGG
Source organism: Marchantia paleacea (assembly GCA_014180765.2). Classification (NCBI taxonomy): domain Eukaryota; kingdom Viridiplantae; phylum Streptophyta; class Marchantiopsida; order Marchantiales; family Marchantiaceae; genus Marchantia; species Marchantia paleacea. The sequence continues at coordinate 1,281,065 of MUAA02000079.1, read as the reverse complement.
CCAAGATTTCTTACCTGGATCGCATCCTTTGAGTAATATCGTCCGTCTCCTGATACGACAATGGTGGAACCTGAACAAAGCGCATGCTCATCAGTGAACACTTTGAAGTCAGTCACTTCGAGGTCGATCTCTACTCCGATGTTTCGCCGTTTGCAATGCACATTCAGAAGACCAGTTACAGCAATAGAGTATCAAACTCTTCCGCGATAGGCCGTCAAACTACTTTCACATTCCGAATAGCAATCCTTGGCATCTTCAGGGGATGCTGTCTAGACAGGAAACAACAATGCTGCCACTAGTGGATCAGCTAATCGATGGATCTCGGTATTGGTGCAGAGCTAAAAGTGTCCAGTCCCTACTACTGAAACTACCTGAATGTTACTAGAAACTACATCTGACAGCAAGGTTTCACAATCTAACGTGTCTGATATATATTGATTTGCGGTAAAACCAAAAGACATAGTCTAGAAACCCATCCTCGCAATGTGCACCCAAAAGTTATCCATGTAACAAACAACTCACCTTTCACCCTGTCAGCAGGAAGAGCATTGAAAGAGGACTGCACAAAATTTGCAAGATAGTGCTCTTGTTGGAACACCTTAACCTGTCAGGCATATTTCCATAAGTTTATCGGAGTGAGTAAATTGATCACAACTCCCACAACAATCAAGAACCTCGACTGAGTCAGAGTCTGCGGAAGCGACTTCATCTGGACAAGAAAGCAAAATCGTATAACACAAAAGTGCAAACCACTCGACTAGCTCGTCCAAACTAAGCTGAACCCAGATCTGCAGTTTGCATGCAGAGTCATGAAGGTAGATTCGCTGCGAGATCAGAAAATGGAAACTTCGCTAGAGCAAAGCTAGATAGATTCCTTCAAAAAAAATTGATTCATAAAGAGGAGTAACTACCTTCTTTCGAAGACCAGATGTACCGGGCTTTTGGCCATCGAAAGGCTTGGTTTGCTGCTCGATCACATCAAAGCTCACCATCTTAACTCAAACACGATCTGCGATGTAAAAGGAACAGGAAACACGATCACAAGCAGGCCACTGACAGGCAAAAGCCTAAAAATTGATCCAAAAGCTCAGCTGTTAAATTTCTCAATTTTGCCAGGTGATCGCATCTTCCGTTTTTATCACTGATCACCAAACCCATGCAGCATTTCAACCGCAGTTAAACACTCTGCGGCATCCATGACCACGACATCCATGCAGAACAACTGCCGCACTTCAATCTCAGCAAGTAAAGCCATGCACACGACGCATCACACAAATATCACCAAGCAACTCATGTTGAACGAAGTCTGTCGTATACATACCGATACAACTTGCAACAGAGATCCAATTCAGAGCGAAGACAATGTTTCACTCTGTATCTCTCCCTCACCCTTCAAAGCCTCAAGGCTTTCAGCACCTACGAGTAGTAGCGACGAACAGTACCTGGAGCGACCTCTACCTCTTTCACAGATCAAAAGTGCCCGATCTGGAAGAAGGATACCGGGGCTAAGATCCACACAGGCAATCAAAAGCCAAAAGGCACCCGATCTGTAAATTAAGGTCACTTTTCCTCCACCATATTCCACACTCCACTCCTGCCTTCCGAGTACTAGTCGATCTGTCCTCCTTGCTCCAGCACGGCATGCTCCTTCGCGTGGAACAACACATCGTCAGCGGCATCTCTGCACTTCCCGTTCAGATTTCCCGGCGACATTTACTGGACATTATCGATTGTTCTGTTGTGCGATCCCGATTCCATTCCTGTATGCGGTTAGCCGGAAACTTTTCACGAATGTTACTTTGCGGTAATCTGCCCATGTTGTAAATGGCGCGTCACGTGAGGCGGAGCGTGAGCGCGCTTTCATGTTCGTGAACATTTTTCCCCCTGAATGGATGGGACCCATGCTCGTGAGCTTTTGATGTGGAAAACTTCGACCTTTCCATGTATCTCGTCCTTGTGAAACATTAAATATGATCACGTTACTCTTGCATGAGTGTTTGAATGAAATGTGTGTGCGTGCTTTTCATTCTTCGAATGCTTTATTTACTACATCACGGTTTTTCAGATGATTTTTTCCAACGATATTTTTATTCCAGGCGTCATTAGTGTTTTACTCTTAATAAATTGTAAAATATGTCGTGCTTTACATAAGTGTGGCGTGATTGTTTAATTCATTCATAATGTAGAGTTTATTTTTCGGTACATTTAGACTGTGCATAACTTTTGGTCGCAATTGATACATATAGTAAATGAGAGGAATTATTATTATTTTTCACTTAACGATTTACATAACATCCAATTCGAACTTGCGGTCTTTCCATTGTGAACTATGAATAGGTGTTCTGACGTGTGGTGGCATAATATCAAATGAATATACATTTGAAGTATGGATATTGGGAGGTTGTAAGGTACATTGTAGAAGCAAAGATTTTCAGAGCCAACGTGCTGAACATACCCAAAAAAAACTTATGATAAACATGTAAATTTCAGAATCTTTCTGCCAGTAACATAGCTGACGTATCAATGAAGGTTTACGAACCGGGAAAAACAAGGATTAGCTAAGAACACTGAAAAGATGGATCCCGGCCTAGCGTTGTGGGGTCCAAGCAAGCGCCAATGATCTCTCCAAATTTCAAAAACATGGCGATCATCACCGGATGTGAAATCAGGTTTGGTAAGGTCCCTTCGGCGGCATTTTGCCGCATGTAAGGGTCAGGTGTGTCGAGCAAATGGAATCCGGACTTCGGACCACCCAAATTGCTCGAGGTTGTAGATTCGGGATCGGTTTGTTCTCGACCAAAGGCGAGCAAGGGACTGCCAATGTGGATCTGATCCAAGAGGGTGCCGGTATATTCTGAGAATTCTCAGAATATACCTATTGAATTCTCGGCGGTTCATCATCGAGGAGTGCCGTGGAGTAGGCGAAATGCACGGACTGGTGTGCTCTAAAATATTCTATTAAACTGTCTGTACGGGTGACACGTCGTCTACGATGAAACTGAAATACAGTATTCGAAGGCGGACACGTGTGATGTAGATGTGATAACGATGACAGGACCCTCCGTTATGCTCTTTACACCAATTTAGAGTGAGATAGTTTTGAATGTTATTATACTTTGTCTTCTCGTTTTGAATGGCGGATGTGACCTTGTGAGGAATCCTATTCGCAGCCAGAAAGATAGCAAAAACGATGGGAAGACCCCATGTGACTTGTGAGAAAAAATAATAATAAGTTTAAAAAAAAATTGAGAGAAACGTCGTGAAGATGAAGCCCATAATACAGTACATATCTAGGTTTTTTATTCCAGATAGAATTCTGTAGATCCTTTGTGGGTTTTTGAGTTCTCAACGTCTCGAAGCTTAGAACATTTGAAGATTAAGTTTCATTTGTTTCGCCTGCCAACAATGAGAGCCATGTCGTATGCGACATAAAAGGAAGGGAATCCGATGATTTGTGCACGCATCCTGCAAAGATGTATATGCATGCTATGTATTTAACATTCAAGCTATCTTTCACTTATAAACAAATAAATAAATTTATAATTCCTCTTAAAAATGCCAAAAATTGACATCTTTGAGTGAGTTCGAAAATTTTGTGGCGATAGTCATATACTACTCTCCCTTTATTTCCAAATTGCATTCAATACAAAAACCAAAATGTTGTGATTTGATACATTTAATAGTACAAAGGTGATAGAAGTCGTGTAATAAAAACAAATCGAGTACAAAAGTATCAAGTATTAACATATTGCATGCAACTCTCGAAGTCCATTTCTATTTTTTTCAACTCGTTTTTTTATAGTCTAATGAATATTATAAGCATATTGTATTATATTTGTGCTATTTAATTTATCAAACTATGTTGCTATAGCAACATAGTTTACTCTTAAGTCTTGGTTAATTTTAGGTAGGCTGCTACTATAGTACATGTTGACTAATATTAGTTGATATAACTATATAATATGGCTTGTGTAAATTTTTTTGGACAAACCAGAGCTCATTTTTACGAGAGACCGAGAGAAATAGAACTTAAGATCAGTAAAGATTTGTGTGCTTCCGTGAATGTAACCTCAATAACCGCGTATCTTTTGTGCTGACTACCTTGGTTGGTGAATGTAACCTCAAGAACCGCGTATCTTTTGTGCTCACTACCTTGGTTGGTGCATGTGTGACTCATTGTTTGTCGTCTTGATACCAATTGATATCAACAATTGGTATCAAAGGAAGTTCCAAGGGTCCACAAAGAGGACCCTCCTTGTGGAAGGCCGTTCTACCAAGGAATCGTCATACTCGCCAAGGTCTTGTGGAATCGATTCACGAGTTGGGTTGGCACGATTCAACTAATTGATGAAATTGATCCAGTGATCACGACTGAACATATTGGACATCAGTTTGGTTGGCAATTTGATCATCGGCTACAAGGCTTCGGAGCAGTGACATGGACCTTGGTGGTCGTGCCAATATGGACCTCACGGAAGCTGCTCGATTGATGAAACAGTCAACAACCACACCTATCGGCATAAACCCTGCACAATTACAAACACCGCCTCTGATGATGATGCAGGCTGTTGCTATGCTGCATCATGTTCCAGTTCCAACAAGCTTTGCTAGTGCAGCAGGTAATGGTCACACAACAAGCTGCAGCACTGGCTGCCATTGTAAAGTCAGCAGCAGAAATGGCAGCTGCTCGTGCTGCAGAAATCAATAAGCAGATCAAAGGAAGTAATGGAGAAGACGAAGAAAAGAAGTCTACTAGCCTTGACAGATCTCGGTCTGCATCAAGGTCAAAATCTTGTTCTCCTATCCGATATCGGCGAGACCGTTCCAGCTAGCTGTCACGATCTCCGATTTGCTATCGATGCGACATGTCTTATTCTTCATCACAAGAATGGGATCGTGACAGGGATAGGGATTTTTATTCTCGTTCTCGTAGAAGCAGAAGCAGAGCAGGGTGAGAAGGAGATCTCGATCTTGTTCACGCTCATCTGGATTTCGCCGAGAACGGTATGTTTCAACGAGACACAAGAGAGACGATAGGGCTGCAGTCAACGCTGTAGGAATCGAGGAATTATGGAAAGGAATGACGTAGCGGATGGGGCGGTGGAGCAAGAATTGATCATGTCATGCCATCCGAAATTATTTCATCATCAATTTGAAATGGGGTCGCGGGTTATATGGACAATAGATCCAACAATACTTCTTGAAATTCACAGAAAAATGGTGGTTTAGGGTCATCAATTTGAAATGGGGTCGCGGGTTATATGGACAATAGATCCAAAAATACTTCTTGAAATTCACAGAAAAATGATGGTTTAGGGATTTGTTTAGGGTTTAGTGCTGCTTCTCCGTTTTCTTTCTCATGTCTACATATCAAACACTCTTCACCCTACCATATGTGATTGTTGTGTTTGGGTTCATATGAGGTTGCTCCTTTATCTAGCAGCTTAGGTAATTTCGTTATGGTTTTCTTTCCCATGATTTTCATCCTATATATGAAATTTAAAATATCATATTATTTCAATAATATAAATATTTCATATATTATATACTCTTTTAATTATATAATTTTTAAATTTTTTTTATCAAATTATTATATTTTTTATTATAAATGAATTACTATAAGTGATAATTTTCATAATATTACTAATTTTTTTTTAATAATTTTCATATTTATTAAATCAAATTAAAATATTTGTATTATATTAATTTTTTATATATTATGAAAATTATTTAAGTATTTATTTATCAGTATATATTAATAATATTATTTAATTTATGAATTTTTTAATAATAATTTTTTTTATTCAAATTGAGCTTTATTTGAAAAATTTACTAAATGATTGTTTTCAAATTCAGGGAAACCTAGGTTACAAAGTATAAATGAAGATTAACATTTACAATGATATGTTTTTTGAATTTTTTTTTGGCTTCGTATATATTATTTTAATAATATTGTACTTGAACTACATACAAATATAATAATAATAATGACGACCATTCAAAGCTGAATTCAATATCAAATAACACATACATATAATACATAAAATAAATTTTAATTTTTTTGAAGTTTATATTTATTATTTTATAAATCTTTAATTATATTTTTTAAAATTTAAATAATATAAAAAAATTCAAAAATAAATCAACTAAAAGTGTGATTTTTATAGAAATAATAAATAAATAAATATTACTATCATGTTTAGATATTATGTATTTTAAATATAAATCAAATTTTTAAACTTTGATATGAAAAATGTTTTCACATAGATATGCAAATAAAAATAATTTTAAATAAATTTGATTAAATTTTCTTAATTATAAAAAATAATTTATTACATATAACCATTGAATTTAATAATAAAGCATCAAGTTAGATGGCAGTGTTTTTGTATTGAAGTGATTAAACTCTTGAATCCATACATCATATAAATAATATAGAATTTTTATTAACTTGTCGTATAGCTTGATGCATGTACTTTTGACTCTACATGTAAATAGTTATATGTTATATTTATATAATTTATAAAATAGTACTTTAAAATTTGTATATAATAAATTTTTTAATATTATTTTATACATCATTTTTTCAAATAAATTATTTTTATTTTTAATTTTAAAACTTAAATTAAATACTACAAATTTCAATGATAAATTATTTTTTTTGAATTTTTTATATTATTTGAAAATTATATTTATTTTTATTTATTTTTTAAGTTACCACTATTATCATATAAAAAATATAAAAATTAATTTTTTTATTTAATTTTGTATATTACACATGAAAATTTTTTATTTTGATGTTAATCAATATAGTATAAAAATATTTTTTTTTCTTACCAAATTTTTCAAATTATAAAAATATTTTTAAATATAAATATTCATAAAAAAATTAATTTTAATTTTTTAGCATTAAAATATAAGTTGGATATACATAATCAATTATGTGATTTTAAATTTTAGTTTAAAAGTTATGAAATATTTTTAAGACGACTTTTCCTCTAGCCATGATTCAAAGTACACCATCAATTACTTCCCATTGATTACCATTTATGACTAAGACGCCAAGAGAAATCAAGTTCTTCCTCATGTTAGAGATATGCATGACATTAGTTAATGTGCAAACCATACCATAAAACATCTAAATCTTAAGAGATCCAATAATCACAATTCGACAAGGGTGATCATTCCCCATCAAAACTTAACCGTTTGATAAGAACTAAAAAACTCCCCCTTGTAACACATATGGTATGAACAAGCACAATCTAGAATCCATTTATCAACTCTCCTACGAGATGAAGTCCATAGGGCATACCGCTGGCTTCATAGATTATAGTCATCATCAAGCAAGTACTCCTCATCTTCTTCCTTGTTTTCTTTTGCCACATTGGTTGAAGAATACTCACATGCTTTGCCACTACAATCTCTCTTGAGGTGGCCAGCTTTGCCACACTTCCAACAGAACAAAGTCTTTTGGTCTTGGGATATCTCTCTAGATACAGATCTAGTCTTAGATCTCTTCTCCCCACCATTTGTCCGCTTCGGAGGCCTTCCACGATTCATGTTCAACGTAGTTTCTGAACAAGTCGATGGTTGAGAAGGTAACATCATTTTATGCTGAAGATCATTTGTCAGCAGAGCATTCACCATTTCATTGTAGGTGATGGTCTTCCTATCACGACGTAGTAATACTCGTGAGAAAAACTTATAGGACGTATGAAGAGAATTCAATAGATGGAGAGCCTTCCTCTCATCACTCACTTCCTCACCAAGATTCTCTAAGTCCACAACAAGATCATTGAACACGTCGATATGATCTTGTATCTTGGTCCCATTGTCATTCATCTTAAAACTCATCAGCTTCAAGGATGTGTATAGGGGATTTGAAACTCATTCTCATGGTACTTCCGTTGGAGCTACTCAAAGAGAGTAAAGCAATCCATGTAATCATCCAACTGCTTGATTACATATGGATGTAGATATAATGTCACTGTGTGTACATTCATCTCATGCATGTCAAAGAGAGTAATGTAATCCATGAAATCATCCAACTGCTTGATTACATATGGATGAAGATATAATGTCACTGTGTGTACATTCATCTCATGCATGTCATTTCAATCATCCTATGACACCGAATTGGTTCCCTTAGAACGACATGACCGAGAGAGGGAGGGAGGTAGATAGACGCAGATTTTTGAGAAAGACCCTGTAAAATAACAAAAGGGATGAGAAGACCCCATCAAGGCTTACAAGGATGTAACCAAACAGGTAACATGGAGTTAGCACCACACTAGTAAATATGTCATACAACACCGAAGATATCCGAACTATCTATGAGCATCCAAAAGAATCATCACCTAATGTGATTGTTCTCATATGGATTACACTAGCTAGTGTTATCTGTAGAATAATGGAAACAATTTGACTAAAAAATACTATACAATAACCTAAAGAAAGTGATACCCATGATAGCTCTCCCTCACGATCATGTGGAAGTAGTTGTCCATGTCTCTAGAAAGAGGTGACATATGTGCTTATTTAGAGTTAGACTTTGGTATAGCATAATCTTCCGCAGCAGTACATCATGTTTTTAAGTTGATGCTTTTGCTGAGGCCAAGAGGATAGGATGCCCATGTATCATAGTCCGTTCGTGCCAGTACTCGAGAGGGTCTAGGACGCTAGGTCGAGTTCGTCAAGGACTCAGGGCTCCACAATCCTGCTCTGCGTTTGAGACTGGACCGGCCCTTGCACAAGCTTAAGGTTCTCGCGTGGCCCCCACAGGAGCCCTTTCCGTCGCTTGCCTTACTCGCCTTGCTGCGTCCGTCCCCACACAATAATCGAAAGTGCACCGAACAAGCCTCGACAAGACAAAACAAGACTAGGCTAGACCACGCCACACAGGACTAGACCAGACTGTTGTGGATTGAATTCTCTCTCACCCGTAGAGTCCGCGATCCATGTGTGTTTGAGCTCAAATTTGTGGTGTTTTCTTGCAGGCACCGGAATAAGGCACAAATGGAGAAGGACGGCAGCCCTCCGAGACGTTTATATAGCATCTTAATACCCACCTACAATGAACGACTAAACATCGCTCTTCTTTGCTATCTACTCTTCAAAACTTTGAACGACTTGTAATTTTCTCCCTTTTTGTTATACGATATTCCTCAACTGTTGGCCAACATGAGAACAATGAATTCGAATGTCATGTTTCAATTTTAAATTCAAGCGCTCTTGCCCTTGGTCTGTAGTATATTTTTTTTTGTTGCGATTAAGCTGTGAATCTATTGCCATTTACACTCGTCTGGTAGCAGTAGCCGCCGGTGACCACCACCAGCCTTCCGCACTGGCTGTTCTTCACAAGCAGCAGCTTATCATCTGTCTTTTGGCAGAGACGTGGATTTTGAAGTGATTGTCGTAGATGATGCAAGTCCTGATGGGACGCAGGATGTGGTAAAACAGCTTCAACAAATATACGGAGATGATAAAATCGTAAGTGATTAGCCTACTCTTGTGGAATTTTGTTCGCATTGTTTAATGCATGGTTTGAGTTCAGGTAATTAGCCTTTATATTGAACTGATTACATACCTTGTCTTTGTGCAGCTTCTAAGACCAAGGGCAGCAAAATTGGGACTAGGTAAATAAAAAGAACAAATTTTCTAATTGGATTTCTTAATAACAGGAATTTTCTCTGGGAGTCAGGTTTTATAGAAAACTGTGGTAGTGCAGGTGACAGCTTGTACGATTAAAGTGTTTTGAAGAGTCAGTGACCAAGACTGTGCCCAAAATTGGTTCTGGATGAATACTAGAGATTTAACAGATTTATTTACACTGTGTAGGAACCGCTTATGTACATGGATTACAGCATGCTTCGGGTGATTATATCTTCATCATGGATGCGGATCTTTCTCACCACGTGAGTTCCAGATCTCTTCTCAAGTTCTTGTGTCTGTCGGTTGAACTCGATATGAAGTGCGTAGTTAAAGATTTTGTTCTAATTCACAGTATATGACCTGCACACTGGATGAACTTTTATTTGCGCGCAATGGCAAAAAGGAGGATATTGAGAGGATATTACTGATTTGTCTGATAAGAGATTACTATGGACTTTTTGTTTTCTTCTCTCAACAGAATGAAAATTGCATCTGATTTTGCTTAAATGTCAATTAGTTAATACCTAAACACCGTCTGTGAAACATTTCTGTGCAGCCCAAGTATCTTCCAAGCTTCATCAGGTATGTTATACTCTCAGAAGTATCTCCATGAAAGTATGCCTGTTTACAAAAGTTAAGCAGCTGTTAATTTTTTGAGCATGATGCTACAGGTCTGCCTTTATGTTTTTTGTATTTGAAATTGAACTGCTGAAAATTACGTACCACGAAATGTACACTGAGATGCCCACTTTGCCTCTTGTAAAAAAACAAGGCTCGTACTCCCGATGTGGTGGAGTCTAGTGGACTTTTAACAACGTTCAGAACTTAGTTTCGAAATCTGTTGTTCGTGTAGTATAAATATGCACTCGAAGGACTGAAAGGTCCAGAGTGCAGAAAGACTGCCTTCAGGTGACGGCAAAAATTGTAGAATGAAGCAATTCTATGTCATTAGAGCGCAAAACTTTGTGAAGCAAAGAAAGAGTTTGCAGCGTGTGTGAGTTCTGCCATGGAACATCTATAATTGAAAAAAGGACGAATTTTATTTTACTCTGGATCTCTAGATTAGGACATTGTGGTTTTCTCTTTTTACTTACTGCAGAAATGACGTTAATTTGTGATTAATTAAAATATGTTTCAAGTGCAGTGAATTCGAAAAACTGCTGATTAACAATGATATTGACAAATTAGAAGCAAGGATTGTAAGCCATGTATTAGCTTTGCACATGCAGGAAGCAGCTGGACACAAATGCAGATATCGTCACCGGGACTCGTTACTTGAAAGGGGGTGGGGTGCACGGCTGGGATCTGCGCCGTAAACTAACTAGTCGAGGAGCAAATGTGCTGGCTCACACTCTACTATGGCCACATGTGTCTGATCTGACGGGTTCTTTCAGGTTTGTGCACATACTAAGATATATCTAGAATGTCATACTTTTATTGTCGGAGCAAATTGAATCCAGTCTGCATGGACTGGAAAAATGAATCTTTAGTTCCAGTAACTCTGTATTATTATGCAAATATTGATTTAGTTGCAGCATTTCTTTTGGGTTTTTTAAACACGACTTTCGTTTCAACACTTACAAGCAGAGTATACTTATTCAAGCTATCTTAATCAGACAAATATCCTTCTATTAACAGTTTTTTATCCATTTATTGTTTCACATGTTGTATGAGTTCTTCGCCGCCGATGGTTAGCCGTTATGTTCTGAAACCTGTTGTTCTTTTCAGACTCTACAAAAAGCCTGTTCTTGAGGAACTTGTCAAATCATGTGTTAGCAAAGGCTACGTTTTCCAGATGGAAATGATCGTGCGTGCAACACGCAAAGGCTATTATATCGCTGAGGTAAGTATTTATAATGCTTGTTTTGCCCTCGTTTTAAGCTGCAAAAAGTTGAATGATTTATGTTTCCCCAAAGTAGATCTATCCAGCGTAAGATTGTCAGCTTCTGAAATGAATTCTCTGGAAGACGTGCTAAGACGTAGTCAAGATCTAAACTAATCAAGATGCACACATGAACTGTATTTGTTCCAACAGGTTCCTATTACATTTGTTGATAGAGTATACGGAACATCAAAACTTGGTGGCACAGAGATTGTTCAGTATCTCAAAGGACTCCTTTGGTTGTTTTTCACAACCTAGGAAAGTATGTCTTCCAGACTTCAGGAGGGTTTTCTTCATTCTTTGGAAGTAAGCTAAGTTTGTTATTGGGATGTGAAGCAAACAATGTTGTCCAAATCAAAATTCTGACGGGTTAAATATCACAACCCAAGAAATGGCCCAGGTGTGAGCGCGGGAAGAGTAAGAGATAGCAAGGATGGTCTAAAACAAAACTTCAGAACTTCAGGTTACTCCTCTGCACTTACTTCATTGTTAAACTGATGCGCGAGCCACATGGGATCATGTACATTTTGAGCCTTTCAATAAGCATACTACTACGAAATATTGCGACTCAAGGAGAATAGTGGACGAAGGTAGGACATCAGCCTAGCCCATTACTCAGATAGCCAGGACTTGGTGTTTGGAGAGGTGGTGAGGCAGTGCCTTGGACTACAAGTGTCAACAAGCGTGTGATCCCTTGTAGGTTAGAAAGAAAAGGAACGGCCAAAGGGATAGGGAATGAACCGCACATGAAGCCTATCCGTTTCTCCAGACCTTCGTTTTTGGTTCACAGCCTTTACCAGAGTTAATATGTGAGTAAGTAGAACGAAGTTCCTGCTGCATGAGCAACCGTGTCATGCTTGCAGTCGTGGGTCACGTCTTTTCAAGTCTAGTTTACGCATTGGTCTAAGTCTGGTTAGATTCGTTTTCCGTACACTGAATTTCTGTGCATCTCCAGTCTGCAATCACACCACGGCCGTGGTCACCATGGGCGAGACCTTATTCGTGTGCGGGATGACGAATCGTTCCATTGTACCCAAAAGAATTAAGGTAATTGAGAGGATGATCAGTGTTCTGGTTGATCATTGCAAAAGGTGGGAAATATCCACCATCATTCGTTCGATGATCACTTGCACTGTGTACATACCATCACTGCTCTTGAATTCGTGAAATGTGCCGATTTCAGTAAGTGGTGTCTATCAAGTGGTGCCTTAACTTTTGAAAACGTGCTATGTCTGTCAGAGGGGAGAGTTTGTAAGCTTTCTTCATGGCAGTTGTACTAGTGGGTCTCGAGGTGAGCTAGTATAGGTTTGTTATAATAATCAGCTTCGGCCAGAGGGCCTGAAAGTGTTGTAAGCCTATCATTGTTTAGGGTAAACCGAATTGCGAACCAGGGTTCATTAGTTCCTCTGTCATCAAGTTATGGATTACGAGAGATGTACAGAGCATACAAGACACTGGTTTGTCGAAGAGCCATAATGATTGAAGGGCTGACATCTTGTGTGGAGCACATGGACATGCAAGACCAAAAGCGCATTCCAAGAGTGAGCACTATCTCTGCAAGGTATGTGTAGAAGATGGTGCAGTGGGACCAATATGATACAAGGTTCTGACTGCATGAACGGCCCTAGATGAAGAGAAGAACCGGAACACCATGCAGATTGCCGAACATGACGCTCTCTTTTACGTTGAAAGTGAAGGAATGTGATTCACATGATTCTTCTTCTAGCCAGATGGCTTTATTCATGAAGAGTAGGAGATGCTTTGATCGGGAATGGTGGGAAGGTACTTTCAAAGGCATTAGAGAGATTTAGGAGAATGTCCACAATGATTGGAATGGATTTACCTCACGTAGATCCATAGTGAATCAAATGTACTGAGAAGATTACCACTTTTTAGTTGTACCATAAACGGACTGAGTAAGAGTAGTACACTAGGGGATTCCTTTATGAATGCTCTCATGTGATAATAGACGTCAAGTTATAAGACTGCAAACGTGTGATGTGCCTCCAACCACCACATATGCAGCTGAAAACAAGTTGCAATAAGTGAGCAGTGAACTTTATTACCTTGCACGCAACGGTTCGTACAGCATGTTTCTTTCATCTCTTCCCCCTCTGCAGTAGCGTCTCGTTCTGACGGTAGGACTCAGTGTGGCCGACAGGACTAGAGAAGAGAAGAGAAGTGCATTTTATCAGTCAAAATGTCTTGTATTCACTCTGATCTCTGAACACATGTAGGAATGAGTGTGGAAGCATTAAGCCTGTACTAGACTACTGGATGGAATCTATGGCCCAGATGAATCTGCTGCCCGTGTATTGGTAAGCAAAAGTTCTTCACTTCTGGACTACCAAAGCTCTTGTGTGAAGAATTTACCAACCTGCTGTGGTTGTACCGCAATTCCGTCTTTATGTTTTGGCAGCTTTATGACCATCTTCTGTCAGAAGAAATGCCTGAGGAAGAAAAATTCTTCGGCACATGTTTCTGCCGAACTCAGAAGCGTAAAAAATCTACACTACACAACCTTTTGGATTCGTTAGCTTCTTACTCTGATTGTTCTGTTACTGATCCCATCCACGAAACCCAACAATGGTAATGACTTTTGTTGTTTCAATCAGTGGAGTAAATAGCCTGCCTCTGCCTCGCACAACAGCAGCATGCGGCCATTAAGTGACTCTCTTTCTCTTTCCACCAAGCACACTCTCTGAACAAGCCAAGATAGGTTCAAAAGCAAGTAGAAGAGGCAACTCCACAGGTAATCGGCGTGAGAGCTTCTCCTTGTGTTGAGTTTAGGTCTACAGACACATGAATCTTCAATTTTGATGAACTTTGATCTCAGATGAAACAAAATTCACATTTCACAACAGGTGAAGTGCAGAGAAAGCCGAGGATCTGATGTCACACATTCAGAAGTAGGAAACATGACTCAACCAAACCATATCATTTTAGGTTCAAGAACACTCTTCAAAAGGGGTCGCCAAATCCGTGCTTATAGATTGGTAGGATCCCGTGATGTTTGAGAGAAACATGATTGAGCTGATGTTCAGCTCTTCCACGTTGAGTAGGGTCAATGGAAGTTCATGCACACGTTGAAGGAAGGAATCGATACGACTGAGTCATATGTTGAGCTGAATCTGATGCGAAGAAGCTTCCACAGATTGTGTAAGAATCAACTGAAAGCTAATGTATGTTCAGAAAAAGCATGTTTTCAAAGACCACGTTATTTTTTGGTATGTATGTAGATGAGAGCCTGTAGAGACCGCATGACAAAAGTCAAACTCGAGCGGGTTAAAAAATTTGGACCATAAATTATGTATGTCCGACGATTCCTAGAAGAAAATATCGCAGGTTTTTTGTACGACACTTCCAGGACAAGCCCCAATGTATATCAAACCTACTTATAGATCCAGAACTGACCTTCGACTCGTAAATATGCAAGTTCATGCACGACTAAAGGAAAGAAAGAAGTACAAGGATATCCACCTGAAGTCATTGCAGCACATAAGCTGATCAGACAAGGAATGAGAGGACAGTCGTCACACTTCCAAGCAGAGTTAAGTGACAAACCTCTATATCTGTCTCTCAGGCCATGTGATCTCGAATTCCTATCATGGAGGATATGCTTTCATTAAGGTGCCTGTTAATATGATCTTGTTCTTCAAGAATCAAGCAGGTAGCGAGCAGATCAATTATTGATATAAATGACTGAGACATGGTGACATTGAAGTGCTTGACATTATTCGGATACATAAAGAGATTACTGTAGGTTGGAAAATTAAAGGACGAAACATGCACAGATCTGTAACATAGCCCGTTGTCAGTTCGGTCGCAATTACCACATTCAACAACTCCCGCCCCTGAGTCCCCTCAACCTCAACTCAGCTCATCTCAACAGCGACTGCCCATGCACATGCACATGCACTTTTAACTGATCGGTCAATCATACACGGGCCACATTTAGCTCTAGACTGCACGTTTGTTCAAGGAAGCTCTGGATCTCCGCTCTTATTTTCTCGGCCTCATTTCTGGTGCCGTAGACAATAACTACGAAATCGTCAACGTATCTTATGTAAGTTAATCGTCGGAATGTTCTCCCTCCCTCGCACATCATGAAGGCGACAGTAAATTGGCCCTTCTCTGCACTCATTTAAGACACGTTTCCGGACCACCATTTTCTCTGTTTCTTGTTGGCGTGATCTTTTTCTTGTATTTTGGGGGCGTGATCTCTATGTTCGTTGGCATGAATGACTAAATGATGTGTCAGACAAGATGTTGTACATTCTTCTTCCTTCCTCCCTCACCTCACCTCACTTTCCTGTGGACGAGCATTTTCAAAATTCAAACACTCCTGATCACAGATTCTCTATTCAGTGTCATGATTTCACAAACTGCTGGCGTTGAGAGACAGACAGAGATGTCACTGTGTTGGAAATTTTATTTTTATCTTTCGGAAATTAAGTCGACGGAGAAAGAACGAGGTTGAGACATGGTAGAGAAAGAGAGTTGTGAACTGAATCATGACCATCATCATCGTCGTCCTCCCGTCGGGTCTCTGTCTTCGATCCTTCGAGAGCTTGTTGACTCTTCATGAATGACTCGGTATCCAATGATCCAAAATTCCTAATTCTACCAAGTATCCAAAACTTAAGCTGCACCCCGAGTCAAATGTCCGACATCATCTCTGCTTTTGAAACTGCTGTATCTCTGTCGGTGTATATTATTTTTTCGGATGTTTATTACTTTTCCGGATGATTGAAACTCCGATGAACGAAGACACACTCGTTCTCTCATTCACAACAGTAACGTGCTATTCTGTAACAACGGAAGAATTGTCAAGAGAGGAATAAAATTTGCTTTGACCTGAATGAGACTTATTTTCTCAAGCCTGTATTCACTTCAGATTTAGCCATTCTTAATGATTGAATTCAGTAGACTTTTGGATCAAGTTCACGATATTGGAGCCCACTTCTCCCGCCCCTTATGCACTCTTGAGGTTGAGTCAATAATCTGATCAACCGATCCGGGACAATAAACTCGACAACAAGCTGTTGCCTGTGACACTTCTTTTTGACGAAGTGTTTTGGAGCCGAGTAGATGAGCTTTAGAATTGTAGCTTGAATGAAGTAGCCGTCACAAGCGACTTGAGTGTACACATATCAATGTATTACTTGTTGACTTGCATAAAATTACATTGATAAGAAGAGGTGGTTGTTGACAAACAAGTTCCAGATTCAGAATTCTTCTGCTGGGTGCATGAATAACTCAAATAGTATGAGCTGCTTACCAAGATGAAGACTCGTAGATATTTATCCCCATCTACGATCATCATGGATTTCTTCAAATGGTTTCTCTAGCTGCTTGGAATTTGCATAAAAATTCATTATGTAGTCAACAGAAGTAACCTTTAGCTTGACAACTAGCACATTGTGATTGTGAGAATGCTTATCCGACTAGGTCCTTTATACAAGGTGAGAAGATTTTGAGTGCATGAGATTGAACCTGAATCAAGAAATTACACGTTCACTCCAGGACTCACCCGCAAGAAGTATTTATTACTGGAGAGTTTGATCACAAGCAACTCTACTCCTCCTTGAAGAGAATCTCAAGGTAACCGCCAGATATGACTGTCGATCAAAGCGATCATTACTATCGCATACATTAAAGGTCTCATAGGCAAAAATAGGAACAGGAAATATTATTTATTTATTCTTCCTTTGTCCTCAACATGTGAGGTTTTCTTACAAAATCTCAACCATACAATAGTAGCAAAGCGCACGCTCAGGACACATGGAATCGGGATTTTTATTCTCCAAACATCAACATTATTAAGCCCATCGTTGACTTGAAGTAATGAAATTTTCCCAAGATTGTGAAATATTTTCATATATTTTAAGTGTAAGATTATGGGGAATTCTTCGCCAGCTCGAATTCGTGATATCTTTGACGACACCACTCTCAGAAGTTGTGCGCAGAAACTTTTTGCTGTGCTGGATTCTCCGCTGCCAAGAAAGGCAATGCGGCGCACTGCAGTAGACTTTACTCACGGTGGACTGGTCACTGTGGTTAACGGGGCAGCGCTTTTTCTGTAACTGACGGGGCTGGACTGAAGGCATGTTCACATCAAAAGGACAAAACTTACTGTGTTTTATCCATCGTTTTTGGAACTCAACTTCAGAGAATAAGAAAGACAATCAAACTGCACACTGATTAAATATTATTTCACGGATCTGCGCACGAAAAACCCAGCCAGTCACCGAAAAGGGGCGGTGATGAAAACTATATTTTTCATAGAAATTCAACCCGTCTTTAACATCGTGGCGGGAAGCTGTGCAAGTAGAGTTAGTCTACAAGGAAGCTCACACCATTCAGCTGAAATTCCAATGTCGTCGTAGGAGGATGAGTTGAATTTCCCGAATGCAATGGAGTTTTTCAGCGCATATCAACAATTACCATTACTGATGGGAGAAAAGTTTTGCATTTTAAATAGATTGGACAATGTTTGATATGTGTTGTGCATACATATTGCATCAGAACATACATGGATGTCACATCAACCATCACACTACATAGATCGTCATACACCAACACATGTGTATCTTGAGCAAGGGTAGTGACGTGAGGCACAATGTTGGCAGTGTCAGAATTGCGTTAGGTAGAGAATTGAAAAAGGCTAATGTAAGGCAACGACTTTCATAGACATAGTACCATTGTAAGATTATTGATATGGAGAACAGAAGGCCTCCAAAATTTAGTTTTAGTGTTTTTAAATGCCCTCCTAAGGCTATATCCTCCGGGTTGGGTTGGTTTGACCCCTTTGATGAATATTTTTGAGATGTAGTATTATTATTTATGTTTCTTGTGATTAATATACCTCCATCTTTGCTTCTTATTTGTGCACCATATTTGTTTGTGTTGGTACTTTATTGTTTGGAGTGTTAGTGCTCATGTGTGCTACCGATAGTGAGGTTGGATTTGCGGACCAGTCAGACTATCCATGTTTCTCCTCCGTGAGATAGGACTTGCAGACATGTAGATTGGGTGAGTGCTTGTGGTGATGGCAGGTTTCAGATTGTCCTTATGTTAGCACCTTGTGGTGCCTCGGATACCTTACGTTGCGGTTTCTGGTTCAAGTTGGGGACCTATTGCTGTACGGTTATGGAGATGATACATTGGTATCATAGTGAAGTTCTTTGAATGTTGCGGAGAAAAGATTATTCGGGTTAGCAGTGGATGCACATGTAGCATAGTGTGTAACCAACCTTGATTCTTGCGATTCACATAAGACTTTGGTTTGGTGTTAGAGAGTGACATAGCTGAGCTTGGTGATATCTTGAAGTGTGTCCCCACACCGTTGTTGTGGGACATGTACGATATCTATGGGGCCATCAAGAGTTCTAGACTATATTTAGATACAGTTGGTACCATTGAGTTGGATGACTTCATATAAGAGTTTGACTCATGGTGTGATTTACAACGGATGCGCAACTCTACGTTATTTAGTTCATTTATGGCTTGAAAGGGATAATTCTAGCATTTGGAAGACCCTCCAAATGCTAGAATTATCCGTCAATGGATGATTATCATGAGTTCTGGCGTGAACATCATGAGGAGATTGACTTTTAGAGACAATACTAGTCTCCAAACTACATCTTTATTACTTAGGGTACATTGTTTGGTGGTGTGAGTTCATCAGTCATACCTGATACGGATGATACGGTTGGAACTATTTGAGTTGGGAAGTGTTTAGAGGTCCCAAATTTTTAACCCTATTCTAGAATTCTTTGCATGATTGAGGAGAGACTATCAAGGGGTGAGAACTGACAAGCTACGAGTCTTGCAAGAGTTTCAACGGAAGACTAAGGAAAGTCTTCGAAAGGTATATACTCAAATGCATCTGTTGATTAGTGTTACCCATGGGGTGACAGAGACACAAGCTGTCCAATATTGATATGGAATATTGAACAAGGAGTTGAGACATAGAGTGAGAGACGTCACCTTCCTACAGGAGACATCAACTACGTTGGTCATTGTGTGTTGTCTTGTTGAGCATATTGACTCAACATGTAGGAGGAGAGAATGATGACTGCTAGATTCAACAAGGATTCATCAACTTCATCAAATCCTTCACGTTATCAATCTACAACATAACCCCGGAGTGGTTATGGTAGACATGTGAGACAATCTTGACCATATGGACAGAGTGGTGAAGTTTCCAGATCAAGACCATTGCCATCCTTTTCAGATCAACAATGAGTTGTTAGGATTTATGTTGGACATGTGGTGGACCTCATCACAAGAAGGATTACATTCAAGGTCGAATGATGGATCAAAATCATGTTAGCATTATCATATATATGGTCACTTGATTGATTGATGTTTTGATCTCTATACAGAATTATGATCACCGAAAATTACCATGGTTATCCCTTGAAGAGGACGAGGAGTTCAAGGTGGCAGTGATGGTGGTAGAGGACCATCCTCTAGTCAAGTGTTAGCCCATGAGGCAAGTCATGAGGTGAACATGACATCTTGACTCGAGCAATTGGTGCAAAAGATAGCAAGTATGGCTATAGCCCAGCAAAGGTTAGATTCTGGGGTGGTGCTTCTACATCATATGATGGAGATGGTGTAGATTACATGCGTAGCGATATAATCATATGCAATTGCTGTGACTCGTAGTACAACACATACTATTGAGTCTAGAGAAGCGCCATTGGAGTTGGATCCACAAGTTAGACTTCCTCAATCATTCACATTGTCTAAGGCAATGAATATCTTATCCATGACTCCTAGACGGCCTTCTCAAGAGATGAGGACGCAAGCCAATGTTGATGTATTTGAAAATGGACCAAGTAAGGTCCAATCATCAACATCGTCTGAGATAGCATCCAACGCAATGTTGAGGTGACAAAGACTCTTGTTCATTCTCATGTTCTCTCAACCAAGGATTTATTGGCAATGGGGGGGTAATCATCCCATGTATACTATTGGCAGCCACACTTTGCAAGAGCAAAGAGGATGTGTTGGTTGGTTCTAGTATTGGTAGCACTAGTAATGTTGATCTTGGGAAGAGGACAACTACTAGTGAAACTTGGCAAGCTATTGCCGCTTGAATGATGGAGTTACCAGAGAGGCCATCATACAAGTGTGTCACCAAGTGCGGTGATGTTGGATAACAAGAGTGATGTCTTCTGTTTGGTCGGATCTTCATGAAAGGTTTATAGATCTCAATGACTCTTGTTGGACTCTAGTGCACAACCGTTTATGTTGGGTAAGGATACACTGCTGGGTCTTGGTTTGTGAAAGACAGATGTGAAAATATATCCATTTCAAATTCAGACATCTCTTGGAGGTTCTAGTGATGCATCCACACCATACATCACATGGGTGGAGTTGAATGTGCAAGTGTAACCAGATCATGTCACTGATAGCTCAACAACGCTAGCACATGATATAGTTACACTTGCAGAATTCTATGATGTATTGGTGGGTGCGGTAGTGTTATAACCGATGGGGTTTAGCATTGATTATTGGGAGGAGACAACCTCTTATCGACCAAGTTGGCAATTTGGTGAGGGCAAGTGAGTCGATTACCAATACAATTTATTATAGGTTCTAGCCCTTTATCAAGTGGAGCTTTGACGTATATTGTAGCCTTAAGTATTCATGTTACTTGGTGATTTGTTGGAGTGCAACATGGATGCACATGAAAGTCCTTGTCAAGGGGATGTTACTATCATGCCAAGTCTTAGTGGAGTAGTGTCATCCATGTTGGATGAATCATTAGATACTTCATGTATGTAACTAAAAATTAGCTCATACATCGGGCTTGGAGTGAGTCTTTTGCTTTGGAGATGGAAGAGACGAAGGAATTTACTCCCACTTTCACTATGTTGTCATCTTTACATACAACGTTTATTGCTTGACAGTATCCAAAGGAGAATATATGTGTGCTGGATTTGTTTGGAGGGATTAGCACATGTTTGGATGTTGTTTTACAATCTGGCATACGAATATATCAATACTTGTATGTGGAGCAAGATGAGATTACAAGGCGTGTTTCATTACGTCATGTGACATAGTTGGTGCGATGATACCCAAATCTTCTATCATTATCAGCGGTTCAAGGATATCAACAAGCCTTGCTATCAGATATTTTGTTGTTGGGGGCGCAAGACCTTACTCAACATGACACCATATATTTGATTATTGTTGGATGGTCATGTTAGGGATACACGAGATAGTAACGATCATGGGCTACAGGATTCATATTTTGGCATATTTTGGGAGATGTTAAATATGTTACGATCTCTCGAGTCGCAACATACCTATTCATCAGCATATATTTTGGAGAATATTTCCTTGTTGGATGATCCACGTGCACAAGTGATGACAAGTGCTCATTAGGTGCGATCATGGATTGGATCATCGGTATTGAGTAGGAAAAGTAGGATCTCGTGCACATCATTCACGTCTATGGTGGACAAAATTTCTTCCAAGGGAGGTTTTATTATGAGCATATAACGGAGTGTAGAGGCAATCACATCTCATAGTGGAGAGTATTTTGGATGTGGATAGACACTTCTAGGTATTGGTCTATGCTAACACATCACCTATGGCAGTGATGAACCTTGTGGGTCAGCCAAGAGCTGCATTATCCTTATTGTTGACTTATATAGCTTCCCATGCATATAAAGAGGGAGGATATGGACTTGTATGGCAGTCATGCTTGCAGCGGTTGATGGAACCCGATGATGAAGAGAGAGAGAGTGAGCTTTGGGATTTTTTGCCGGTACTATAATAGTAGCTATATTTTTGGAGGCATCACAACGTCAGGTGTTGGGTCAGACTATGGACTTGAACTGTTTGATATGGATTGTGAGCCTCTAATTGGCTAGGCAGAAATGTATGTGGTCCACATGTGTGATTGCAAGACCATTGGTAAGGTCTTTATCTACCAAGACGATGGAGGCAAAAGCTGGGGGCAAGAAGTACCCAAGATCTCATCCTTGGTCTTATGGGGATGTTAGAAAAGGGGAGATAGGGTCTTCTTCAAGTATGGTTGGAGTTTTTGGCGTCGAGCAAGTGGTGGTTACCACTACGAACCTTTATGATACAACTCAAGAGGTTACAAATAAATGTGTTAGAGTTGTTCACACTGAGCTAGTGGAGCCTGATATGAGAGAATAGAAAGCTTTCTGCTCAAGAGGTTATTGTTTAGCAACAAGATATTAAGTCTTCTATCTCTAGTGTCGATAGAGAGGAGATTTGGGATATTGAGATTGGTCCCAAAGTGACAAGAGGAGAAAGATGTGTTTCTGAGGGTGTGGAGGTTTTTGAGGAGTTTCATAAACTATTTTGTCTTTAGTATGAAGGATTTAGGCTGTTTAAAGGGACCTGATATATAGATTGACTTGACAATTGATGCACCAGTCTTCAGTTGTCCCCATTGATACAGCAATATGAAAAGAGATCTTATCCAAATAGGTGTCAAGATCTTCTTGAGGCTGAAATAGTGGAGATATCATATGAAAGTATGCGTATACTGTGGTGATGCCAAGTCAAAAGGATAAACATGATAATTATACAAATAAACATGTGTGGTGACTACCAATCTTTTAATCAAGAGATAAAATTGATATGTTATGCCTACACATGAGGAGATCTTTGATGGGGTTGGGCATACAAAGGTTTTGACTACATTGGATTTACGAGATCAATTGCGGATTCAAGATGATGATAAGACCAAGACAACTTTTTGACCAATTGATTTGCATGGCAAGGATGTGTTGTATGAATGGAAGTTCTTACTATTTGGGTTGAAGAATGCATCTGTTGAGTTCC
Source organism: Marchantia paleacea (assembly GCA_014180765.2). NCBI lineage: Eukaryota > Viridiplantae > Streptophyta > Marchantiopsida > Marchantiales > Marchantiaceae > Marchantia > Marchantia paleacea. The sequence goes on along the minus strand of MUAA02000079.1, from coordinate 1,257,691 downwards.
AAAGAATGATGGATAGGATCCTAGCTCGACTTGAATGTGCACGAGCCTACATTGATGATATTTTAGTATATAGTGCTACAGTGGTGGAGCATGAGAGACATTTGCAAGAGGTACTATTAGCGATTGATTGCTCATGGCCTCAAGTTGCATCCTAGAAAGTGTAAGTTCTTTTAGAAGTAGGTAGAGTACTTGGATCATACCATATACCGAGGAGGATTGGGATTTCAGCAAACCAAGATGGAGACAATCTTGCGTATTCCACAACCCTTAGATTTGAGTAAGGTGCGAGCCTTCCTTTGGACTTGCAAATTCTATTGTCGATATATGTCAGAATTTAACACTATTGCCAAAGCTAAAAAAGCTAGATCAAGAGTGGCGTTGGGGAGATGAACACGAGAGAGGTTTTGTTGAGCACAAGGAAAGGTTAACATCTGCCCCTATTTTGAGGAGACTAGTGAGAGGTCGTCTTTTTGAAGAACATACTGATTGGAGTATGTTGGGTTTGGGAGTAGTGCTTATTCAACATGATGATGAGGGGAAGGAATTTGTAGTAGCTTATGCAAATCGTTCCAACAATGAATAGTCCTTATGAAGAAGAATGTTTGGTAGTTGTTTGGGCAATGACACATTTCATATGTTATTTATTTGGAAAGTCCTTCATTCTCATCACTGATCATTAATCATTGGAATGGTTGATGGAATCAGACAAACTTACAGAAAAGATAACATGATGGGCTCTTATCCTACAAGAGTATGATTTCACGGTTGTACACAAACCTGGAATGGTGAACCATGATGCGGATTGGTTAAGTCAAAACCATTATACAAGTCAAGTTGATGAAATCAGGGCTCGATGGCATTGTGATACTGATGAGGAGATGGTGATGGGTTGACATACATATACTTTTTTTGAGTATATTGGCGCTTAAGAGCTATGTGATATCTCTCTTGGATCAGAGAGTGGATATATTATCCTTGGACGTTGAGACTACGGCCGGTTTGGTGATAAGCCGAGACATCCGTGACGACATGGTGGTGTTGGAGTATCTTCGTACAAGTGCTTTGGTGGATATTTTGAATACCAAGGAGCGGGATCGAGTTTTACAAAGAGCTCGGCGGTTTAGATGGGAAGGTAGACACCTTCTTCAAATATGGGAAGATGGAAATATTGTGCCATTTCCATCTGAGTTGATTAGACATGCTCATGAGGAGTTAAGGTCATTTTGGAATGAAATGGATATATAGTTTACTTCAAAATTACTATTGATGGAGAGGTATGCAAACTAAGGTGCAATAATTTGTGGCCATATGTATGGTATGTGATCGTGTTTGAACATCATTCAATGCTCCTACACCATAGTTACATTCTCTACTGATTATGGGATTTGGTTATTGTTGTAGCTTGGATTTGGCAAGACATATATCATTGACTATACAACATCATCGATATGTGTTGTTCATGGTGGTGCATTTCTCCAAGTGGATTGAGTTGGTGGCATTGCCGACAAGTCAAGTGAGGGAACATCTTAGGCGATCTTAGCTTTGGTGCTTAGTTGATTTGATGCATCAATGGAAGTATTGACTGATCACGATACAGAGTTTTTGTGCGAGTTTTAAGCTTTGTGTGATTGAGTGTTGATCAATCATTGTACCACCTGAAGAAATCATCCCAAGGCTGATGGTCTAGCAGAGAGAGTTGTTCACACGGTGAAGAGAGGACTAAGAAAATTTGGCTAAGAGAAAGGTCATCTAGACTGGAACATCTAGCTACCATGGTTGGCAATGGGTTATCGATTTAGCCCGCAAGCATCTCTAACGTTTTTCTCACCATATGTTTTATTATATGGTAGATATCCAAATTTACCTGTAACTATTTGTCAAGAGTCAATTGAAGTTTTGGACTTAGATAATCCCGATGTTTGGATTAAGATGTGTTCTCAAAGGGCATAATTCTTCTGTAGGGTAATGCCGATGACATCTGAAAACCTAGCTATGACTCAACATAGAGATATTTTGCATTATGCTACCATAGGAGGAGGTAGATATCGATCTTCAATTTGTTGATTTCGTATTGATGATTACGTTTACTTGCAGCAGAGTGCATTGACCACATTGGATGTTACGGCTAGTCACATGATTCTATGAATATGTGAGGTTTTACCTTCTGGAGGTTTGGTATTAAAGGGTCATGATGGTGTGATTTGGAAGATTCGTGTGCGTAATTATGCGACATGTTACATTCCAAACATTGATGGTACTATGAATCCAATCATAACAGTTGTGTGGGCAGGTTTAAAATATATGTTATTTGGATTAGTTGGTGGAGCAGTCAATATATTGATTTATGATTCTTGTTTGAGAGGATGACATATGTCATGTTTGACACCTCCCCTCAATGCGGAGCCCAATGGATGGTGGAGATATTCTCGATGCAATTAGTATGCAAGTTGGTTTGACCGTAATATGGTACGGATTTTCGATAGATGATTAACGATGGGGCATTGTAGCACCTGGCCTCCTGATCTTAGCCCCACGAAGGATATCTCATGTTATGGACAAGATGGCTACCTGTTGTTAGAGGGACCTAACCGTTAGTTAGGATGGTGATGTGTGTGTTCAAGGACGGGGACCAGGGCGATACTACGACGTCGGCTCCTCGCTTGCTGTTCTACATTGGACGAGTTTTTGGGGATCATTAGTTGTCAAGTGAGTGCAAGGTGATGTAGGTTTGTAAGTCCGCCCATGATACATTTGTGTTGGTGTATGACGATCTATGTAGCATGATGGTTGATGTGACAGCGATATATGTTGTGATGTGATATGTATGTGCACGAAAGCGGTCACAACTTATATAGAGGCATCCTAGTTAGATAGATATGTGCATGCAAGAGCAAATACAACAATTAGAATCGATAGTGCAGTTAGCGTCGTTCGCACAACAATTGCAGGTAGGGCTGACATCGATGTTAGGAGAGCTTGGGCTCAAGGGATAGAGTTTGAATTAGGGCTTCTTAGGATGTAGTTTTTGAAGTTGAGCCTTTGAGAGTGTGGCTATGGTAGAGAGTAGCTAGTGTGGGAACCTGAAATCCTTGAAGCTCAAAGTGGGGTTGGCTCGATTGTAATGTCTCTTTTTATGCAATGCTTATGAGCAGAATGTCCTCATATCAGTTACCATTGTAATCTTTTCTACTCTCAAAAACGTTCAAAAGTACACTTCGCTCATAACCATAGTATAAAAAAGAGATTGCAGTTGAACCAAACCCACTTTGTGCTTCAAAGATTCGAGGTTCCAGCATTAGCCACTCTCCATCATAGCCACACTCTCAAAGGCTCAACTTCAAAAATTGTACCCAAGGAGCGATAATTCAAAATCTACTCCTTGAGCCCTAGGTCTTCTAACGGCAGTTCTAGTGCAAACGGTGTTAACTGCACAATCGGCTCTAACTGATGTTTATGCTCTTGCATGCGCACACCTACCTAATTAGGGATGCCGCTACATAAGTCATGACAAATAGTAATAGTAGCAGGAACATCAATATGCCTCCTCTGATGTAAAGCTTCCTATTTTCTACTCTTAGGAGCAAGTGGAGTAGATATGAATCTTTAGAATTAAAAATAATGGTGAAACTTTTCACCAAATTTGATAATGTGAGAAACTCTCATATGTTAGCATGGCATTTACAAGATAAACATTGTTGTGATCTCAAAAAGAGAAAATAATAGAATATGTCATTTCAAGTTTAAAAATCTTGGTGGAATTCCCCATGCCATTTGTTTTAAAAAAATTTCAATTCGTGATCCCATTCCATCAAGAGAAAGTAATGGCTTTAATGTTGCATCCGCTAGCTTACAGACATGGACGAAGGTGGTGACAATCACATATGGAGTCGGAGTCAGCACTCAATAATACGGTGAACTACAAAAATAAAATTTGTGCTGTACTATTTTATTAATTTTAGCCATAAAATATTCTTTGTTAGCCTTCACAGCGAAGGTAGAGAGTGTCGTGCACATACATATCGCATCACAACGTACACTATCAACTCTAAATGATGTATATGCTCATGCATGTCGTGCACCTACTTAACTAGGGATGCCACTACATAAGTTATGACAATTGTCGTGCATACATATCACATCACAACATAGATTGTCACATCAAACATCACAATACATAGATCGTCATACACTAACACAAATGTATCACAATTGGTCCCTCTAATTGGCGGTTAGATCCCTCTAATATAAAGTAGCAATCTAGACAATTAACATGATATGATCTTTGTGAGGCTAAGATCATGAGTCCGGATGCTACAATGCCCATCTTAAGTCGCATGTATGCAATCCATGTAACAGTCAAACCAGCTTGCATGCTAATCGCATCGAGGACATCTCCACCGCCCATTGGGCACCGTATGGAAAGAAGGTATCAAACATGACATATGTCATCCTCTTGAACAATAATCACAAATCAACATACTCGTTACTCCACCAGCTGATCTGTAAGACCCAGGGTTGTACATATAGGATAAAATGAAAGTATATCTAAATTGTGCCTAAGTTTATCTTAGTCATGACTATGTTTAGCTAGTTATGGTTAAGTTGGAGGAAAATATAGAGTAACTTTTGGTGTGGTAGATGAGAACTTCTATTTTGTTGTTTAGTATGAGTCAAGGAATAGATTCCATAACATGGGTATCTTGACTTCCCTTGACTTGGACTAGTTTTCATTGGTTGGACTTGGTGAAGACCCTTAAATCTAGGGGCGAGATTGACTTGGTACACTAGAAGTCAATTAGGGAGTAGTTGGACTTCTAGAAGATCCAAGTGGACCAATTGCATGTTGCCATGTACCCTTTTCATTGGGGTTTGTGATCTCTACCTCGTTTAAACTTGGTAAGAGGAAGTTACATGGTGATTACTTGTAGTTACTAGGGTAAGATTCTAAGTAGATTAAATAGAGAGGTTGAGAAGCACCTCTCAAGTAGTTTTTCAATGGAAGTTAGTTTTGGGAGAAGATAGTGTGGTGATCTTAGTTTTGGGGAGCTTGGTTCTTGGAGACGTCATGTTCGGAGTGGAGCCTTGATTCAATGAAGACTTTGATTACCAAAGTATCCCTTTCCTTTTGAGAGATATCTTACTCTTGGTGATAATGTGCATAATGGAGCTTGGACTTTGAGAGTTTGTGTAAGAGTGAGCAATAGGGTCATGGTCATAGGGTGGGACTAAGTCCTTCTAGATTCATGATGAGCTTCCAAAAAGCCATCGGAGGTAAACCTGAGTGAGAGTCAGCCCGGAGTTCACAGATCTGTGACCTACGGGCTAACTCTCACTTGGATTTATCTCTGATGGCTTTTTGGAAGCTCATCATGAATCTAGAAGTACATGTTCCAACCCGATGACCATAGCTCTAATCCACCCTCTTACAAAAATACTCAAACTCAAGACTTCATAATCATATGACAATTCTCACAAAGACTCAAATATCACTCAAAAAGTATAAATCCTTTATTGATGATCAAAGACTTCCTCGAAATAAGTCTCCAACCCTAACAAGGCTTCATTCTCCAAACAATACTTCCCCAAAATCAAATTCTCTCAACTCTAACTTATCTTAAAACTTACTTGAGAAGTGATTTTCAACTTTATACTACTTAAAATCTTATCCTAATTACTTAAATTAATCATCATGTAATTTTCTCTTATCAAGTTTAATCGAGATAGAGATCATAAATCCCAATGAGAAAAGATACATGGCAACATGCAATTGGTCCACTTGGATCTTATAGAAGCCCGACTACCCTCCAATTGACTTTGATGTACCAAATCAATCTCGCCCTTAGATTTAAGGGTCCTCACTAAAATAAACCAATAAAAAACTAGTCCAAATCAAGGAAATGTAAGATACCCATGTGATTGAATCTGTTCCTTGATACTTACTAAAGAATAAAATAGTTGTTCTCATCTACTACATCAGGAGCTATTATATATTTCCTTCAACTTAACCATAACTAGCTAAACATAGTCATGATTAAGATAAACTTAGTCACACATAAGATGTACTCACATTTTATCATATATGTACAACCATAGATTTTACAAACCTAAAAAGGATGGCAATGGTCTCGATTCGGCACCTTCACCACTAAGTCTGGATGGTCGAGACTATTCCATATGTCTATCATTATCACTACGGGTTTGTGTTGTAGACTAGTAACGTGAAGAAGTTTATGAAATTGACGCATGTTGAGCTCAATACGCTCAACAAGACAAAACACAATGACCAACGTATGTGATATCTTCTATAGTTAGATGACATCTCTCACTCTACATATCAACTCCATGTCCATTATTTCATACCAATATTGGACATCCTTTGCCTCTGTCAACCCATAAGTAACACTAATGAACCAACATATTCGAGTATATGTCTCTTGAAGACTCTCCCTAGTCTTTCGTTGGAACTCTTGCAAGCCTCGTAGCTTGTTAGTCCTCACCCATGATAGTCTATCCTCAATCGTGCAAAAAACTCAAGAATAGGATTAAAGGTTGGAACCTCTGAACTCTTTCCAACTCAAATAACTGCAACTGTATCATTAGTGCCAAGTATAGAGGATGAACTCGCACCACCAAACATTGTATCCAAAATAATAGAGTTGTAGCTTGACGACAAGTATTGTCAATCTCCTCAAGGTGTTCATGCCGGAACTCATGATAATCATCCATTGACAAACCCTCTAAATATTGGAATAATCTCTTCCAAGCCATAAACGGATTAAACAACTTAGAGTTGTGCATCCGTTGTAAATCACATCATGAGTCAAACTCCTTTATTTAGTCATCCAACTCAATGGTACCAACTATACCTAAATATCTTTTAGGACACTTGGTGGCCCCATAGATATTGTTTATTTCCCACAACAATGATGTGATGACACATTCCAATATATCACCAAGCTCAATTTTGTCATTCTCTTGAGTGAACCTCAAAGTCCAAGGTTGGTAATGCACTCCACTACGGGGCACCCAATGCTAACCCAAGCAGTCTCTCCTTTGAAAACTCCAGAGAATTCCACTATGACACCAATATATCACCTCCGTAATTGTACATCAATAGGTTCCCAACTAGAACCAGAAACCACATGTAACACTGAAGGCAATGACTCAGGAATGACTTTCAAGATGAGATGTCTTCTCAAGACCTCTCCTTGCTTTATATATTGTAGGACTAGAAAAGTCCAAAATCCAAACTATGCCACATGGCTAACATGCATAGGTTGCATGTTTCGTTATCTTATCCTAACCAATTCCTAAAAGAAGTCTAACACAAAATCCGATCCACCAATGGTAGCAACCTCGTCAATAAGTCAAAGTTTACCTTTTTCTTTTTGGATTGTGCACACCACTATCTTGTCTTTTTGTTATCTAGTGACCAATCTAAGCTTTGGCTAAGCTAACTATAATTAACCAAGATTGGTTACACCACAACAAAAGATACTCTTATGAGCTATCACATAGGCAATCTGAAATCTGCCATCACCATAAGCATTCTATGACCCCACCAAATATCTGTTCAAATGACCAATATATGATAATCCTATAGCTTGCCCCTCATATTTATCTAAACTCCCATAAACTTTGAAACATCCAATCTTGGACTTCAAGCACTTCTGTCCGAAATCTTTTTTGGCCAATCTTGTTCTTAGCCTCAAAGTAACTATGAGCATCAACCCACTTCATCAATTTTTAGCAGTGCTTCCGTCCTTCAAAATTCTAGATTCAGATTTAAACACTAAAAAAGAAAATACAGAAATTTAAAATTAATCAAACCAACTTTGAATTGACTCTACTTCTAGATTGCCACCATGATCTTCATTCCATCAACGCCCTGCACACTCAACATCAAAAAGATCAAAGCTATCATCAATCAAATCTTGATAAAACGTCTTCAGCACTCCAAGAACTCACAGTTCTACCACATAATCCAATTTGAGTTTTTGAAGTACTCTTTTCTACTCTCAAAACGTCCATAAGGATACTTTGCTCATAACGATAGCATAAAAGAGATTACAGTCGAGCCAAATCCACTTTGTGCTTCAAAGAATGCAGGTTCATGCATTATCTACTATCCACCATCACCACACTCTCAAAGTCTTAACTTCAAAAACTGCATCCAAAGGAGCCTTAATTCAAACTCTACCTCTTGAGCTATAGCTCTCCTAATGGCGATGTCCGTCCTAATTGCAATCCCAATACAAACGATCCTTATTGCACTGTCGGCTCTAAGTGATGTATATGCTCATGCATGCATGCATGCATCTAACTAACTAGGGATGCCATTACATAAGTCGAAACAAGAGTGATAAGCATCACTTTTGTTTCGACGAGATCTCAGTTTAAGTGAGATCTTGTCAGTACCAAACATAAGGCATTGTCAACAAAAGTCACATCCAATTGCCCAAAAGTCACTTAGTGAGGCCAAAACAGCTGCAAGCTGGACAAGACATGATATGTTTAAGGTGTATTTGATTATGAATCAAATTCATCAAGTTTAGTTGCCCCTACCAAGAGGATGTCATGACTTTCATATATTTTGATCCTCTTTATTGTGGAAGGAATTGACTATGAGACTTATTGTAATAGCACGTGTGTATGCTATATAGTCCGAATTCGTATAGATTGATTCGTTTCCAAGGGAATGAGGGATCAAACCACACTAGCGAAGAAGGGAAATAAGCATTTAGACATCTTTCTAACTCTGGACTGCGAAGTCCGAAGAGCATTCACAAAGAAGGCAATCAAGTCAGTCTCAATTCCTTCACAAACCCATCACATTTCCAATTCCACCAACACAACAAATAGATTTCAACAGTTTGCTTTACTTCGGGATGGGGATCTCTCTCATTACAAGTTTGCGTCTCGGCGAAAACACCCTCTAGAGTACTTCTGATGCTACAGACAGGCTCAGCTCGTGGACAAATATCCAGGTAACTTCACGGATATCAGCTTTAGTCGTCACCTCGTCAGCCTGAATACACCAGCTCCTCGAGTGCTCATTCTACCCTGACTACAATTTGCAATCCAACAGATTGGACACTTGCAAAGATGAAAGATCCATCACTTTATTTCCTATGACTATTTATAATGAATGTTCTAACTGCTACTCCTAACTGCTAAGCTAACCGTCTCCTACACGGATCGCTCTCTCCTAAATCTTCTACTCTGATCTAAACCGCTCAATTGCACCTCCGCTGCTTGCGTGAATGCGTCGATTCCTAACTGCATTTCTTGTACATTTGCTGCGATCTCCTATCGATGAAGAGCCATGGCTTCCAGGAAATCTCAACCCAATGCCTTGTATATCTCCTTTCGTCTGTCCTTTGAGTCGTCGGGATTCTCCATTGCTGCCACCAATTGCTCCAACCGCTGCGTCTCAACACGATCACACCGTGAATAGATGCTGCGCACATCTGTTAGCGAGGTTCTCCAACTTTGCAGGTGCTTCCACATCCACGTGAATCAATCTCCGCTTTAGGTCTTGCACCGTCTCCTGAAGTTGGGCATTCTCCTTCTCCACAAAATGGATCTCCGCACCCCGAATACGGCAGATCTCTTCGTAGGCCTTCTTCATCACCTGGACTTTCTTCTCCATCTCTGTCTTCTCCTTGGACAGCTTGTCCACATTCTCCGTTAGCTCTCTCACCTTGATGGATTGGTCCTCCTTCCCTAACGTCATACGGTTCATCATCTGAATCAACTCCATATACCCATCTGCTTGAGGGTCCCACCCTGGCATATACATTGGTCCCATCTCATTCAACTCCAGCAATACCGGGACCACCACAGCTTCCAACTTCTGCGACAGCTGCAGCACTGATTCCATAGGTTCTGCAATCTCTTTCGAGGCTTTCGGCCCTGGCTTCACCGCCATCATCTTTGGACGAGAAGTCTTTGCAGGTCCTACTTCTTCTACCTTCTTCTTCCCTACATCTCTTCGAATTGCTAGAGTAGCTGGTGGACTGTCCTCCACCACTCTCTTTCTCTTTCTCGAAGTCCCAATTACTTCAAGGTCTGAGTCCGAATCAGGCTTGCTCTGCACTGCCAGTCTCACTTCTCCCGTTCTCTTCGGCTCAGGCAGAGCACTCGTCCCTAGACTCCTCGTCGATCCACTACTAGCGCTGTCAATGTCTGCATCCAAATCTGACAACCCACTCTCCAACCGGTACAGCTGCCCCCTAGGCGTCAGCCACTCCAGCTTTGCGTATAGATGCATTAAGAAAGACGAGAGATAGACTACACTCTTATCGTCTTCTCTTAGATTCGTCGCATGACATGTACATTCCTCGCAAATATGTCTCCCCAGTTCACCCGGATAGTCCCTCTGATGAACACTTCTACGATCCTCATCTTGTGCATGCTCACATAGGTGGTTCTCTGCGATGAGAAAAGCTGATTTAAGGTGAGAGCTACCTTCCTCCTGAATACATCCTTAATCAAATCGAGCTTGTAGCCATTCGTCCCCTTCCTCTCCCTAGGGTTGAACCACTTCCGCTCGTCAAAGGTAAATGCTGTGTGCATCGCCGATCCCTCTCAATCGACGCCGCCTTTATCCTCTTCGTGGTTACAACCGAGAGCCTTCGTCCATAACTTTGCATCCCACTTCTCCGGCTGCGCTCTGCTTCCAATTGCTGTCAACGGTTCCCTCTCCGGACTTCATCGCACAGCTCCGGCCGCTCGGCAAGTTCTTGGCATCGACTTTCTCTCAACGATTCTTCAATCCGCCGCCCAAACGCGCGCTTAAATTCCCTCGCAATTTACTCGTGTGAACTCCCTAATGGTATTCCTATCTAACAAATATATATTCGGACTAATACCTTCATGAGAACCCGAATATAACTCTTTATTCACAAAAACCAAAAAAAATCCTACTTATCCTAAGAACTAGGCTCCTACACTTATTGATGGAATATTTTTATTGAGTCATTTGGTGTGCCAATATGATGACAACCTTAGAAGAAATGATTTCATTAAAATTCATTACTTTTTTCGAACATCTTCTCTTGCAAATTTTATAGATAAAACAAAAGCTTTTGGTTTACATTTTATAATGACTTAATAACCATATGTGTTTTCATGACCATACAAATATCAATCCTTATAATAAGACACATGCATGAGGAAATTGATATTTTATTTTTGTGGATAAATATTATTTAAAAAAAAAAGAATGTGCAAATGTTACTTCAACTCATTGCAAAAAAATTTGATGTGCAAAGTGTGAAAGTTATGTCATTTTTTATTCCAAATGTTGTGAATTACAAATCATATAGAATAAATTCCTTCTCATGAATGAAAGATTAGGATTCTTCTATTGGTATGAGTTTATTTATCACTATTTTATGTGATAAAATAGTGATCGATCAAGTTTAAAAAAATCTTGGCTTTTCATGAGAGGTATCTTTGAAGGATAAAAGATGAACATTTTGCCACGTACCATAATGGTCCTATTAAACGATAGCTTAAGATATTTAACCATCATGAAATATTTATAATTTTGATTTATGTTCAAAATTATATTTTCACTTGAAGAATATTGCTCCAACAAGAAGTGGTGAAAGTTTTAGATTATGTTGATTTTCTCATGAAACATTGAGATAGAATCAAATATTTTTTTAAGACACACAAGGGTTCATGAAAAAAGCTTACAAGTGAAAAAATTGCATACAATTTTTAGTCAAAGATTAATCATGGTAATGAGATGAATGTGATTATGATATTAAACCACAATTATGATGATGTAGAAAATGATTCTCTTGCACATGAGATGACAAAAGAGTTGAAAAAGAAAAATGCTTTGTTGAATATTCCATGGAAAGCTAACATGATAGTTTTTTTAATGTCAAAATAAAACCAAGGGAAGGATGATTTATTATACAACCTTCAAATGATTAAATGCAGTGTCAATCCATTAAACATAATCAACTGAGATTGTAAATCTCTCCCTTTAACAAGATTAAGATGGATTGCAAACATACAAAACATTCATTTTTGAATGCAATTCATCATCAATATTACAAGTAATTCATGAACAAAATTGACACATGAGAGAAAATTTTGCACCCATGTCAATGTAGAGCCAATTTGGATGTTAGCAAATTTGATTACGTTTTTTTGTAAAATTGTATTTCAAAACACCCACAATGATCATGAATGTTTTAATAGTATTTAAACAAGTTGTAATATTGAGGATTCAAAAAATCAATTTGAGCTTCATCTTATTCTACATCAATGTTATATTTTGAATCTATTTTGAAATATTCATGTTTATGTTGTTATAATAAATTTGTCTTTTAAACTCAAGGTGTTTCAACTTGAACGTATTGTCAAATACATGATATTGATGATATTTTCATGCATCCTCATAAGATTCTCAAGGATTTAATTAAGATAAACTTCATTTATGAATATTTTGATATTGATATTTATTCATATATATATATAATATTAATTTAATAAATATAAATTTTCTTATATAAATTATATATTAAATAATTTACTTCATTTTTAAAAAATAAAATAAAATATTTTATTTTTTTTTTAAATATAATATATAAATATTTATGACTATTAATTATTTGTTTTATTTATTTTACATAGATGTTACCTAATTTAAGTATAATTTTTAAAAATATTTGTTGATTTAATTACGCTTTGTGTGTTTTTATTTTACCAAAATTTTTGTATGTATAATTGTTGCATCTTATCATTTTTGCATATAATTTTTTTGCACATCCATTGTCTTTTTTAGTGTGAAATTTCTATCATTATTGCATGTAAAAAGTACCTTTTATGCTTGATAATATTTCTTTGCAAATATTCAATTTTTTATTTTCTTTTTGATCTATTGCTAGTCATGACTTTGAAAATGTTTGATTATATCATAATAACAAACTTTTGTTGTTTCTCTACATCCAATTGAAGCTCAAATCTTTGAATTTTGGCTACCGTATGCTCCCTCTCCATCTCACGTAGTGCTTGCACTTTCAACAACTCATTTTAAAAAAATACCTCACCAAATGAAGAGATATTATCCTTGAAATATGAATCAAAACTTGGACGATAATTTTTACATTTTTTTTACAATCACACTAGAAGTTGCTCCATTTTTCAATGCGGAAAACTGTCATCCTCATCGAAGGTGATTTTTTTGTGAAAGTGCGGATAGCTTTATATGTTTGTCGCCTATCCTAATGCATTTGTCATGGATGATTTATGAGCATTTTAGACATTACTTTAAGTAAGATGAACCCTCTAGTGATTTCAGGGAATTGTTCCATGTGGCTGTATCAGTTACAAAAGGGAGATTTTTTTGTTAGTTATCCAGATGCTAGTCGGCTTCTCGTGATGGAGAAGGACACAAGGGGCATTAGACCGATTGCTATTGGGGAGGTCTTATTGCACTTTTTTAGTCATACCATGGTTCTTTAAGATCGTTCCCACTTCCACCAACACCTTTGTACTCACCAGAACAAGAGGTTAGAGGTGGTATTGTTGGACATTACAACACTCCTAAATATCCATAAGGATTGGATTGTCTTGCACATGGATGTTGAGAATATTTTTAATAATGTCTTACATGCATCCATCTTTAGAAAGCTTAGAGAGGTTGATGGACCTTTGTAGAGCCTGATTCCTTTTGTTTCTAAAGTTCACCTTCTTCTCTCTTCTATTAGCATGACATTTCACATGAGGGAGTTTCTACAATCAATCATTGATACTGGACAAGGAGATCCTTAAGAAGAATCCCTATTTGCCATGGCTCATTATAGAGCTCTTTTGTCTATTTGCTTTGGCTCTGCAAGGTTGTGTGTTTTCCTCCTTAATGGATGATACACACATTGTGGGCCTTGTAGATCAGATTAGTTAGACCTTTGGCTACTTGACTATTGAGTTTCATCTTGATTATTGAGAGTCAACGTGTCAAAGTGTAGAACATGGTCTTCTTTGAGCGATTCTCATGATCTCCAACTTCTAGATGGATGTATGACATCAACAAATGACTTACACATTCTTGTAAAAATTCTCCATTTTCTTCACGAGTGATTTGCTATTGAACTCATGAACATTGATGATGAAATATAAAAAGTCTTCTCATAATATCAAGTACATTTGTTTTGTTCTTTCATTTTGGTTATGGATATCCATTGAACATTTAAGTAGTTGTAGAGTATCTTCATCTACTTGGGTCTTCCCTTCACGGACTTTGAATATGAAATTTCAATTTTCTTTAGATGCACGCGGTTTGCGATAAAATTGGTGTAAAGTACACAATAAAATAACAAAAAGGATGGAAAGACCCAATCAAGTCGTACATGGATGAAACCAAATGGGTAACATGGGGCTAGGTCCCAATAATATCAATGAGAATTATGTCTTATTGCACGTAAGATATTCAAACTATCTAGGTCGAATGGTCTACAAACAACAAGAGCATATGAAGAAGCGTCACCTACCATGATGCTCTCAAATGGATTGCAAAAGCTAGTGCTCTCTGTAGAAAAATGGAAACATGTTGCCTAAAATAGGCTATATATCTAAAATAGACTATACAATAATCTAAAGAGAATGATATCCCCATCCGCCTAGTATGATAGGCTATTGCACACTCCCTCACGAACATGTCAAAGTTGGTGTCCATAGCTCCATATAACTCCAAAGCTAGAGGAACAAAAGATGTGACCTTTGTGCATACCCCTTTACTTGGAGACCTTTGTCAGGACTTATGTTGTGGCATCTCTAATTAGGTAGATTCGCGTATGCAAGAGTAGATACATCAGTCAGAGCCGGTTGTGCAGTTAGCGCCGTTCAAACTGGAACTGTCATTAGGGCCAACAGTGCCGTTAAGAGTCTTAGGGGTCAAGGGTAGAGTTCAGATTAGGGCTGTTTGGAGGGCAGTTTTTGAAGTTGAGCTTTTGCAAATGTGGCTATGGTGGATAGTAGCTAGTGCGGAAACCTGGAATCTTTGAAGCACGAAGTGAATTTGGGTCGATTGTAATCTCTCTTTGTTTGGATCGATGATAGCTTTGATTTGTTGGATGTTGAGTGTGTCGTTGATTGAGTGCAGCCCGTGGTGGTGATCTAGAAATATAGTTGAATCAAAGTTGATCTGATGGATTTCAAATTTTTTTATTTTTGTATTTTAATTTAAATCCGAATCAAGAATTTTTGAAAGCGAAAATGCTGCTAAAAATTGACAAAATGGGTCGATGCTTATAGTTATATGGGGGTATTCAATCTAGATTGGCCAAAAAATATTTCGGACAGAAGTGCTCGAAGTTCAAGATATGGTGTTTCAAAGTTTTTGTGTAGAAAATATTAACAGCAACCTATCAGATTATCATATAGTGGCCGTTTGATCTGAAATTTGGTGGACTGATAGAAGATATAAAGTTTTTCTTTTGCCCGGGATTAAAGATATCAAGATGTCAAAATTGCAAAATTTTGACGTTTAGGGGTCTAAAATTAGAGTTGAAGATTTTTAGAGGCCTGCAAAAGTTACAAATGGCATCCGTTTGCGAGAAAAAAAATTACATTAGGTAGCAAATTGAAAAAAGCAATGCAGTATATAATTGATTTTCAAGTGTCTGATTATCTATTTGGAGAGCAGAAGACCTCCAAAATCGAGTTTTTGTATTTTCAAATGCCCTTCTTAGTCTATGTCAATCCGGGTTGGATTGATTTCACCCCTTTGATGGATGTTTTTGAGATGGAGTATTGTTATTTATGTTTCTTGTGATTGATATAGTTCCATCTCTGATTCCTATTTGTGCACCACGTTTGTTTGTGTTGGTGCTTTGTTATTTGGAGTGTTAGTGCTCCTATGTGCTACCGATGACTATCAATATTTCTCCCTAGTGAGACAGGACTTGCAGACCTGTAGACCGGATGAGTGGTTGTGATGATGACAGGTTTTAGTTTGCTCTTGTGTTCGCACCTTGTGGTGCCTCGGGTACCACCTATTGTGGTTTCTAATTTCAATTGTTGTTTCTAGTTCCAATTAGGGTCCTATTCTTGTATGGTTGCGGAGATGATACATTGGCGTCACATTAGAATCCTCTAAAAGTTTCAGAGGAGAGAATGCTCGGGTTAGCATTGGGTGCACCTCTAGCAGAGTGCAGTACCAACCTTGGCCTTTGAGGTTCACTGAAGACTCTTTGGTTTCAGAGAGTGACGGAGCTCAGCTTGGTGATATCTTGTAGTGTGTACCCTCACCATTGTTGTAGGACATGGATGATATATATGGGGCCACCAAGGGTCCCAAACGATGTTCAGGTACAGTTGGCACTATTGAGTTGGATGACTTCATCCAAGAGTTTGACTCATGGTATGATTTACAACGGATGCGCAACTCTATGTTGTTTAATCCATTCATGGCTTGTAAGGGATTATTCTAGCATTTAGTGGATCCACCGATAGATGATTATCATGAGTTGTGGCGTGAATACCTTGAGGAGATTGAGTTTTGGAGACAATATTGGTCTCCAAACTACATCTCTATTACTTCGAGTCTAGTGTTTCCTATTGCAAGTTCATCCTCTATACTTGACATTGATGACACGGTTGGAGTTAGTCGAGTTGGAAAGAGTTTAGAGTTCCCAACCTTTAACCATATTTTCTTAGTTATAAAGAAATGTGGGATTGTACCATTTACATTCTATACTGAATGTTGGATGGATTTGAATTGTGAATCACTCGCACCGGTTCTGTTCAACACATATTTAAAAATAAGAATGATTTACCGACAAAATAGAATGTGGAGGGATATTATTGTTAGAAATGATGGTAAAGAGTACTAGAGAGCTGTAATAGGATCACCTCAGCCTTTTGTGATTCCTATTTTGAAAGATTGGATTATTATTGTACTTAGGTTGTATTAGTTTGAGTGGTTTAGAAACATGGAAGTATCAGTTGCTATGAGTGAAGTATTAAACTCAATCATGATAGAAATGAAAGAGTTAAAAAAACTATTGTAGATGGACATATAAAGCAACAAGCCATGGAGGAAAAGATCTCTGCATTAGAGATGAGAAGGTAGAGAGAGAAAGATTTGGTGAGATGGAAGTAAAAACTTCAATACAAGAGACTTAACACCAACTGCAAGTGCCTACTATTGCCAACAAAGAGACAAATAGGAGACGACTTCAAGAGATGGAAGATCAAACCAATCTCTTACTTTGTATGGGAAAAGCATGTAAGGTGGAAGCCTACAAGGGCAGTAGAGTCATGGGAGTTTTGGAGGGATGGATCATGAGGATGAATATATATCTATCATATTTTCATATTTTTGATTTTATTGCAGGAATGTTCATGCGGTCTTATCTCATGGATAAGACTCTAACATGGTACACTATGCAGAAACAAATGCTTTCAGAATGAGGCGCTTCTATTTTATGAAGTGGGATGCAAGAGGGGCTTCTTCAGAACTTTCAAGCGGTGGATTTCCTTCAAATCGCAAGAATAAAGTTATGGGATTTGAAGCAGAAAGGAGGCATTCATGAATACATTGAAGAATTTTGTGATCTTCAAGTATCCATTATAGATATGAGTGGAGCAGAAGCCTTAGATGTCTTCAAACGAGGCCTGAAGGAAAGAGTACGAAAGGAGGTGATGGTGAACAATCCATTCACAGTGAATGAAGCAATCGCAATTGCTCAACGGATTTTAGGTACTTATGGGATCCCACACGGTGAACCATCAAGCAATTTTTGAGATCCACTTATCCCAACACCAATGGAGTTGGGAAACCTTTGACGTAGGGAAGTATATGCACCACCACGAGGACCACCGTCCATGTATGGAGGTGATTATCATTGATCACTTATTCCAAATTTACCGGATCTTCCTGCAAATAACAGAACGGTTAGTCGAGGAGGAATGGGAGTTCGTGACAATCATTAATGCTATACATGTGGGAAGATATATCACATTGCCAAGTTCTTTAGAACTCGATCAAGACCACCAAGAGGAATACCTATGTTGCAACGGCCTTTCAACAATATGGAAGGAGGGGAATACGACAATGAAGACGAGACCTTGCAGAGAAACGAAGATCACCAGTAAACTTGTCTCGCGGCCTTATTGGTTCCACTCAACAACAAAAGGTGGGGTTGAGAGAAGATAACGATTGGGACCTCATGGAGGGAGCAAGAAACAAGCACGATTGATTGTCACATATGGGATGATGGAAGGACACAATGTGAGAGTCCTAATTGATCTTGGAGCAATAGAAAATTTTCTATCACGATGTGTTGCAATGAAATTAGTATTGACTTTGATTAAGGATGTGAATGAGAAAGTGGAGTTGCCAAATGGGCAAACTGAAGCAATTGAGACATTAGCACGAAGTGTACAACTAGCCATATGCAGGTAAAAGGAAGAGATTGTAGAGTAATCCGATTAGCTCGATATGATGTCATCCTAGGAATGCCATTGATGGTGTCGTGCACATACATATCGCATCACAACATACATTGCTGTCACATCAAGCATCACAACACATAGATCGTCATACACCAACACAAGTGTACCACAATAATCTTTTCTACTCTCAAAACGTCCACAAGGACACTCCGCTCATAACCATAGCATAAAAGAGAGATTACAGTCAAGCCAAACCCACTTTGTGCTTCAAAGACTCCAGGTTCCCGCACTATCTACTATCCACCATAGTCACACTCTCAAAGGCTCAACTTCAAAAACTGCCCTCCAAGGAGCCCTAATTTGAACTCTACCCCTTGAGCCCTAGGACCCCTAACGGCGCTGTCGGCCCTAACGGCAGTTCCAGTGAAAATGGCGCTAACTACACAACCATCTCTAACTATTATATCTGCTCTGCATACGCGCATTTTCCTAACTAGAGATGCCACTACATAAGTCGTGACAACTGTCGTGCACATACATATCGCATCACAACATACATTGCTGTCACATCAAGCATCACAACACATAGATCTTCATACACCAACACAAGTGTACCACAATCGTCCCCCTAACTAACGGTTAGGTCCCTCTTATACCAGGTAGCCATCTAGTCCATAACATGATATGCCCTTCGTGGGACTAAGATCAAGAGGTCGGATGCTACAATGCTCCATTGTTAGTCGACTATCTGCAATCCATATCATGTAACGGTTAGACCTGCTTGCCTGCTAAACGCATCGAGGATATCTCCACCGCCCACTAGGCACCGCATTGAGAGGAGGTGTCAAACATTACATATGCCATCCTCTCGAACAAGAATCACAAATCAACATACTAGTTGCTCCACCAGCTGATCGACAAAACATACATCTCAAGCCTGCATGTACAACTGTCAGGCTTGGATCCATAGTACCATCAATGTTTGGAAGGTGGCATGGCGCACAATTACTCACATGATCCTTCCAAATCACACCATCATGACCCTCCAATACCAAAACTCTAGAAAGTAAAACTTCACGTACTCGTAGAATCGGTCGACCAGCCGTAACATCCAATATGTTCGGTGCACTCTGTTGCAAATAAACGTAATCACCAATATGAAATCTGTGAATTGAAGGTCGATATCCACCTCCTCGGATGGTAGCATAACGCAAAATATCTCTATGCTGAGCAATAGCTAGGTTCTCAAATGCCATGGGCATAACTCTACGGAAGTGTTCTGCCCTTTGAGAACACACCCTAACTCAAACATCAGGGTTATCCAAGTCCAAGACTTCACCTGACTCTCGACGGATAGCTGCAAGTTAGTCTGGATCTCTACCATATAACAAAAAGTACGGTGAGAATGACGCTAGAGATGTTTGTCGACTAAATCGATAACCCATGGCCAACTATGGTAGTTGTCTCCAAGATGACCTTTCTCCAAGCCAAACTTTTTTAGTCCTCTCTTCACCGTCTGAACAACTCTCTCTGCTAAACCATCAACCTCGGGATGATCTCTTGAGGTGGTACGATGATCAATTAACGCTCCATCACACAAAGCTTGAAACTCGTTCAAAAACTCAATACCTTGATCAGTCAACACTTCTGATGGTGCACCAAATCGGCTAAGCACTGTAGCTTAGAATGCATAAGTTGTTCCCTCATTTGACTTGTCAGGCAAGGCCACCAACTCAATCCACTTGGAGAATTGCTCCGCCATGACCAACACATATCAATGATGTTGTATAATCAATGGCAAAGGTCATGCAAAATCCAAGCTCCAACGATAACCAAGTCCCATAATCGGTAGAGGATGTAGTTGTGGTGTAGGGGCATTGAATGATGCTCGAACACGATCACATACTATACATCTGGCCACAAATTATTGCACCTCATTTTGCATACCTCTCCACCAATAGTGACTTTGAAGTAAATTATATGTCCGCTTTACTCCAAAATGACCTAACTCCTCATGATCATGTCTGACCAACTGTGCTCTCTGAGATGGAAGTGGCACAATACGAACACTGCCATCTCCCCATACTTGAAGAAGGTGTCTACCTTCCCATCTAAACCATCGAGCTCTTTGTAAAACTCAATTCCGCTCCTTTGCACTTAAGGTGCCCACCAAAGCACCTGTACAAAGATACTCCAACACCAGCATGTCACCATGGATGTCTCGGTTTACTATCAAACCATCCTAAGTCTCAGCGTCCAAGGCTAACATATCTGCTCTATGACCCAAGAGAGATATCATATAGCTCTCAAGCACCAACATACTCAAAAAGGCAGATGCATGCCAACCCAACACCATCTCCTCATCAGTATCATCGTGCCATCGAGCCTTGGTTTCGTCAACTTGACTTGTACATGCCTTTCGACTTAACCCATTTGCATCACGGTTCACCATCCAGATCTATGAACAACAATGAAATCATACTCTTGTAGGATAAGAGCCCATTGTGCAAGCTTTCATGTAAGCTTATCTGATTCCATCAACCATTTCAATGGTTGATGATCAGTGATGAGAATGAAGGAGTTTCCAAACAAATAACATCTGAAATGTGCCACCGTCCAAACAACTGTCAAACATTCTCCTTCATAAGAACTATACTTCGACTCCCCTGCATTGTTGGAACGACTTGCATAAGCCACTACAAACTCCTTCCCCTCATCATCATGTAGGGTAAGCACTGCTCCCAAACCCAACATACTCCAATCAGTATGTACTTGAAACGAACGACCTCTCACAAGTCTCCTCAAAATAGGGGCAGATGTCAACCTTCCTTGAGCTCAACAAAAGCTCTCTCTTGTTCATCTCCCCAACTCCACTCTTGATCTAGCTTTGTCAACTTTGTCAAGGCTTTGGCAATAGTGCTAAATCCTCGCACATATCGATAATAGAAGTTTGCAAGTCCAAGAAAAGCTCGCACCCTACTCACATCTGAGGGTTATGGAATATGCAAGATTGCCTCCACCTTGGTTTGATGAACTCCCAATCCTCCTGGGTATATGGTATGACCCAAGTACTCTACTTGCTCATGAAAGAACTTGCACTTTCCACGATGCAACTTGAGGCCATGAGCAATCAATCGCTCAAATACCTCCTACAAATGTATCTCATGCTCCCTCACTGTAGCACTATACACTAAAATATCATCGATGTAGGCTCGGGCACAATCGAGTCTGGCTAGGATCCTATCCATCACTCTTTGGAACTCAACAAGTGCATTCTTCAACCCAAATGATAAGAACTTCCATTGATACAACACATCCTTGCCATGCAAATCAATTGCCCAAAAGGCTATCTTGGCCTTATCCTCATCTCGAATCCGCAACTGATGATATCCTGCTCATAAATCCAATGTACTGAAAACCTTTACATGCCCAACTGCATCAAAGATCTCCTCAGGTGTAAACATAGCATACCGATCAGATTTTGTCTGTCGATTGATAGATCGGTAGTCACCACACATGCGTCTATTTGTATAATTGCCATGTATATCCTTCTTGACTGGCATCACCACAGCAGAGGCATACTCTCCACATGATATCTCCACTAATCCAGCCTCAAGAAGGTCTTGACACCTACTTTGGATCAGATGTCTCTCCATATCACTGTATCGATAGGGACGACGGAAGACTGATGCATCTGTTGTCAAGTCAATCTATATACCATGTCCCTTCAAACAGCCTAAATCCTTCATATTGAAGGCAAAACAATTTCTGAAACTCCTCAAAAACCTCCACACCCTATGTCTTTCTTCTCCTGTCACTTTGGGACCAATCTCAATATCCCAAAACTCCTCTCCATCAACACTAGAGATAGAAGATATAGTATCTGGTTGCTAAATGATAATCTCGTGAGCAGAAAGCTTTTTCTACTCTCTCATATCAGGCTTCACTATCTTAGTGTGAACAACTCCTGCTGATGTAGCTGTAACCTCTTGTGTTGTATCAAAAGGTCTAAAGTGGTAACCACCACTTGCTCTGCGCAAAAAACTCCAATGATACTCGAAGAAGACCCTATCTCTCCTTCTCTAACATCCCCATAAGACCAAGGATGAGATCTTGGGCACTTCTCACCCCCAACTTTTGCCTCCACCGTCTTGGTAGGCAAACAGTTTACCAATGATCTTGCAGTCATATATGTGGATCACATGCATCTCTGCTTAGTCAATCCAAGGCTCATAATCCATGTCAAACAGTTTAGGTCCATAGCCTGACCCAACACCTAACGTCATGATGCCTCTGACAATGTAGGTATTTTTGCCGTCCCCAACATTACGCTAGATGCTACCTCAGACGATGTTGATGGTTGGTCCCTACTTGCTCCATCTCCAAATACATCCACATTGGCTTGCACCCTCAAGATTATCTAGGAGCCATGTATGAGGTGTTCAATACCTCTGACAATGTGAAAGACTGAGGAAGTCTAACTTGTCGGCTAGCCTCCCCTCTTTGTGGATCCAACTCCACTGACGCTCCTCTTGACTCAGTAGTATGTGTTGCATTACGAGTTATAGCAACTGCACATAGTTATGCCGATGCGCACGTGTACTCCATCGATCCATCATGTGACCATGTCTGTGACAATGCTAACATGATTTTGATCCAACAGGATCCATCCTTTGACCTTGAAGGTAATCCTTCTTGCGATGAGATCCACCACATATCCAACAACTGATTGATGATCTGAAAAGGATGGCAATGGTCTGGATGCTTCACCTTCACCACTCTGTCCAAATGGTTGAGATTGTCCCACATGTCTACCATAACCACTCATGTTTTGTGTATGCTCAGCAAGACAAAACACAATGGCCAACGTAGATGGTGTCTCATGTAGTAAGGTATCATCTCTCACTCTACGTCTCAACTCCCTATCCAATATCCCATACCAATATTGGACAGCTTATGTCTTTGTCACCCCATGGGTAACACTGATCAACCGACGCATTCGGGTATACGCCTCTCGAAGACTCTCCCCAGTCTTCCGTTGAAACTCATGCAAGCCTCGTAGCTTGTCAGTTCTCATCCCTTGGTAATCTCTCCTCAACCGTGCGAAGAACTCTAGAATTCGGTTAAAGGCGGGGACCTTTGAACTCTTCCCAACTCTACTAGCTCCACCCATATCATCAGTGCCAGGTACAGAGGATGAACTCACACCTCCAAACATTGTACCCGAAGTAATAGAGATGTACTTTGGAGACCAGTATTGTCTCCAAAACTCTATATCCTCAAGGTGTTCACGCCGAAACTCATGATAATCATCCATCGGCGGACCCTCCAAATGGTGGAATAATCCCTTCCAAGCCATAAATGGACTAAACAACGAGTTGCGATCTGTCAGAAATCACACCATGAGTCAAACTCCTAGATGAAGTCATCCAACTCAATAATGCAAACTGTATCTGAATATCGTTTGGGGACCCTTGGTGGCCCCATAGATATCGTACATATCCCACAACAACGGTGTGGGTACACAATCCAAGATATCACCAAGCTCAGCTCCATCACTCTCTGAAACCAAATCAGAATCTTCTGTGAACCTCAAAGGCCAAGGTTGGTACCGCACTCCGCTATAGGTGCACCCAATGTTAACCCAAGCAGTCTCTTTTTCCGAACCTCCAGAGAACTCCTGTGTGACACTAATGTATCACCTCCGTAACCATACAAAGCCAGGTCTTCAACTGAAACCAGAAACAACAACTGGAACCAGAACCGCAATAGAAGGTACCCGAGGCACCACAAGGTGCTAACACAAGGGCAACCTGAAACCTGCCATCACCACAGACACTCACCTAGTCTACAGGTCTGCAAGTCGTGTCTCATTGGGGAGAAACATGGATAATATGACTGGTCCTCAAATCCAGTCTCACTATCAACATCACACATGAACTCCAACACTCCAAACAACAAAACACCAACACAAACAAACGTGGTGCACAAACATGAAGCTGAGATGGAGATATATCAATCACAAGAAACATAAAGAACAATACTTCATCTCAAAAACATCCATCACAGGGGGTCAACCAACCCAACTCGGACTTACATAGCCTCATAAGGACATTTAAAAACATAAAAACTCGATTTTAGAGATCTTCTGCTCTCCTGATCTATAATCTGACATTGATAATCCAACTATAGAAGGCGTTGACTTAAACTAGTTTTTTTCAATTTGCTACCTAACGCAATTTTTTTTTCACAAACGGACACTGTTTGAAACTTCTGTGGGACTCTGAAAATCTTCAATTTCGATTTCAGACCCCTAAACGTCAAAGTTTTGCAATTTTGACACTGTCAGCCTTGGGCGTGACGTCTTTATTCAGCGCTATAAACTTTACATCTTCTATCACCCCACCAAATTTCAGATCAAACAGACATTATATGATAATCTGATAGCTTAATGCTCCTATTTTCCATCCCAAAACTTTGAAACACCAAATCTTGGACTTCGAGTACTTCTGTGCAAAATATTTTTCAGCCAACTCAAATTAACGTCCCAAGAAAACTATAAGCATCAACCCACTTCCTCAATTTTCAACAGTGCTTCCGTCCTCAAAAATTCCTCATTCGGATTTACACTAAAACAGAAAATACAGAAATTCAAAATCGATAAGATCAACTTCAAATTGACTCTACTTCTAGATCACCACCACAGGCTGCACTCTAGCAATGCCCTGCGCACTCAACATCCAACAGATCAAAGCTACTATTGATCCAAACTTGCCAAAACATCTTCAGCGCTCCAAGAACTCACAGTTCTCACCACACAATCCAATTTGAGGTTTCGAAGTAATCTTTTCTACTCTCAAAACGTCCACAAGGACACTCCGCTCATAACCATAGCATAAAAGAAAGATTACAGTCAAGCCAAATCCACTTTGTGCTTCAAAGACTCTAGGTTCCCGCACTAGCTACTATCCACCATAGTTTCACTCTCAAAGGCTCAACTTCAAAAATTGCCCTCCAAGGAGCCCTAATTCGAACTCTACCCCTTGAGCCCTAAGACCCCTAACGGCGCTGTCGGCCCTAACGGCAATTCCAGTTCGAAGAGTACTAACTGCACAACAGGCTCTAACTGCTGTATCTGCTCTTGCATACGTCCATCTACATAATTAGAGATGTCACTACATAAGTCGTGACAATGGAGCGATACAATAAGGAGGTAGATTGGAGAAAGAAAGTGGTAAAAAGTAGTGGCTAGTTCTAAGGACAATCTTTACATTCCGGACTCATTGAGCAATATTATTACAAAATATAAGGATGTATTCCCAAATGATCGAACTACAGGATTGCCATCTAAGAGATGTGTAGATCACAAGATCAAGGTGATACCCAGTAACACTCCAACTTGCAAAGCTCCAAATGAGTTGGAGGAATGTAAAGCTCAAGTGGAGGAGATGTTGAGAAAGGGGTTTATACAACCAAGCATTTCATCTTATGGGACCCCTGTGCTGTTTGTGAAGAAGAAGGATGGGAGTATGAGATTGTGCATTGATTATCGTGGGTTGAATCAACAAACGGTGAAAAATAAGTATCCATTGCCTCAAATCAATGATTTATTTAACCAACTTCAAGGGACGAAGTACTTCACCAAACTGAATTTGAGGAGCGGGTACAACCAAATTCGAATTGCTGATGAAGATGTTCACAAGATAGCTTTTTGTACTAGGTATGGTCACTTTGAGTATCTAATGATGTCTTTTGGTCTCACTAACGCACCTGCCACATTCAAAGGATTAATGAATGATATTTTTCATCTTTATTTAGATAAATCTATTATTGTCTTTTTGAATGATATTTTGGTATATAGTACAATTGTAGAAGATCATAGGCGATATTCACGAGAGGTACTTCAGGTTTTGCGAGAGAATGAGTTATATGCAAAGCTTCAAAATGTGAATATGGCATATCATAAGTAGATTATTTAGACCATCGAGTCACAGCGGAGAGAATCCAGATGATGAATAAAAAGATAGTAGCCATACAGAAATGAACAACACCAGAGGATCAAACTCAGTTGAAGAATTTTTTAGGTCTTATCAGATTTTATCGCATTTGTTAAAGCTTTTGCACGCATTGTCCAAACCTTAATATCTATGCTAGGAAAGGGTCAAAAATGGAGATAAGCAACCACACAAGAGTTAACCTTTCAAGTATTGAAAGATGCTCTCTTGCACGCACTTATTCTCAAGTGGTATGATCCTAATCGATCAATCAAGTTGGTTACTGATGCATCAAGTACAATAGTGGGTGGAATTCTTCAATAGCAATGGAAGGATGATTGACATCCGATTGCCTTATTCTCCCAAAACTAGATGGCAGCCAAGCAAAACTATCACACAATTGAACAAGAGGAGTTAGCCATTGTTCTGGCCACAAAACATTAGAAGCACTACTTGGGAGATAAGGAGTTTGTGGTAGAAACCGACCACAAACCATTGGTGTATTTGGAAAATTACAAAGATCTCTCCAAATGACAAATTCGATGGACAGAATGGCGTCAAAAATTCAACATGTGGAGGGCAAGTAGCAACTTGCAAATGCTCTCACGTAAATGCCATGCATCAATAACATCACAAAGATGAACATCCAAGTTGATTGGTGGTCTCAAATGATGGTCGCAACAAAGGACAATGAGGAGATCATGAAAGAACTTCAAGCAAAGATGGCAAAGAAGGTTTGAGGTCTAGCATTTCAGGAGTAGTATATATGGATCCCACAAGATCCAGATTTATGTACAATGGTATTGTCAAAAGGCCATGATACAACCATTGCGGGGCACGTGGGAGCTGAAAAGACTTTGGAGAGCATACAATGAGTGTACTATTGGCCAAGAATGTAGTAAGATGTGGAGTCATATGTTTGAAGCTATGTCGCATATCAACAAAATAAGGCGGATAATAAAAAACCGGCAAGTTTATTACAACCCCTTCCCATTCCTGAATAACGATGGAAACATGTTATTATGGACCTAGTATTTGAAAGACCAAAAACCTCTTTAGGACATGATTCAGTCGTGATTTTTGTGGATAAATTTGTTGAGAAACCGACTCTTTAGGAATCACTCCAAGAAGAGGAGAGCACACCAAAGGGACAAGAGAGAGTGTATAGGAATGAGATGAGGAAGGCTTTGCCTTCCCTTGTATATATAGGGTGAGTACAGGGAAACCCTAATCTTGGGTTAGCCCTAAACAGATATGTACCATCGGTATGTAACAACCCTAGATCTACGGCCTATAGTCATCAAGCACGGCTCGACCTATATCAACTAGATGAGCTTGGGATACTAACACTCCCCTTCAAGCTCAACTGTACATCCTGAACTCCTAGACAATGTTGAAATGTAGCAAACGACTCTCTAGGTAAAGCTTTGGTGAAGATATCTGCAACCTGATCTCCTGTATGTATATATCTAAGATCTACTACACTTGAAAGGACCTTCTCCCTAACAAAGTGATAGTGCACCTCAATGTGCTTTGTCCTAGCATGAAAAACAGATTGTTAGCTAACATCATGTCGCTAATGTTATCAAATAGATAACTATAGGACTAGGATAATCTACTCCAATATCGTAAAGCAAGGAACAAAGCCAAACCGCTTCACAAGTGGCATTCATAGCACCACGATACTCGCCTCCGTGGAAAACAAAGGCACGGTTGGTTGCTTCTAGAAGCCCAAATCACAAACCGCACTCCCAAGTCCAAATGCATATCCATACGTGATCTCCCCGCCCCCGACAAGATCGGTGTAGCCATGCATTCAAATTTCACCTCCAAATCAGATCGAAGTCCAAAATGAAGTGTGGACTTCACATAGCAGAGAATCCGCTTGACCGCCATCATATGCGGCACCCGTGGAGCATGGAGAACCGACCGACTAGACCAACAACATAGCTCAAATCCGGCCTAGTGATAGTCGATAAATCAAACTCCCAACCATTTGTCCATACAAAGGGGATCCGCAAGTAACTCTCCATCGTCTAACTCTAGCTTTAGACCTTGTTGGAGAGGAGTGTCTATTGGTTTACAATCAGACATCTTGAACTCCTTAAGCTTATCTAAAGCATATTGGCGTTGTATTAGCCACATATCCTTTCCCTCTGTAATAAACTCCACACCAAGAAAGAATTTAATATACCCTAAGTCTTGTATCTCAAATTCGGAACATAAGATACTCTTGATGCGGGAAATCATCTCCTCATGGTTCCCAGTGACAATAAGATCATCTACGTAGATGGAAATCATCACAACATGAACTCCTGATCTCATGCAGTATAGCGATGAGTCGGAATGATAGACTACAAATCCAAGAGATATGAGAAAGGAATTGTTCTTCTCATACCATGCTCTCGGAGCCTATTTCAAACCATAGAGGGATTTCCTTAACTTCCAAACGCGGGAAAGAAACTTCGGATCTTCGTAACCAGGTGTTTGTTGCATGTAGACTTCCTCGCCGAGATCTCCATTGAGAAAGGCGTTCTTGAAGTCCATTTGATGCATTCGCCATCCCTTGTTGACAGCAATAGCAACCACCATACGAATCGTTGCCATCTTGGCAACTGGACTAAACATCTCTTTGTAGTCCACTCCATGCTGTTGTGTGTAGCCCTTGGCTACCAATCTGGCCTTGTATCGAGATACAAAGTCATCCGAAAGGCGCTTGACCTTGAAGATCCATCCGCAACCAATCGCTTACCTTGAGGTAAGTCCACCAACTCCCATGTTTGTTGGTGACAAAGTGCAGCAAGTTCTGCCTCCATGGCTTCAATCCACTCATTTTTGTGCACGCCTCCTCAAGCGCACGGTTACCTCGCTCAAGAAGAACGTGAGTCATGTATGCATGATGATCGCCAAGGAAACTTCCATGCATAAATCTTCAACCGGATGCCAAACTCTCTCTCAGATTTACGTGAGGGCAAAGATCAAATGTATTGTTTGTCTTCCCTTGCTTCGATGTGAGGTACCAAAGCAATGCTGTTTCGGGGGACGCTTCATCCAACGGATGAATATCGGTAATCCGTGGTGAGGACATCATATGTTGCAAAATAACATGATCCTCAAGACTAGGAGTCGGTCTGGATGATGCTCGATGAACTTCATCCATAGCAGCCTCCAGTACACAAGAGACTCAAATTCTAGACTGTGTGAGTTCAGAAACTCCATTCTATAAAGGTACAGTGGACGGACTCCTTGGTGCAGTTTCAGCAGGAAGAGTGGGTATGACCGGAACAATCGCAGGTGCATACGAAGATTGCAACTCTTCAAATACAACATCTCTATTGATATAGAATTGCATAGAGGAAGGATTATAGCATCTATATCCTTTCGTATCTAAGGCATATCCAAGGAAAATACACTTCTCAGCTTTCGGATCTAGCTTCTTGTGCTTCTCATCCGGAATGTGTACATAACAGATGCAACCGAAAACTTTCAGAAATGAGTAATCAGGCTTGTGGCCTATGAATACCTCCATCGGGGTCTTGTTATGAACTGATGCAGTCGGAGTTTGATTCATCAAGTACACCGCATAGGAAACAGCTTCTGCCCATAACGGTCTAGGCAGGTTCTTCTCGTTCAACATAGCGCAAGCAGCTTCTGCTATGTGACGATTCTTCCTCCTTGCAACGCCATTCTGTTGTGGAGTATAACTGCAAGTGTTCTGGCGCTGTATGTCATGCTTACGTAGGTAAGCAGTGAATTTTCCAGACAGAAACTCGCCTCCGAATGAATTCCATCCGAAAGTAGACAAAGGATAGATTGTCCAGACTGTTTCTCCACCAAGGTGTGGAAAGTCTGGAAAGCGTGCATAACACATCCAAGAGCTCTTGCTCTTAAGGAAGTAAACCCAGGTGTACCCACGAAGTACTCAAAACCATATAAACTTGGTTGAGAAGAAGTCCATACATCTGTGTGCACCAGCTCTAGAAGCTTGGTCGCTCTCCTACCTGATCTGTGACCTCCGGGCTGACTCTCACTCAGGTTTACCTCCGATGGCTTTTTGGAAGCTCATCATGAATCTAGAAGGACTTAGTCCCACCCTTTTCCCATGATCCTATTGCTCACTCTTACACAAACTCTCAAAGTCCAAGCTCTATTATGCACATTATCACCAAGAGTAAGATATCACGCAAAGGAAAGGGATACTTTGGTAATCAAAGTCTTCATTGAATCAAGGTTCCACTCCGAACATGACATCTCCAAGAACCAAGCTCCCTAAAACTAAGATCACCACACTATCTCCTCCCAAAACTAACTTCCATTGAAAACTACTTGAGAGGTGCTTCTCAACCTCTCTATTTATACTACTTAGAATCTTACCCTAGTAACTACAAGTAATCACCATGTAACTTCCTCTTACCAAGTTTAAACGAGGTAGAGATCACAAACCCCAATGAAAAGGGTACATGGCAACATGCAATTGGTCCACTTGGATCTTCTAGAAGCCCAACTACTCCCTAATTGACTTCTAGTGTACCAAGTCAATCTCGCCTCTAGATTTAAGGGTCTTCACCAAGTCCAACCAATGAAAACTAGTCCAAGTCAAGGGAAGTCAAGATACCCATGTGATGGAATCTATTCCTTGACTCATACTAAACAACAAAATAGTAGTTCTCATCTACCACACCAAAAGTTACTCTATATTTTCCTCCAACTTAACCATAACTAGCTAAACATAGTCATGACTAAGATAAACTTAGGCACAATTTAGATATACTTTCATTTTATCCTATATGTACAACCCTGGTCTTACATTTACCCCCGACCAAGATTTCACCCGGCCCCTCGGAGTGAAAGAATCTGATCGTCGATGAAACGGCTTCAACTTGTCGTGATTCACCCGGTCAAAATGTCGCCCTCCCAACTCCTTCAAATCGTAAGTAAAGTTTCCCACACCTTGTGAACTATGAAAGGACCAAAGTACTTTGGAAGAAATTTCTTTCTTGCTCTTTATATCTAATGGAATCGTAAAGCATTACCCAATCACCTTCTTTGAAAATCTTCATCTTCTTCGTCCCCAAATCGATTATCATGATACTTCTTCTGCAATTGTTGAGCCCGCCCCACACGCACTCATGGCCACAAATGAGCCTCCTCCAAATCCAAACAGCTTGTTGACATCTTGATTTGATAGCTTCTACTCCATTCTTCCTTTTAACTTCCGTTGATAGTTAAGAAGGTCGTCAAATCAAATTGAATTGGAAGCTTTGACTCGACACCATATACCATACGGAAAGGTGAGTACCCTGTTGATGTCTTCCAAGTCGTCCGATACTCCCACAAGATAGCATGCAGCCTTTTGTCCCAATTTTGCTTGCTCCCCGTCCCATGTCCGCATCCTTGGCCAACATCATGCAAAGCGATAGTTGGTTCGCTTCCCGCCAACCCATTAGCATTTGGTTTGTAGGAAGTAGTCACCCGTGCCTTGATGGAGAAATGACCTAGCATGGCTTGTATAATGCTTCCAACAAACTCACCACCTCTATCGATACAATTTCTAGAGGGCATCCGAATCTAGTTATTATCCTCTCATATAGAAATCTACCCACTTCTTCCTCACTAGTAGATTTTAGAGGTCTAGCTTCTACCCACTTGGTTAGATAATCTGAAGCTACCACAATGAACTTGTTACCCCGAGGAGTAAGATTCAAGGGTCCTACAAAATCTATTCCCACTTTTCAAAAGGACCTAAAATAGAACCGATGTCAAAGGAGGGGTTTTCATGGACTTTTTAGCAAAAAGCTTGACACACATCACAACTCTTGCAAAATTCCACACAATCTTTGAAAATGCCCTTCCAATGATAGCATGCATCTAGGATCTTAAATGCGCTTACCTTTCCCCGCAGTGTCCTCCACATACCGAGCCTTCATGAAACTCCTTCATAAGTTGAATTGACTCCTCCCTTCCAACAACCCTTCGAGTAGTCCATCCGCTTCCTTGATGAAACAACACGCCCTCTATGATGGTATAAGGTTCACATCGCTCACCAATGCATTCCTCTCCCGTGAATGCATGCCTTGGGGAAACTCTCCTCCGAGATGAAATCCCATATCCCCTTGTATTCAAATGGGTACCTTTGTTATGGTGTCCATCATCGCCAAATCCTCATCTGAAATGTATCATCCACCGGGTTGATCTCCTTCCTCATCGTATGCTCGAGACATCAAATCAAGATTGGCATGTTTCTTACCGGTCGATCCTCAATGATGTAATCAAACTCCGCCAAGAAACAACTTCCATCCGCTATCCTACCCCTCAAAGATTAGGCTTGTTGAAAATGTACTTCAAAGCCTTGTGGTCGCAAGAACGATAGTAAACTTCCTCCCAATAGATAGTGTCGAAACTTCTTGAGTGAGAAGATCACAAATAAAGCCTCCTTTTCAAATCCATCGAATAATTTCTCTCTCACCGCACTATCTCTGCCTACTAGCATAAGCAATTGGATGATCATGGCTATCTTCATCTAACAGGCTTAGAGTGCATCCTATAGCAATGTTTGATGCATCCGTGTAGAGAATGAAAGGTTTACCCCAATTTGGTTTGGCTAAAATAGGAGCCGTTACCAACGCCTTCTTAAGAAGTTCGAACGCCACAAATTTCCATCCTTGAGGATTAAATCGTAATCCGTCCCCTTCTTCATGTAAACCGTCAAGGCATAAGCTTTGTTGGAGAAGGAAAAGATGAACCGCCGATAGTATCCCACCATTCCAAGGAACCGCCTCAACTTGGTCAACGCCACCGAAAAGGTAAGTCGAGGATGCGCTTTCACCTTTTCTCGATCCACCGCTATACCATCTTTGGAGATGATGTGCCCCAACAACAAACCTTCTTCACATCCAAAAATGCATTTTTCTGGATTGAGCAAGGCCTTGGCTTTCTCCAACTGTTGTAGAATTTTGATCAAATGATCAAAATGATCCTCCTTCTTCCCGTATATACAAAAAAATCATCTATGAAATCTCGCACAAATTTCCCTAATAAAAGGTTCAAACACCTTGTTCATGAACCTCTGAAAAGTTGCCGGAGCATTACATAGACCAAAGGGCATTACCCTAAAGGCAAAAGTTCCCCATGGCGTGGTAAAAGTGGTTTTGAGCTGATCTTTCAGAGCAATTTGAATTTGGTTATAACCACTATAACCATCTCCAAAGCTATACCACTCATGGCCTGCTACCTCCTCCAAAATCTCGTCGATGAATGGTAAAGGATAATAATCCTTCTTTGTGACAAAGATTCAACTTCTTGTAATCTACGCATACACGTAGCTTACCATTCTTCTTCTTGACTATCACAATAGGAGAAACCCATTCAGAATTCTCTACCTCATAGATGAAACCCGCATCCTTTAGCTTGTCGATCTCCTCCTTGACCACCACAAATTGGTGGATTTATCCGACGTTGCTTCTGACGTACTGGACGAGCCTTCTCCTCTAACTCAATGCGATGAGTTTCTAAGGTTACTTCCTTCAAATCCTTGTAGCTAAAGGCAAAGACATGGATATATTTTCGAAATATATCCAAGAACCTTGACTTCTCCTCCATAGTAACCTTGGGACCAAACTTGAGAGTGGAGAGCCGCCGAAGTTATCTCATCTTCACTCATCTTCATCTTGTCGGGATCTTTCACCACCCCCCGGCCTAGAAGTAAATCCATTGCAAAGAAGAACTTGAACTTGAACATCATCGTCCGAGGTATCTTCAGATGATGTCTCCTCATCGGCCGACATGTTGGTGTCAACCTCTGAAAAACTACCACTTTCTTCACTCTCACTCGAGTAAATCACTGTAGGTCTATCCGAGTCCGAGACCGCCTCCGCCACTTGTGAGAGGGACCTTCACTGATGGTTTTTCGGCCCTATACGGCTGGTAACCCTTATGCCACCGATCGCTTGTCCTCACAGCCCTCAACCAAGGTCTTCCTAACAACAAGTCGTAGCTAGCCTCCTCAAGCACTTGAAAGGACAACAAGGTTTGAACTCCCATCACACTTACCACCACCTTGTCCACCACTCCAATGGGTCGCACCTTTTGCTTGTTGGCCATCCCAACAATGATGTTGGAAGGTCTTGAAAGCTTCATCCCCAACTTCTTCAACAAACGCTCGACATGGCATTCACCGCAGATCCACCATCCACTAGTACATCCGAAACATCACGCCCATTAATGCGCATTTCAATCTTCAAGCCCGAGTGCATACCTCCGAGGCAGCGGCATCCACCACTCCTACTCCAACATTCGCCATGGAAGCTTTCCCTTGATCGCCGCTTGGTCCTTTTGGAGCTTAGGCCTCCCTCAACTCCTTTCTTATCGTAGGATTTAGAGCAATCAATTGGCCAACAGCTATATTGGCTTTTTGATTCCCCACATCCTCCACCACGTCGTATTTGAGTCGGGTAGATGAAATGGAGAAATCATCCATTCCCAACTTCTTTCTCGGTGCTCTCGGTTGACTCACACCACCGGATCGAGTGCTCCGCTTGGTTGATCTCCCATTGAGATGGACTCCTCTCGCAAATCTTGCTCTCTTCTTCTTCTCGTGTGCAAGAATATCAACTCG
This sequence comes from Marchantia paleacea, assembly GCA_014180765.2. Taxonomy (NCBI): domain Eukaryota; kingdom Viridiplantae; phylum Streptophyta; class Marchantiopsida; order Marchantiales; family Marchantiaceae; genus Marchantia; species Marchantia paleacea. The sequence continues at coordinate 1,222,663 of MUAA02000079.1, read as the reverse complement.
AACTTATAGAGCTCTCTCCCTTCTCAAACGTGCACCGATGAGGAAACACATCAATAGACGCTACTCCCTTATCCTTCGATTGACTTGGAGCAGAGTAGAATTGTTGTGTCTAACTCCATCATGTTGTCGAGGATTAGACAATTTCGTTGGAAATGAGGGCCTCCACAACTAAAGCATGAAACCGTGAAGTTCCCTTGTGGTGGATTTCCTTTTGGAGGATAATTCCCATACCCTCTAGATCCTCCCCCCTACATTCGATTCCTCCTCTCCCATAGTTGTACTACGTTAATCTTGAGATCAGCGAGTGTTTCGTGATAGATTTCAACTCATGGTGCAAGTCTACCACTGGAGAATTTACTACCGGCGCAAAGAACAACAAAGAGGAGTTGCCATTCTAACCACAACAAAAAGTGGTGATGCTTCTCTAGCCACCAAGCTAGAATCATCGCCTTCTAGGCTCTCCTCCATTCGAATAGCAATGCGAATAGCCTCAACCTTAGAAGAGGGCTTTTCATATCTCACCTTGCTTCGAATCTGAGGCTTCAAACCTCCAATGAAGTTCTTTGTCAACATCGCCACAATCCCCACCATGGTTGGCTCGACCTCGCCTCCACTCTTTCTCAACACCACACGAAAGCGTGACTCCAGCTTCTCCGTTCTTCTACGTATGATCTCACCTTCTCACTCTCTCCTTGCTTCAAAAAGGTGACTTCACACATCAGCTTCTCGTAACTTTCATCCGAAGAAAGTTTTCAACAAGATTCTCCGTCAAACTCTCCCAAGTGTCTTCCTCCACATGCTCCTTCTTGTACTCATTGTACCACTTCAATGCAGAATCCTCCAAGAAGTCGGGCAAAAGGATAGCCCATTCGGGTTTCCTTCTCTCATTGTTTCCTATGCATGCCCTCTTGAAGTCTCTCACAAAAAGATTCTACATCTTCTTTCTCTCTCCCCATAGAACACCGGAAGCTTCCCCATTTCCAACTCCTTTTGTCGTTGTTGTTGGAAATTTATACGGACTCCCTAATACAACACAAACAAAACTAGCTCCATTCTAGAGTAATTCATCAATGGCAAAATGAACGGAATTGGTTGGTCCAAGATTGCCATGGCTCTCCCTCTCCTAAACACACTATGAGCCTTACCCTCATCGACATCTTCTCGATCATTCTGAAAATGATCTCCATCTTCGCTAGAACTTGAGCCACATGGAGATTTCAACTTTTCGGTATCTGCACTCAATTTATCTTCAAAGCCCTCCACTAGTGACTCCAACAGAGCTTTCACGCCACTACACTCGTGTCCTAAGGGAAGTCCGGTCACTCCACAATTTTCACAATAGTTTCCACTCTTGGATTCATGGGGAGATGATGGTCCCAGATGAAGGTTTAGCTCTCCCACGCTTTCGCTCTCTCTCAACCTCCGATCTTTGGTCCTCAAAGGACAACTCACAAGCTTATGTCCCTCCTCTCCACAATAGAAGCAACTCTCACGTTTCGCCTCGGGGAACTTTTTAGTGTCCTCTCTTCAAACTCCACTCAACTCCCTCGTGTTCGAATCCGCTGAAACAATCACGCCCAGCCCTTGAGGTATCTTAGATAACCGGATCTTCCAAAGAGGTTGATCTCCCATTTTCCAATGAGTGTCAAGTCATCCTCACTATGCAAAACACTCATGCACTCACTCTCTCGGAATGACCATAAACAAGGAAAAAGTAAATCTGAAAAGTAAAGCAGTTTTGCTCACTTTTATACCCCCCTATGCTTCAAGTATCATAACTTTCTCTATAAAAATGATCTCTCAACGAAATTTAAACCCACATGTAGCTTAGCTCTTGATATACAATCGTGCAAAGTTTCAAATCCTGATTCAATTCTTGCACGAATTGATAAGCTCTGTACACTTTTTCCCGAGAGCTATCTTTCAAAACCCGTCAAGACCCTAGCAAATTCTAAACATCATAACTTTTGATCTAGACATGATATGACTGTTATTTCAAGTGCAAAACGTATCCCATCTACTAATCTAAAATCAATAAAATTATCGGAAAAACTTTGAAAATAAAGTTTTCCTCCCAAATACATACTATAGCACTCTCGCCTCATCCCAAACAACACTTAAGTAAACAAAATGTACAAAATAACTTCCAGGCTATCATATAACACTACCGGATACACAAATGGTACATTACTATGCATCATGATCTCGGTTCGCTTCTTCCCCCACAGCCCTTCCATATGAGTTCTCATCGTTGCGCCTCACGGGCAATAAACCGGATTCGAACATCTCTTCTCCTCGTAGACTGAGGTCCCGCAACGGAACCAAAAATGTGACCTCCGGGCTGACTCTCACTCAGGTTTACCTCCGATGGCTTTTTTGGAAGCTCATCATGAATCTAGAAGGACTTAGTCCCACCCTTTGCCCATGATCCTATTGCTCACTCTTACACAAACTCTCAAAGTCCAAGCTCTATTATGCACATTATCACCAAGAGTAAGATATCACTCAAAGGAAAGGGATACTTTGGTAATCAAAGTCTTCATTGAATCAAGGTTCCACCCGAACATGACATCTCCAAGAACCAAGCTCCCTAAAACTAAGATCACCACACTATCTCCTCCCAAAACTAACTTCCATTGAAAACTACTTGAGAGGTGCTTCTCAACCTCTATTTATACTACTTAGAATCTTACCCTAGTAACTACAAGTAATCATCATGTAACTTCCTCTACCAAGTTTAAACGAGGTAGAGATCACAAACCCCAATGAAAAGGGTACATGGCAACATGCAATTGGTCCACTTGGATCTTCTAGAAGCCCAACTACTCCCTAATTGACTTCTAGTGTACCAAGTCAATCTCGCCCCTAGATTTAAGGGTCTTCACCAAGTCCAACCAATGAAAACTAGTCCAAGTCAAGGGAAGTCAAGATACCCATGTGATGGAATCTATTCCTTGACTCATACTAAACAACAAAATAGTAGTTCTCATCTACCACACCAAAAGTTACTCTATATTTTTCCTCCAACTTAACCATAACTAGCTAAACATAGTCATGACTAAGATAAACTTAGGCACAATTTAGATATACTTTCATTTTATCCTATATGTACAACCCCTGGGTCTAACAAGAATTGGTTGACACCTCGTTGATGTCTTCAAGTTGTCCGATACTCCCACAAGATAGCATGCAGCCTTTTGTCCCAATTTTGCTTGCTCCCCGTCCCATGTCCGCATCCTTGGCCAACATCATGCAAAGCGTATAGTTGGTTCGCTTCCGCCAACCCATTAGCATTTGGTTTGTAGGAAGTAGTCACCCGTGCCTTGATGGAGAAATGACCTAGCATGGCTTGTATAATGCTTCCAACAAACTCACCACCTCTATCAGATACAATTTCTAGAGGGCATCCGAATCTAGTTATTATCCTCTCATATAGAAATCTACCCACTTCTTCCTCACTAGTAGATTTTAGAGGTCTAGCTTCTACCCACTTGGTTAGATAATCTGTAGCTACCACAATGAACTTGTTACCCCGAGGAGTAAGATTCAAGGGTCCTACAAAATCTATTCCCCACTTTTTCAAAAGGACCTAAAATAGGAACTGATGTCAAAGGAGGGGTTTTCATGGACTTTTTAGCAAAAGCTTGACACACATCACAACTCTTGCAAAATTCCACACAATCTTTGAAAATGCCCTTCCAATGATAGCATGCATCTAGGATCTTAAATGCAGTTACCTTTCCTGCAAAGTGTCCTCCACATACCGAGCCTTCATGAAACTCCTTCATAAGTTGAATTGACTCCTCCCTTCCAACAACCCTTCTGAGTAGTCCATCTGCTCCTTGATGAAACAACACGTCCTCTATGATGGTATAAGGTTCACATCGCTTCACCAATGCATTCCTCTCCCGTGAATGCATGCCTTGGGGAAACTCTCCCTCCGAGATGAAATCCCATATCCCCTTGTATTCAGCCGGTACCTTTGTTATGGTGTCCATCATCGCTAAATCCTCATCTGGAAATGTATCATCCACCGGTTGATCTCCTTCCTCATCGTATGCTCGAGACATCAAATCAAGATTGGCATATTTTTACCGGTCGATCCTCAATGATGTAATCAAACTCCGCCAAGAACAACTTCCATCCGGCTATCCTACCCTCAAATTAGGCTTGTTGAAAATGTACTTCAAAGCCTTGTGGTCAGTAATGATAGTAAACTTCCCTCCCAATAGATAGTGTCGAAACTTCTTGAGTGAGAAGATCACAGTTAAAGCCTCCCTTTCACCACCGAATAATTTCTCTCACCGCACCATCCGTCTACTAGCATAAGCAATTGGATGATCATGGCTATCTTCATCTAACAGCTTAGAGTGCATCCTATAGCAATGTTTGATGCATCCGTAGAGAATGAAAGGTTTACCCCAATTTGGTTTGGCTAAAATAGGAGCCGTTACCAACGCCTTTCTTAAGAAGTTCGAATGCCACAAACCGCCTCTCCATCCTTGAGGATTAAATCGTAATCCGTCCCCTTCTTCATGTAAACCGTCAAGGCATAAGCTTTGTTGGAGAAGGAAAAGATGAACCGCCGATAGTATCCCACCATTCCAAGGAACCGCCTCAACTTGGTCAACGCCACCGAAAAGGTAAGTCGAGGATGCGTTTCACCTTTTCTCGATCCACCGCTATACCATCTTTGGAGATGATGTGCCCTAACAACAAACCTTCCTCACATCCAAAAAATGCATTTTTCTGATTGAGCGAGGCCTTGGCTTTCTCCAATCATTGTAGAATTTTGATCAAATGATCAAAATGATCCTCCTTCTTCCCCGTATATACAAAAAATCATCTATGAAATCTCGCACAAATTTCCCAATAAAAGGTTCAAACACCTTGTTCATGAACCTCTGAAAAGTTGCTGGAGCATTACATAGACCAAAGGGCATTACCCTAAAGGCAAAAGTTCCCCATGGCATGGTAAAAGTGGTTTTGAGCTGATCTTTCAGAGCAATTTGAATTTGGTTATAACCACTATAACCATCTCCAAAACTATACCACTCATGACCTGCCACCTCCTCTAGAATCTCATCTATGAAAGGTAAAGGATAGTAATCCTTCTTTGTGACAAAGATTCAACTTCTTGTAATCTACGCATACACGTAGCTTACCATTCTTCTTCTTGACTATCATAATAGGAGAAACCCATTCAGAATTCTCTACCTCATAGATGAAACCCGCATCCTTTAGCTTGTCGATCTCCTCCTTGACCACCACAGCCAAGGTGGATTTATCCGACGTTGTTTCCGACGCATCGACGAGCCTTCTCCTCTAACTCAATGCGATGAGTTTCTAAGGTTACTTCCTTCAAATCCTTGTAGCTAAAGGCAAAGACATGGATATATTTTTGAAATATATCCAAGAACCTTGACTTCTCCTCCATAGTAACCTTTGGGACCAAACTTGAGAGTGGAGAGCCGCCGAAGTTATCTCATCTTTACTCATCTTCATCTTGTCGGGATCTTTCACCACCCCCGGCCTAGGAAGTAAATCCATTGCAGCAAGAACTTGAACTTGAACTTGAACATCATCGTCCGAGGTATCTTCAGATGATGTCTCCTCATCGGTCGACATGTTGGTGTCAACCTCTGAAAAACTACCACTTTCTTCACTCTCGCACTCGAGTAATCACTGTAGGTCTATCCGAGTCTGAGACCGCTCCTCCGCCACTTGTGAGAGGGATCTTCACTCGATGGTTTTTCGGCCCTATACGAAGGTAACCCTTTTGCCACCGATCAGTTGTCCTCACAGCTCTCAACCAAGGTCTTCCTAACAACAAGTTGTAGCTAGCCTCCTCAAGCACTTGAAAGGACAACAAGGTTTGAACTCCCATCACACTTACCACCACCTTGTCCACCACTCCAATGGGTCGCACCTTTTGCTTGTTGGCCATCCCAACAATGATGTTGGAAGGTCTTGAAAGCTTCATCCCCAACTTCTTCAACAAACGTTCTGACATGGCATTCACCGCAGATCCACCATCCACTAGTACATCCGAAACATCACGCCCATTAATGCGTACTTCAATCTTCGAAGCCTGAGTGCATACCTCCGAGGCAGCGGCATCCACCACTCCTACTCCAACATTCGCCATGGAAGCTTTCCCTTGATCGCCGCTTCTGGTCCTTTTGGAGCTTAGGCCTCCCTCAACTCCTTTCTTATCGTAGGATTTAGAGCAATCAATTGGCCAACAGCTATATTGGCTTTTTGATTCCCCACATCCTCCACCACGTCAGATTTGAGCCGGGTAGATGAAATGGAGAAATCATCCATTCCCAACTTCCCTCGGTGTGCTCGGTTGACTCACACCACCGGATCGAAAGTGCTCGGCTTGGTTGATCTTCCATTGAGATGGACTCCTCCGCAAATCTTGCTCTCTTCTTCTCGTGTGCAAGAATATCAACTCGAAACTTATAGAGCTCTCTCCCTTCTCAAACGTGCACCGATGAGGAAACACATCAATAGACGCTACTCCCTTATCCTTCGATTGACTTGGAGCAGAGTAGAATTGTTGTGTCTAACTCCATCATGTTGTCGAGGATTAGGACAATTTCGTTGGAAATGAGGGCCTCCACAACTAAAGCATGAAACCGTGAAGTTCCCTTGTGGTGGATTTCCTTTTGGAGGATAATTCCCATACCCTCTAGATCCTCCCCCTACATTCTGATTCCTCCTCTCCCATAGTTGTACTAATGTTAATCTTGAGATCAGCGAGTGTTTCGTGATAGATTTCAACTCATGGTGCAAGTCTACCACTGAGAATTTACTATCAAGCAAAGAACAACAAAAGGGGAGTTGCCATTCTAACCACAACAGTGGTGATGCTTCTCTAGCCACCAAGCTAGAATCATCGCCTTCTAGGCTCTCCTCCATTCGAATAGCAATGCGAATAGCCTCAACCTTAGAAGAGGGCTTTTCATATCTCACCTTGCTTCGAATCTGAGGCTTCAAACCTCCAATGAAGTTCTTTGTCAACATCGCCACAATCCCCACCATGGTTGGCTCGACCTCGCCTCCACTCTTTCAACAACACCCAAACGAAAGCGTGACTCCGCCTTCTCCGTTCTCTCTACGTATGATCTCACCTTCTCACTCTCTCCTTGCTTCAAAAGGTGACTTCACACATCAGCTTCTCGTAACTTTCATCCGAAGAAAGTTTTCAACAAGATTCTCCGTCAAACTCTCCCAAGTGTCTTCCTCCACATGCTCCTTCTTGTACTCATTGTACCACTTCAATGCAGAATCCTCCAAGAAGTCGGGCAAAAGGATAGCCCATTCGGGTTTCTTCTCTCATTGTTTCCTATGCATGCCCTCTTGAAGTCTCTCACAAAAAGATTCTACATCTTCTTTCTCTCCCCATAGAACACCGAAGCTTCCCCATTTCCAACTCCTTTTGTCGTTGTTGTTGGAAATTTATACGGACTCCCTAATACAACACAAACAAAACTAGCTCCATTCTAGAGTAATTCATCAATGGCAAAATGAACGGAATTGGTTGGTCCAAGATTGCCATGGCTCTCTCCTCTCCTAAACACACTATGAGCCTTACCCTCATCGACATCTTCTCGATCATTCTGAAAATGATCTCCATCTTCAGTTAGAACTTGAGCCACATGGAGATTTCAACTTTTCGGTATCTGCACTCAATTTATCTTCAAAGCCCTCCACTAGTGACTCCAACAGAGCTTTCACGCCACTACACTCGTGTCCTAAGGGAAGTCCGGTCACTCCACAATTTTCACAATAGTTTCCACTCTTGGATTCATGGGGAGATGATGGTCCCCGCATGAAGGTTTAGCTCTCCCACGTTTCGCCTCTCTCTCAACCTCCAATCTTTGGTCCTCAAAGGACAACTCACAAGCTTATGTCCCTCCTCTCCACAATAGAAGCAACTCTCACGCTTCGCCTCGGGGAACTTTTTAGTGTCCTCTTCAAACTCCACTCTCAACTCCCTCGTGTTCGAATCCGCTGAAACAATCACGTCCAGCCCTTTGAGGTATCTTAGATAACCGGATCTTCCAAAGAGGTTGATCTCCCATTTTCCAATGAGTGTCAAGTCATCCTCACTATGCAAAACACTCATGCACTCACTCTCTCGGAATGACCATAAACAAGGAAAAAGTAAATCTGAAAAGTAAAGCAGTTTTGCTCACTTTTATACCCCCTATACTTCAGGTATCATAACTTTCTCTATAAAAAATGATCTCTCAACGAAATTTAAACCCACATGTAGCTTAGCTCTTGATATACAATCGTGCAAAGTTTCAAATCCTGATTCAATTCTTGCACGAATTGATAAGCTCTGTACACTTTTTCCCGAGAGCTATCTTTCAAAACCCGTCAAGACCCTAGCAAATTCTAAACATCATAACTTTTGATCTAGACATGATATGACTGTTATTTCAAGTGCAAAACGTATCCCATCTACTAATCTAAAATCAATAAAATTATCGGAAAAACTTTGGAAAATAAAGTTTTCCTCCCAAATACATACTATAGCACTCTCGCCTCATCCCAAACAACACTTAAGTAAACAAAATGTACAAAATAACTTCCAGGCTATCATATAACACTACCGGATACACAAATGGTACATTACTATGCATCATGATCTCGGTTCGCTCTTCCCCCACAGTCCTCTCCATATGAGTTCTCATCGTTGCGCTCACGGGCAATAAACTGGATTCGGAACATCTCTTCTCCTTCTAGACTGAGGTCCCGGCAACGGAACCAAAAATGTGACCTCCGGGCTGACTCTCACTCAGGTTTACCTCCGATGGCTTTTTGGAAGCTCATCATGAATCTAGAAGGACTTAGTCCCACCCTTTTCCCATGATCCTATTGCTCACTCTACACAAACTCTCAAAGTCCAAGCTCTATTATGCACATTATCACCAAGAGTAAGATATCACGCGGAAAGGGATACTTTGGTAATCAAAGTCTTCATTGAATCAAGGTTCCACTCCGAACATGACATCTCCAAGAACCAAGCTCCCTAAAACTAAGATCACCACACTATCTCCTCCCAAAACTAACTTACATTGAAAAACTACTTGAGAGGTGCTTCTCAACCTCTCTATTTATACTACTTAGAATCTTACCCTAGTAACTACAAGTAATCACCATGTAACTTCCTCTTACCAAGTTTAAACGAGGTAGAGATCACAAACCCCAATGAAAAGGGTACATGGCAACATGCAATTGGTCCACTTGGATCTTCTAGAAGCCCAACTACTCCCTAATTGACTTCTAGTGTACCAAGTCAATCTCGCCCCTAGATTTAAGGGTCTTCACCAAGTCCAACCAATGAAAACTAGTCCAAGTCAAGGGAAGTCAAGATACCCATGTGATGGAATCTATTCCTTGACTCATACTAAACAACAAAATAGTAGTTCTCATCTACCACACCAAAAGTTACTCTATATTTTCCTCCAACTTAACCATAACTAGCTAAACATAGTCATGACTAAGATAAACTTAGGCACAATTTAGATATACTTTCATTTTATCCTATATGTACAACCCTGGGTCTTACAGATCCCTTAAAAGGTTGTCTAGCTTGCTTGCCGAACTGACAAGCGGGACACACTGCAGTTGGGTGAAGCGTATGAAGTTGGGCAAACCTGTGACTAGATCTGAGCTCGGAAGAGTCTTCAGTTTCTGAAAGTTCATATGCCCAATTCGCTTGTGCCAAATATCTATGTCAGATACTACAAAGCCACTTTATGTAATGACAGGAGTTGACTGTTCTCGACTTTTTAACTCGTAGCATCTAGCTTGAAAATAGCTACCACTCCTACTACCTCGAGCTACGACAGTACCTGTGGAGTCTTTAACAAAGCATCCATCTTTGTTGAAACGCACTTGGAAACTTTGTTTTACCATCTGTCATACTGATAACAGATTTCGAGTCAAAGTAGGAACATGTAAAACGTTTTCGATTCCAGAAAGATTAGATCCTGGAATATCAAGCGGAATTTTACCCTTATGCTTGATCTCGTGCTTCGTATCATCTCCAATCACCATGAACTGAGGAGTCTCCATAGTGTCGAGCGACGCAAACCATTCTTGATGCGGCGTCATGTGGCTGGTAGCTCCGGAATCGATCACCCAATCTGTATCAGGTGCAAAAGCAGCATAACTCTGGTGTGTCACAATGAGTAGCTGTTCTTTGGCAGCTACATGGCCCTGTTGGCCCGAAGCGCGCAGATCGTTCTAACGCTTGTAACAATTTTTGGCATAGTGGCCATTCTTGTGACAGTAGTTGCAGGTGTTAACGTGCCTTCTTGCGGCCGATGGCGCACCTGGCTGGTTGGGCGCCTTGTTCTGCACACGACCTCTACCACCACCATATCCGGCTCCTCTGCCACGACCTCTGCCTCGACCTCCAGAACCTGCAAAAAACACACATTCTTGCGGGCTGGACAAAGCATTAGTATTGCCCAGAATTTGCACTTCTTCTCCCAACATCATTGGGACCAGTTCATCAAACTTCGGAAGAGGTTCTCTGGTCGAAATTGACGTAATGAATTGCTTGTACTCGGCAGGCAGTCCTTGCAATGTCGCACCGATAATCACGGTCGGATCAAGTTGAACATTGAAAGATGCTAACTGATCTGCCAATTGCTTGATGTGATTGACGTAGTCATTGGCACACATCGAGCCTTTCTTGACCTTATTGAATTGCTGCAGCAACTGCAGCTTCAGAGCTTTTGTTCCCGAATGGAACATCTGATACAACGCGTCCCAAGCTTCCTTGGGTGTGTCACAGTCTTGAATATGACCAATCATCGAGCCTGATATCGTGAGCGCAATGTAGTGGATGGCTTGATACAATCGCTTTCTCCACTCACGCAATGTCTGCTCACTGCGAAGATCACCATCAACCACGATTGGTGCATCCTGAAGGAAGGTCTTCATTCAAAATTTCCACATTTGGAAATTGTTCTTGTCGAGTTTCTCTCCAGTGATCATGCTCACGGATTCTGCCATGGTTGTGGTCACGAGCGGAAATCACGACCCCAACACGGCAAGTACCTACACAGACACAAAACGAACACAAAGAACACCTCCGTGACTATGGCGGAAAAATAGCTCCTCTGCACCTCGATCAAGAAACATGCAAAACTCCAGAAATTGGCGGAATGCACATGTCTTGATCCGCAGACGAAGAATGAAATGTGTTCGTGATTATGCACTCGTACAGTACTTAAGCGAAATCGACGAAGAAAGCTCGGATTGAGCTGATAGTTTGTTTTTGAAAACCTTGTTTGGTTTATTCAAAACAAAGCTGGCAATATCTACAGCCTATCATCCTCAAATTGATGGTCAAACAAAGAGAGCCAATAGAACAATAGAGCATTCACCTTGGAGGAACAACAAGAGTGAGATACTCTTTTTCCTCTAGTGGAATTTGCATATAACAATTCTGTTAGTGCATCCACAAAAGTGTCTCCATTTTATCTGATGTATAGTGCTCACCCTTTGACACCTTCTAGTTTGGTGAGAATTCCTAAAAGGTAGGAGTTTTCAACCAAAGTTGCGGCGGTCAATGATTTTGTGGAGCACATACACAAAGGACTGCATCAAGCAAAGGAGAAGTTGGTAATTGCTCAAAATCGACAAAAAAAATATGCAAATGCTCATGGCAGGGAGGTAAATTTTCAGTAAAGAGATCAAGTTTGGTTATCCACAACCAATTTGTCACTTGTAGGAACATCAAAATTTAACCCTTGATTCATCTATCCTTTTGTGGTGTTGAAACGTGTTGGCGAGGTGTCTTGCAAGTTAGACCTCCCATTGCATATGAAAATACATCCCATATTTCATGTGTCATAATTGCGAAAATATGTACCACGATCCAAGAAGTTCATAAATCCATCAACCTCTCCTTCTTTACCTACTATGGTAGCAGATCATGCAGAATTTGAGGTTGACAAGATTCTCAAAAAATGGATTCGGGGTCACAAATATCCAAAAACTAAGTATTTGGTTCAATAGAAGGGATATCCATCATATGAGTCAACTTGGAAACCGGCAAAGAACTTAGCCAATGCACCTTTGATCGTTCAAAAGTTTGAACGTGGGCACAACAAGGACATTGCATCTTAAAAGGAGTGAGGTTTGTAACCATCTTTAGTTAGTGAGAACTAAAGTAGAAGTTACGCAAAGTGGAGATAGATAGTCCTGAGTTGACTATTAATGGTATATCTATAGATGCCACATCAGCAATCCATGTACTCTTTAAGTTGTGTTTTTTATGTGTTAGTTAGTGTGTTCATTGGAGTACACGTCAGTAATCCGTGTGCTCATAGTGATGCCCACCACGTCATCAATCTACAAGGAATTGAATGGACAATGGTTGTGTAACCTTATCTAGATTGTACCATTTTTATGACTATATATGGAAGTATCATTGGTACTGGTGACGCCATCACTCGAGCCATAAAATCTGCATCCCAATTGGCCACAAGGTACACTCTGAAAACATCTTTCTCCATGAATCGAATATGGATGTTAAATAGGTTGGGAAATAGAAAGTTTGGTATAGGATTTCCCTCAGGCACATTCATACTTGCATCCCATAGTTTTTCCTTTCCCCCTTACTCTACATGCAGATCAAGGACCTTTGCCAGTCTTTATACAACTTTCAAGAACTTAAAGATATCATCATTGTCCAGTTATTCCAAGATGGGTATTCCACACTCAAGGAAAGAGCAAGTTCGTTTGGATACCATTGTAACACTATGAAAGTGAGGAAAGATCACTCGAATAGCTCAAGAAATTCTGAAATTGAAAGATTCCTCAATGGTTTTTCTTTTTCCATATATAGTCTTCAAAAAGGTATAATCTAGATAAGGTTACACAACCACCATCCATTCAATTCCTCGTGGATCGATGACGTGACGGGCATCACTATGAGCACACGGATTGCTGACGTATACTCCAACTAACACACTTATTAACACACAAGAAACATAACCTAAAGAGCACACGGATTGCTGACATGGCATCTTTAGATACTCCACTAATAGTCAACTCAAGACTATCTATATCCACCTTGCGTAATCTCTACTTTAGTTCTCACTTAGTAAAGATGGTTACATCAAGCTATCACTTTGTACTCAAAACTCATCCAATTGAATCCAAATTTCAATCCAAACACAAGCCTGAGTTATAAACTATATCTTAGTTGAATCAGATCTATCAAAAGCCTTGTATTATTCTCAGAATCGATCCAAACACACTCTAGGATCTGAATTTCACTCTCCAACTTTAAATCATCATAATAGAGTGACAATTTACTGAAATGCACCCATTCTTGAACCCACATTGTAGCTCTTCTCATCAGCTCTCCAACCCTATCTCCAAATCTTTGAATATTCCCCTAGAAGGCTTCCAAAACTCCTCAAAATCTCAAAAAATTTGACCAAGTGCCCTCATTGGTCCAAACTCCAAGACCAATGAGAATGAAGAGTGTCATTTTGACATCTAGTGTGGCCAAATTAGCTCCATATTAACTTAGAGCTTTACAACTATCCTAGACACACTACTTAGTCTTCATATAAATAATATGAGCCACCATTAATAAAGAGTCAAAATAACAACTCGAAACTGGCTAAGTATGAACGGAACAGCAAACGGAACCGGGGAGTTTATAACTTGAGAGTAATACTCCTTGCCAAAATTTCTAATAATCAACTCCTTATGGCGTGCTTTCGATAAACAATAGTGATGGATTGGAACCCACGTGTTGAAAGCCATCACTATTGGTAAATTCAGATCCATAGCGTTCAAATTAAATCAAAATGTATATTGTAAGGTCCCAAATCGCACCGTATGAAACAATTGAAAGAATAATCAAATCTGGAGAGTTTATCACTTGTTGCATAAAGTTATTTCCAAAGTGATATACTAACCACGTCCCAAAGTGATCACGATAAAGACACCTGATGTTGATCACAAATGGATTGGGCATCGCTACATCTAGAGGATCATGTTGTCCTCTATGCATGTCCCACGTCGACTCCACTTTGATAAGATAAGCTCCTTAGTCAACAAAGTGATGTTCTAGATCTCTCCCATTCTCTTCCCAACCTAACCGCACTTTATATCTGATAAGGTCCAAGATATTATCTCTTGGAGCCTTATCAATATTCTAACCTTACAAAATCGATGCAACCGTGGGCTCTTAACACCCTTACAATGAGCCGTTGGTCATCCTGACCTAAAGTATCATCGTCATAACAACAGCTCTAAAGATGACACATGTCATCATCTTCTCATATTAGCCACATCATAACACGACAACGTCTAAGCGTTTGGCTATAGAATAACCTTCATGATCCTCGTGTGAGCTCCTATTCTCTATTTCTCCTCCTCATCAATCCACATTCGAGTCTATCGTAAATGATAAAACTCTCACATAAGAAGATTATTTTATTTAGTAATTCAATCACTAACTCTTGACCAAACTTCACATATAATTTCTTTGCAACCTGGTTGTGATCTCAAAAAAACATTATTATATTTTTCTTCTCCAAATCTTTTGGAATAAGTCTCTTATCATACATTGTATCACAATGTGATATGCAAATCCATGTGAATTAAAATCATTATACATCTCAATCCTTTACTGTAATTGCTTTCAAATTTCACGAGCAAATCTTTTATCATCCAAGCTTCCACTCTCGAAAGACTTATTGATGAAAACTTTTGATAACAAAAATTGTTATCACTGTACTAACTTTGTGACAATCAATGCAATCCTGTAATTTTGACTGTGTACACAAATTTCAAGCCTATGTACTCAAATCTCATCCAATTGAGTTGAAATTTCAATCCAAACACAAGCTTGAGTTGTAAAATATATGTCAATTGAATCAAATCCATCAAAATCATTGTAGTTTTTTTATAATAGACTCAAATATATTTTCTGGTCTAAATTTTACTCTCCAACTTTCAATCATCTCGGTAGATGGACAACACACTCAATTGCATCCATTCACCATTATGGGCAAGTTTATATCCAAAATACTCAAACTAAATCAAAATGTATACAGTCAGGTCTATAAGACCCAGGGTTGTACATATAGGATAAAATGTAAGTATATCTAAATTGTGCCTAAGTTTATCTTAGTCATGACTATGTTTAGCTAGTTATGGTTAAGTTGGAGAAAAATATAGAGTAACTTTTGGTGTGGTAGATGAGAACTACTATTTTTTTGTTAAGTAGAAATCAAGGAATAGATTCCATCATATGGGTATCTTGACTTCCCTTGACTTGGACTAGTTTTCATTGGTTGGACTTGGTGAAGACCCTTAAATCTAGGGGCGAGATTGACTTGGTACACTAGAAGTCAATTAGGGAGTAGTTGGGCTTCTAGAAGATCCAAGTGGACCAATTGCATGTTGCCATGTACCCTTTTCATTGGGGTTTGTGATCTCTACCTCGTTTAAACTTGGTAAGAGGAAGTTACATGATGATTACTTGTAGTTACTAGGATAAGATTCTAAGTAGTATAAATAGAGAGGTTGAGAAGCACCTCTCAAGTAGTTTTTCAATGGAAGTTAGTTTTGGGAGAAAATAGTGTGGTGATCTTAGTTTTGGGGAGCTTGGTTCTTGGAGACGTCATGTTCGGAGTGGAGCCTTGATTCAATGAAGACTTTGATTACCAAAAAATCACTTTCCTTTTGAGTGATATCTTACTCTTGGTGATAATGTGCATAATGGAGCTTGGACTTTGAGAGTTTGTGTAAGAGTGAGCAATAGGGTCATGGTCATAGGGTGGGACTAAGTCCTTCTAGATTCATGATGAGCTTCCAAAAAGCCATCGGAGGTAAACCTGAGTGAGAGTCAGCCTAGAGGTCACAGGTCCCAAATCACATCATATGAATTCAACTTGAAGAATAATCAGATTTGGAGAGTTCATCACTTGTCTCATAAAATTGTGTCAAAAGTGATATATTAACCACATCCGAAAGTGATCGCGATGAAGACATCGATGTTGATCACGAATGGATTGAGAATTGATATATTTCAAGTATCATGTTATCCTATATCCATGTCCATGTTAGCTCCACTTCAATGAGATAAGCTCCTTAGTCATCAAATTAATGTTGTAGAATTCTCACTTTCCCTTTGCAAACTAAACACATTTTATATTAGACAAGGTCCAAGATAATATCTCTTGGAGTCTTATTTAATATACTCACCTTACAAAGTCAATCTAATCATGAGCTCTTAACACCTTACGATGAGCCGACAATCCTCATGACCTAAAGTATCATAGTCATAATAATAACTCTAAAAATGACATATGTTATTACATGACATCGTTTAACTATATAGTTTATAGTAACCACATTAGAGTACACCTATGTAGTTATGATATCTTAGGTGTTGAATGAAATATTTCCCATTGTGGTGCTATTTGGGCTAGCCCCATGTTAAAGGCCACATCCTTATTTATTAATTGATAAAAAAAAATACAATTTGGCTTTTCCTTTGACCGGTCTGCAAACTGCGTTGGGATTTGCAATCGTAACACTTTCGGGATGCATTCTTCTGGCCGGGTTGTCAACATTCAATTGATGTCCAAATAACAATCCATTTTTATGTTGTATAGAAATGAGGACAAAGTATAATAACAAAAGGGATGGGAAGACCCCATCAAAGCGTACAAGGATGGAACCAAACCGGTAACATGGGGCAAGGTACCAATAGTATCACACTTTGAAATATGTCATACATCACATAAGATATCTGAACTATCTGGGTCAAACGGTTTACAAACAATAAAGCATCACCTAATGGGTGATTGCTTTCCTATGGATTGTTATTGTTGTATAGAAATACATACAATACTTTGGGTCTCTCAAGTCAGCTGCTACGAAAAGTCTGCAGAAGCTCATGACTTCAAAAGTGCTTGTTAGTGACTTGATGATAGTCCAAGTTAGTAATCCAAATTGAGGCCTCTCTCCATCAACCGGGTCACCAGTTACCGTCGGACTCAGGCCACCTCCCGTCAGTGTCACATTGCAGCATCGATTGGTATATCAGCAACTACGGTATGTACGATAGCAGTTACAGTTACAGTCACAGTCATGCTCACATCATCAAGCGCAACCGTCACCATCGGCATCAGTCCCGTGACTCACGGACTGTTAACATAAAAAGACAAGAATAACCTCGCAGTACCACAGATTCAGGACATGTAATAAATACAGGATGAATCACCTTCTTTATGCGTACGAAGGAGACTGGAAAATGGCTACGAAAGAAAACGCAGAGGCAATCAAAAACTGCAAAACAGTGAAATCACGAGTGAACGAAAAACGTGAATCCATTTTCTAGCCTAGAGGGATCGAAGAGCCACTGCTAAAAAAGGATAGTACGTTAGGAGTCCAAGATCATTTCAAAAGTGGGAAGAAATGATATATTTTGTCAAACATGGAGAGGGAATAAATAATTCTATTAGTTTTTCAATTTGGATTCAATTGGTATCTAAATTCACCATTATGGAGAGTGGTATGGAAAGATATTAGTGATTTTGTTATTTAAGGTTTGAGTGATTTTCTTGAATCCGACATATGGCTCATGTCTTTTTTGTTTGAATCTATTTCTTTTACTGCATTGGTTCTACGCGCGAACGCACACCAGCGTGCGTTCGCGCCCTTTCCACGGGTGAACTGGGTAGCCAGTTGACAAGAAGATAACTTCGATTCGCCAGGTAGTTGTAAAATTATGGAGATATGAATAAAACGTTACAAGTGTTTTTAGATTTTTGCATTTTCATAGTTAGCTTTTCCCCATGTGAGATGGGGTGTTATGAGGTTGTGGTTCTACATGTGGGAGGAGATATATGATGGAGTGTCTTGTGTCCTTATCGTTCTTTTTGTGCTAGCTATAGCTTCACTTCCTCTCATGGGGCCGCTAGAGTGATGCGTGATACACCATGTATGGTGTGTCATTGTCTCTTTACCTCGCAAAGGGTAAAGATCCATGTGGGAAAGATACACAAAGATTATGATTGGACCACACATGAGAAAGGTAATCACATTGATATTTCTCACTTCGGAAAATCTGAAGACTACATTGATTTCTTTGTTGATCGTTCTGGGTATACCAATCAGGTCGGGAGAGTGATTAGCATCCCATGCAAGTTATCTTCTAGGACTTTTTGAGACTAGGCTTCCATCTCAAGGATTATTCCATAGACTCCTTTGTGCATTCCATTACGAGACTAGATGTGTTTTTTGCTTACCGTCTAGTCGGTCGGCACATGATCCCATGGATGAGTTAGCATGATTTTTATTTCTCTTACTTCCACGATGGTATCTACATTATACTAGGGGCCATGCTAGACATAAGAAGGTGACAGCTAGATTTCGGAGATTCCAAACAAGAAAATGGACTACATTGCATGAGGAGTTTGTATGAATCACACATTTAGGAGTTGGGTTTAGCCACATGATACATCTGATTCGGTTCGATTGCAATGGTGTGAGATCTTGGGGCAAGCCATGGAGTATAACAAGACCGCGTAGACTCTTCATTCTTTGTCTATAGCTAATCCTACTGAGGAGATTATTTCCTTTTTATAATTTTTACATCCACCCATGGGCAAGGAGATATCATTAGAATCTTGGAGTATCAGCCTGAGAAGCCATTATGTCTTGATAGATCATTATTTACCCATAATCTATGCATAACCTCATGCTTATTCTCATGGGGCCTATCAGGGATGGTATATGAGCATCTTTGAGATTGCTTTCAGGAAAATGATCCCTCTATTTATTTCATGGAGTTGTTTTAGGTGGATGCATCAGTTGCGAGATAGAAGATTCTATTGTCAATTAGTTAGATGTTGGGTGCTAGTCGACTTCTCGCGATGGAGAAAGACCCTGGGAGCATTAGATCAATTTCTATTGAGGAGGCCTTATTGCATCTAGATAGTTGTACCGTGATCCTTTAGCATCGGTCATACTTCTTGCATCATCTTTGTCCACACCAGTTTGGAATCGTCACACTATAAAATTGTGAGGCGGTATCGTTGGGCATTGGAGCAATTCTAGATATCCATCCGGACTGGATTGTCTTGAAGGTGTATGTTAAGAATGCTTTTAATAATGTCTCACGAGCATCCATCTTTAGAAAGCTTAGAAAGACTGGTGGATCTTTATTGAGCCTCATTTTGTATGGTCTTTCTACAATTCATATTTTTTTCTCTTTTTTAATCATGATTTTTAACTGAGGGAGTCACTGTTCTACAGTCTGCCCTTGGTACTTGATAGGATGTTCCTTTGGGATGATCTCTATTTGTCATGGCTCATTATAAAGCTCTTTTGTTTATTACTTTGGTCATGCTAGGTTGTGTGTTCACTTCCTTAGCGGTTGATATACACATTATGAGCCATATAGATCACATTAGGTAGACCTTTGATTACTTGACTACCGAGCTTCATCTTGCAAGCTTGAGAATTAAGGTGTTAAAGTGTAAGGGTTTGTAACCACTCTTAATTAGCTATAGTTAGTTTAGCCAAAGCTTAGATTGGTCACTAGATCACAAAAAGATAAGATAGTGGTGTGCACAATCCAAAAAGTAAAAGGTAAACTTTGGCTTGTATGGATCAATGACGAGGTGGCTACCATGCATTGGTGGATCGGATTGTGTGCTAGATGTCTTTTAGGAATTGGTTAGGATAAAATAATGAAACATGCAACCTACGCATGTTAGTCATGTGACATAATTTGGATTTCGGACTTTTATAGTCCTACAGTATATAAAGCAAGGAGAGGTCTTGAGGAGAGATCTCATCTTGAAAGTTATTCCGGAGTCATTACCTTTAGTGTTACAATGGTATCAGAACAGGTTTATTGTTCTTATGAGTATGAATCACCCCTCTTGAAAGAGTAATCTTGGTTGGTAATATAATTTGAGGAGAGAGTGTTTGTTACAGGCTGGCAGTGGCCATTGAGCTGCAAGTAATAGAAGGGGGTTATTGTGGGTGAAGGTTATGGATGAGGGAGATAGAATATTACCGAGATTTCTATTTCTTAATCCTTTTCATGTCAAACTATTATATATTGAGAGCACAAGGTTGACTCAATATTTAGTTTATCATTTTGTTGCCAACTTTGTGGACCAAGAGATGAGATCTCGAGATCCGATTATCTTACCTATAGTCACCTACGACATTACTTGGGATCTCACAATATACATTTTAGTTTAGAGATGGATCTCAATAGATCACCACCGGTGAGATTCAACACACGGTGTGAAATCTATTGTGTGTATCATTCTAAAGTTATATTTTGGAGCCTAATTGTCAGAAATTTTGGATACGAGTATTACCAAGAGGTGATAGCATCACCTATTCTTTTTGTGTTGACAATCTTGAGAAATTGTAGAATGTTCATCTTAACCCTATACTGAGAAAGAGTGGGCGGAGATAAATCATGGAGGACATTTTGAGAGAAATGATTTAGGAGTTAAGAGATTTGAGAAACACATTTGAGCAAGCTCAAAAAAGACTCAAGTACAAGAGTTAGCTCAAGAATTGACAGCAGTCAAAACGAGAGGAATGGAAAATGAGAGAATGAGAGAAACCCAAATGAAAATAGAGACATCCCCATTAATGGTAAAGAGTGAACAAACAGTGAGAGCCCGCGCTCTTGAAGCCCAAGCGGCACAACGAGCAAGAGAGCTAGATCTTCAGACATCCATGATTCTGAACATGACAAAAGCTTGTAAGATAGAACCTTATCAAGGAAGTCGGGCCATGGAAAATTTGGAAGGTTGGATTTAGAGAATGGAGTACCATCTTGCTTTGTTCAATATCAACGATCACATTGCAGGTCTTTTTGTTCGTACTTTATTTTTGGAAAAACGTCTACTTGGTTTCAGGGTTGGATGATGGAGCTCAATGAGTGAGGCCAACAAGTTATTTGGAGTGCAATGAAATGAGGTCTTCTTCAGAATTTTCAAGCAGTTGATCCCATAATCACGGCACGGACGAGGTCGTGGAAACCTGAACAGAAGAGAAGTGTGGATAATTGGCTGCATCCATCTTGTTCTTGATGGCCTGCCCCTAGTCGAGTCCTCTATCAAATAATACAACTATCAAATAATATAACAGCACTGTATAAAGTTTAAAATGGTGAATTAAAGGAGTACATTGAGGAATTTTGAGATCTTCGAATTCAGATACGAGATATGAGTGGAGCTGAAGTATTTGATTTATTCAAGAAAGGATGGAATATAAGATTCAGAATTTCTTGAGCTATTTGAGTGGTCTCTTCTCACTTCTCTAGTGTTACACTTGAAGTTTATACATACAATCAGAGTTGCATGATTGCACTGACTGTCACGAAGTTAGTACAGAAATCATAACTTTTGCTATCAAAAATTTTCATCAATAAAACTTTTCGTAATTGAAACTTGGATGATAAATGATATTCTCATGAAATTTGAGAGTAATTGGAGTGGATGATTGGGATATGTAATAGTTTTAGTAAATAACGGTCTGCATATTACCTTATGATACAGTGTATAACTTGACAATTATTCTTAGAGATCTAGAAAAGAGCAACATAAAAAAAACTTCCAAGAAGACAAAAAGGTTAGAAAGCAATTATATGTGAAGTTTGGGCAAGAGTTATTGGTCCAATTGTTGAATATCATAATCTTATTACGCTGAAGTTTTACCGTTGCAATGAACTCGAATGTGGAGTGCTAAGGAGGAGAAAGAGAGAGTGTCAACTCACACATCAGGAGGATTCTTCTTTAGCCAGGCGCTCATGCGTTCTCAGAGCAAAGCAATGTCCATGCGATAACGTTGCAAAGCGAAGTAATATCTTTGCGACAACGGTCTACATGAGCATCCAAAGAAACATCATCTAATGTGATTGCTCTTCTATGGATTACACCAGCTAATACTTTCTGTATAGCAAGGGATACACTTTGCTCTATACAATAAGCTAAAGAGAGTAATCCCCTCTGCTGCCTAGTATGGTAGCTCTCACGAACATGTCGACGTGCACTCTCTCATGAACATTTCAAAGTCGGTGTCTATAGCTCTATATAACTCCAAAGCTAGAGGAACAAAAAGGTGACCTCTCTACATACCCCTATACTTGGAGACCATGGTTGTTGCTGCTCCTCTCGCCGCCCATCAAGGAGGATGGGTAATCACCCCCTCCGAATGCAAACTTCAAACTCAAAGATGTGGTTGTTCCATGAGAGTGGAACAACACATACACAACGCAAAATTGAATCGCCTGGTTGCTTCTAATATATTTGTTGTCTACTATATTTCTTACCACATATTTCTTTACAAACTCTCATATTCTGCCACACATATATGGTTAGGTGAAATTTCTGAAGATTGTGTTGAGGAACGTAGTGTTAATCGACAAGAGCAACCAATGATATTACCTTAGTTGAACCCTCAGTTGGTGTTTTGTTCCATGGATGCGAAAGGTTTGCCGTTTGTTTCTTCTTGGGCATCCACCTCTTGCCTGCCGACATAGAAGAAGGGAGGAAGAATGAGTCCTCGAGTTGAAAATACATGCTGGGGTTGACACATAACTTGTGTCCCAATTATG